>BTHU01000017.1:28507569-29107569 GCA_036184795.1 Tokudaia tokunoshimensis | reverse complement strand
CATTATATGATCCAAGATCAAAGAGACTTGCCCATATGTTTTCCCCTAAGAATTTTATAATTTCACCTGTTCACTTAAGTCTGCAATCCACTTTAAGTTTACTTTTGAATATTTTATTTTCCATGTGTTTGTCCAATTATCCTAGCACTGTTTGTTGAGAAAGACTGTATGTCTTAGCATTTTTATCATAAATCAGTTGACCCAAGACATATGTTTCTGGACTCTTAATTCTGTTATATCATCTAAATGCCTGTTCTTATGCCATACTATTTTGATCTGTGTAGCTTTGTAGTAAGTTTTAAAGTTGATAAGTGTGAGTTCTCCAATTTTCTCTTTAAAAATTATTTTATTGTTTTGATTTAATAACACCTTAAGTTAATAAGTAAAAAATGAAGCTGCAACTTGATACAAGAAGGCAATGTTACGAAGACACAGGGACCTCCTTTAAATATGTAGTGATTTATTTTGTGGAATAGGTTAGTTTCCTCTCCCTTCCAGCTGTGAAAGTCAAAGTAGCTTCTTTTTCAGAGTCATCTTACAAATGAGGATGGAACAAGAGACAGTTAAATACTTGATCACACATCTAGTGAATAGCTTCTGAAGCCTGATTTCAAAGGCATGTTCTTAGATAGTAAATCACACTACCTCAGATAAAGATTCCTGGACTCTGCCCTTAGGCAGAAGGTTTGAGGTGGAGCTTGGATAGCTGCACTTTAAACCAACTCTCAGGTGATTTGGATGGAAATCAGTGTTTAAGGGATGGCCATGCAAAGTAGCATAAAAGTTAAAGCAAAGCAGGGAAGAGGGAAGGCCTGGGGATCGTGGCATGTTTGGGGAGAAATGATAGGGACATGAAGAGAAGACTGTACTGGTAAAGGGGAGGGGAGAAGAAAAGCACAAAGCATTGGCAGTTAGCAAGGAGGCAGGGCTGACTGACCATCAGTGACCACTTCAGCTCCCTACTGGCCTCCCTTTCTGGCCTCACCTGTGATCATGTCACTTGCCCTGAAGAAACATGATATTAGCCTAGCTAATATCACTCCTACAGATTAGGAGAGGATGGGAGTCCTATGGGTAAGTCAATGATCCCTCAAAGCAAACAAGAAAGACTCAAGAGTGACAGCTGACAGTGTTCTGTCAGGACTACTCATACTAATCCCATCTTCCAACAACCGCAGGAATATAAAATATGTGTACACATAAAGAAAATTTCAATTCTCTGTATACACACACACTTTTGGAATTTATTAAAGTAAGCATATTTGCACACTAATAATATGAGTGTGCTCGTTTTTACATAAATAATTCAACCTTAGCTGAATATTTGATACTGTTGCTATAGAGCATCTTCAATTTTCAGAGGTGATCAATATTTGGATTTTAAAATCATCAGTGCTGGGAGCACCACTTTGCATAAACATGTAACACAAAGTATGTTTAGCCCCACTTCAGAAATTGATAGAAATTCTGTCCCAATCCCAAGCTGAAACTCACTGTATACTTTATGTGACATTCAAGCAAACAGTACAAATAGCAAGCTTAAAAACTAAATATACAGAATATGACCCAAAATTAGACTAATTGGATCTTTACATGCTGAGACATTTTGGTAGGGAAATATTAAAAGTCTTTGTTCTATTTAGATGATTATATTTCTGTAAGAGAAAACTTGGATAATAAAGACAACCCGATGTATCATGCAACACAGTCTCAAATCTTTACCAGAATGTTTTAGGTAGTATTGTTGGCTTCATTTGTGATATGTTCAGAAGCAAGGCTTTGGTGAAGTCATGAGACGCAATGTGGGCAGGTGCCAGCATGCTGCATGGATTCATTGCAAACTTGATTTTGAGGTTTTGGTCTTCAAGCATTCAGAAATTTTTCACTGTTGCTGAATTTTCAGGACCTTCCATTCAGTTATGGGACTGCATATAGGACTGTGATACACAGTTTGGGAAGCACCCTACAGTGGGGAAGTGACTGGATCCTGACTGTGCATATCTGAGACAGGCACTCTATTTTCCCCATCTTACCAGTAAAGGGACCAGAGGCACTCCAAATGGTGAGAAACTTGTAAAGGTCACAGAGCAACAAGTTAACAGAAGTAGACTCAAACTCAGGCAGTCTCACCCCAGAGCCAGCTGTTTAACCACTATGCTGTTCTAAAAGACAGAGAAGAAGAAACAAGGACAGAGATGAGACTTATTAATACTGCAATTTAAAAAAGCTAGTGGAAGCTAATTCTCATTAAGAGAGACAAACATAGACATCATTAGCTTTTCTGACCCAGCTCTGGCAGAAGAGTTAGGAAAACTTTAGGAGTTCAAAGTAAGCTGGCTCCTTCCTCACCAAAGCTGGCCATTTGCATCTCTGTGGTGAAGGAGAATAGCCAAGGCTGTCAAAGCTTCTCTACTTACAAAGGAAAAATGAGCTCAAATGATGGGCATGTGAATGAATGCCTTTGGGGATGAATATAGTTACAGTTATCATATAGCAGGGAGAAGCTCATTGTTAGAGCACTGACTTAGCATTCACAAGGGTGTGAGTTCAATTCCAGCAATATATATACATTTTATCCTGTTATCCATATGTTAAAAATAATGATTTTTCCTGGGGTGATGGCTCAGTGAATGAGAGTGCATGCTTTTGGAGCATGGGAGTCTGAGGTTGAGCTGGGCATGGCCACATGCTCCTGTAACTCAGCACTGTGGGTGACAGAGGCAAGAGGACTGTTGAGGCTGTCTTAGCTCCAGGTTCAGTGAGATTCCCTCTCAAAGGAGTGATGTCGATAGTGATAGTGACAGAATAGGAAATGTGGTCTCTGCAGGCATTAGCATAGGTGCCCACAGTCACCCACACACTTGCACATGCAAGGCACACACACACTTCCATTCTTTCGTCAAGACCATTTGAATAACTATACCAAAAACTCTAGAAAACTTTCTTTTCTAAAGGAGATGATAAAATAGGTAAAATGCCCAAAGGAAATGCTTTTGCAGGTAAATGTGGACACATTGTTGGTAGTTTTTGTTTCTTGACGATTGTTGGAAAATAAGCAGTGAACGAGTTATTTTCAGGGCAGGACTCAACCTCAGCTCTGGCTGGCACTTGGATAATTCTTCGCTAATGGACCATCCTGTGCACTATGGAACACTTAGCAGCATCCCTGTTGTATAAGTCACTTTTCTGTCTCCATGATGAAATTCCATGACAGACTACAAGCAACTTGGAAAGGAAAGGGTTTACATTTAGGACATACTTAGTAACTGAGGGAAGTCAGGGCAGGAACTCAAGGCAGGACCTTGGAGGCAGGAAGTGAAGTAGGGGCTGTGAAGGCGTGCTGCATACTGACTTGGTTCTCCTGTTTCCCTCTGCTTTCTCATACAACCCAAGTCCTCCTCCTGGGATTGATTGGCACTACTCACAGTGAGCGACCTCCCCTCCCCCCCCCCGCTACTCCCCCCAACACACAATCACTCACAGAAAATGCCTCACAGGTTTGCCTATAGACCAGTCTTGTTAAGGTATTTTTTCGATTGTGGTTCTCTCTTCTCAGATAACTCTAGCTGTATCAAATTGGAGAGGAGGGGCATACAATCAGCAAGCACTTTTCTGCTGAGTCACCTTCCATTTTTTTGCTGAGTCATCTCATACTTTTCTGCTGAGTCATCCATGTTTCTCTGCTAAATCATCTTGCTAGTCATTTTTTTCTTTCTATTTTCTTTTTTAACTCATACTGCTTCAAGTCCTTTGGTGTTATTAAAAATATTTTTAGGAACTAATGAAATAGTTCCATCATTAAGAATTCTTGCAGAGGATTCAGATTCAGTTACCAGAATCCATATAGCCACTCTGAAGTGCCTGTAACTTCAGTTTCAGGAAATCTAGCACTATCTTCTCTGAGTACTTGCGAAAACACAGTCACAGAGATACAAGCAAGTACATACACGCGCGCGCGCACACACACACACACACACACACACACACACACACACACGAGATCTTTAAATACAACAAAGTGTGCTACCAAGTTATAAATATGTCCTTGTCCTTGGAAGAAAGAAAAGAAGACAACAGGTCTGGTGAAAGTCAACTGGTAATACTTTTATTGTTACTTTAACAAGTTATTGCTGAGTATCCGGCTAACATCAGCATACATAATCTCATTGAGTGGTCACGATAGCCTGAACAAGAATCCAGACCTTATTTATGCCTGTTATAACTGATGAGGAAGCTGAGATAACTAGGTGAAGGTCCTACTCTGAGGAATATGGGAAACCTGGTTCCTTCTTGTTTTACTCTCATCCAAGTCAGCTCTGTGGGAAATATTCTGCCTCTCCACATGAGCTTTCCTACCTTTAGCTTCAGACTATGGTTGCCCCTCTCCATCTAGTAGGGACTGGCTATCTCATCAATGTCCTCTGTCTCCCCCTTCCCACCCAAGGGTTCCTATCACAGTTGTCTTTATTAGCTCCTCGTCTCCTTGTTTCTCTGACCATTCTATTCTGAGATGGTCTCAAGAAGAGGAATGTACTTTACTTATCTTCATCTTCAGTGCCTTCATGGAGGCAAACGGTAGGAAGTTATGGGATGCTAACCAAAGCTTTTCAGCCAGTAATAGGAAAATGGGTATCGTTTCAGTTGGTTCCTTGTATCGATGAGTTCTGAATCTGTGAACTCAACTAAACATGCACCAAGGAAAATAATGGTATCTAGGAGCACAGGGGACTGTTCAGATGTAAAGTGCTTGTTTCCTTGTGCTTAGGAAGCACCAATTTAACCCCTTAGAACCCATGTCAAAGATCTGGGCATGGAGCCTATAATCCCAATTTGAGAGAGGAAACCAGTCTAGCTGAATCAGTCAATTCCATGTTCAGTGGGACACCTTTTCTCAAAAAATAAGGAAGACACTCAATGTTGACTTCTAGATTGTGTGTATGTGTACATGAGCACATGTACACATACACACAAACATACACATATACACATATGTACACATATACTCATACCTGTACAAACTTGTACACACATATACACATACACAAACATATACATGCACAAAGAAAAAAACAGTACCAAACATACATATTGTTTTGCTGTTATTCCCTAAGCAGTGTCTTATAACAATCATATAGTGTTCCCACTGAGTTTCATAGTAGTACTTTATAGAAAGGACTTGAACATTTATTTGTATGTTTGGGGATCCACATAAAGCCCTGGGGCCCATCTCCTATGGATGTAGAAGGGCAACCATACCTCTATATGGGTTAAGGGCAATGACGAGGGAAAGACCAGAGACCTAAGCAGAAGAGAACGGTCAACCATCACAAGGAGGAAACATGACTTAGGACCATGCAGTTGAGGGGAGAGGCAGAAGAAGCTCAGAGCCCTGACTTCACATTCAGTGCAGTGTCCTCCCCACTGTACAAACTTGGACCATGCAGTTAAAGCTTTTGAGGGCACTGATAAAAGTAAATAAGTGAATTTGTGGATTAAATGTCACCAACAATAAATTCACACTAAGTAAACATTGATGTCTGAAGATATATCACTATGTATCATGTGTAAACCATTTGATGAGGAATTAGAAAGGTTTTTTTGTTCATTTTAGGCCTTTAGCAAGTCAGCGAGACTCCAGACAAATCATTTCATTTCTCTGTGCTTTTACTTCTTTTAGCTGTAGCATTTTGACCAACTTGTGTTTTGTTTTTGTTTTTTGTTTGTTTTTTTTTAAATATCTGTCTTTATTTGATCATGCTCAGGTGGATGGTGAAATCTATAGTCTTGGTAGGTTTCATAATGATCAAACTGCACAGAAATGTAATGTGTATAGCTTGTAGAGTTATAGGACCCTATGATTGTGATAGGCCTGGGAAATCATGTAGGGAAAATTAAAATTCCCAGTCCATGCCTGGCTTTCTTTTACAAAATCCTCAGCAGGTGCTCAATAGCTTCATTTCACACCATGTGATATGAAGAAGGCAGGCTTAGTATGAAGGAAACTGATGTCATGCAATTGTGTACTTATCTAAGATGTGTGGTGCTGGCCATCACACATTTGTAGGAATAACAGTGGCTTTACTCTGCATTGCTCAGTGCCAGTAACTGCTAAAGGCTTTGTAGGGAATATCTTATTTATTCTGTTACAAGTATCTTTTAAGGCAAATACTCTTGCTACATGTATTTCTCAGATAAAGAAACAAAAGACACAAAGAAGTTAAATGAATTGTCAAGGATACATGTCTACTAGGATACATAGTCTGGAGTCTTCAGATTGAGTTGGAGCTGTTCATAAGCGAATAAATATTGAATGATTATAACTACCTTATCACCCATACCATATGCTTCTGGTACAGATATAAGGAAATGTAAAGTTTATGTAAATAAAATATGAATGGTGTTTGCATTGAGATTGCAGATAGAATTAAACTATGGTATTGATTTTCATATCAATGGAGATTTCAGGCTTTGGTTTGATGTAAACAAATGCTATTGTTTTATTATATAACTTCAGTAGATCAAATGTACAGATAAAGTGTAAGTTAATATATTATCAAGTCCTCTGTTAACAAAGCAATAAAACATAATCCTGAAATGACACACACAAAACGATAACTTAAGGGTTTTACACTGAAGCTAAAGAATCCATTGGCATGGATTACCATGATTTTGTTTCTCCTTTTTCACTTGAAACATGCCCCTTATGGAGGAATATTTCCTATATGATTTCTTTTTAAAAGTGAAACTTTGAGGCAAATGTAGCCAGAATCAGAAAATTAACTTCAGAATGAAAGTTCCCCATATGTATATGTTCTAAATAAAGTTTACCTATCTCACCCAATTAATCATTAAGAGGAAACTCTATACAACCTGCGGTCATCTTAGATGCCCAGTAACCTTGGCCTGCCTCTCTGCTCCAGTGGGAGTGGAATGCTTGTGTTCTACACCATTGGTTCTGCAAACAGAGCTTGTTTAGAGGTAAAAAGTCAAACCTAACTCCAATTGGCTAGAGCAAAACAAAACTTGCTTAAAGGAAGAAAAAGAGAAGAAAAAAGAGGAAGGTAAAAGAGAAAAAGGGGGAAGCATATAATTGTTACTTATTGAAGTGTGTGACACTAACTCATGTCCACAGATATCTAGACTTGGTATACAGATATTCAAACTAGATAATGAAGATCCTATCTGCCTTCTAGATGCCCCTTTCTCCTCTCTCTTTCCCATTTATTTCAATGATGTCTGAGTGGGAGACCCCAGCTGCTCCAAGTTTATAGTACCTCCAACAACTGGACTGAAGTTATGATGCTTTACAATGTCATATCAGGTGGCAATGGCACCCTGGCAGGTTAAAGCTTGCTCAGCAGAACAATTATGCTGTTCTTAAATGGTCCTTTGTGAGTTTCCTTTCAAAATTCAATAAACTAATTTTCTGGAATTTATTTTTTAATGCAAGGATGGATTTAGCAAAGGCATGACTAAAGCAGATACAGGGATGTTCAGGTAGAGCTTGTTCTTTATAACCATTCATAGCTCTATTAACTGGACTTTTCCAAGAGAATCCAAAAGAAGATTTGAGTAACAGAACAAAACAAAACAAAAAATGCTGGAATGGACAAGCTTTTCCACAAGTGTGGCACATTGGGCACTTAGTTATTGCATGGGCCATGTACTAGTTATTTACTACAAAATTACTTGCATAATGATCTAAAAGTATAGATACAAGGTATACATATGAGTATGGCTTGCAATACTGAAAACTTGGAAATAATTTAAATATGCAATAATAATGCATTGTAGCATACTATGCCACAATTACCTAGAAATATTGACATAAAACCCCAAGACATTTAACTAAGTTAAAATATGCATGCAATAAAATCTTACTTTAAGAGAAAAATGGGTTAAGCAGGTAAACATTGCTAGTCAAGCCTAGTGAACTGGGTTCAATACCCCCAATCTACCTATATAAATATGGGAAAGAACCATTTCACAGAATTATGCATACACATTCACATGCACACATGCGCATGCGCGCGCGCGTGCACACACACACACACGCACACACACACACACCCCTCTATCATGGCACATATGCCTACACTTATACATATTATACACACATATATGCAATAATATTTTTTAATTACTACTAAACTATGGGGGTAAATATATATGAACCCATGACCAGACAAAAGGCTTAAGGAAGTACTAATTACACACTAATTACATCTGTAAATTGGGACTAGAGAGGGGAACAAATTTATGCATCATTCTCTTCTACATGTCTGGGTTCTATTAATGAGTTTGTATCATTTACTAGTACATATTACCTTAGATATTTTTTAAGGCAGAAATGGCATCTAAAGTGACAGTTCGTCCATCTAATTGCCACAAACACGAAGGTCACCACTTTGTTTAGGCACCCGTCATCAGCATTTTAGAATGTTTTTTGACAGTTGTTACTTTCATAACTCATACCATCAACCCCAGTTTCCATTTCCTCCACAGATCAAGTCTAGCAAGAGCTTACAAGAGAAGAGATGTTGTACATCATTTGTAATAAAAATACCAACTTATAAAGCAGATATGGATCTACTAATATACAGCAGCCAGAACAGAAGAGCTATTCAGTCACCTATCTTATCTCCTCACACATATAATATATTCTCCTACCATTTCCAGAGGGTATTTGAGCCATTTTATAATAAAGATAATTTAAAGGTAGATAAGTGATGACAGATAGATGGATTTATGGATAGATAGACAGACAGACAGACAGACAGACAGACAGACAGACAGACAGATAGATAGATAGATAGACAGACAGATTTACAGAAATATAACTGAGTCCCTACCCACTGATCACAGGAGGCTCTTGGTCTGATGAACAGAAATACGTGTGATGAACCCACACTGAGAGGTAAAATAGAAAATGAAAATTAGGGCCAAAGAAGGAAGAATAAAAATATGCTGGACATCATTCAATAACTATTTGCTGATGATAATTATAGGGATGGAAAACCCATCAAGCCTATGGAGCTAAAATTAATCAGCAAGTATTCACAGGCTGCCTCCTGCTTCTATTACTGGTTCTGGCTTCCTGCCTGTCTAGTGCCAAGGCTGGAGACATTTGCATGACATTCAACTCATTAAGACAGAAAGAGCAGAATGGGTCGGCAGAGGCTCACAGTAGCCGTCTGCACCTTCATGTTTCTGGAAACCATTGTCAATCAAGACAAATTCTTTCTGTAGAAGACTATAAAGCTAGTTTAACACATCACTATATGACTTGGAAAAAGCCCAGTTAAATGGAAGCACTGTTCTCTAAAAGTAACAGTTCATTTGTGTACTATCTGAAATTTCAAAAGTACAAATGAACATCTGATTTCTACTAAAGTCAGAATGAAACTAATAGCACTTGTAACCACAACTTTACTTAATTTTTAGGGCTTTATTTCCATTGTGGCAAACATTTTAGGTAAAATGTTAAGTGTGGTGTTTATGTCACTGTTACATTTTGATAAATAATTGTAACTGCAAAGATGAACATCTGTTGCTGTCTGCATGCCCAGCACCCTTTTTATTTTTATTTCAAATATCCCAGTAATTATGAGACGCCTCTGTTGGTTTCCCTGTCTGTCTGTCTGTCTGTCTGTCTGTCTCTATCTCTTTCTTTCCTCCCTGTCTTCTATTTTCCTCCCTCCCACTAGCCCCTCAGACATTGGTACCTGACGGGTTTGCCATGCAGAATATACATGCTGTTTATTCCTTGGTCATGGTTATTGGTTCATGGGGCCCAACAAAACAATTAAGTCTCTTTTCAGGAAGAGGACGGGGGGGGGGGGGGGCCCCCGATCATTGCCAGAGAGGAGAACTCTTCACTGCTGTAGGCCATATTAATATAGGTGTCACCATCTACCAGGTAGAGAATCTCTTCCCAAGAGTAAAACCACAATAGGGAAATAAAGCTAAGAGATAGAATTCAAGCCCTTTTGACATGATGTAAGCGCTCTTGGCTCACATATAGCCATGCTTGAAAATGAACTTTATATAAACTATACATACAACTCTTGCTTTATACATACATACATACATACATACATATAAATATATATATCACCCAACTGTTATATATATATATATATATAACTGTTATACATATCTATATCTATAGCTATAGCTGTCTGTATATATAGCTATAGTATATATGTCTATAGTATATAGCATATAGCTATATAGCATATATATAGCTATAGTATATAGCATAGTATATATGTCTATATATAGCTATAGCTATATATATCACCCATCTCCTATTATGAATGTCTCTCTTTGAGAAATAGCCAAACCACTTGAATGAGCTCCATCACTCAAATCAGTAATATCTGAAGGCAACCCTACCTGGCCTCCATTTCTGTGTTCACACCAACTCTCCTACCTCTGACACTCAGGTGACTTCTTACATATCATAGTGCCCATGTAACCACTGCCATACTCCTACAAGTCTACAACACAGGAAAACAACTTGTCAATCTCTCCACCTCCAGTCCTTCTAAAATAAGGATTATATTACAACCTTTTAAATTGATGAGTATTTACATATTTGGGTTTTGTAGCTATAATAATTGAACCCATAATCATTTTTATGTCCCTGCAGCCTTAACATTTAACATTTGCTACTTTGTTGCTGGAATGAGTACAAACATGAATGGAAGAGAAAATTAGCTGAGAAAACCTCTTCCTTCTATAAGATTAGTTGGAAAGAAATTTAATTATGCATTGTTGAAGACTAAACCTTGGTCTTATATGTGATAGGAAAGTGCTCTGCCACTACATTACTCCCAAGCTCTGGCCTTCTTCCGCTAATATTCTGTGATTCATTGAAACCACCTATAAAGTACCTAATTCTCAGAAAACTGAAGTAAACAGATTAACATATGCAAAGGGAATCTTTAAAGTGTCAGCCCTTGCTGATAAATAACTGAAGCTCTTTCTCAGGTCCTTAGAGATTTAAGGTGGGTGAGTGAGGAGTTAGTTCTTTGGTGAAACATTTATATGTCTTAAAATACAATAAAGTTAATGCACTTCCTTATATATGCTAAAGTGAAAACAAACAACTTATAATACGGAATATAGTTTAGTTATAATGAATAAACCAGGGAGCACCATGACAGGCTGCCAGAGTTTGCTGATAACTGTAAGGTACAATAACCATGTGGCTTATGGCACGGTCTGTTTATTTGTTTGCCCTGTGTCATAGTTAAGAAAAACTGGGAATAACTACACGCACTTTAAAGATTCAACACTCTCTATGTATTCCAGGGGGATTGAGATTTACAGTTAAAACAAGCCAATGCTAGACCATAGATTTGAAGCAGAATCAAGACATGGGGTGAATTAATAACTCTTCAATATATGCAGACATCAATGAATTTCTAGATAAGAAAGAAAATAAAATATCTAAGTATGTGAACTCGTTTTGACACATTGGACTTCCCTTTCCTACCCATATGTTAAGACAATTTGACAACTAAGAAACAAACCTTTCTCTATGTGCTTCTGAGACCTCGGAACTTCCAACATTGTTCCTTATTGCATGATTCCCTTGGACTTCTTTTCTATGCCATCCACCACCTGCCCTTCTTAGACTTTAACAGACAGCACCTGTCCCACCCCCCATTATAAAATGTTCCTCTGGGGTTTTTTTTCTTTTATTAAAAATAAATTTGTATACAATATATTATGATTACTGTTTCCCCTCCCCAACTCCATTCCCATCCAGATGTTTCTTTCACAGTGACTGGCTTACCCTCTGATCATCTTCCAAAGGTTTTCCTATCTTAGCCATTCCTGTCTGTTTTTACTTCCATTGCCATTTAGGTGAGCAAGGGGAATCGGTTTTTATAACCTCTTTGCTATGAATGTCATGGATCTCATAACTTATAACACATAAGGTACAGGATATTCAGTAAGAGGAACTTCTGTATGACCAACTGACTTTCAAAGAATGAGTTCAATGATCTTTCCCTTGCTTGTATTGATGGCCAGCCTATCATTCAATACAGCCTCTTTGGTAAAGTCAGTCTACAAATAAACATTTTGTTAATATTCAGTTCAGCAAAACAGATAGATAACTGTCAAACTTCTAACCTGATTGTTGGCTGATATTTTCTTGCTAGTGAATGTGCCAACAGTGAAGCCACAAAGTTTTAGGACTAAAGCCCTCCATGAATATGAACCAAAGAATGGTTTTTAAGTACTGGAAAAAGAACTATTCATAAAATTACATATTTTGAAATTTCATTTTCATTATCAAAATACCCTTTAGCACTGACATCTAGATATCAATAAAACCAAGAGCTGATTTATAGTTTTTCCAATTTTTATGGTACAAAAAAAACTTCACCATGGTTCATTTCAAACTACCAAGATAACTTGAATAACTTTTGAATGCAGAGGCTAGGCGTTCATATGCTATGACATACCAGAAGATGCCCATTATATAACAAACATATCAAATAATAGTGAAATAATCAGAAAGTAAACCTCTCCTGAGCATTTAATATTGCTGTTGAAATGTTTAGCTGTAAGTTTATAAATTATTTTTAATAATGATGATGATTAGTAACTAATGAAATCTTTGAAAAAAAGTTAATAGGTAGCTTTTACAAGCTTGATACAAGTTGGCACCCCCTTGCCTAAAACTCTATTGCCCTGTGCACTGGATATCACATAACACAAATAAAGAGGGGTGAAGACAATTGGGACTTTTGTTGCAACTTAACTGATGATGCAAAACTAATGTACGCCTCCCCTGTTTTCTGAATAATTCTTGAAGTTAGAAGTCTTCTTTTCAACCCTACTTCCTGTGAGATGCATGGGTAGATATTACCTTCTGCTAGAAACTGAAAGGTTAAAGGACCGACAGAAGCCCATTCAAGTGTGTAAACTGTGTTGGGTTTCAAATGCAGACCTTAGGTTGAAAATTAAGCAAGAGGATAGAAAAAAATCTAATATTGATACTACTTTATAAAATGTAGCAAGTACCCTGTGCACCACTTTAGAATGTGATATGAAGAACTCACAACCCAGCTGCCCCTTTAGAAGCCTGCATCTGCTGGGACATGTTTTCAAGTGCCCTCTTACATGTGTCTCTTTTTAACACCTGTGCTTAAATAGAGTTTAAAACATTTTAATAAACCTCAGGTTTGCTTTTACAAAACGAAATGTGTACAAATATGCCCTCCAATTTAGCTTCAAAGAAAACAAATACATATGTTAACTAAGTAAAGGAGGCATAAGATCTAAAATGGAAGCAACACCTCTCAAAACAGCTGAGCAATGCCAACAACAAATGGAGCAGACTGAGACACTGTCCACCAAAGGAGCATGGGACAGAAGAGATTAAATCAGAAAAGGAAGCAAGCTAATGACATAATGGCCAACCACAAATGCCACAAATGACAAACAGTGCACGTAATAATCATTGTAATCATTCTGTGTGCTTGCTCTAATGTCTCCAAACGCTGAAACCATTAGATCTCTGCTTATGGCGACATGTGTCTAATTTGTCAGCTGATGTTTTACCTTCTCTTTAATCCCTTATTGCTTCAACCAAGTTCTGCTAATATAGAGGACATAGATTTAACCAGAACAACCACAAACATTTAATATATAGGAAGAGAAGCTGGTATGTTAAGTTGTATATGATGAAAGCAAAAAAGACAATAAAAACAAATACAGAGAAGGGAAGATGTAGCATTTCCATGCAGCATTTCCAAATTTCCATGTTACTTCTAACTAGGAAAAGAGGCAGATACCAAAGCAGAACTTATTCTAACAGTTTGAAATATTTGCGAGATTTTTTTTAATAACAAACATGTCTCTTGTAAATGGAACGATAAAAGCACACAGAAATGGGACATTCTAGTTTATCTGGGTTTCCTTCGAACCACTTGCTTGTGCAGCCTAAAGAGTGTTGTTTCCCAAAGTCACAATGTTAAAGAGGAATTTAGTAGTTCTGATGACTTCAGGAAGTTCTAACAGCCAACAAGAAAAGTTGTATCAGATTAGCATATAGTTAATATTTTCAAAACTATTCATTAACAAGAAAATGTATTTACATTTAACATCATAGAGTTAAGGGAATGGGTACAAAGCAAACAAAAAAAATGCAAGCTGAGTCATGAAAAAAGGATCATAGCTGTAGGAAAATAAATTTCAAAAAAGTGTCTCTTTGTAAGAGAACTCACATGGAATTGATTTGTAGAGTCTTTCCTTGAATGAGATCTTTTCCAACAAAAGTCCTATCAATTCACCCCAATAAGTCCAAGTTATGTAGTCTTCAAGCAAGACTTAGCACTGGTGTCCAGCAGTTGTGAACATAGAGCCAAGGTTACCCCAAACATTTCTCTGGCTACCAGCTGAGCTATCCAGGCTCTTGTGATTTTCCCTCATATGTGCTTTCATATTAAAGATGAAACACGAGTATGAAAAGAAGTCGTTCTTCTATACAATCTAAATGGAGAGACACTACAAGCATTTTGAGTCAAGTAGTTGCATGGAAGACACTTAAAAAGGTGAAAGAATCACAAACAGTAGAAACCTAGTTTATTCTACAAGTGCCTTTGACATCTTTCTCTACTCTTTTGAAGAACCAGAGAAATTTGAAATTAAAATGACTAATAATCATTAGGGAAATTTGAAATTAAAATGACTAATACTTCTTAATGATAATTGAGTACATAATATGCCTCATGAATAAATATACTTCATATATAGCAAGCTTGCTTAATCTTTGTAATTTAAGTCACTATTATTTTATTCCCATTTTACAAGTGGTCATACTAAGGTACAGTGAGTTATGGAGCTTGCTCAAGGTTACAGACCCTATGTAGAGACTGACAATACACTGTGAGAATATACCACACAGGAAGAATGAAATAGTACTCATAAAAATGTTAGACCTTGGGGGCTGGAGAGATGGTTCAGTGGTTAAGAGTACTATTTCATTCTGCTTTCCCAGAGGTTCTGAGTTCAATTCCTAGCAACCACATGGTGGCTCACAACCATTTGTAATGGGATCGGAAGCCTTCTTCTGGTGTGTCTGAAGACAGCTGCAGTGTACTCATACAAATAAAATAAGCAAATAAATCTTTAAAAAAAAAGTTAGACCTTCATCCCAAGGTGAGGCAAGTAAATGCTCACTGATGGATTTTAGGTTTCAGAAAACAAAAAGTTTGCAAGGTATCCATTTTGATGATTCTTTTGCTTTCAGTATTAAATAAATAACCTTATTAAGCTTAAACACAAGACTAGTCACAATTTCTAGAAGGCTTTGCCTTCTATAAAGGACAGACAGAAGATGATAGACTTAACAGCAAAATTATACTTGTATTACTGTAATAGAGAGCCACTGTATATACTGGATCAGGATCTTCATATGATTTGATTGATGTTTTTGAGGGGATCGCCTGATCCTGTTGTTTGGATTATTTCAGTGAGAATGGAGATAATAAAACAGATGAGCAGAAATGAAAATATCGATATATCAAGTGCTATATAAATGCTTTCCTTATTCCCCTCTCCTGTCTTTCTTCCCTTATTGCTGCTGCTTCTGCTTCTTCCTCCTCCTCTTCTTGGTCTCAATTCTCTCTGTCTGTGTCTGCCCCTCTCTCTTTCTCTCTCTCTCTCTCTCTCTCTCTCTCTCTCTCTCTCTCTCTCTCTCTCTCTCTGTGTGTGTGTGTGTGTGTGTGTGTGTGTGTGTGTGCGCGTATGTGCGTGCATGCGTGCGTGTGCCGGTGCATGCATGCCAGGTGCATGTATCTGTGGGGTCACATGGAGGCCAGGGGAGGACTTCGGGTGTCCTGTTCTCTCACTATCTTATTCCCTTAACAGGGTCTCTCATTGTATCTTGAGCTTAGCTAGAGACCAGCAAGCCCCAGGGATTTTTCCTGTCTTTGTGCAAGGGGGTGAGGTGGGGCGGAGGAAATTATAAGCACCTGATGCCATAACACAATTTTTATGTGGGTTCTGTTCTAGCAGAAAGCGTTTTTGCTTTCTGAGCAATCTTTGCAGTCCAAATGCTATAGAGATATAAATGGTGATTTGGTTGCAGCTCAGGCTTATTAATATTTTGTTTGTCTTAGGGCATAATAGTCAATACATATTTATCAATTCACTCAATTAACACCCACTGAGCATCAGTTATGCACTGGATAAAAAGTGTTGAATAGGAAGGCTGAGTCTCTTGTCTTCCAGGCTTATATTCTAGTAGGGAGAAAGAATGTAACAAATATGCCTACAACAAATGAACTATCATTGTAAAATGTTACCGAATTCTGCAGGGTATTGTAAAAATATAACGTGTTCTAGCTGTTTATGGGTGAAGTTTGGAAATTAAAATCCACACAAATAAGCCTAAAAATCTTGAGTAATGTCCATAAACTTTATATTAAGTCACTTAGCCAATTCAACCCCAAGTAATATTATGCCCAGTTGATTAATTAACAGCATTATTTTCATAACTCTGTAAAGTATTACCTTAAACCTGCTATATATGGGCCTCTGTTCCAGGGACATAACATAATGAAAAAGATAGATCAGGTTTTTGTTGGATAATCTGAATATATCAGTTTTATTCCTACCTCTTCTTATGAGATAATAAAATACATTCTCTTTGAGGTAGGGATTTATACTGTTTCTCACCTTGTGGTAATACTAACTTCCTAGGGTTATTGATGAGTGAGCACCGTGTTAATGAGTTAGGAGTAATGTCTCAAAATACTGAATAGAGTCTGGTGGACAGATGCTTAATAATTATTAACTATAATAAGAACTGTGCTAACAAAATTTTAAATTTCACCTGTGTACAATGGTAATTTCTTTTTTTAAAGAACTATTTCATTTCTTTGAAATTCATTGCTTAAATTCCATGAGTGCTTAAGTCTTTCAAGAATTGGTAATGCTCCTTCGTGTAAATTATGAGATCCACGAGGAAAGTCTCTTTTAACATTACTGACTTCCATCCTTAACACTGAAGAGCTAGGTGACATGGGATCAAGCTCTGTAAGCTTCAGTTCCTCATACTGACAAATCAAATTTTGGACAGTTTTATGTCAACTTGACACAAGTTTATTTAAGAGGAAGAAACCTCAGTTAAGAAAAATGCCTCCATAAAATTGGGCTATAGGCAAGCCAATCAGACATTTCCTTAGTTAGTGTTTGATGGGGGAGGGCCAAGCCCATTGTGGATGGTGCTATCCCTGAGCTGGTGATCCTGGGGGTCTGTAAGAAAGAAGGCAGAGCAAGCCAATAGGCAATATTCCTTCATAGCTTCTGTATTAGCTCCTGCCTCCAGGTTCCTGCCGTTTGAAGTCCTGTCCTTACTACTTCTGATGATGAACTATTTGTATGGAACTGTGAATGAAATAAACACTTTCCTCCCTATGTTGCTATGTTATGGTGTTTCATCACAGCAATAGTAACCTTAACTAAGACAATTAGTGACATAGTTCATTGACCTAGTGAGCACTTTCCTAGCATGTAGGATCCCCAGCACTTCACAAGAAATACAATAAAATGTCTATTTTATTCAACACTTCCAGCAAACTGGGCAGAAGAGTCAATGGATGCTGGATGCTGAGCAAATTATTTTCATAATTATTTTTCTTACTGTGTAGATATGATTAATTGTTGAGAGTTTATGTATAGTTTTAAATCAATATGATGTATTAAAGCATGAGATGTTTTTCTATTGAACTAACAGACTAAGGCATAGCTGGACCACTAAAGAGAAAGAACAGGAAAAATTCCTACTTTGTTCAATTTAAAGTATTTGGAACTGAAATTTAAAACTTAAAATGAAGTATTCTTCTACATTAAGAGTTATTAGGCATGCAAAAAAAGAGAAAGGAAAAAAATTAAGTGGGAATTCTTGTAAAGTCATAAATTATTCAAAAATAAAAGAGCACCTACCATTTACAATTCAAACATGCAAGAAAAAAATGAAGTAGATTCTTTCACTGAGTAATTCAGCTATTTAGGTCTGTGGTATGAAGGTTATACATAAAAAATTATATATGTGCACAATTCTTAGTTCTTTTTAAAAGGTGACCATCAAGAATGAGTTTTATTGTAGAACTGAGTACCCACACACACACATAAATACTGAAGAATCTGTTAGAAGTCTGGGGACTAAATTTACAAGATATCTCATCCCAGGACTTGAGAAATTAGCCAGCAAGGAAAATAGAGTCATAGGTCTAAGTTCTCAGTGTCCACTATGAGTCAGGTTGACTCTCTTCTCAACTTAAAAGGATTATTGATTGTTTGTTTCCTTTTCTTTCTTTTTTTGTTTTCAACACCAAGTGATTCAAGGGCTCTTCATAAACCCTCTCCTGGAGGAGGAGGTCTACACTGGTATAGGTTTTCCTTCTTGAGTATCAAGCTTTTGCTCCTTTGCCAAGATGGCAGCCCCGGATCCCATGTAGGTAGCGACTGTTCAACATCTCTGCCCAAGGGACTCACTCACAGCCACGGTCTCCCCGTGTAAAGCGAACCATACATTGGGCAACCGTTATGCTTTCCATCCAAGAAAGGGCGACTCGGCTTTGACGCCAAAGAGCACCTATACCAAAATGGTGACCGCGCGGCGTCATTGCTCTTTACCAAGATGGCGGCGAGGGACTTCCGGCACGCGCTTCCCCAATCAGGGATCTCCAAGAGGTCAGGCAGAGGAGACCGCCCTTGGAGTCTAAGTGCGGCGCGAGCTGCTGTAGCCGCGCGCCGGAGGAGGGGGATGAGGCGGAGTCAAGGCAACCTCCGCTCTTATCACAAGTGCCAAGCGCTGGCACCTGTGGGGGAGCAAAAGTTACTTTCTCGCCCCCCAAAGCAACACCGCACCACCTTCCCCCGAGTCCCCCAAACCTTAGAGTGTGGCGCGAGGTAGGGGGCACGGTCCCAGCGTCGCCCCAGCCTGCCCAACACAGCGGACACCCCAGGGGCAGGTACTGCGCGGTCGCACTGTCACCCCACGCCCCTCTCCTGACCTAGGGGGACCGGCCACGTGTTTCTCTTGGAGACCCGGGGCTCGTATTGGGAACAGCTGGAGGGAGCTAAACGCTGACGTTTTAAAGATGCATGTTTTGTTTTATTTGGAGGGGTAGAGGGGTCCCTGGAACTCAGAAGGCTGAGCAAGGCACCGAGCCTGGAGCAGCAAATGTCAAGATCGGGGGAGGGGCCTCCGCGGGGAGCTTGGATGATGGCCCCGAAGGGGGTGGAAGGAGAGGTCAGGAGTTTGGGGTAAGAGGAGGGCGGACTTCGCCAGCAACTTACTATTCCGTCTGCAACTTGCTTCTATGCCTGCACACACACCCTCCCGCCCCGTAAGGCTTCCTTAATCACATTTTTTTTTTTTAAAGTGAAAAGAAACCTAGCTCGCTAAGAGGGTTTTGCATTCGGCGTGCAACTTCCTCTGAATGTGAGCGCGCTGGCAGGCGGGGAGGGAGCGGTGGGGGTTGAACTTGGCAGGCGGCGCCTCCTGCTGCCGCCGCCGCCGCCGCCTCCTCTCAGACTCGGGGAAGAGGGTGGGGGACGATCGGGGTGCGGGGGAGGGTGGGTTCTGCTTTGCAACTTCTCCCGGTTGCGAGCGAGTGCGCGCGCGGTGGCGGCGGCTGCAGACGGGGCCGCCCAGACGATGCGGGGGTGGGGGACCTGGCGGCACGCGAGTCCCCCCCTCGGGCTCACAGTATGTATGCGTTGACCCTCTCCTCTGCCCTCCCCTCCCCAAACCTCCCCAGAGGGCGTGTCTGCCGTCCTGCCCGGAGAGCGGCCGGGGCTCTGCGGCACCGTTTCCTTGCCATCCTGTAGCCCCTCTGCTAGTGTGACACACTTCGCGCAACTCGGCAGTTGGCGGGCGCAGACCACCCGTGCGGCTCTGCCGGCTGGCTGTCACCATCGGGGGCTCTGGCGGCCGACCCACGGGGCGGGCTCCCGAGCGGTTCCAAGCCGCGGAGCTGGGCGGGGGCGGGAAGGAGCCTGGGAGAAGAGAAACTAAAGAAACTCGGTTTCCCTCCCAGGCCAGGTCGGCACCCGCTGCCGCACTTTTTCTCGTTCCTTGGGTGGGGAAAGGCGAAGCGGCGCGCGCCCCGGCGGAGGCGATGCCCCGAGCCGCGGGCTTGCAGGCGCCGTCGGGGCCGGGCTGGCGGGGCCCGCGCGCTGGGCGAAAAGAGGGCGAGGGCCGCGGGCGCCCTTGCAGTTGCCGACCGTCGCCAACAGGTTGCACCGTTCCCCGCGGCCGCGGCGCGGCCCCTCGGGCGGGGAGCGGCCGGGGGTGGAGTGGGAGCGCGTGTGTGCGAGTGTGTGCGCGCCGTGGCGCCGCCTCCGCCCGCCCCTCGCTCGGTCCCGCTCGCCTGCCGCGGCCGGGCGGCCCTTTCGCGTGTCCGCGCTCCCCCCTCCCCTCCGCCTCCTCCATTTTGCGAGCTCGAGTCAGTGCCTGGAGCCCGAGTCGCCGCCCGCCCGTCGGGGACGGATTCTAAGTGGGTGGAACAAGACGCCGCAGCCGGGCGGCGCGGCGCCGGGACAGGGGACGCGCGCGGGAGACAGGAGCGGCGCGGGGGCCCGGCTTGTCAGCCGGGAACGGGTGACTTTCCGCGCTAGGGGCTCTCCCTTCCCCCATGGAGAAGAGGGGGCGACTGTTGACTTCCTTCTCCGTGACACGCGCGCCACCCGCGTCCGCACGCCGACTTGTTTATCTGGCTGCGGTGGGAGCCGCAGGCGGGGGAGCGCGCGGGTGCTGAGGTGAGCGGGGGCTGGGCGAGCTGGCGAGTGGGCGCCCGCGCTGAGGTGAGCCGGACTGGGCGCGCTCCCCGAGGGGCTCAGCAGCCGGGGCGGCCGGACTTGGCAAACTTTTGCCAGCCCGGGCTTGGGGGTGGAGGCTGGCGAGGGCAGGGTGACGGTGACGAAAGGGCCTCGGCGGTGACAGCGCTGGCGCTTCCTCTCCCCGCACCGCCATCCGTGGCCCAGCGCGCTGCCCCGCCGTGGAGCCTCGCGCGCCCCGGCGGGAGTCTGGCGTCCTTTTTAGTTTTGCTTTTGCCGCAAGCCCTCCGGTCTTCACTGTCCTCGGGGCCGCCGGGACACCCGCTTTTCCCGGGGGAAAGGCAGAGCGGCGTCGGCGAGCGGCGGGCTCAGGGCGCGCGGCTGCGGGCTGCGGGCTTGTGGGGTGGATTCGGGGCTCGCAGCCTGCAGCCCAGACTTCGCCCGTCCGGCCTTATCTGCTAGAAGTGGGCGTGCCGCAGAGAACTCAACAGGTCTGGACACATTTCTCCCTTCACCTCGCACCTTTCTCCCTCCTTCTACCCCCAACCCCACCCCCGACAACTTGGGCACTAGCTTTGGGGCATGATTTCGCGCCTGAGTTTTCTGAGTGGTCCCCTTTTAGAAAGACACCCTCCCTAGCCGCAGTTTTCGATGCAGCGATTTTTTTTTTTTCGACAAGTGCTACTTTGACATTTGAGGTTGCAGGCTTGGAAATTGCGGCCTTACCACTTAAGACCATGGGCATGGTTCGTGTGACTAATGTCACAGGGTTATTTACAGTTTTAACTGGGGGATAATGTCGCTTAAGGGAGCATCTTGTTTTATGAAGTGTTGTTACGGTTTCAGGCTGGAAGGGGCAGTGGGTGTGAAAATTCATTAAGGTCTATTTGATGTCTTATGTTTAGAGATTCGTATCAGAGGCATAGGACCCCGGTTCTGAGAGAGGAGTCCTGTACAGGGAAGAGTCTTAGGGCAGGTCCCAGCCGTCTCTCCACCTTCCTTGAATTTTCCTTTCAGAGAAGATGGGCATACTTAGTGTGTTGGTACAGGAACATTTTACCATTTTATGGGAGGGGATTCCAAATATATTTGTCTTTGCTATCCTCTCAAAACATTTTGGTTATTAATAATATACTAGCAATCTGGAGGAATACAATAAAGGTTTAAAACTGCAGAGAAAATTATTCTGAGCATTTTCTTGAATGGGTTTTATTTGACTTTATAAATGATTCTACAGTACAGTTTTTCTATCTGTTTTTCCTGGTATTTACATATTTAGAAAGAAAAATCTTCAACTGATAGATAAAATATTTTGTATTGAGCATATTAAACATTTTTTTAAAAGGAATATAACTTGGTAAATCTTGGTGTTAGGAATTTTGATAAGCTCTGCTCTATTAAACTACTTAAATAGGTTAAAATTATAGTGAAGAAGCCAGTACAAATTCTACTCTGCTTTTAAAGATGTACATTTTAGGCCATATATAATATATATTATTTCTTATATCCAACGTTTGAAGGTAGGTGATACTAGACAGGCTTATTTAGTTGAAAATGCATTTTCAGAGTAAGAGCCTTTTCCTAGCCCTACAGGATACGCAGCTAGCACTGCTTCTTTTTTTTTTTTTTTCCCCAAATAAAATGTGCATAATTCTTCAAGGTTGTACCTTGAAAGGTTTAGATGTGTGGGGACTGGCACAAGTGAAATTGTGAATCATAAGGTGTGTAAACAATTATATTGTAGCATTAATCAAACGGTTTATATAGTGATTTCTATAAAGGAATCACTCTTAATTGAAAGGGGTTGGAAATTTAAGGATCATGCCTTTAAAAAAAATTAGTTAAATACTTTGACATCAATTTGAACCTTTACAATAATCACATATAACAAATTATAATCCCCATGGTTACCAAATGTACACATTTAGCGAGTGGCAGGATAAACAGCCAAATTCAAATCAATTCAATGTAACTTTGTCATTGGCTGTGCAGATGAGCTGCTTTGTGGATGGGAACGGGAGGGGGTGTGGGGGGATATACCTTTATTTTAGAAGATAGGAACTATTCTTCTGATAATGGAGACTGTGATGTGGGAGTTACCTAAAGGGTTTATTTAATAGGCTGTCTCTTACTAATCGGATCAGAGATAATGTGATTTTTTTATAGCTTATTATGTCTTTTTTTGTTTTTTTTTTTTTTGTAGTTAATATTTGCCAATGGACTCCAAAGAATCCTTAGCTCCCCCTGGTAGAGACGAAGTCCCCAGCAGTTTGCTTGGCCAGGGGAGGGGAAGCGTGATGGACTTTTATAAAAGCCTGAGGGGAGGAGCTACAGATTCTAAGCAGCAGAGGATTCTCCTTGATTTCTCAAAAGGCTCAACAAGCAATGTGCAGCCACAGCAGCAGCAGCAGCATCCACAGCAGCAGCAGCAGCCAGATTTATCCAAAGCTGTGTCACTGTCCATGGGACTGTATATGGGAGAGACAGAAACAAAAGTGATGGGGAATGACTTGGGCTACCCACAGCAGGGCCAGCTTGGCCTCCCCTCTGGGGAAACAGACTTTCGGCTTCTGGAAGAAAGCATTGCAAACCTCAACAGGTCGACCAGCCTTCCAGAGAACCCCAAGAGTTCAACATCTGCTGCTGGGTGCGCTACCCCGACGGAGAAGGAGTTTCCCCAAACTCACTCTGATCCATCTTCAGAACAGCAAAATCGAAAAAGCCAGACCAGCACCAATGGCGGCAATGTGAAATTATATCCCACAGACCAAAGCACCTTTGACATCTTGCAGGATTTGGAGTTTTCTGCCGGGTCCCCAGGTAAAGAGACAAACGAGAGTCCTTGGAGGTCAGACCTGTTGATAGATGAAAACTTGCTTTCTCCTTTGGCGGGAGAGGATGATCCATTCCTTCTGGAAGGGGACGTGAGTGAGGATTGTAAGCCTCTTATTTTGCCGGACACTAAACCTAAAATTAAGGAGACTGGAGATACAATCTTATCAAACCCCAGCAGTGTGGCACTGCCCCAAGTGAAAACAGAGAAAGATGATTTCATTGAACTTTGCACCCCTGGGGTAATTAAGCAAGAGAAACTGGGCCCAGTTTATTGTCAGGCAAGCTTTTCTGGGACAAATATAATTGGGAATAAAATGTCTGCCATTTCTGTTCATGGCGTGAGTACCTCTGGAGGACAGATGTACCACTATGACATGAATACAGCATCCCTTTCTCAGCAGCAGGATCAGAAGCCTGTTTTTAATGTCATTCCACCAATTCCTGTTGGTTCTGAAAACTGGAATAGGTGCCAAGGATCTGGAGAGGACAACCTGACTTCCTTGGGGACTATGAACTTCCCAGGCCGATCAGTGTTTTCAAATGGATATTCAAGGTAAGTTAGCCCTTTTCTATTTCATAAGAATGATACATTTAAGATAGTTTGATAAACTTAAGAATTCTTTTATCAGTATGTGTTTCCTAGAGATTTGTATACTTTCACAAATAACTCAGTACAAATGGTCTTTTGAATGTATAGGCATGTTAGAAACTCGAAAGGGCTTATCACTTCAAAAGCACTTGGGTGTTTGGTTAAATGTAATCATTTTTCATCAGTCAGTATTAAAGATTTTATTTGAAAACTAAATCAGAATTGCTCAATAACAAGTATCTGTTAAAGTAATATTCATCTACAAGTATCTTAAGTAAAACATATGAAATCCAGAAAAGAAGATGTCTAGTCATAATATATTTATTATGCATATTAATTTAGCTGTCTTAGAATATATTATTGTAAGAAAATGCTTGAAGTGTTACCTTTCAATTAGAGGGTTAAGAATTGGAAGTTGCGACACGGAGTATTCGATCAGAACTTTCTGTGTTTTGAAAGTGTTAGAGCACCGTCGCAGTGTATAGGGACCTAGACTATAGCTCTAGAACAGCCCAAAGCAGACGGTTGCTGACTGCTGTGTAGCCTCTGTAGGAAGGAGTTGGTGCGCCAGGCTTTGAAAGCTCCTGCAGAGGCTCCAGTAGGCAACTCATGATTAGAATTTTCAGGCTTCAGTTAGCAAGCGCCATATACGTCTCTGTTCATTCTTCTCAGTAAAGAAAGCTGACATTCCCATCTGACCCCACGAAGGTCCATTAGAATGGAGTCACCGGGAAAAAACCTTGTAAGTTAAGATAAATTAAAGTGCTGGCAGGTTCAGGTTCTTCCCTGCACCCTCATGTTCAAGTTATATAAAATGCTGGCTTATATCTCCATTTTAGATGTGATAACAAAGAATATGTGGATTGTAGTGACACAAGACAGATTAATCACTAGGGTTTTTGTTTTGTTTTTGTAGAAAACAGAGTCCTTTCCTTGTGTGTAATCCTGTCAACTTCTTCCTATTTGTGGTGTTCATTGTTCCTATTAATTAGTCATTAGAGAAAACTTTACTTAAAATTCGTAAGAAATGATTTTAATGCAGTCTATCACTGATCTACATCCTTATAACTAAAATTCCCTTTTAAAATTCCCTTTTTCTGAAGGTTATCCAGACACTGACATATAAAAAGATATCTCTTTATACATAGAAAGCTTTTTATTAGGAAAAATTAGATTTAGACTATGATCTATTTTTTCTAAATAGCTTAATTATATCTTATCAAGAGTAGGGAAGAGTCACCTTTTCTTTTATATAGCCTAACAGATGGGAAGTTAATATTTATATTACCTATTATTAGTGACTACTAATCTATTACTCAGTAATTAATTGTCCCTTATTTGGGGGAAAACTATTGCAACATTTTAATTTTCTGAATTAGGGGTTTAAAATACTCCCAATAAGGAAATTTAAATAGTTTCTTATTGCATAAACTGTGTTTTTCAAATGTTAAGAAACAGACTGTGCTTTAAAATTTCCAATCTTAAATTTTTGACAGTATATTTCATGTGGTTGACTTTCATAAAAGAATAATTATAATTGACTTGATTATCTATAGGGAGCTGTTAAATTGATTGATAAACATGATTACACATTTAGGACAAGTAATACATTTAGAAAATTTCTTACCCTGAAAACCATCATAAAACTTCACTTTTTATTATAAGAAAAAAATAGTGGAGCCCAAACTTAACTTGCATGCACTATGAATTTTCATTAAGACTTATAAAATCTGGGATAGGAACTATAAGTCTTAGCCTTAGATCATTAAATAATTTTAATGCTTAACTTTTACACTTAATGACATATAAAACGTTCATGTTCGTGTTGGGTCTCTGCCCTTACAGAGATAGGCAAGGCCACGACAGTGTGGCACTTCAGAGATTCTTTCATGTTCAGGAAGTGATTAATTTTATACTGACACATGATTTGGATTTTAATCACGGGTGTCTCTTCGCCAGGCAGAACACCTTAACGGGGACTATGGGCGGTGCTTGCAAGTTTTACACTTAGCACTGAGAACTGCCATTACCCAGAACAAAGCTTCACCCAAATAAATTGAGACAATGTTTCCTTTCTGACCATTATTGAATTCTTCTATTGTTTCCAAGAAGCAGCCCTGGCAGAACTGAAATTGGTTGCTCTCTATATATGATGCATGGTAGTCACCAAACATTAGCTGTGATCAACGACTGAGTCACCAGCCACTAAGTCAACATACTGAGGCCTCAGCTTGATTGGATACTCTGACTTTAGGCAGGGAATGCCACTAGGAACATCGCTTGGAATTTTTAAAGAAGGCATACATTTTAATTTGAATTATTAAATAACTAAAATATTTTCTCCCTAGAATGTTAATAAAAACTACTTCATATTATATTTGAGGGAGAAGGCAATTTCTACAGATATGTCAGTATACCATGACATTAGTTAGCATATTAAAGTTAGGAATATCATGATTAAGAATTTTGTTTTGTTTATAAGGTTTAAGTTCATTGGTGGTAAAACAAGGTAATGGTTATTGATTGTCAGATCTAATCTTAGTAAAATGAACTTCCAATTCTAATGATACGAATTAAAATTCAGTGAGCTTAACATAAACATAATTAAAGCAGACACACTTCTATGTAATTTGATTTTCTTCCACCATGTTTCATCTCTACATTAATAGTGTACATTGCAGGAAATAGGCAGGGAGAATTAAAGGGTTTTCAGTGGAATTAGAGCTGTTGGGGAATACTGTTGAAATTTTGTTTGCAAGTTGACTCTTTCCTGAAATGTCGGGTGATTAGAGAAAAATAATAGTACTGTAAGATGAACCTATATACCCAGTCTCCATGGAGGGTAGGGCTTCCATGAGTGGTATTTAATGAAGACACTAACACTTGAGTCACTTTGGACATCTCTCATTATTCGTCAGATCTGTGTCAAGTTTTATAAAAGTAATGAGATTGAAAAATTATGGAAATATGGGCTGAGTGAAACACACTTTTCCCCTCTCTAATTTTGCTTATCAACCACAGGCTAGCTGTTTCTAAGACAGAATATAAAGGGAGAGTGAAACTAGCCTTTTACTTTGAGAGCTACTTGTTTAATGTCTGTTCCTTGCCTTCTAAAGATTCTGATAGTGGGTGTTCCAGTGGTCTTTGAGCTTACGTTTCTTGATATCCATTTATATAAAATGATTTCTGGATGTGATTAGCTTTTGAGCATATACTTATTTGCGTATATAGTGTTACCTTTATGGTAGAATCGCTTCCTCTTTTTAAAGATCAGTATGATTGATTTTAAGAGAAATGTAAGCTGTTGTGTATTCAGGTGTGTCAGGTTAGTATTGGAATGACTAACAGAGAGATATGTAATAAACCTTTAGTCAGCACTTAATGAAATGCTTGTAATGTTTCTTTGGCTAATCCTTGTATATTTTTAAACAACAATTAACTTGTATTCATAATGTTATTTTGACATTTGTCTATTTCTGTCTATAAGTTTATTTGACCATTTTCCATATATTACTGAATGTTTATAAATTTTGTGACCTGTTCTGAATGTACTTTGCACAAATGAGGATGCACATGTTGCAGTAGATGGGTGAATAGGAAGGGAAAGCTCACTTTATAGGCCTCTAAGATTGGCTGAGGAGAGAGATTGTATTAGTGGTATTTTTTCCATGGGTGTCAGTGTGAAAGGCTAAGTGTTAAATTCTTGGTGAGTTATGTAAGTCTCAATGCACTCTAGCCTGGTTAGATTAGGAAGCCTTCATTTAGATTTTGGTTAAGTCTGCAGCATAATTCTTCAAACACATTTTTCTCTTTAATAGTGTTTTAATATTTAATCCTTGTGAGGTTTTGGGCTCTACTGTGTGAGTAAATTAAATAGGCACAGTTAGTTCATGTTGAGTAGTATTTACTGTTATGAAGCCATATTGGTAATATTTTTTGTCAAAAGTAATTGTTTAATATAGTATAAGTAGTTGTCAAATTAATAAGTATTTGTGTCTGTTGTTCTGAGGTGTGCAGAATATAACATGGTGAATCCCATTATATAAAGAATTTTTAGGAATGTGTTGTTGGAGTAAGCTACAACAAGAAAAAAAAAACAAAAATCATCACTCCTTAGTCTTTATAGAAGAGATCAATTATTTCTGTCTGTAGCTTCATTTAGTCAACTGCTCTCATTTCTCCTACCTTGGTTTTATATTTGTCAAGTTCTTCTAAGGGAAACTTATATTTTAAAACAAATCTCTAAAGTGTTTCCTTACTTTCTTTTGAATCATGTGATCACTCCTATATTTGGGTGTAACCTTTAAAGATTAAAATTTCTTATACATTACAAGGTTAAATGAAGCTAGTGGACTCAATCCCTCTCCAGTGGGGGAGGGACAAAGAGAGAAGCCACAGAGGCCTGTAATAGAGGGAGAAACATAATTTCAAGTACAATTCCAAAAACCCATTTAGATCAACTGTTGCTCTTCTAATGTTAAAAGCCCTGTGCACTGTCAGGAATGACAGCAATGATGCTTTCTTGTGAAGGCTAAGAGCGACAAAGAAATGAACGTTTCTACTTTTGTTGTTTCTTGTGATGTTTTTATCACCAGAATAAAGGCAAAATGGACAGTATACCTTTATGCCAAGATTAATTTCATAGTTTGCCCATTCTAAGTGGTTATTAAAGAAAATGTGATGACTGAACTTAGTTAAAATAATCGTGGTGCCTTATGTTTCTAAAACCAACCATTTCATAGATCATAGTGTATTTTTACATATAAACGTGCCTTATGCTGCTACAGCCACTTCCTATTTCATAGTGTAGTTTTACTTTTAAATAATTCTTTATAAACTATCAACTGACTGCGGAATATAACTCTTTCCATGAGTTATAGGTTTTTCTACTAGTATATTGAGTAAATTAGGCAAATGACAACATAAATTATTAGATTCTATAAGTACTAGATAGCCACTTAAACTATTTATATTGCAATGGAATCCTTAAAACCAGTTATTTTAAATGAAAGGGTGTCATCCTTTAACTTACTCTTTGAGCCAATTTAAATATTAATAACCTATTTTGGTTGAGCTATGTGCTTAAACATACTTATTTAGAGTAACCCAGCTATTAATTTTAAGTACTTCAGAATACTTTTCTCACTTTAGCAAGCTTCAGCAAGATTTATAGTGTCTGTAAGGCAATATGTTTAGTAAGGTATTTTAGATTTTTTTCCATTCACATATAGGGGTACAATATACATACATATTATGTGTGTGTGTGTGTGTGTGTGTAAGGAGAGGAGAAAGGTTGAATTACATGACTTACATTTATTATTCTTTATACATTATTTTCCCTTGAATTTTCATTTTTGCTAGTAATTTGAGAGTTTAATAAATATGTAGTATTTGAAACTTACAAACTTAAAGCTTATTATGTTTACTTTTAAAATAATAAATTAGCCTTTATTCTAGTTTATTTCATAAGTTTCCACAATAATATTTAGCCATGGCTATTATGAAAGTATATTTGATAGCCAAATTTTGAAAGCTATTGTGAAATGATATCCAGTTTAGTTCATGATTTATTATTCTATATTGGGGCAATGCAGCGACTTGTAACTGGTTTGCTATGGACACTTCTATGTTGTCATATTTTTATGTTTTTTTATAATTGGGATTTCAGCCTTCCTTAATCTTAATTTGTAAAATTTGGTTCCTTTTCCCCTACATCTCTTCTAGACAATTTGATTTGGATATTCAATAACAGTAATTGTAGGGAAAACAAAAACAGCCTGGGTTCTAAGGCTAAACTGAACCAGTCTATGATTCTGGGTAACAGTGTATTTTGAAATCAAAGATACTTTCTCTATGTCAGATTATATCAAAACACCAGTCTGTGTGTCTGTGTAAAAATTCACAGTTCTCTTATTAAATTGATAGGTCATTGTATATTAAAGAGTGTTTCTTGACATTTTCTTTATATAGTATCAAGTAAAAAAACAAAAAAAAAGGGACTTAGAGTTGAGCTTTTATTAGATATGGCTTAAAATTATATTCTTGATATCACATAATATATAAATGTTGTTGTAGTTGGACCCAAGAAGTGGTGGGCCCTGGAGTTCTCAAAGCTTGTTTTGTGTGTTAAGTAAGAAGCCATCTATTCCCATCCCCACACTTTCCAGTGAGAAATTGAGACCATGGCAGTACTTAGGAAAGACCACACACTTCATTAGCTGTGCAGCCAGCTGGAACCACCCTTGGCAGTTATTTAAACCATAGAATCCAGGACTCTTCCAGGGTCTAAAAACAATAAGTAATTGACATAATACTGACCAAGCACATACTTCATAAAAGTCACTGATTCTTTCTTCCCAGTGTTACTGGTTCTTTGGTGACTGAACACTAATTACATGGCAGCACTATGTTACATACACTATGCTGCATATACTATATTACATACACTATACTATATACACTATGCTACATACACTGTGCTTCACACACTGTGTTACATACACTATGCTACATACACTATGTTATATACACTATGCTGCATATAGTATACTACATACATGATGCTACATACACCGTGCTACATACACTATGCTACATACACAATTCTACAGTTCATGTTGTACACTTTTCATATATTCATCTCATGTAATGTCTTAATTCTTTGACACTCTTTATTCTACTTGTTACATTAAGTTTCTGAGTCTATCAGGGTCCATGTAGGACAAAAGCAGCTGTTACCTGAGTTTTACAACTGGGAAATTTAAGACATTTAAAGAAAAAAAAAAGCAGGAAATGGTAATACTGATCTGAAAGGAATTAGTTACTATTTGATGTTTTAGAATCTCTCAACAATCTTTAACACTGATTGTCCAACAGTAAATATATATGTATATGTATATGTATAAATATATACATATACATATATATATACATACACACACATACATATATATGAGAGAGATGACCAAGTCTCTGCTATATATGTATGTACGTAGTCACTTACTGATTCCTCTAAGTTTCATTTAGAGTACCTAGCACTCCTACTGGATAGAATATGTAGGCGCCAGGTGCCAGGACATCAATGGTTCAGCAGGTAGAGGGCTGCTGTGCAAGCCTGGCGACCTAAGTTTGATGGCAGAGCCTATGTAACCATGGAAAATGAGAATCTATTCCATAAAGTCTTCCTCTGACTTTCACAGGTATGCTGTGGCAAAGCCCATAACATGAACACATACATACACAATAAAAATGATAATACTTAAAAACTTAAAATAATTTGTAGATGCGAGTTTACTCTGAAAATTAAAAAAAAAAAAAAAAAAAAAAGAAGAAGAAGAAGAAGCATTAAGCTCCAAGGTGGCAGTTTTAAAGCTCTGGCAGTTCTGTTCAGCTAAAAGCAGGATGTCTCTCATTTGCTATAATAGTTCAAGTACCTGCATCTCTAGTGTAGGTACTGCCTACTAAAAAAAGCACTGGAAACTTTTTTATGCCTACTATGTGCAGATGCCTACTATGTGCAGTTCCCCAACTATGTCATGAATCCATTTCATTTAGACTACTATCTTTTAAAAACTCAGATAATTATCTTAATATTATTTTTTCAAGGTATTTTTTTCTCTTTTTGCAGGGTAGTACCTCTATCAGTGCCCCTATTCCATGGATTTTTTATTACACATTAGATATACCATCTAAATTTAGTAGCTATACTGATTAACCGCACTGACGATAAACATGAGATTATTCCCTCTCTATTTCTATTGTCTGATACTCTCAGGTAATCATGCTTACAAGGGTAGTTTGTTAATTAAGAAGCTTTCAATTTTTAAGAATCATAAATACTGACACTTTTTCTAGGTGCATAAGTTTGGGAGGATTATGTAACTTGCTTGAAGACATTTACTACCTTTTTCTTTGATGGTTAAAAGCTGCAGTAAGGGATGGAGAGATGGCTTAACAGTTAAGGGTACTTACTGCTCTTGCAGAAAGCCTGAGTTCTGTTCCCAGCACATACGTCATGCAACTCATAACTGCCTATAAGTCCAGTTTCAGTGGGATCTGACACTTCTCGTTTCTTTAGGCATCTTCAGAGATGTGCACCTACCCACATGTGTGTATGTATGTGTGTATGTATATGTATATATGTATATATATGTATGTGTGTGTCTTCATTGTGTGGTCAGATATAGAAAATAATTAAATGGCAGTTTAAATAGATAAATATATTATTGTAGACCTGATTTTGCAAACAGAAACATTGGAAAGGTTTAATTAGAATATTATATGAAACATCTCTTCTGAATCCCAGCTGGGTTTATGAAGGACAAAATATGTGAATAGAATAGAATTTTTAAAAATATTTTCCCCCAAATAGAAAAACCCAGAATAAATGTTTGATTTCTGAGCCCCCACCTTGAAAGGCTGTGTTGTCGCTGTTCTTCTTTTGAAGCCATCTTGAGACACCTTGTAAACCATAAAAAGAAAGTGAACTTATTAGACTGTAGATTATACCAGTATTCTTAACCAAAAAATGTTATTTATTTCTTCGTTTGATTACTTACGTGTAAACTTTCAGAAATTTAACCAGTCTTGGGTTATAATATTTGTTTCTGTTGAGGATTATTTTGAGTTCAGCTAGGATGTTCCCTTCCCCTCTTCTTCCTTGTCACCCTCTCCCTCTTCCTCTATAAAACAGGCTATTGTGCACACAGGCTGCCCCCAAACTTGCCTTAACCTTCCACATGCCAGGCCCATGCAGTCCTTCACAGCAGAGGCCAGTAGGAATATGCTTCCCTTCTACCCTCAAGCAGACGGTACTCCGTGGTTAAGTCCTGGTGTGTGTGCTTTCTTTTAAGTTATAAAGGAATTTAAGTAAACAGCTTTATACTTCTTTTTTTAGTATCATGCAGAAAAAGTAAAGATTACTTCTAAGCCTGATTTTTTCTCTCTTTCTTATGTTTATTTTATGTTCAAGAACGAAGGCCTATCTTTGGCTTCAACTTGAAAGGAATTTGGTGACTGCAGATATGGAGTAAATACAGTGTGAATTCCTACACTAATTTTCAAAGTATTTGAAGTCCTTACTCCAGGGTCTCCATATCCTAGAGAATTAACCATTTGTGACTATAGTCAACAGTTCAAGTATACTAAAGTTATTTATACTAATAAAACAGTCTTGAGTTATAGGTTCAATGTAAAATTCAAATATTTTCTACTTTTAGAACTCAAAATGTAAAAAGGAAATTTAGCTTCTACTGACAGCCATTTAGGAACTTAAAATTTTTCATCTCAAGTCCTATGTGCGTTTATTTTCCTGTTTTTTTGTTGACAGCAGGTTAAGATGGGTGGATGCTGGCCTTTGAAATCATGGCACATGCTGCAGCAGTCAGGTAGTGTGTCTTTTGTGGAACCATTGTGTTAGGACTGAAATTCTTTTGACGGAACTTCTTTATTGAGAATAGTCTAAGAACTTTTTTTATATCTGTATTTAAAACAAGCTAGTTTCTTAAATACTTACTATTCTTCCCCAAAATGTCAGATTTCAGTGGCTGAGAAAGAGGGACAGAGAGCCATCATGATATGACAGTACTAAAGTTTCTGGGCACTAGAGCTTAATATAATCTACGGAGAAATGTTGTTAAAGAAGAGGGGAAATATGCATAGTAATTCTTAGGCTTAACGTACTGATACAAATGACCAGTTGATCAATAGTATCATTAGGCAGAGAGAGCCAGGGTGCTCTAACCAGGAAGCCAAAAGGAAAAGTTAGAAAGTCACAGAAAAAAAAAAAAAAGAAAATGAAAAATTTAAACTTCTGTCTAGTGACTGGCTGGGCTTGACCTCTGTGTGCCTCAGCTTCTGTGTGGCACGGGGACATCCCTAAGAAGCCTAGTGATGTCATTATGTTTGTAAAAGGAAGAGCTGCAAAGACATTCAAGGAAGCCATTCTCGAGGAGGGTGCGTGGGAGGGTAATGGAGCATCACTGAGGCCTTCCAGTTGCACCTGCAGTGGTAAATGCCAGCTGAGCTGGGCGCTGAGCACGAGTGAGGTAGTGACAGAGCCCGCTGGAGAAGAGTGGGCAACTTTCATAGCTGTTCCTCCTTCCTCCCAGTTTGCTTTTTGAAGTGTTTGCCTAAAGAAGGCCTTGCTGGAGATGGAGTACGTGGTGGTGAAAGCCTGGTGGGGATGAATCAGGGGTGAAGGTCCATTCAGCCACTGGGAGTGAGAAGAGGGTAAGAAGGTTTGCTAGGAAGAGGGTGGAAACGAAAACCCATCCATTTGTTAAGAATGAGTCAAGGACAGACGTAAGTCGGCTTGAGATAAAGTAGTGTGACCACACTTGGTACCTGAGCACTGCATGCAAGACTGTTTCCTTGCCTAAGACTGATCTTCTCACACTGTTGTGGGGGTGTCTCCATATGCGCGAAGAGGAATATGGTTGTCAGTCTAGTTCCCCTGGCGCATGGTCTCAGCCTGGGAAACTTTTATCTTAAATATTTTCTCAAACATCCACATATTTCCCTGGTCTTTGTTTAGGTCACATGCCACTTGCATAAGAGGGGCCTCTGTCTCCATCTCAAATTGTCCACCTTTTACACCTTATTTCCTCCACTTTGATGGATTCAGGAGCCTTATGTCCTCTGTATTACAGGTTTGCTCCACTCCTAAGTCCCAGCATCTAAAGAGTAGGCCAGAGAGATTGAGTGCGTGAAGGAGCAAGCCTGGCACAGAGATCAGGAAGAAGACTCAGACTTTAGTCTAAAAAGGACTAGTCTTAAGACAGTGGTTGATGCAAAAAGACAGAACACACATATATAAATGGTTTTAGTTGTCTGCTTCTAAGTCTACTCTAAATAGGATTGATTCTTGCCGTTTCTTAACAAATTAGGGCAATCAAAGCTTGTAAATGATATTTTTGAGGGTGTTCCATTTGGTTGTTTTGTTTGTTTGTTTCCTCCACTATGCAATCTTTTGCTCCAGAACTTTACATTTATTCTTTAAAAAGTTCATAAATGTATACAATACATCTTAATCATATCTGACCCCACTCCGACCGACTCTCTACCTCTTCCTGGCTCCTTTCCCCAGTGCATCCCCCAAGTCCTCTGCTTTATAAAAGCAGCCCCCATGTCCATGAAGAGACTCCCACATGTATATGGCTGTTGGGATCTAAGTGTCCTGCTGAGAACAGAGTATCCTAACAGATGAGCCATAAAAGGTACTCATTTATCTTGACTCACCTAGAAAGGTGGGCAAGAAATAGTGGTTGTTTTGTTTTGTTTTTTGTTGTTGTTTTTGATAGTTTGTAACACTGAATTTTCTAGAAGAGGTGGAGTGGTCCATTTTCTCTCAATTTCTAGATTGTCTTTCTTCAGCTCATGGGTCTTTTGGGTTTGATTTATTGTACAATAGTGTCATCAACCTAAAAGGTTAGAAGAAGGGTCTGTCTTCTAAGTATTTCAGATAACTGTCTAATTTGGCAAAGACAGACAACAACAACAGCAACAACAATAATAATAATGCTGCCAAGCCACATAGGGCTTAACTATTGAAAGAGAATTAGATGAAGTCTTTTAAGACTGAACTTCTCTAGTGTCAAAGGGAAAAATGGGAATGGACCAAGGGCTTTGGAGGGCATCCAGGAAGCAGCCACAAAAAAACACTCAGTGAATATCTGGAGAGTTAAAAGACAAAAATCTTAAAATGGGACGAGGAGAAAGTATTTCATGATATTTTTTGTATCAACTTGGGCTAAAGACATAACAGAGTTTGATAGTTACATGAGTGACAATGTCCTTAAAACATACAAATGTTCTCAAAAATTAAGTCCTAAATGCATCAGCAAAGCAAATGGCTAGTTTTTAGTGTACAAAACCTTTTAATTTGAAATATAGGTTAAAACATCTCATAGAAAATATCATTTGTCTGAGGCCATGAAAATTGAGATGCATTAGAAGGGCAAAAGCTAGGATGCAGAAGGAGCTAAGGTCTTGCTTCCTGGGAAACTAGCAAAACAGGAAAAAAACTGACAAACTTCCTCCCTTCAAACTTTGGTCACTTACCAATACTAGTCAAATTGTTCCCTAATTGTCTCTTTTCTCTTTAATCCATTCTGCATTTTACTACCAGATAATCTTCCTAGAACACTGCTTTAAATATTATTCCCCTAATCAATGGTTGTAGTATTCACATAGATGCTGGGTGGTACGTAGCAAGTCTTCCCTAGCCTCTCTTCCAGGTGCAAGTCATTCTGGTTTGTATGTTGTTAAGTAAAAGTAGAATCATCATCTACCCATTTCTCTGCAGCTTGCTTTTCTTACATAACAAATATACCCTGGACTTCCTTCCAGATCAACAGATGTGGATCCCGTTAATAATAGTACAATATTCTGTTCAGGTTGTTGGATGATTTTTGCCATCAGAGGCTCCAGTAAATACCCTTTCCAAAGCTTCCCTCCAGATCAAAGATTAGATTCCAAAACTGGGTTACTGTCAAGAGTTCTGTGCAATTAAAATCTTAACATATATATACGACTAATGTTTTCTGTGTGGGCCAGGCTGGCATTAAATGAACTCTTGATTTTCCTACCTCAACCTCTGTTCCTTGTGCTGGGACTGCAGGTGTGTGCCACCACACCAGGTTCTGATTTAACTTTTCACAAGGAATCAAGTGTCACTTGGGTGTTTCTTCTTTTCTTTATAATAAAAACACATACATTATGATTAGAAATTAATTTCTTGCCATAAGTTCCAAAGGTGATCATAGTACACCAGTGTGCCATACGACAGGTTGCCATCTGCAGCCCAGGCTCTTTCTCTGCTTTGGACGTTACCTAACCATGTCCATTAGTCTAATGAAGCAGTCTGTCCCTTTCCCTTGTATTGCTCTGCCTTGGCAATCCATTCTACATTCAATAGTAATGTCCTGGAAAGTAGGCTTACTCTATAGATGCCAGGTGACGAGGGGGAAATCAGAGGCACCTCTTGGGATTCTTAGTCTCATTAATGAGATACTTGTAGAATGAACTCAAAGTCAAGGATGATTTTATTGAGTTTAAAAGAACTTAGGCAGACAAACTCCAAGTCTCTGCAGCTGCCTAGAGGAGGAAAATGGAGAAGGGAAAACTATGCCATTTGAGCCAGCGTGGAGACCAGACCTGGGGTGATAGGGAGGATATGCCTAGAGGACCGGAAGAAGAGAAGAGCTCACACTGTTTAGTGACTTCATGGGCAGACTTGTGAAACTGCATGTCATGTAATCCCAGTGGTGGGATTTCATGGACGGAAATGTACAGTATGTCATTAAAGGAAAAAGAATGTCTCCTGTCTCTTTGACACAATAAGGTAAGCCTACCCTCCTGGGGTCGCCAGGTAGCCAGATGATGGTCTAGGTCTTATTGGAATGTTAGGGCTCCACCCAGACCAGAGATTGTATTCTCTTGACTAGATAGAATTCTTTCCTTAATAGGCCTTTATTGCTATGCTAACAGTAACTGCTGACCAGGTAGTTTTTTGTTTTTTGTTTTTTTTTTTTTCACCTGACTCAGTGACTAGTGCATAGTAAGTGCCCAGGAGATGTGTCTTCAGATACTGTTTCCTTATATACATGTATATGGGCATGGATGTGTAAGTCTGTGGTTCAGTTTTAACATGTGCTTTGTTTCAGCTTTTTGTTGTTGTTGTTTTCTGGATTCAAGTGATCGTTCCCTGCCTCAGTTTGCTGAGTAGCTGGGACTACAGATGTGTGCCTCCAAAACTGGATCTGTGTGTATGTGGGGGGCGGGGCAGTGTTTGTGTGCAATCGCACATGAGCCTGTGTCAACCTCTCTTTTTAATAACATCCAGTCTTCTTAAGGACAAAGAATATTTTCACTATAGCACCTTAGCATGTAAAATACTCAATTTAGGTTAGTTGTTTGAACAAGATCCACAGTAAGGAGGAAGTAAATAGCATGAATGTGCCTTAAATATATTTTATCCCTTTTAGGGAAAATTGGACTCTAAGAATCACTAGCAACAGGACAACAGAGTACCCACATTGAATACTTCCTGTTTGTGAGGCACCATTCTCACAGTTGCAAAATTGAATGCATGTCAGCCTTGTGTCTGCCCTCCACTGGGTTGTGTTCTATGGATGTTATATTTAAAGTTCTTGTAGGAAAACAGATTTTAAAAGGTATCTAGTTTCATTGTCTTTTTAATGGAGTCTACGTATCATTTTGCTTAATGTATATTCTGCCAGGAGAAAGTCCAAAAGTCCTAGCCTGAGAGGCAGTAAACTGACCAAGAGTAACTGCTTGTGAGCAAACAAACCTCACTGACCCCTCTCTCTGCATTTAGAAGACAATAGATGGTGATTTGCATGTTGGTGAGTAAAGGTTCTTCATCATCTGTGTGCCCAGTACACACATCACTAAGGAGTATCCTATCACTGTTGTGGTAGAACATGTGGTAGAAACATGGAATTCCAGCTGGAGCTAGGCTTGGCATCTCATCATTTTGTAGGAGAAAACCTAGACCTGGCACAATTAGTATCATATTGTAGGTCAGACTTTCTTGGCTTGAACCTATTAAAATCTATGTGACCTTGATCAAATTTACAGTCTACAAACCTCAGTTTCTTCACTTTTGATATGGAGACAAGGAGACACTGCTGGTGAATCATACAGTCTGGCGCTTATACAGCACTCATGAAACATTAGCACTTATTCTTTGTGATGTTGTTTCAGACTAGAGAGCTTCTCAGGGCTTAAATGCTGCATGAGCCGTCTGTCTGACGACAGCACCATGCCCTGCTCACAAGTGAGTCTTTGTGATAATTCTTAAGATGGGTTCATTATGATTTTAAATTTCAGAGTAAGTATTATACTCAAGTAACAGTAGCCTTTACTTCTGGTAGTGTTATCAGATGTATGTTTTGACTTAAATATGAAGGGGAACTAAAATGTACGCGTGATAGATGTTAAAAGGAGTGCTTCCTGTCAGGCTCTCTCTGTTTTACCCTTCCATCTTCCCACTCAACCACATGAGTTGCAAAGAGTTACTCATAACTACTTGCCGTTACTAGAATTTCAGGGAAGGTAAATCAAATCACAGTCTTAAGACAAGCCTCTCTCCTAGCTTCACACATTCTTAGAGTATTCAAAATAAGTTCACCTCTTGTTGTGGGATCCCCTCATAGCTCCAATTTCTTCTAAAGAGAATAATTCTTTTAAAGTCTTATGGCACAGCCTTATTAAAAGACTTTCCTATGATTCAATATAAATTAAATCCCACAGTTAAAAAAGACATTGGTTTCCTGGGGGATTAGCGGGTAAGAGCACTTGCTGCTCTTGCAGAGGACCTCAGTTTTGATTCTCAGCAACTATATGGTGGCGCATGTGTGCACACATGCACGCACATACACAAATATACACACAAAGCCTTTACTTTCTTCATGTAGGTTTTCTAATATGTAACAGTTCATATTATTGCCTAAATTTGTTATATACATTGAAACATTTGTGACATTCTATGTTTCAGTCTTAATTCCATTAAGTCAAAAATTTGTCAAACATTTCTTTTAGTGTCAAGGTTTTCTAGTGTTGGAGACTTTCATAAGCAACCTTTGTTTATCGGGTTTCTGGAAGCAGATTTGTCTGATAACGTGTATAAGCTGATATTTGCTTTGTAGTAGCTTTCACATAACATTCATTTATTATTCTTTATGGATGTCCAGTCTAGCTGGTCAGTTCCAATTCTAGCCAGGCTCAACTGACCTCAGCTTGCTTCAGTCCGTGTCTTTATGGTCAGTGGTTTGATTTGCTTTAGCAATAAATGACAGCTGCCAGCCTACTTCCCCGCTTTTCCTAACAGTAGAATTCCCAGAAAGCCAGAAGAAGCACAGAAAAATAAGTTTTAGATTCTAACAATCAGTGCCAACCACATTCTGTTGGTTGGCTGGTTGGTTGGTTGGATTCAGGAGATGGAAAACTGTCAGAGGATGTTGCAAGGAGCAAGGCCAGTAAGAAGCAGGGTTCTTATGGCTATTCTCTTCCCCCTTCTAAGTGAGAATCCATCCTTGACTGGGGTCTTCCTTCTTGTTTGGCACCAACAACTGGAGTGGGGGCTCTCCTAAAATCTGTTGGCTGTATATGGGATATGTTCTTCTAGCTAGACTGCCTTGTCTGGCCTCAGTGGGAGAGGAAACACCTAGGCTTGAAAAGACTTGAAGTGCCAAGATCAGGGGATACCCAGGGAACTCCCACCTGCTCAGAGGAGAAGGGGAGTGGGGGATGGGGGAAAGATTGTGTATGGGGTGACTAGGAGGGGGGCAGTGAGGGAGATGTAAAGGGAATAAATAAAAAATTTTAAAAAAGGGAGGCATTTTGGTTATTTTGTTTGGTTTCACTTTTCCCCAGTTTGTTGCAGCAGTTACAGGTTTTAGTTACATTAAGGCAAGTCTCTATTCATTCACAGGGCTTTCCTGAGGTGATCAAAAGGGTGAAAGGGCTTCAAAGTTAGAGACTGACTGAAGTTGAGATTGAGCCTTACTGTGGTTCAGGCAGTTTGCTGTGCTTTTTATGTATGATGGCCGTCGTTCCATGTCAAAAGAATCTATTCTCCTCAAATCTTAGCCAGACAGACATAAAGGAATCTGATTAACTCTTCAAGTAATAGTACAGTGTTTCTGAGTACATTGGTGTTGTTTGTTATATGCTGATCTCAATCTGATCTCCTGCCTCAACTTTCCAACCTGGGATCACAGGTATGTGCCACAGTGTGTGTGTGTGTGTGTGTGTGTGTGTGTGTGTGTGTCTTTATGTGTACATGTTTGGGGGCGGCAGGGGTATATACACACAAATCATGAATTTATCTTATTGTTTGTTAAATTAAACTATATCACCTGATTAATTTGTTAAACATAGAATTAAGAATTACCCAAACCAACTTTAAACCAAGTGAGATAATTCGGAAGCACTTGTCTTGATGTCAGCCTGGAGTCTGGTAGTGTGAGGTGCCTAATCCAGTTGTTTACCTTGACATTGACATCAAGTTGCTGCCTCCTATGATTTGTAACGTATTATCCTAAGTTATGAGATGTCTCACTTGAAACCAGGTCGAGTATTGAAGGTACAGGTTGCTTAGGAAAAGCAGTAGAAGATGCTACAAAATATGACCTGAAAATTTAGGTATCACATCCAAGTACAGCTGTGTCTGGTTTTGACTTCCATTGCTTTGTAATCACTTGGCTTCATTTACTTCTGTGAAATTCTCTGGTCAGCCTGAAGTTGAGGTAAATAATGGTTAAAAAAAAGTTTCTAAAGACAATAAATATTGCTTATTTACGATCCTGAAAAGGTAATGATGTGGTTCTTCAAACCTTAATACCGTGCCAAAGTGAAATGCCTGTACTAGTTGAAGACAGAATAGTTACTGAAACTGATGAACTTTCTTAAAAACATATTCTGTTTTACTAGATATACTAGTTTTTAAATTTTTATGATATGTAATGATACACAAGGGGGAACGTACCTATAAATTATATCTATTCTTTCAAAAATAATAAGAATCATCTGTTGGAACCTATTATAACTTACTTCATTAGCTCTATTTATGTGGCTTGAACTTGAGTTATGGAATCGTGTTAAATACAACCTGTGGTTGTTATTGATTGATTGGTTATAAGCTTGCTTTCAGATAGGGTCTAGCATTGAAGCCCAAGCTTGCATAGAACTCATAGTGATCCTCCTGCCCCAGCCTCCTAAGTGATAAGATTCCTGGCACGCGCTGTCTCTCTCAGTCACAACCTGGTGGTTTTATTTTTTGTTTTAAACATTATGTTCCTAAGACCCATTCGTGTAAACAGAAACATTTATACAGATATGATTTTTTTATTGAATATCGTACATGTGTGTTCTCACTGGGCACTTGGATTGTTACCAGGGTTTTTGTTTGTTTGTTTGTTTGTTGGTATGTTGTTTTGAACAATGATGCTATGAAAATGTCCGATAAATGTCTGTTGAGTTTTTAATCTAAAAATGGAATACCTAGGCCATAAGGTATCAGCTGGGGCATAGAGCAGAACTGCCATACTAGTAGTTACCACTAGTTCGTTCCCCTTGTGGGAGTATCAGAGGTATACAATATATGTTTCCTTCTCCGTGTCACAACTTAAATAGCACTTTTACAAGTTTACAAATAAGGTTGGGCCATTCCCTTTCCCTCCCTTATTCTGCTTTAGTGAAGAAATTGAGATTAGACTTTAGGATAAACAGTGTTGCAAAGTGCCTACTTGGTGGGATAAACATGGCTGTAAAGTGCTCTTTGGTGGGAGGCGGGGAGGAAGGAAGGAAGACAGATTCTGGAACTTTTGTCTCACTGAATAAAACCTAGTGTGTCAGAAACTGCTTGGAACAGAATGAGAGCAAGCAGCTTTGGGATGGTTGCACACAAACACCTTGTATGTCAGTTTTAATGTATCCAATTTCTACAACTAAAATTTATGAGAAAGGTTAGGGGTTCCTGTCAGATACGCACACCAGTGACCAGGCATGCTAAGACACAGGGAGCCCTGCCAAAGGATTTAAACTCTACAGTTTAATCCTAAATGAAAATAAAGGAACAGAAGTGGGAAAAGATGTGGAGTCAGTAGGTTGGGCCACGCAAACAGTGCTTCCTTTGGCAGCAATGGCAAAGATAACTGCTAAGGTTTAAGTTGCAAGGAATTCCTGCTGTCTGTAGATCTCAGTGTGGTTTAATTTTGATTTTTCTGCTGGTTAAATATATTGAGCATTTTTTTTTATTTTTTATTTTTTTGGTAATGTTGAAGCCATTTGTACTGTGGAGGGGTGACTGTTGAGGAGGTTATTTCTGGCTAGCTATTACTTTGTTCTTTTGATATTAAGTTTTTCTGAGATCTTCATATAGTTTGAATTTTCAACCTTTGTCATACAAATGGTTGGCAAAGATTTTTCTCTCATGCTGTGAGCTCTCTACTTAGTTGATTGTTTCCTAGGCTGGGCATAGCCTTTTGAAGTTTTATAATCTAATTCTTCAATTCCTTTGTTTCCTGTGCCACCAGAGTCCTATTCAGGAATCGCCTCAGTTGAACTCTCCAAGTATTTTCCCCATCTGTGCTTCTAATAGTTTCAAAATGTGGAGGCTGACATTGAGGTATTTAATCTATATGAATTGATTCTTTTAGACAGGGTGTGCAATAAAGTATAGTTGTAGTAGTCTTCCTGCCTGGGCCTATCCAGTTTCCCTAGCACTGCTTGTTAGAGAATCTTTTCTCCTAAGTCTGTTTTTAGCACTTTGTGAGGAATCCATTGGCTGGATCAAGTTGGGCTTATTCCTGGGTTTAGTCCTGTTCTATTCCTTTCGTCCATGTGCTTGTTTTTGTACCAGTACTGTACCGTTCTTGTTACTATGGCCTGTGTAATTTATTTTGAAATTAGCTATGTGATATCTGTATCATTACATTTATTGATTAATGATCAATACTACTGTAGCAGACCTATTTGGTGACACACGCACCTGAAATCCCAACACTCAGAAGAAACCCATTAAAACTTTGAGGCCAACTTGGTTGTAAAGGTATTTTTTACCTTCTTAGTTGGGTTTATTCTACATTTCATTCACTTATTTCCTCCCTCCTCCCTCCTTCTTTCCCCTTCCTTCCTTCATTTCTTCCTGTGTCAGCTATTCTTCATTCTGTCTGCTATTTCAAATTTCTTCCTCTGCAAATTTATTATTGGTATATAGGGAAAGTACTGGGTTCTGTTTCCTGTTGCTTTGATGAATTTGTGTATGGTTGCAAGAGCCTCTTGGAGTCTCTGGAGTCTTCCAGGTACATAAGCAGGGCAGTTCAACTTCCCTCTTTCTTATATGTGTCCATGTTCTTCTTCTAGCCCAAAGGGCCTGGCTAAAATTCCAAGTACTACATTGAATGAAAGTGGTGAGGCTGAACACCCTTGTCTTGTTCCTAATTTTAGGGGGAAGTTTTTTATGTTTCCCCATTCAGGAAGATGTTGGCCATGGGTTTGTCATATATAGTCTTTATTATTTCTGACCTGTAACTATATTTATATGTCTATTTATTTAGTTTTCTATTTTAAAGGGTGTTGATTCTATCAAAGGCCTCTCTGTACTTATTAATTATATGCACTTTATTCTTGATTATATTTATGCTCTGTATTGTATTTACTTGTGTGTGTTAAACAATCCTTACATTCCTGGAATGAAACCAAATTGATCATGGTATTTGATCATTTTAATGTGCTATTGAATTCACTTTGCAATTATTTTATTAAAGGTTTTTGTAGGGCCTTCAGAAAGAGTACAGTCTACAAAGTTTTGTTCTGCCTTAACAGTTTGGTTACAGAGTGACACTTGCTTCATAGAATGAGGTTTAAGGGTTAGTGGTCTCATTTATGGAATCATTTTGATGAGCACTGACATTTGGTTCCTTGTAGAAGTCTGTAAATCTTAGCAGGAAGTCCAAGTAGGCTTGAACTTTTCTTTCTTAGGTGATTTTACTTTGTTCTCGTTGTTTATTATCATTCTATTTATATTTTTTTATCTTCTTGGCTCTATCTTATTAGGTCCTATGTGTCTAGAAAATCGATCATTTCTTTAAGATCTCTCAATCTATTCGCATATGCTTTTCCAAAACATTTTCTAATAACGCTGGTATTTGTTGTTGCATTTTCATTTTTGTCTCTACATTTTAAGTGTCTTTCAGTGAGGTTGCCTCAAGGATTGTTAAGGGTTGTCTTTTTGGGGAAGGGGGATGTTTGAGTTCTAAATCTTTTTTCTAGATTTTATTGTTCTAAAAAGTGTGTGGTGGTGTGCACACGCATGTGCATGTAGGTATGTGCACGTGAGTGCTGGGCATCAGATTCCCCTGAAGCTAGAGTTAAAGGCAGTTTTGAGCTGTCCAGCACAGGTGCTGGACATCGAACTCAGGGGCTCTGCAAGAACAGTGTGCATTCTCAACCACTGAACTGTGTCTCCAACCCCAAGACTCAATCTTTGTTTCATTTTGCTTTGGATTATTCTCTTAGATTCTATCTCTTGTACTGATGTTACAATGTTTTTCCTTTTTATTGATTCTGAGTTGTTTGTTCGTATTTTGGGAGACTTTGTGATGTGTTATTAAATTACTTGTCATATCTGTATCCTTAATGTATGACATACGTAGCTCTAAACTTTCCTCAGTGCCGTTCCTATTATGTCCTTCATGGCTTTCTGACAAGTTACATTTCTAGTATTCAAACATTTTCCTCTTGGGTCTCCAGTGCCCTGCTGTTTGCTCAAATGTAGACTGTAGTCCCCCATGTTTGTCACTTGCCCTTCTCCTTTAGTGTACGAGACAGGGTGTCTCAGCAAAGCTGAACAAACTCACTGTTTCATCTAAGCTGGCTGGCAGTGAGCTCACTCCTCTTTACCAGGGTTGTGGGTTAACAGGTGCCCATGTGCTACCATGCCCAGCACCTCAAATGGTTCTGGGGCTCTGACTCTGGTGCTCATGTTTGTATACCAGGCATTTTACCAACTGACTCATCTACTCAACTCTTTCCTGGTGTTCTTTATGTGAAATAATAATTTTCTTCTTTCATTTCAAATTGAAGGAATTTCTTTAGTATTTGTTGGAGAGCAAGTCTATAAATAATACATCTTATAGTACCTTAATTAGAATATTCTAATTTCCCCTTTAGTTTTCAAGTGTAGCATTGCTGGGTATAGAGGTCTTTGACATTTAAATCTTTCCATACTTTAAATATTTTCCCCAGCTGTCTTCTCTGAGGCTCCGCTGCTCAGAAATTGAATATGATGAATTACCTTCTCTTGCCTTCAGGATTCTCTGTCTATAGATTTGATAGTTTAATTATGCTGTGCCTATTTTAAAATGTAACGTATTTGTAGTTCCTTGGGTGTTTGAGTGTCTCTCATTCCATGTGGGGTTATTCTGCTGATGTTGCATATTCATATAGTTACATGTTCCCTCTCTTCATGGCTCTATATTTATGTGTCTGTAGTCATAAGTGATGACATCCCACAGATCTCTGAGACTGTTCAGTCTTTTTCAGTTCTTCTGGCCACACAGTGTCAACGGAGCTGTCCGCAGGCTCAGTGGTTCTCTCCTCTGTCTGCTGATACTGCTGTCGGGCCTTTCTAGTGAACGTGGTCAGTTCCAACACTTCCCTGATTTAACATTTCTATTTGATTCTATTTCATATCTTCTACCTCTGTATTAATATTTTCAATATAAGGAGATAGAAATTTTATATTTCATGGTTTTATTTCTGCCAGTGTGTATATTTGAAATACTGTAAGCATAAGCTTTCCAAAGCAGTGTTTCTCTGTTGATTTCTTTTCTCCTGTTCATTATCTATCCTTGTTTTTATATCTTTTATTTTTATTGTTGCTGAAATGAGACATTTTAATATGAATTCATCCCTAAACTGTGAAATCCAAAATCTAAACTTTTTGAGTCCTAACCTGATAGTTTTAGATTTGGAGTACTTCAGATTTCGTGTTTCTGTTTGTAGAGGTTTTGAGCCAGCCTAGCTCTATACATGTCTCACAGTGTGAGAAAACTGAAATCTGAAATGCTTCTGGACTCAGGAAGCTCAATAAGGGTCACTCTGCTTGTAGCATAGTAATGGCAGTTGGCATGCTTTCCCCCTCCCTGGCATTAGCTGTTGATAAACATTACAGACAATGTTTAGTGTCTGTTCTCAGTTCCTCTATAAAGCTTATATTCATGTACATTGTAAGTATCCTGACATCTCTCTATAGATCTATATCTATATTTTAAACTTGCTGGTCACCTAATAGTTGCACAGAAATTGCATTAGACGCCCAGGAGCACAAGACCTTCCAGTATGTCGAGAGGTCCTGTTGCAGAAAGCAACACGCTCTGCTTTACCCCGCTTTGGATGCTTTGGAGGTTCTTAGAGTCACTAGGGATCGGAGGCTGAGGCCTACGCAGGCCTTTCTGGCTGTGTACCACAGCTCCGCTCATGCTTACAGCCTTCTAGATCTCTAGGAATATGCCCGTCCTTTCTCCAGCTTTGTCTCCAAGGGCTTTAGCTAGTTTATTTACTAACTGGTGCGGCTGCAACTGTCACCCCAGGGTGCGCAAACTAAGACACTTCAGTAGATATCTTCAGTAGCTCTCCTATCCAAGTGTAGTGTGTTAGACCAAGCCAGCTTTGTGGTCAACAAAATAAAGATAATCCTTTTGAGGGGATCTAAACAAAGTATAAGGAGGAATTGTATGAATCTTATACTTAAGACTTTGGGAAAAGGAACATTCCCCTACCATTCACAAAGGACTGTAAGAATGTGTTGTGTTTAGGAGTAGACTTTCTTTCAGACTAAATCAAAATTCTTCATTTTCTAGAAAACAAGTTGTAGAAAGTTTCCAGAAATGTATCTTTTCTTCCATTTCCTTTTGTGACTCTTCTGAGATGTAAAGGTGTCCAGCCTGTGGTGCTGTCAGACTGTGGGTTTAACCGAAGCAAGTGCTGCTGCCTATGCGGTCTTCGCAGTGCTATTCCCTTCACTGACAAAATTAGGAAAGGTCTGCACCTAGGGAAATAGATCGAAAGCACTTCTGAGTTTAAAGTGCAGTACTCTGCTCACTGCCCAGCAAAGTGTCCATGGAGCCTGGGTGCTCACCTGCTCCCCTGTAGGCCATGCTGCTTTACACTGCTGGGTCCCCTGTTGGCCATGCTGCTTTACACTGCTGGGTCCCCTGTTGGCCATGCTGCTTTACACTGCTGGGTCCCCTGTAGGCCATGCTGCTTTACACTGCTGGGTCCCCTGTAGGTCATGCTGCTTTACACTGCTGGGTCCCCTGTAGGTCATGCTGCTTTACACTGCTGGGTCCCCTGTAGGCCATGCTGCTTTACACTGCTGGGTCCCCTGTAGGTCATGCTGCTTTACACTGCTGGGTCCCCTGTAGGCCATGCTGCTTTACACTGCTGGGTCCCCTGTAGGTCATGCTGCTTTACTGCTGGGTCCCCTGTAGGTCATGCTGCTTTACACTGCTGGGTCCCCTGTAGGCCATGCTGCTTTACACTGCTGGGTCCCCTGTAGGCCATGCTGCTTTACACTGCTGGGTCCCCTGTAGGTCATGCTGCTTTACACTGCTGGGTCCCCTGTAGGCCATGCTGCTTTACACTGCTGGGTCCCCTGTAGGCCATGCTGCTTTACACTGCTGGGTCCCCTGTAGGTCATGCTGCTTTACACTGCTGGGTCCCCTGTAGACCATGCTGCTTTACTGCTGGGTCCCCTGTAGGTCATGCTGCTTTACACTGCTGGGTCCCCTGTAGGCCATGCTGCTTTACTGCTGGGTCCCCTGTAGGTCATGCTGCTTTACACTGCTGGGTCCCCCTGTTGGCCATGCTGCTTTACACTGCTGGGTCCCTGTGTAGGCCATGCTGCTTTACTGCTGGGTCCCCTGTAGGTCATGCTGCTTTACTGCTGGGTCCCCGTGTAGGTCATGCTGCTTTACTGCTGAGTTTTGCTTTGTTTCCAGTTCACTAGAGTTCAGGGTGAACATTTGCAGGAGTGGCTTTCAGCCTGTGGTGGAGACCAATGGCCACAGGCCATGAGTTTTTGTTATCTCACTTGCAGATGATGCTGGTTATCTGTGAAGAGTCCGCAGAGGTACCAGAGAACCTTGAACATGCCTAGATGGATTGTTCAGCTTTCACTAAGTAGTCTAGGGACCGTTTTGACATCTAGGTGATTTCAAAAACTTATTGTGTTATTACTCTATGTGGCAACAAAAATTTTAGGTTAGGCTTAATTTTAGTGAACTGGTCAACAAAGGAAGCTGAAAGTTTGAGACTTAAGTGTGGCCTTGTGGCTTGAAACAGGAAGTTCACAAATTTAAAACCCACCTGGGCTATAGAGAAAATTCAGGGACAGCCTGGGCTATTGTCTCTTAAAATATTGAAGCATTAAGGGCTTAACCAGTAGTACAATGATTACTTAGCATGGATAAGGCACTTAGTTTAATCCTGAGGACCAAAAAAGAAGGAGACTATCACGTTTATTCAAAATAGGGTTGTGTATATGTGAGGTTTATAACATAGTATAAACAATACTCATAAAAAATAAAATGGTTACTATCTTCTGTCTTACATAACACTGTATGTCACAATGGCAATAAAATCTGCATAAAACTAAACTCTATTAAATAAAATCTTGATATGGACTTCATATACAAAGCTCTTAACTTGTTCACTCTTTCGTGTTCTCTGACCACCTCTCCTCTGCCCTTACTCCCTTGTATATATTTGAAACCTCTTTCTTTTCATCATGTGATCCTATAAAGTTTTAATTTCTGCATCTGCTTATTTTATTTAGTATACTGTCTTCTTGGTCCACCCATGATATATCCGTCAACAGCCTCTTTTGTGCATGGCTGAATGGTGGTCTGGGAGTGTATAGCAGATTTTCTTTATCCATTTATCAGTTGATGGGCACTTGGCCTGTTTTCACATCTTGTCTGTGTGATGCTGCATGGAACATGGCAGTGCTGACGTCTTGACAAGGGGTTATTCCATCACCCAGAAATGATTGCTGGGTTTTACAGAAGTTCTGCTTGTAACACTAGAAACCTCCATACTGTTTTTCACATACCTATGCCAATCTACACTGTGACCTGCTAAGAGGTTTTTTTCTCTACATGGTCACCAGTATTTGCCTATCTCTTATTTATAGCAGCCTTCCTAAAGTGTAAGGTAATATCTCTTAGTCTGTTGTGTCCTGTTTTCCTTTTCTATCTTCTTTCTTCTCTTCTCCCTTCTATCACAATTTTGAGACCAGATCTCACTCCATAGCCCAGGCTGATTTAAATTCTGCAGTCCTTCTGCTTCTCAAGAGTATTATATCCTTTGTGGGAGAAGGGTTTATTTAGTCTTTGCTCATTGTTGGAACTGGGTTGTTTGTTCTCCTATTGAGTTGTCAAGATTTTCTTGTTAAGATGACAGTTACATTTCACCCTTCCCTTTCTTCCCTCCAGACCCCTCCCCACTGTCCTTCAAATTCATGGCCTTGCTTTTTCTTTGGTTGTTATTGCATGCATACATGCATACACATATTTTTTCCTAAATATCTCTTCAGTGGCACTGTACACACATTGTGTGTTCTTTTCCCCAGGAAGGCCACCTCTACCATTCCTAGCTTTACTGAGTTGCAGTTACTTCTTTGTGTGGCTGAGGCCTCGTGGGCTTCTCTCTGTCCACGTTGGCATGTCCATTGGTACAGCTTTTGTTCAGCTCATGTTCCAGCAGTCATGTTGGTGAAACTTCATGGGTGTAGCTTCTGACATTACTAGGAGACACAGTCTCACAGCAAACCCTGTGGTCCTCTGGCTCATACAGTTCTGTGGCCCCGTCTTCCACAATGGTCCCTGAGCCTTAGGTCAGGAGTGTTTTGTAGATGTATCCAGTGGGACTAGGCTCCATAACTCTGCATTTTAATTGGTTGAGGTTTTCTGCAGTGGTTTCTGTCTGTTGCAGAGAGAAGTGTCTTTGATTAGGGGTAAAGACAACACTTATCTGTGAGTAGAAGGACAAATACTTACATTGTTAGGGACAGTATTGGTTTGGATTTTATAACTGGTGATTATCATATATGTGATTTGCAAATAATTTTTACTTAGTCTGTGGGCTGCCTTTTATTTTCCCCTGTATTTCATAAACTTAAGTTTAATGGAGTTAAATTTATGTACTTTTGCTTTTGTAATATGAACATTTGATGGTATATTCAAGCGATAACTACAAAGACCAATGTCAAGAACTTTTACCTCTATATTTGTTATGAATTTATGGTTTCTGGTCATAGGACTTTTGTCCTATTTTAAGTTGACTTTTATGTATCATGTAAAGATACATCTAAAAGTCCTTTTTTCCCCACATGTGTTCCCAGGCCTTGTTTATATCTCTTTGTTGCCATTGTCAAAAGTCCATTTCCTTCTAGGTTGGCTATTCTATTCTGTCAGTGTGCTTCTGTTTTTATCTCAGTGCTGTATTGTTTTAACTGTGTCTATGCAGTTTAGTATTTAACCAGGAAGCTTCTAACTTAGTGTGCATTTTTTCTCTGTATGAAATTTGGGGTTATGGTCTTCTTCTGTGACTTTTGGTCTACTACCTTAAGTCTTTATTGATTGCCCCATCCATGGACATACTCAGTCTTTGCATTGTCTCTTTCATTGCTGTCCGCAATGATTTTTAGTTTCCAGTGTAAACATTTTAACTTCATTGGTTAAGTGTGTTCCTATTTTTTCAACTGTAAATATCATTTTGCTTTGTTTTTTATTGGGCTGTTACTTTAGTTTAAAAGTGTTATAGATTTTTGTATGCTTTAAAAAAAAAAGCAAGTTTCAGAACTTGCTTTATATACTGTTATAGCACTCACCTCTAAGGTAGATGGTATCTGTCCTCTTCTGATCTGTCTACTAATGGAACTATCAGGAGTTTCACTAGATAGGATTAAGGGGGTGGGGGGCAGGAATCTCTGATAAATAGAATTTGTATAGTACAAGTGTATTTTAAATGTCTGTTAAAAGAGTCAGCAAGGGCTGGAGGGTGGGTCTGTGGTTAAGAGCACTGGATGCTCTTCAAGAAGGTTCAATTTCCAGCACTCACATGGCAGCTCACAACCATCTGTAATTCTAGTTCCATTGGTGCTGACACACTCTTCTGGCCTTTGTGAGTACCAGGCACTCATGTGGGCACCAGGCACACACACACAAACATGCAAGCAAAACATCCATACACATAAACTAAATTTTAAAAAAGTTTTTAAATGTCAGCAAAAAGTTTGAGAGGATTAATGAAAAGGCAGGACAAATCGTAAATGTGTAAATATTTCTTCCCCTGAGGTGATAAATGGGACTGGTGGTGTTGCTAGCAAGAGATACAACCCTACCTCTCCGTGTGACGCATGAACACAAGCACCCTCGACAGGGAGATGGCTCTGCTGTTTGCAGAGGACAGCACTGTTCATTTTGCTTGGTCAGATGTTTGGTCAACACAGCATCTAGTGGTTTCTGTTATAGGTCTTGAGGTTTTTAGTCAGCCATTAACCAAGGTTTCAGAGTCAGTTTTGATTCTGAAAGTCTTAACTGTCAACAGAAGCTAGGGACCTGGAGAAGATGAGAGAGGGGGCCTAAGAATGCCTTAGAGACTTCTGATTGCTACACTACTTACAAGAGAGGGTTACATTATAATGGAACTGTGAAAGTATATATTGTTCCAGTGAAGATAACTAAGATATCAGCACAGCGTTTTCTAGCTCTGTTGAGTGTTAGGAATGCTATTTTCGAGGTGGTATTCTGCAAAACTATAAAAGGAAAAGTGTGGGTGGTGAGAGGAGAATGGGGGCACGGCATCCCCATTTGTAGTTTAGGAGATGGGGTTAAGTTGCCTTTCAATAATTCAGTTAAAGCTGGGGATTATAGAACTCTTGTAAAATTGTTTAGATTTTTGCACTTATTGAATAAAATACTTATCTTTCAAATTTATCCAATTTTAGCTATTCATGCTGAGAATCTCAATTTATAGACAATATTCTTTCAACTACCAAAGCGATTTTTTTATTGTGTAAAATTGAAAAGTAGAAGCTAAAAGTGTATGTAAAGAAGTGGAATTACCACTATAATTATTACATTTACTGAGTCAAATTTCAGTTTCCTTTGTGCAAATTCAAGTATGTAACATTTGTGTCGACAAACCACTTTGCTTTCCTGTAGCAGATACACTAATAATACATTATAGATAGAAAACTTTCAGTTCATGTAATGAATAATAGATGCTTCTGTAGTCCTTTGGATCTGAGTAAGCACCTCTGCTGTTGTAGTAGTATTTTTAATTGTATTACTTAATGTGTTTGGATATTTTGCCTGCATGTGTGCCTGTGCAACATTTGCATGCTTGGTACCCAAGGAGGCCAGAAGTGAGCACTGGATCCTCTAGAACTAGAGTCAGCGACAGCTGAGAGCTGTTATACAGGTGCTAGGGCTCAACCAAGTCCTCTGGAAGAGCAGCCAGTGCTCTTCACCACTGAGCCACCGCTCCAGTCCTGCCATGGAAGTATTTTTTTCCATCTTGTTTATAAATCATAACATTTTTCAGGGTCATAAATGTTGTACCTACCCAATAACTAAGTATTGGAAACTGATCAAAGTCTAATTTAAATTTTATACCATGAGTTGTGGGTTACAATTAATCCCAGCACTTTAGGTGTGTATTTATTTTTAAGCTCTCGAAAGGAATGGGCTAGGGATCTATTTCAGTGGTAGAGTACAGGCCTGCCTAGTATGAGCTTTGGGGTCCATCCTGGGGTCAGGAGTGCTAAAGGGAAACAGAAAATGAAGGAGAGAGAAAAGGAATGGGGGAAAGGAAGGATGAAAATTTAACCTAAATGTGATAATTAGCTACAAGTTTTTTCAGAAAACAACTATTTAGAAAATATTTTACTATAATTTAGTAATAAGCAGACCACATTCGCATGTGATCTCTATTTGAAGAAACAAATCATGAGTAAAAAGAACACAAAAATAAAAGCAGAATAAAAACACCAATCCAAGTACTGCAGAGCCTAAACCACCAGATGTCTGAAGAGAATTCACGAAGAAACGTGCTGAGGGCAGGGCAGGGCAGGGCAGGGCAGGGCAGGGCAGGGCAGGGCAGGGCAGCCAAGGTACCCACTAGTACTGAGGGTTCCAAAAATTAAAACTCAGCGCCTTCGTGTTGCTGGGAAAGTAATTTGCTTTGACAGTTGAACTTGGTTATTAAATATAACTGCTTATGTATGACAACAGAGATATCATGGAATGGTTTATTTATAGTACAGTAAGAGGTGTATAAGTTCCTAAAATCTACTGGAAATTTGACTGGAAAAAAAATAAATACGGAAGAAGCTGGAAAGTTAAATACGACAGAGCAGTGCCTTCTGCCTTTCTTCTGTGGGTGCTTCAGGTTTTAGAAGCGAATTCATTTTCCTACAGAACGCGATCGTGGTGTCTGTCATTTCTGAAGTTCTTCACCTTTTCACTGCAAACATATATGGCTGGAAATCATTTTGACTCCTAATATTTGGGTGGAATTGTTCATATTCTTTGATTTGATCCTAGTATTAAACTATGAAATACCTGAGACATAACCTCCTGCCTCTCACTCATGCTAGCATTCACTAAATACTGAGACAAGTTATATTTTTAAAATGTCCATATAGTATAATGGATAAAGGGTTTTTATTTTTATTACCTGTTTACCCCTGAATTAAACTAGACAATGAGGGACGAAAAAGGCTCTACAAGGACTAACTCCAATCACTCTACCCCTGGGCGTAGACACAAGGCGCTCGATTGTTTTTCTTACCTACTTCTCTTTTGATAATCAGAGCTTTTCTGTTCTCTTACATAGTCTGCTGGGTTATAAAAGGTGGATTCTAAAAGTTTGGAGTTTTCAAAATAATACCTACAAAGTTTAATAAAGCTCTTTTCCTCTGTTAGTCTATTTTGGAAGCATTCAGACAGTGCTGTAAGCGTTCTTTCTCTGTGATGATGGGAGGCAGGAGTAAACAGCCTACTGTACATGGCCCCCTGCCAGCTGACTCCAGGCAGCACCAAGCTTGTGACTTACAGTCAGGGTTAGGAAAATGCTCTTTAACTTGTTCGTTTCCGTTTCTTTTAAATGTGGGAGGGAAGCCACAACTGCACTCATTTATTAAATGCCATACAAGATCTTGTACAGCTTACAAAGTATTTAGGAATATCTTAGAAGTTATCAGTAATATCATCAAATCTGAAATCCTCTAACAGGAAAATTCGGAGTTTTTAAAATCTATTTAACCTTCTCCTTGTTGAATGTACTTAGGGTCATATTTGGGAGTTTCTCTGACCTGTTTTCAATATATTCAGTTTACTGCCTAGTAGTATTTTGGGGAGAAATTGTATGATATTTAAGAAATGAGGACTTTTTTTTTCAATTTGCTTATTGGATAAACAGCTAATTTGAAATAATTGTTTTCATATTTAAAATATGAAAAAGAGGAAAATACGTCATTTGTTTTTAAAGACACATTACACCTAAAGCTTAATTTAGAGCTGATAAACCACTTTAACTACCTAACCAGCTGAGTATCACATAGCCCATGATGTAAAAATGGAAGCAAGGATTCTGGATAAATTTTTGTTCTTGTTAAAAAACTAGTCAAAAGATAATCCTTTTCCTGAATATTCTGTCAATTATTTTGCAACTCAGGAAACGTTATACTTAAGAGAAGTATCACGTAACCAAATTATTGACTCAGTTTTCTAAGATTGCTGTGGATATTTATAGGAATAGGGAGTAAGGTTTTATATATATATATATACATGTATGTATGTATGTATATATGTATGTTTACTTGTAAAATGAAGAGTGGAATTTTTCAACATTGAAATTTCCAAATATATGAAACCTGAAATCTAAGAAAGCATTTTGTTATTACAATAAGATTTTAAACATGATGTAATATAGTAATTTCCATTATAGCTCTTTTACTTCTAAATACTTTGTTCAATGCAGTAAAACTCTAAAAGGCCAGGTTGGATTATTAGAAGCAATTAATGCACCATGAGTTAGTGTACTTTTCAGTGACTCCAAACTAATACAGTTTCTAGATGCACATTAAGTACACTGGGTTTTAGATGGTTTTTTTTTTCTGTTCAATGTTAAACTATGAATACGATTTTTAGAGGATATAGTATCTTCTAGTCAGCTGTTTATTTCTGCCTTCTGAACTAATATTTGCAAGCTTTCTTGGGTGATAAAACTCTCATTTCCCCTTGGGAGGGCAGCAGAAATGTCTGAAATGTAGGTTAAAATTTGGATTATCATTGTCATTTCATATGCTAATGTATTATTTATTAAAATTAGAATTGGTGGTGATGTAAATGATTCTAAGAAACTAGTTGTCAATGTAAGGACATAAATAAGGTATTCAGTTTGCATGAGTTAAACTAATTCTGACAGAGACACCAACTAGACATTAATTTGGTAGTCTCTGCCCAAATACTTAGCACATAAAGTACACGTTGTATCACCTCTAAGTGTGTGAAAGACCATGGTGAGTGCAAAGTGGATCCTACAGCTAGTCACCAATTCAGAGCTCCTCACTAGGTACAGGACTTCCCAAAGCAGAGTCAGGGAGACTGGCTCCCAGAAAGCCCTCATAATATTCTGAGACTAAGAACTATGACAACAGTGGTCTACACTGTTTATTTTGTAGCTTTAAAGAACATTTTGATAAAAACAAAGAGAAACATTAGAAGTTAAGATTTCTAAAATACGAATGAAAGTAACTTCTCTAATTGAGAACATGAGATGAATTCTAATTAGGAAAGAACAAGTCTCTTGGTATTGTTCTATAAACCAATAAAATGCATCTGGGATAGCTAATTCTTGTTGTTTCATGAAGTTCTGGGTTCACTGTGATAAAATTTCAAAGAATCAGTCTTGGCAAGATAGTTTCTCTCTTTATGGTTGTTACAAGTGCAGAGTCATCTTTTGCTGACTGATCCTAGAGTTCCTTTGCAACTGTCTACCCTATAGAGTAATCAATCACCAAGAGACAGAGTGAGTGGGGACAAGGGGCATCTTCGCTAAGTGTGCCCTGCCATCATTGCTTGATAGGAAGTTTATATAGCACACACACGATCGTGCAAAATTCTGAAAAGCAGTAGCAAACAGTAACAAAACTAAAGTCATGGAGTATGTTATATGGACATACCCTTCTGTGCCTGTGACCTTTACCACCTCTCAGATTTGTTTGAGGTCTCTGGTCTGTCTGTCTTGTGTATGGTGGTTGTACAGCTGGGAAGCCATGAGTCTAGCTAGTTCAGTGCAGTATGTTAGACTACTAGCTTCCAATTTGGAAGTACCACACACTTACTAGATGGTTCTTTCTTTAAAAGAAAAAGTATGTGTGCCTTTTTCCTCTTTCTTGTCATTGTACTTAGCTGAGAATTGAGAACCAGTGGTAATAGGATGGAAATGTTTTCTGTAACAGATTATTATTATTAAATCCATTATTAAAGTCTTAAAACACCGCCCCCTTTCTTAGCCACGTGTTTCACAGCACAACAAGGAATATATTTTATGACATATTTTCTGTTAGATGTTGTTTATCTAGTGTTAGACTAAATAAAGACCCAGATCTTAAGAAAATTATTCTCATCTGAGTGCCCATAATTTACATCTTGTCTCTTTAAATGTGTCTAATTTTTTTTTAAAGCTGTCATTTAGGGGCAGATTTTTTGAATTGCAGGCCACATGAATGGACTTGAAGAATGAGACAAGTAATGAGATAGGGGTTGAATATCAGGTAGAGGGGTTGGATTTTACCAGCATTGTTAGACCTTAGGAGCCATAGAAAATTATCTAACAGAACTGAGGGCAGTGAGTACTGTTAGTGTTACAAACAGCAGTAGTCTCATCAATTTTTTTTTTTTTTTTTTTTTTTTTTTTTTTTTTTTTGGTTTTTCAAGACAGGGTTTCTCTGTGTAGCCCTGGCTGTCCTGGAACTCACTTTGTAGACCAGGCTGGCCTCGAACTCAGAAATCCACCTGCCTCTGCCTCCCAAGTGCTGGGATTAAAGGCGTGCGCCACCACCGCCCGTCATTTCTATATGCATGGATAAGGGTTCACTGAAGTTGAGAGGGATGGTATACACATTATGAAGGCAACAAAGAACAATTATGCTTCTGAGCTAGACTGTTTTGCTCCATGCTGTACCTTATAAATACAGTTGGATACAGGACAAACTGTATGTTTGGAGGGAGGTGACAGTGCTTTTATAAAGAGACTATACTGCACTTTAGAGGTAAGAGTGACTGCCTAAGATCTGATAAGAAGCAAGGAGAGCCCATCCATTTGCCTAAGAATTTCATGAATTCATTGTTTTTAATAGCTGAGTGTGTAAATGTACCACAAGATGTGAAGGACATCTTGGTTCGTTCCAGCTTCTGGCTATTATAAATAAGGCTACTATAAACATAGTGGAGCAGTGTCCTTATTATATGTTGGAGCATCTTTTGGGTATATGCCCATGAGTGGTATAAGCTGGGTCCTCAGGTAATACTATGTCCAATTTTCTGAGGAACCGCCAGACTGATTTTCAGAGTGGTTGTACCAGCTTGCAATCGATGGACTTAGAAAATATCCTCCTGAGTGAGGTAACCCAATCACAAAAGAACACACATGGTATGCATTCACTGATAAGTGGATATTAGCCCAAAAGTTCTGAATACCCAAGATACAATTCACAGACCACATGAAGCTCAAGAAGAAGGAAGATCAAAGTGTGGGTGCTTTGGTCCTTCTTAGAAAGGGGAACAAAATACTCACAGAAGCAAATATGGAGACAAAGTACAAAGCAGAGACTGAAGGAAAGGCCATCCAGAGACTGACCCACCTAGGGATTCATCCCAGATAGTCACCAAACTCTGACATTATTGTGGATGCTAAGAAAGGCTTGCTGAAAGGAGCCTGATAGCTGTCTCCTGAGAGGCCCTGCCTTACAAATACAGAGGCGGATGCTCACAGCCAACCATTGTGCTGAGTGCAGGGTCCCCAGTGGAGGAGTCAGAGAAAGGACTGAAGGAGCTGAAGGGGTTTGCAACCCCATAGGAAGAACAACAGCATCAACCAACCAGAGCTCCCAGGCACTAAGCCACCAACCAAGAAGTACACATGGCTCCAGCTGCATATGTAGCAGAGGACGGCCTTGTCAGGCATCCATAGATGCCCCAGTGTAGGGGAGTCAAGGGCCAGGAGGCAGGAGTATGTGGGTGGGTGGAGGAACACCCTCATAGAAGCAGGGGGAGCAGGGATATGATAGAGGGTTTCTGGGAGGGGGGGAACCAGGGTAAGGGGATAACACTTGAAATGTAAATAAATATTAAAAGTAAATTTAAAAAGAAAGAAACAAAGAGAGCATGAGTTGGAATAGCCACAAAAGAAAAGGAAGCAGGTTTGGAAAGCTTTAGGAGTCAGTTGGTTGGAGCACCATTGGTTTCTATCTCTACTCATTGACACTGGCTTTTAAACTACTAATCACCCTCTTGTCACTAAACTCAGTGACACACTCTGGTGACCTACTATGCAGAAGCTCCATGCTATATTCCAGTGTTCTGTTTATAAAGATTTCTAAGGCTTTTGTGGTTCAAATCTTTGGGTCTCCTTTCTGTTGCTTTCTGCTCTTCAGTGTTTGCGGAGCTTTCCTAGACCCTCTTCTCATTCCATTCCTCCTCCTGACAAATACCATCAGTTGCTTCAGAGGCAAGGACACTTTTATCTAGTATCTCCCCAGCTCAAATTTCATCTCTTACCTCCTGACCTATATGTATAAACTACCTACTGGTATCTTATCTTACTGATAGGCCTCTCAAACTCAACATGACCAAATGCGTTTCCTACTTATGGTATGTTCTAGTTCCTCTTGCTCCTATATCCAATACCTGAGCAGGTGCATTATGTCTTGTTAGTCCTCTTTCCGAAGCTGAAATCTGAACAATACTCAAGTTTTCTTTTCTCCTCCCTGCCTATAGTCTTCAAGATGTGAATAATTCCTTCATGAAATGTGTGCGTTCATACATGGGTGATGGTGGAGGATTAAACCCAGGACCTTACAAAGGAAAGGAACACTTTCTACAACTGAGACACACTCAACTCCTGCATTACTACTTGCTGTCTCAATTGAACCTACTTTAAGGCAGGCTGCAGTGATTTTTAAGTGAATTACTGAAACACCTTGACTGACATCCTTCTCATCTTCAGTGTGCTCCCTATTCTGTACCAATAGCTTTCATGCATGCAGATAAGATCAGATCACTACTGGTCGTAAGGAACAACTCAACTGCCCTTACTGCCCTCAGGTTAGTTAGACACTTTTATGTGGCTTATAAGATATTGTCTTAGTTAGGTTTATGTTGCTGGGATAAAGACCTTGATCAAAAACAACATGGGGAGGAAAGGGTTTATTTCACCTTAAGGTTGTACTCTATAATGAAGGAAAGTCACGGCAGAACTCAAGGCAGGAACCTAGAGGCAGAGACTAGAGCAGAAGCCATGGAGGTGGAGGTGCTGCTGATGGTTGTTCCCTCTGGCTAACTCACTTTGCTTTCTTAAATAACCCAAGACTACCTGCTCAGGGGTGGTGCCACTCATAGTGTGCTAGGTAGGCCCTTTCATACCAAATCCTACAGGCATTCTGATGGAGGCATTGCCCAACTGAGGTTCCTTTTTCCCAGGTAACTCTCTTTGTATTAAATTGAAAAGAAAAATAGCACGTGAGGTTGGGGGAGTGTGGGGGGGGGGAACACTATCCAAAAATCAAAACATGACAGGTATCATGATTTAGTAAGCTTTACTGGATACATTCTTTTCCATTTCTCCTCCTCCTCCTTTGTTTGTTTGTTTGTTTTGGTATTTGGTTTTACCATAGCTCTCTGGGCTATGTAGACTGTAGACTCTGGTTCTTAGTCACACAAACAGCCTCAGCCTCAGATAAAGGTCAAATCAGACATCGGGTAGTTACTGCCACACGGTGTATGCCACCATTGTCCTAGTATTTAGATGCATATGCTAAACTGCTTTTAATTCTGTCCTTCCTGCCGCACTGCTTTTCCATAATATCAATCTTTAGACTTAGCACTCAGCCTCCAACCATCTCTCCTTCCCATTCCTTCTTCATTTTCCAAAACCTAACTAAAATATCCCATTGTCAAGCAAGACCATCTCTGATGCCCTTGTCTGTACCATCACAACACTAGGCATTCACCTATCCTAGCGTTTATCTCACTGTTTTACAACTAAAGAAAAAAAGTAGTGTAAGAGGCTTTTTTCCCTCACAGCTCCAATTGCACAGTACTAAGAATTTGCATAAAATATCACTAAGGGTGGAATGCATAGGGAGGTAATGTTTGGGGATTCTATTTCCTATCAACTATCCAATGAGTATTCAGGGAAGATAATTATTAATACATAAAGTTTTTCTGTATAAATAAAACAATTTTAAATTGCCATCAGAAGAAATTCAACTTTTTCTTGCTTATTTGCAGTATTAGAGCTGGAACTCAGGCCTTCTACACACTAGGCAAGTACTCTAACCACTAAACTACAGCCCGAGCCCCTGTCAGATTATTTGATATTTTATTTAAGCTATCACAATTTTAACAAAAAGGACATGTTTACAAAATCTTTGATGAATGGAGAGCCAGTTAAATAAATATATGGACACATGAAAATGTTCTTGGAAAGATAGAAGAAAACTTTTAGCAAAGTTTTCTTTTAAAGTTAAATGTATTACCTTCTTAAAAGTATTTTTAAAAATAAATAAAATTTGATGTAAAACTCACAAAGGAAGAGCGGGGGAGTTTAGTAAGACTGTAAGTCTTACAATTGTAAGACTTTGTTACAAGCATGAGGATTTAGTTTAGATCCAGCTGATTGTGGTCCTGCATGCACATGTAACTGCTGTGCTGTGGTGGGCAGAGGTAGGAGAAACACTAGAAGTCAATGGTTACTAGCCTAACACAGGTTCAGTGAGGGACCCCAACTCAAGGAAATAAGGTGGAAAGTGATAGAACACAACACTTGACATCTGCCTTTAGTCTCTCAGCATATGCATGGGTCTGAATGCCCTCCGCCCCACACACACACATATATATATATATATATATATATATATATATATACACACACACACACACACACACACACACATACACATACCATGCATACACACATTAAAAATAATAGTAACATCAGAGCCAAATCCCTGTCTTCATTGGGTTTCTAATGTTGTGATAAAACACCATCACTAAAAGCAACTTGGGAAAGAAGATGCTTATTCCATCTTTCAGTTGCAGCCCATCACTGAGGGAAATTAGAGCAGGACAGGTCAGGAACCCGGAGGCAGGAGCTGATGCAGAGGTCACAGATGGCTTCTGCTCACTTGCAGAACTGCTCTCTTGGCTTACTCAGCCTGCACCCTTCAGAACCCAGGACCATCTGAGGTGGCACCGCCCACAGTGAGCTGGGCCCTCCCAGATCAATCATCAGTCAAGGAATGTTCTATACAGTGTTGCCCACTTGTCAGTCTTTACTAAGATTTCCTTTACCCCAAAGACACAGCCTGAGTTGGGCTGACATAACCCTAGCCAGTACAGCCTCTCATATTACTAATGTTCTTATAATTTTGTACAATTCCCCTAGATATTGTTTGTCTACACTCACACATTTATAAGATGTGAAGGAATCATTTTACCTACATGTTTTATTTATTAAGCTCTCTAACTTCCATCTATGTAGTATTTTTGTGGTGATTCCTCATGGAACTGCAACTAAGTCTATATCAGGAGTTGGCAGGCTATATTCCCAGGTCCCTCTGGCCCTTAAATTACCGTGAACTGAGAATGATTTTTTTAAAGATTATAAAATACAACAAGGGGGGAATGGCATATGGCTCCAAAACCTTTTCCTATGTAGTCCTTTGCTAACAGATGTGGATTGATTGAGATCTATACCATCTTTTAAGTAGGTGTCTAACATTGGTTTCACATTAGCCATGTAGTTGATTTTCATTATCCGTGGTAATTAAATTCTAAATGTGGTACTAAGTAATCAAGAAAGACATTTATGGTATGAGTGCCTGAATACAGGAAGGCAATGAGTCTCTTTTCTCTTTGGAATGTACTTTTCAGTAAAGTTCAATTTTTTATCACTGTGAGCTTATCTGCAGATCTGCAGATAGTCAGGATGACACTGCATTTTGGGTACTACAAATAAATTTTAACATATAAGCAAACTTGAGAATATAAAGTCAAGTTATAATTAAAATAAGTTGTAATCACTATATTAGTGTCTGAAAGTAAAATTGCCACACTTTAAGAACTTGTTGACCATTAACCTCTATCTTTGTGTGTGTGTGTGTGTGTGTGTGTGTGTGTGTGAGAGAGAGAGAGAGAGAGAGAGAGAGACAGAGACAGAGAGAGTGAGAGTGTCTCATGTACCTTTTACACTAGCTTCAAACTCACTGTGTAGCTGAGGTTGAACTTGTATTCCTGATGTTCCTGCAGGCACTCACCAACTACCTGGCTTCAACCTTATCCTGCTTTTTAATAACTGAGTGGTATAGTTTATACTTGCAGTGGGCATTTTATCTTGAAATTTAGAGTTCTAAAGTATGCTAGCAGAGAGGTTAACTGATGTTGAAAAGTCAACAGATAATATGGCATCCAGGCACAGTACTATCCACATGTAATCCCAGTACTCAAGAGGCTGAATGAAACAGGAGACATTTTGAGAGTTCAAAGCTTGCCTCGGCAAGTGAGAGACTATCTTGAAAACACCATTAAAGGAAAATGTTGTTAACTGGAATGGTTAAGAAACCTTGAAAACCCAGACATGAGGTGAACAATAAAGAACCACATGTTAAATAACTTTCACGTTACCCATGGCAGGGCATGAGGCTTCAGACACACAGTCAGCAGTGGGGAAGAGTTCAGAAGCCTCACCTGGTTATGTGCTTAAAAGAAGGCACTTCTGGAAAGGCAGCCAGGACAGTGGAGCTGTACTGCTAACTGAAGGACTTTATTTTCTACCTTACAAAAAAAGTCTGAGCGATTGTATACAAGCAACATGTTAGCTTTATCAAATATACACTGTTACCTACTTGAATTTATTAATGTCTTTCCACCGTAATGATGTGTAGTCTTTGAGGTTTAGCCTATATTTCTAAATGGGAATGTAATTAGGGAGAGCAGCTTTTTGAAGCTGTTCCCTGAGCACCAAAGGATGGAACACCGGCAGCTGTGTTGGCTATTATTAGTTTGTATACTAAAATGAATTTCCAGAAGAGTCATTGTGTATCCTCTAATAGATATTAGAAACGACACTTAGCACAATAGTATTTAAAAGTAAAGAAGACTATTAGCCCTTTGTCACTGTGATACTTTTTAAAATAATTATCAGAGTTGGAGCTTCAAACTTAGGGCACTGGTTTAAAGTGTGAGTTTGCAGGTGCAAATGTTATCTGTTTTTAAAATAGAAGTAAGGAGGAGATGTGACATCGCTTCTAGTTTCAGTTCTTTCACATCTTCAGGGTGAGTCTGTAGAGAGGGGAGTCCTCTGCTCTTAGCCTCCCTTGCTCAAGATGGTAGTCGCATGTTAGATGGCAGCTCATCCTTTGATCGCCTTAGGATCGAGGGATCCTGCTTTGCTGACCAGAACTCGTGTTAACCATGGAGGAAAAAAAGGGATGTGATAGGTGGGCAATTAATCACCAAATGCAAAGGTGAATGCACCAAGTAGAGAAATGTAATCAGAAATGCTAGGCATAAAATGAAATAGCAGATTGTATTACTGAAAGGTATCTACAGATTTGATGCAGTCAGTCCCATAAAATCTCAATGACTATTCCCAGAACTAGGACAAAAGCAATTGCAATTAACATAAGGAAAAGAGGACAGTACTGAGGTACAACAAAGTACCTCACTCTAAATTATATACAGGGCCAAAGTAACAGACTACCACTATACTGGGATGAAAAGAAAAACTGTGGACCAGTGAACCAGAATAGAGTACCCAGAAATAAACTGATAGTATCATAGCTGTCTATAGTCTTCTGATCTATATGGGGCCAAAACATACACTGAAGAAAAAGTCTAGCAAGTTAGGAAAGCTTTACATCTACATGAAAAAGACTGAAACTTGATTTTACCTCTCACCCTGTGCAAACTCAAACTGGATCCAAAATTGAACAGAAACTTTGGACCTGCTATAAAAAAACACAGAGGGAGACACTGGAAGATAGATGCGCTGGCAAGGACTCGCTCAGCCTGCTTACCCAGGATCACATGCCAATGCGGAACACTGCCCACAATGAGTTGGACCCATAGGCTTGCCCACAGGCCAACTTGGTGAAAGTATTTTTCTCAGTTGAAGTACCCTCTTCCCAAATTATTAAGGTGTATGTCAAACTAATATAAAACTAGCCAGCACATCCGAGATGTAATACACAAACTAGCCACTGCATGAAATTAGAAGGCAGAATAGGAAAGAAATCAATCTTTAGCATGAAGAGACAGCCTACAGAGTAGGAAGAAGTCTTCACCAGCTATCACCAGAGAATACAATCCAGAATACAGGAAGGATTTTAAGGGTTAACCCTTATCTGAAACAATATCTGAAAAGTGAGTAATACTGAGTCCATGAAGTGGCCAATGAGTCCATGAAGAGGAAATGTTCAAAATCTATAGGCGACAGACTACAGTCAGGAGGACAACCATCAAGAAGACCTGCTACGGTTGGCTGTGACAAGATGAAGCTGAGTATCTCTCCCCTAGCACTGGCTGTCAGAAATTTATTGAGATGGATGTTAAACGCAACAAACTTCATACTTCCTATGAGAAGCACATGACCACAGAAGTAGATCCTTGGTGAAAAGGAAAGGGTTCTGAGGTCTGAGTCAGGGGTGGGAATGACAAAAAAAGATAATCCTGGGAATCAAGGCATCCTGACCCAGAGCAGGCCTGTTTTTGAGGAAGGAGCACTCTTTTTTTTTTCCAATTTATTTATTTAATTAGTTACTTTACATTCTGATCACTGCCCCATCCCCATCCCTCCTCACAAAGTTCCTCCTCCACCCCCCTTTCCTTCTCCCCTGAGAGGGTGGAGGTCCCCCTGGGTATCCCCCCCCCCACCCTGTCAATATCAAGTCTTTGCAGGGCAAGGCGTATTCTCCCACTGAGGCCCGACAAGGCAGCCCAATTAGGGGAGCAGATTCCACAGACAGGCAACAGCTTTAGGGACAGCCCCTGCTCCAGTTGTTGGGGGACCCACATGAAAACCAAGCTGTACATCTGCTACATATGTGTGGGGAGTCCAGGTTCAGCCTATGTATGCTGAGTAAGGAGCCAAGAAGAACTGGAGAAAGGAAACACAAGTCTGTTCACGAATGCACTGTAGATACTGATTGGAGTGTTCTCACTTTGGTTATTTTTTAAAAAAGAAAAAAGGAAAGGAGAGAAGGATATTCCTGGACTGACAGATACTACTGTGGCTCAATGGTCCCAAAAGAACTAGCAGAACCTGAAAGATTTTCAGTCCCTCTAAAGAAGATGATGTTCACCAGTTTGCCGTGAGAAAGCTCATAAGCAAAGAGTAAGTCCAGGACCAAAGCACCCAAGAACTAGTGTCTTGTCACTCCATGTGTCCTGTAACACAAGCGTGGACATATTGCTATGAAGAAACAATACGATAATAAAACTGAGGAAGAGGCTATAGAATATGTTAACCTTTTAGCCAAGAGAATGAAGGAAGCCAAAGAAGACCAGGAACAGATAGCCAAGGGTCACAGGCTGTCCTCACTTACAGCTTCTACTCCTTAGTCTGAGTCCAGCCAAAAATTAGTCTTTATTTTAAATGTCTGGACCTTGAAAAAAGTAAAATCCAGCAACATGTCTACTGTGTGCCTTGCAGTCAAGAACAGAGTCCCTCCTTAGCATCTATGTGAAACAAAAGGCAAGTGTTATGGCCTGTGCCTGTGATCTCAGGACTGCAGAGGTAGATACAGGAGAGCTCTGGTACTGGCTGGTCATATAGTTTAGCCAATTGGTGAGTCTGAAATCCATTGAGAGATGTGTCCCAAAAAATAAGCTAAGGAGTGATTGTGGAAGATGCTCAACTCAGTGTATGTGTATCTTTGTATACACAGTGTTCCCACAGCAAATGGTGGCAAGGATGGCAGATGGGTTCCCCCCATAAATTGTTATATTTTGGCAATTTTTCTGAGATGCAGTGATAGTTATTTCTTTTTAAATGCTTTGCTAATTTTTTGAGAATTTCATACAGTGTGTTTTGACCACCCCACCCACTCCTCCAAGTCCTCTGAGATTCACCCGTCCCAATTAGGTTAACTATTAGAGCACTCCTCAGTGCGTACTCACAGGAATCCGTCAATGTACAGTAAAGGTGCCTACAAGCCCATGGTTATTTTGGCACTACTCAAAATAGTCAAGTCATGAAATTACCCATCAATGGAAGAAAAAAGAATACGTAGTATATATATATATTCTTTGACTATGCACAGCCACTTAAAAATAAAACTGTTAAGCAAAATAAACCAAATGTCATGGTGAAACCCATCTTTTGTATCATTAATACACATCAATTAAAATTTATATAAAAATACCTTAAAATCTAAAACTTGAAAAATATTACAAATTATTTCCCCTTTTGTGAAATGAGATTTTGAACTTTATACTATTTACCTTGGTAAAACAATTCAAATAAGCCATAATTATTATAAAATATTTTTATATCTTTGAACATGTAAGTATTTAAGTAATATATTTTGAGGGAAGAAATTGCTCGTTATAAAGAACTTCATGAACACTGAATGACTGTAAGATTTCTTATTTTCACAATAGTTTTCCTGTGAATGCTGGAAAGTTTACATCTCATCATTTCAATTTTGGTAGTAAATTCTGTTGATTATTTATTATTATTATTATTATTTTTACTTATTCACTTTACATCCTGCTCACTGCCCCCTCCTGGTCACCACCTCCCACAACCCTTCACCCAATGGCCCCTCTCCTCTGAGTGTGTGCCCCCCCTCACCCCCTGGTATCCCCTCACCCTGGTACCTCAAGTCTAGGCACGTTCTCTCCCACTGAGGCCAGACAAGGCTGCCCAGCTAGAAGAACATGTCCCACATATAGGCGGCAGCTTTTGGGATAATTACTGTTCCAGTTGTTCAAGAACCACATGAAGACCAAGCTACACTTCTGCGGGGACCTATGTTCAGCCTGTGTAGTATGTTCTTTGAGTGGTTCAGTCTCTGAGAGCCCCAAGGGTCTAGGTTAGTTGGCTCTGTTGGTCTTCCTGTGGAGTTCCTATCTCCTTCGGGGCCCATAATCCTTCCTCCTATTCTTCCATAAGAGTCCCCAGGCTCCATCCGGTGTGTGGCTGTGGGTGTCTACATCTGAGTCAGCCGCTGGGTGGAGCCTCTCATAGGACAACAATGCTCCTATCTGCAAGCATAGCAGAGTATCATTAACAGTGTCAGGGATTGTTGCTTGCCCATGAAATAGTTCTCAAGTTGGGCCCGTTATTGGTTGGCCATCCCCTCAGTCTCTGCTCCATCCCCTGTGCCTGCATTTCTTGTACACAGGATACATTTTGGGTCAAAAGTTTTGTGGTTGGGTTGGTGTCTCTATCATTCCACTGGGGTTCCTGCCTAGCTACAGGAGGTAGCCTCTTCAGGTTTCCTATCTCCAATGCTGTGAGTCATAGCTATGGTCACCCTCATTGATTCTTGGGCACCTCTGTTATCCCAGGTCTCCGTCTAGTTCTGGAGATGTGTTCTACTCCCTCACCCCCACCCGTTGCACATTTCCATTCATTCTGATGGCCATCTCTCCTGTCCCTCCCCATACCTGATCCTGACTCCCATCCAGCCTCCTCACTCCATCTATCTCTTATGACTATTTTATTCCCCTTCTAAGTGAAATCCAAGCATCCTTGCATGAGCCTTCCTTCCTATTTAGTTTCCTTGAGTGTGTGGAGTGTAGCATAGTTATCCTGTATTTTATGGCTAATACCCATTTATAACTGAGTACATACCATGTATGCCCTTTTGAGACTGGCTTACCTCATTCAGAATTATATTCTCAAGTTCAAAACATTTGCCTGAGATTCCATCTTACACCCATCAGAATGGCTAAGATAAAAAACTCAAGAGACAGCCCATGCTGGCAAGGATGTGGAGCAAGGGGAATACTCCTTCATTGATGGTGGGAGTGAAAACTTTTACAACCATTCTGGAAATCAATTTGACACTTTCTCAGAAAAATGGGAATAGTTATACCTCAAGACACAGCTATACCACTCCTGGGCATATACCCAAAAGATGTTCCACCATCCCATAAAGACACCTGCTCAACTATGTTCATAGCAGCTTTATTCATAATATCCAGAAACTGGAGACAACCTAGATGTCCCTCAACTGAAGAATGGATAAAGAAAATGTGGTATATCTATACATTGGAATACTATTCAACTGTTAAAAACAAAAACATCGTGAAGTTTGCAGGCAACTGGATAGAACTTGAAGATATCATCCTGTTGACATATTTTAAGACTGTTTCACTTTAGCCTGGTGTGATGGTATAAGCCTTTAATCCCAGCACTTAGGAAGCAAAGGTAGTCAGATCTCTGTGAATTTGAGGCCAGCCCTGTCTCCTGTACATAAGGAAACCCTGTTACCCCCTCCCTCTCTCTCCCCCCCCCTTTCTCACACACACACACACATACACACACACACACACACACACACACACACACACACACACAAACTGGGCTTGGACAGTTGGTTTTTCCTCTCTCAATCCATAAAATGTCCGTATTTAGAAAATTTTAAAATTTTAATTTTCTACATTTATAGATTGTGCTAGTGTCTGGTTATTAAGGCCCCCTTCTTTCTTAGTGTATGTAGCTTACCGTTTCCTTATATCTTCTCTAATGAAGTACAGATGCTTTATAAAAACAGACTCTTGCTCTTCCTAGCTAAAATACGGTCCTAAGTCACAGCATGTTTCTTGGCTTCTGATTCAGAGCTTGATCTGTTTTCCTTGTACCTTTGCTCAGGACTTTCTGATTCAGTCCTAAACAACTTGAGGGATCTTTTTGTTGTTACTGTTTTGGTAATGTATTGCCATAAAACCTTCTCTTGCTATTTGCAACTTCTCTTCAAATGTGATTATTAGATATATGTCCATGACAACTCTTATATCCATAGGAGAGCAACATGGAGGACACAACAGAAGGCAGCCATTGGCCTCTTGTCAGGAGCTACCAAGTTGTGCTTTGATCCCCGCAACTTGTTTACTAATCTTGTCTTTGTCCCCAAAGTGGCAATATTAATATAACCCATTCTCAAAGATAATATCAGGATAAGATAATGAAGTCATTTGAAGTCATTGATGCAGAGAGCATTTATACCCTGCTAGCACACCAGGTTAGAGTTAGCATCAATTATCAGGTCAGGTGAAATAAGGAAAATAATTAAAGATTCTTAAGGCATAGTATATTTCTGCCTACCTGATTATCTTTGTTGTTCCTGCTGTTTTGAGCGTGTCAGTACTTTTGAACATGACATAGTGCGAGCACTCATGACTCAACCATTGCACCATCCTAGACAAACGTCAGCTGGATGTGTGCCAGGATACGTGATAAAATACAGTTCCCCTGCTTCTTCATTTTCCTTGCTATGAAACTCTGATGAAGTTCAGCCCACAGCACTATAGTTAACTTCATAGTAAACACTGAAGACATTTGCTCTACTTACTTATTGTAAACTAAATAATTCTATATTCTCCAACAATTTAGTTTTGTCTTTCCAACAATTCTACTTTTTGAATAATATTCAAGAGTATTTAATAGCATGTTAATATTGAATAATGTCATCTTAATCTCAACTCTTTGGTTAGAAATATACAGTACAGGGTTCAAATTCTATTAGAACAATCTGAAGTTGGAAGACTTATTCTTTTTTAAAAGAGAAGATTTGAGGTATTTGTGACTCTTATCTATAGAGGTCTCTTTAAAAGACTATGATGAATGGTTATTTTTATATTATTATTGGCATTCATGTTGAAAAGTACTCAGTGTCAAGCTTTATAAGTTAAAGAACATTTCTAATTTTTGAGTTAACAGAGTCAGCCAAGTCTTAGGTAAAGCAAAGTTGAGATTAAGTTAGTTTACTTCCTTAGCATTGCATCATCCCCTTGCTCATTGTTTGTAGATGTAACTTGCCTAATATATCCCGAGTCTTTCCCTTCACCAAGGAGTACAACTTGAACTTCCTATGTCATAGGCCTCCACTGTGGCTGCTTGTATTTTTACAGAAAAAGCCCTTGAGTTTCCTGGCTGCATAGGGGGGGGTATGGATGGGTGAGTGACAAAAGGAGAACTTCCCCCCCCCCCGCTTTTTTTTTTTTTTTTTGCAATAGAGATCAAAGAAAAACAAACACCCATCTGGGAGAATAGAAAACATGTAGGGAAAAGGAAACTCCCTCAAACTATCATTTTTATGTTAGACATAAGAATAGCATTCATCATATAATAATAGTGTGTTGCTTTTTAGAGAAACCTTCAGAAACTGCAACTGAGACCTTGGAAATTGCAAGGCAGTGACACAATTGAAAATCTTAATAGAACAAGTGAAACAGAAAAAATAAGATGACCCAGAAATAAAACAAATAGGAACAAATATAGGAAAATAAGACCAGTCTAAGAATTCAAAAAATAAAATGAAAAAAAAAAAGGATTTAAAACAATAGAAGGAAGGAAGTCATGAAAACTAGGGTATAAGGGGTAATGAGGAGATTTTTCTGCTTCTTTATTTTGAATTTTTAAAGTTAAGCCAAGTCCAATGTAGTGGTAACATGCCTTTAATCTCAGTTCTTGGGAGGCAGGCAGGTCTCAGAGTTTCAGGCCAACCAGTGCAACATAATAATACCCTGTCTCAGATACATAAATACCCAAAACAAAACAAAATGAGACTACTAATAAAAGATATTATGAACCAAAACATTTTTATATAAGAATAGTTAAGAAGCTTGGAGTTTTGGAATTCCTAGCTAGAGCAAGAAACAGCACATTACCAATAAGCTGGAGGATTCCAGAGTGACTGTGTAAGATATCATCCCACTCTGTTCTTCCTCTATAAAAATAACCAGTACCCTAACAAATATACTTATTTTTCTTGATTTTTAACTACCCTATTTATATACTTAAACCTTTGTTTGTGGATTTCATGCAAATAGCTGTTTGTGAAGTCTTATGGACACAATTGTCATTTTATGTTTTCTTTGTCTCAGACTATGTCTCCAGACGATAGTGGTTGTTCTTACAAGGATAAAACTTTATCCTCAGAGGTAGAACATGTAGATGCTTAGATATTTATTCCACAATTGTGAGCATTTGCCTAGTTTACAGTTTTTGAGTCTACAGTGAAAAATGCTGCTGCTAGTATCCTTACATGTTTTGTGATGCATGGCTTTGTTGTGGCTACTTGTCCATTGATGGAGGTGCTGGATAACCAGACTTGGTAAGATAATGTCAAACTGTCTTCCAAACTAAATGTACCTTTAAACTTCCTTCCTCCTCATTGTTTCTTTTCTACCAAGGTGCTGGGTATACAATGGACTTTCAGTATGACTTAAGTTTGAAACCTCATAATTACAAATGAAGTTGAATAACTTTTTCCCCTCTGTTTTTTAGCTATTTAGAGTCCCTGTTTTATAAGTTCATATATGTGTTGTATTGTTTGTTTGAGTTTGTTTGGGATAGGAGAAAAAAAATGACCATTTTTCAAGTGAGTTTTCTATTCTTTTATTTGAAATCCATATTTGACTAAACCTAAAAATATTTCTATGAGGTTGGAGTGCTTTCTTTCCTTTAGACACAGCTTACTTATTTTTGTCTGTTCACAGGTCCCTTTTAGGGTAAATATACATATTTTACTGAATATGTATATTTGAATACATTTGAATTTTTCACATAAGACTTGGACCTCTTTTCAAATAATAGTTGTAACCCAACCTACCATTTCTCTAAATAGAAGTCTGTAAATGTTCTGGCCAAACTCTTGATCAATCTTTCTGATTTTGATAATTAGGTTTTTTCCTAGTTATTCCTACTATTTAAAAACATGCCAGAAGTCTATTTTGTAGACTGTTGCTTATATCTTCTCATCTTTGAAATCATAAACCTCAAAGAATAAAAATAAATGGCATAGCTCTTCCAAGAACTTAGTAAAGTGAGAGTAAAGTTAACACGTGGCATCATTTTTAGTTAGAGCAATATCTAGCCAGTCATTTTACTTTAAAGATTCCTGTACTTCAAATAATAATATAGCTAACAAATACTGGTATCATGTGTTCAATATCGGTACTAAGAGCTCTCAACATTAGAGATTCATCATTAGACTTAAAATATTCTAAAATTTAAGTTGAAACTTTATAGACATATCCTTAGTGGACTAAATTCTAAATGACCTGATTCTTTACAAGAGAAGGCAAGCACCACAAAATAAAAACAAGGCAATTTTTATCAACTAGACATTTAACGGAAAAGCCAACGTGTATGCAAAGGCCTGTATGTGCTCACTCTTTGCCTGCTCTTCTGGGGTCACAAGATAGGCAACTTAATAATACATTCTGTCTTAAAGTGCAGGGTCTAATGGCATATAAACATATGTGTGTGTGTGTGTGTGTGTGTGTGTGTGTGTGTGTAATCCCTGCACTCAGAAGGCAGAGGCAGAAGGATATTGAGCAAGTTCAAGGTGTACATAGGACTGAACTACATAGAAGACCCTGTATAAAAGAAACAAGAAAAGAAAATACCATTATGGTACATATAGAAAATCTTTAGCTGACTAAATGGATATCCTTACCTTTCTAGAAATTTAACTTAAGCAAATTAAAATTAAAGTATGACCAGTATCAGATAATGATTAAACTATAGCGAATCCCTTAACATCATGTGATCTGAGAGTGGGATGCTTGTCTTTAGCATTGATGAGGCCCTGAGTTTTAGTCCCAGCAACACAGTTTTATTCCCACCAACGCCCGGCTGAAGCAATATTCTTGGAATAGATTTTTGGATTGGGCGTAAAGAAACAAGGAAAAAGGTTTTAGGCCTTCTGTATTCAGTAATGAGGATGATAGTCATATAGAGCTTATTCCATTTTTTTTCTTCCTAACTGGATGAAAAACTGCAGTTGCTTTAGCATGTACAATTCTATAGTATATGATACTATTTATTATTAGCAAGAAGAAAAGCAAATAGTCTCCTATTCAAAATGTAATCCTGTAACCCATAAATATAGTTACCAAGCTGATTTCCAATCCCCCTGCAGTAGGTATGGAGCCGCTGCTTCCTCTCCCGGGAGCTCCCTTAAGTTACTTTTCCCCATTCTTTCTGGCTTCAGGGTTTGTGTCCATTTCAGCAATTACAGTAACTTTTTCTTCAGTTAGGTTACATTCTTGAGCACTATGAGGAAGACCAACATTTCAAGTAAGGATGGTCCTCAGCAGGGTTCCCGCCCTCTTCCTGGTTCTTAGAACCAGCAGGTTCCTTCCTGATGCTAATTGGGGAGGAGGGGGAGGGTGTTCCTAACCACCCCATTGTAATTGTAAATTAGTTTCATTTCTTTACTCTCTAAGCTCTCAACTGTAATCCCCACCTTAGTCTTCCAAATACTGGCGTTACAGCCACGTGTCACCGAGTCTGGTTTTGTCTGTGATTCTTACTGAAAATCTTGGGTATGCTAAAAGGGATAGGCTGTTTCAAAAATGGCCTTGATAAAGCCACTCTGCAGGAGTGTTCACCCAACAGCTCCCAGTCCGCCTGGTAATGCTTTCACGTTCTATATAGTTGCCAGTTTCCAATATTAAAGATATGCTGGAGAATCATTACCAACAATAAGACAGTGTCAGGTTACTAAGGATTTAAGCTCTTAAATTAATGGCTTGTCCTTCATACACCAACCTATGATCCATGTTTTTTAGCAAGTAGTTTGTATCCTGTCTTAAACTACGAAGAAAATTCTTGGAACAGCCATTGTTTTATGTTGTTTCTCCCATAACCTCAACGCCCAAGAAAACCTCTGCAATGTATTTTTTACTTTATTATAGCATAATCCAACTCAATACCTTACTGGAACAGTATATTTTATTTACAAATGGGCTCTGAAAAACTTCAGGGCCCAGTACATGAGTCCAGCATACAGTGTACTTCAAAGCTCCCCTGAGAGTAAGTATGGTTGAGTGCCTAAGACAAGTCTCTGCCTTCTGAGCCTTTGATGTGTAGTTGCCATGATCACAGTGCTTTAATGATTCACATGACTTTTAAAATAAAAAGGTGAAAGCAAGTGTACCAAATTAAGTCAATATAATAAGGATCTAAGGAAAATGTAGATACCATGAGATGCTTTTGTATCTTTAAGTTACAAATATTAAATATTTAAAAAGTATTTTTTTTCTCTATTCACAGATAAGGGAGGATGCATTAGAACTGAATTTTCATATTTACTTCAGTATATCTCTTTGGTGCCCACATAATCTTAAAAACTTCATGAACCTTAAAGGCTACTACCCTCTAGACCCCTACTAGGCAACTGTCAGGCATAGCTGAATTCAGATCCAGGTAGTGTTTTATGATACAACTTTGATTTTTAAAAAAACAGCTTAATTTCTTTATTCTTAATCTGTAAACTTAGAATTATTTATGTAAGTTCCTAGTTATGGAGCTCTGTAATTTGTAACATGGTTATTACTATGATGGGACATTTTGTTTAGGTTTTTGCTTATAACCTATTAAAAATCTTTTCAGCCTTTTAGTAGCTTTTCCATCCATTCTAACGGCTCCTTGTTTACTTCTTGATCTAGTAGTGGGAATAATGTGTCTCTATTCTTTATCTAATATGTATATGTTTCTATGAGTATTAAAGGGAGGACTCAGAAGAGACTCATTGGCACAACAGAAACTAGCACCTCAAGCTAACTTGAGAATTAAACTTTAGCCTTTGATGGGATAAAGAAAATGGTCTCAAATAAAATTGAAGCCTCTTCTGAGGAATTTTTTTTCCTTTCATTTGTGCTAAATACAGATATACTACTCTGTTTCTTTTTGTTCTTAGAATACCTCTGGAAAATTTTGAAGCTATGCTAATTGTGCATCCTGAGATATACATTAGTTGTAGAATATTTGAAAATTTAACAGTTATAAGATAACTCTTTGCCTTTAAAATGATAGAAGTAAGCTCAGAGAATTTCCTACTTTTACTTTGTGTTACTAAGACATAAAGCAGAAAGCATTGCTTCTCAATTACAAGATCTTGATTTTGTCACCTTATAGTGGGAGTACTGGATCAAATGTTAATGTAATGTAAGAAAGACCACACAGGTGTGTAGGAAGCAGGAAGACATGATTGAACTTTGGTAATTAATTGTCTAACTTAGGCAAAGTCAGTGTCTACATCTGTAATGTTAATAACAGTGTCCATAAGATTGTGCTATTCTACTTAGTCCTTTTAATGAAGAATGCTGGGTAGTACTTAGCTTCAGGCTTACCTCTGTATTGAATATAATCTTATTATATATTATATAATATTATATATTATAATATAATATGTATATATTATAACCTATCATATTAGGTGCTTCAAATTCTTCCCAGGTCAGATAGGATATTTTATTTCATATATATATACATTTTTATCTTTATTAGAACCACGTGTAAGAGGCACCAGCCATGGCCTTGTGCCTCTTCAAAGGAGTTACTAGTAGGAAAGGCACCAAGGCCACTGTGCAAAATGTTACATGCCAGTAACTGAGTCCCAAAATCTTATGGTTCAGAAATGCCACAGTAGATGCATCAGGATAGGGGAACATGTCTTAGCAGAGACTCCTAGGAGAAACGTAGTGCATACTAGGCATTTTGTAAATATTTATACAACACAGGTTCTCTGAAATGACACACCAAATGGTTTATGTTTGTAGAAAGACACATGATTGGAAACATGAAAGGGGCCAGACTGTGAGCCATATTGTGCTTATACTGTACACACTGGAGAAGCCCCTAGACTTTTAATTAGGACAGGAATGACTGTTGACAGTGATGGGGTTGGTTGGAATGGAAAGAGAAAGGCTAAGGATGGACAGCTGCGGATAAATCACTGCAGTGGTGAAAGATGAATATATTTAAGGTAGTCACAGAGAGGACAAGAAAGAGAAAACTGGCACAGTGTATAAGGATAAAAAATAGAACCTGAGTTATGAGACTGTGTCTCCAAAACAAACAAAATAGTAAAGGTAAGATATGAGAAATGGCCAAAATGGCAAAAGTGCTGCACTTATGTGTAGGCTAAGCATAGAAAATGAATTCAAACCTCTCTTTAAGGATCAGATAAGAACTCTGAATGTGATGGTATATACCTATTATTTGTATCATCCAGGAGGAATCTGGAGTAGGATTGGAAGTTCACAGCCTGCCTTGGCCAAAAGGTGTTAGTCGCAGGATGGTAACTGTGTTCTTGGTATGATTTCACAGACATGTAAACTGCTAGCTGCTTCAAATTATTTTACAGATTAAAAATAGTGAAACCAAGTTACCATCCTATTTCTAGTGGAAGTACACTTCAAGGATGTGAGGGTATATATTTAAAGCCAGTAATAACTGGCCATTGCCTCCATCATAGCCTTGCCTTGTGTGAAGATGGCATGCTCATAATTCTGTATGAAATCTTCTACAGTTCAGATCCCTTCTACAGTTCAGATCCTAGCAAATCAGTTATTATCCTGTATGTTCCTAATAGTGAAGAAACATCAAACATAAGAAAAAGCACATCTTCATTCTAGAAATGAATAAGAACCATGCAATAAGAACTTTCATTGTCCTTACCAATCTCCCTTCATCTTAGACTATTGCTCCTCCTTAAAACTCATGTTTCTTAACAAAAATTAAGTTAACACAACCAAGAACACAGCATGAGAAAGAGAGTGCATGGAATTTACAAGATTTATAATATCTTCTCTATAAAAGATGACACAGTCGTTAAGAGATAAACTACTAAGCATAAGACCCAGGCTCAGGATTGACTGTTCATGAGGAAGAAATACATTATTTTTTCCTGTGAAATAGATTAGACTTTAGGTGACCAATTTACTCTCAAATATAAATATATAGAACCCCAAAGTCATTTACAGGTCAAAGTTTATTCTTTCTCACTAAACCCCACCTGGAAAAGTTGGCACGCTTATTTGGAGCATATGAGCAAAGACTTTGAGTTTTATGGTCAAGCAAAGGATGCCCAGAGAACAGACATGGCAAGCCCTTGATATGTTAGAGTTCAGAGAGGAAACTTCTACCTTTGCCATCCTTCCTGAAAATTCTCATGACCTGTTAATCTAGCTTCTGACTTACACAAGTGAGTGTAAATGATGCATAATGTGGAGTTAGGACCTTCACTTGTTTTAGTATTTTATTCCTGCTAATAACATTTTACATCAAAATGGAGATCTAAACAGCTCATTTGATAAATGAACACAATATATCACAGATGATTTTATATCACAGATGATTTTATTCCACATTAACCTATCATTTCTTTTTCCTTTCTTCTTTTTTTTTTTTTATTGAATGTGTTCTTTCTTTACGTTTCAAATGTTATCCCCTTTCCCAGTGGAGCCTGATTTGGCTGTCTCCTGAGAGGCTCTGCCAGGGCCTTTCAGATGCTCGAAGCCAACCATTGAACTGAGCACAGGGTCCCCAATGGAGGGGTTAGAGAAAGGACTGATGGAGCTGAAGGGGTTTGCAAGCTCATAGGAAGAACAACAATATTAACCTATCATTTCTTAGCTTAAACTGAAAGATTCATGGAGAAAATTTTATCTCATTCCACCTTTATTTGTGGATACAAATCATCTGATTTTCAAAATCCTAATCAGATGTCTGTCTAATCCATAAAGCAAGTAAGAAATTAAATATTTTCAAAGGAAACATTGATTTTTTTCCCTCTTACCTAATCAAAATCTTAGAGAAAGTGAAACCTTTCTCCATAAATGCAAAACAAAGAGAACAATAATCAGTCTTCCTTGTATTGCTAAAATAAGGTAAAATATGTCCTACTGAAACCATAGGACAGAAATGTGGTGGAAGTCTTCCCCTTGAGTACTTTTATATTTGGTTTGAAAGCTAATACATAGCGTATTATTAAACAAAACAGTAATCTTTTAGTTCAAGCAAAGATAAACAGAGAGTCAGAAAATATAGTCACCTGGTGTGTGCAGCTGAGTGTTTACATTTTTCCTAATGAACAGATAAGAAAAGTACAGGTGACTTTAATGTGTAAAATCCACTTTTTACTGCTAGCCCTAGAGGGGAAAATTAAATTACTGACTCAAGCTAATTCTACCGTTGATAACTAGGCCTGTATAGTCTCTGGCTTCTACTCCATTTTGAACCTCTCTTTGGATTTGTCGGAACTCAAAATTACAGTGGCAACATCAATAAAGCAATCATTTCTCTTTAAAAATTATTAGTTTGGGTTTTCTTTGTTTTTTTGCGAATTTCACATATGACTACTGTATAATATCCTCCTTTCCAACTCCACCTTGTCAACCCCTGCCCCAATTCCCTTCTCAAATTTATGGCCTCTTTCCTTTCATTTATTAGTGGTGTATGTGTGTGTGTATAAAATACAACCTGCTGAGTACTTACCATTCCGCAGATGAATGTTTTTTAGGCATGATTACTTGGTATTTGATAACCAATTAGAGGGTACGTGCCATCACTGACAAAGACTGATTCTCTTTCAGCAGTCATAGCCTGTAGCTTTCCATCTAGAGATTGGACCCTGTGAGATATCCTTCTTCCACATTGGCATGTCAACTGGTATTGCCGTTACTCTGGTCTTATTGAGGCAACCATACCATTGAGATTTCATGGGTCCTGTCCATATTGAAGATACTATCTCAGTGCTGCTCCTGTCCTCTGGCTCTTATAAACTTCCCGTTCTCTCTTCCTAGATTCATTCTCTCTGAATCTTAGCTGTAGGGACTGTGATCTAGCTTTATCACTCCAGAATGGGCACAACACACTTTAAAAATGTTTCTGGTTCTTGTCCGATTTATTTATCCATATTAGTTTATGTGCTAAAAGTTTTGGCCAAGTTTCATGGATCTCACCACTGCTGACACCTAAACTAGGCCATTCTAGTAAGAAGCTGTCTTGTGCACCAGAGGGTGTTTACCTTATCTTCGGCCTATTATCCCTTGCAAAAGTAGCTTTTCCCCCATTTGTGAGGAATTAAAAACATCTTCAGACATTACCAGATGTCCCCCAGTAACAAAATTTACCCCTATTGAGAACTACCGTCCTATAGCATTTGTACAAAACTAACAAGCCAATGAGATTACATCTCCTCCACTAGTAGTTGTTAAAATTAACCCAGTGATGGCAGGTTTTCCCGTGGTAGTTAATACTTGTTTTCTGAGGTGGATTCTTGCACTGCATTGAAAAATTATTGATTAAATTCACCTAAACTGAAGACTTAACTCAATCACAACACTTGGGTTTATAAAAGGTTAACATCTCCTTAACCTGTACAGAAAAGCTTCAAGTTTATACACAATAACATTTTGTTTTACTCAGTTCATTAATATCCCATTTAGAAACAGGACAATGGAGAATTTATAGATACTAAATGATTACCATGCTATTGTATTATCAGCACCCATGTTCTCCATGACAGCAATTCTCACAGTGTATTCTAAAGACCCCTGAGAATCTCAAGACCATATCAGAATATTTTTGTGATGATACTTACACATATGAACTTAACATAGAGTAGTCTTCATATTCAGTCACCTCACAGTTGAAGGGTGCTAAGTCCACTGAGCATCCTTGAGAAAGCAAAACATTGTTCTGTAAATATCAACGCATATATCTTTAATATGTGACAAAATAGAAAGAGACATGAATACTTGCACTGTTAGCACTTGATAGTGGTTATAAGAAATCCTGGTGAAATATGCAGTTACTATAATGTAACTTTAATTTCTGCCATAGCTTTTTATGAAAGATGTCTGTTACTGTCCATGGAGAACTAATCATTTTGTTGGACCCTAACCCTTTTTAGAAATATCATAGCAAACAACATTTGCAGCTGTATTCATCTATTTCTTATAAAAAATGGTCAGTATAGCCCAGTCACTTCCATTTTGTGTGACAGAAACTGGTTTTCCCACACTGATGTCTATGGCACACAGCCTTCCATGCAGCCTCCCACATACTGAGTATTTATCCGCTACATCTAGACAGCTCCCTGAGCCTGACTTGGGCTCTCTAGAGTCTTCCCTTATTTAGTTTTAACTGTTTGCCATCTACATAGATCACACTTCAGAGGCCTGAATATATTTTGCATATACCCTAATTTCTATATGACCATATGGGGACTACTGTCCTAGACTTTAGACTTAAGTTTTGTTATCCTTGAAAAAATAGTGACTGTTGTGAAGGGTGTCATTTCCCTAATTTCTTTCTCAGCCTGTTTATCCTTTGAGTAGAGGAAGTATACTGATTTGTTTGAGTTAATTTTATATACAGCTACTTTGCTGAAGTTGTTTATCAGGTTTAGGAGTTCTCTGGTGGAATTTTGGGAGTCACTTAAGTATATCATCTGCAAATAGTGAGATTTTGACTCCTTCCTTTTCAATTGGTATCCCTTTGACCTCCTTTTGTTGTCTAACTGCTCTAGATAGGACTTTGAGAACTATATTGAACATGTAGGGAGAGAGTGGACGGCCTTGTCTAGTCCCTGATTTTAGTGGGATTGCTTCAAGTTTCTCTCCATTTAGTTTGAATGTTGGCTACTGGTTTGCAGAATATTGCTTTTACTATGTTTAGGTATGTGCCTTGAATTCCTGATCTTTCCAAGACTTTTATCATGAAGGTGTATTGGATTTTGTCAAATGCTTTCTCAACATCAAATGAAATGATCATGTGGTTTTTTTTCTTTGTGTTTGTGTATACAGTGAATTACATTGATGGATTTCCATATATTGAACCATCCCTGCATCCCAGGGATGAAGCCTACTTGATCATGATGGATGATCATTTTGATGTGTTCTTGGATTCAGTTTGCAAGAATTTTATTGAGTACTTTTGCATCAATATTCATAAGGGAAATTGGTCTGAAGTTCTCTCTCTTTTTTTTTTTTTACATTTTTTTGTATTGAATATATTCTTTATTTACATTTCAAATGTTATACCTTTTCCTGGTTTCCTCCCTCCCAGAAAACCTCCAACCCATCCTCCCACCCCCTGCTTCCAAGAATATCCCCCTCCACCCAACCCACTCCCACCTATTTCCCCTCAATTTCACCATAGTGGGGCATCTATTGAGCCTTCATAGGACCAAGGACCTTTCCTCCCACTGATGCCCGACAAGGCATTCCTCTGCAACACTTTTGGCTGGAACCATGTGTACCCCTTGGTTGATGGCTTAGTCCCTGGAAGCCCTGGGGCATCCAGGCCAACATCATCATTCTTCTCATGGGGATGCAAACCCCTTCCGCTCCTCCAGTCCTCCCACCAGCTTCTCCACTGGGGACCCCGCACTCAGTCCAATGGTTGGCTACTAACATCTGCCTCTGTATCTGTAAGGCTCTGACAGGACCCCTCCGGAGACAACCTAACAGGCTCCTTTTGGCATGCACTTCTTGTCACCCATAATAGTGTCAGGGTTTGGTGACTGTTTATAGGATGAATCCCCATGTAGAACAGTCTCTGGTTGAAAAGGCTTTCTTTTTTCCACTGGATGGTTGTAGCTCCTTTGTCAAAGATCAAGTGACCATAGGTGTGTGGGTTCATTTCTGGGTCTTCAATTCTATTCCATTGATCTTCCTGCCTGTCTCTGTACCAATACCATACAGTTTTTATCACTATTGCTCTATAGTAGAGCTTGAGGTCAGGGATGGTGATTCCCCTAAAGTTTTCTTTCTTTGTTGGGTCTTTGTGTGGTTTAGGTATCAGAGTAATTGTGGCTTCATAAAACGAATTGGGTAGTGTTCCATCTGTTTCTATTTTGTGGAATAGTTTGATGAGTATTGGTATTAGCTCTTCTTTGAAGGTCTGATAGTACTGTGCACTAAACCCATCTGGTCCTGGACTGTTTTTTGGTTGGGAGACTATTAATGACTGCTTCTATTTCTTTAGGGGTTATGGGACTGTGGGACTGTTTAGATTGCTTATCTGATCCTGATTTAACTTTGGTACCTGGCATCTGTCTAGAAAACTGTCCATTTCATCCAGATTTTTCAGTTTTGATGAGTATAGGCTTTTTGTAGTAGGATCTGATGATTTTATGGATTTCCTCAGTTTCTGTTGTTATGTCTCCCTTTTCATTTTTGATTTTGTTGATTGGATACTGTCTCTGTGCCCTCTGGTTAGTTTGGCTAACGGTTTATCTATCTTGCTGGTGTTCTCAAAGAACAAGTTCCTGCCAGTGCCTGACAAATACAGAAGTGGATGCTCACAGCCAATCACTGGACTGAGCCCAGGGTCCCCAATGAAAGAGTTAGAGAAAGGACCCAAGGAGCTGAAGGGGTTTGCAGCCCCATAGGAGGAACAACAATTTGAGCCAACCAGTACCCCCCAGAGCTCTCAGGGACTAAACCACCAACCAAAGAGTATACATGGAGGGACCCATGGCTCCAGCTGCATATGTAGCAGAGGATGTCGTTGTCGGACATCAATGAGAGGAGAGGCCCTTGGTCCTGGGAAGTCTCAATGCCCCAGTATAGGGGAATGCCAGGTCAGGGAAGTGGGAGTGGGAGGGTTAGTGAGCAGGGGGAGGGAGGTGGGATAGGGGGTATTCAGAGGGGAAACAAGGAAAGAGGATATCATTTGAAATGTAAATAAAGCAAATATCTAATATAAAAAAAGAAAATAGTGAATGTGTATGGTTTACTTCCTTGCTGCAAGTAAAGACCATGTACTAGATGTCTGAATATATTCAAAGGTGACACTTCTCATCTTACTGATGAAAAACTAAAGCTCAACAAAGTAGACACTTCCCAAAAGCTATACAGGTTGTCAAGTGGGACTGCCCAGATCCAAAACAAATCAGTATTCTCCCTAGTCAGCCACATGCCACTGTTTACATGACCTCATCTAGGGATGGTGACAGCTTATCACAAGGTTGTTTAGAGGATTAATGCGATTCCCTCCATGGAAGTGTTCTGAAGCCATGATGTACCTAAATACTGTTTAAAATTCAAATATATACATATATATGTGAATATTATATTTAAAATAGGTAAAGGAAACGTTATAGAATTGACCTTAAAAATCTTTAAACAGTGTGCTCATTTTCTATAAACTAAATATACAAGCAACTTGCTGGTCCCTAAAAATAGATGTCAGATGAGAAGAGATTGGCTGACCAGGAACAGGAGCGTCATCAGAACAGAAGCTCGGGAGATTTTGTTCCCCTAGAACATTGCTACTCTCTGTGCTCACCCCAGGACCACTGACCCAAACGCCAGCTTTGCCTTACAAGCCTGCACTAACCAGAGGCTGTGCCCACCACAGCAGTCATGTGTGGAGATTCTCTTCTATCAGAGGCTCTCCTTTTGCACTCAGTCCACTTGCCCAGACCTAGCAAGGAATCAATACCTTGTGATATGGAAACAAGCAGAAAGTCTATTGACAGTGCTCAGAGAGCAATGTGAAACCTTAGACCTATTCCCAGAACTAGATGGTGGGAGTGCTGTCCTATTGACTAAGCCACTGGATAAACAGACAGTTGGCAGCATGCAGGAAGATTCATTTGAGGATTACATTTAGGGTGAACCTTGGGTTTAATGACTGACTGAATAGCATTCTAACACATTTTTGTTTGTTTCTGTCTTTCCTGAGAAAGGGTCTCACAGGGTTTCCCAGAACTGGCAGATCCCAGACCAGGCTCAATTTTATAGCAATATTTCTGCTTCAGCCTCATGTTAGGATTAGAGGGATAAGTAACAACTCCCAGCTACAGTTACTATTTTTTTATTTTTGTTCCTAAAGAAGCATTTGAAAAACATTATTTGTTGTTATTTCTAACTAAAGAAATGTTTTAGTTGTGAATTTATTAATCATTTTTTTTTTGTTTTGCATTTGAGATTTAGCACTTTGTTAGGCTGAAATGAAATCATGCATAAAGGATGAAGAGACAAGCTACATGCAGTCTAGCTTATTCCTAAGTACCACCTCTTAGGGACTAAAGTGAGCAAAGTTCATAGAAAGTGTTGATGTGTGTGAACTTTCTTATATATGGTTTAACACGAGGAGTTCCACACCCGACGAGCCGATACTGTCTGTAGTTTTTAAAGTCTGTTTGAGAGGATATAGCAAGACAAGGAATAGGCAGTGTAATCAGAAGCAAAAGGCTAGAGATTATTTTTAGCAATATATATGCTTTTGCTCCAGAGTCAGCATGTGGCAAGAGTTCCTTAGGATTTTCAGTATTGAAAATCATTATCACTTAATACAAAATGTAATAGTTAATTCATCGTCTACTTTTGTCGCTTCGGGTAAAGGATAAATATCCATTGTTCTTTCAAATTCTCTGAAAATTTAAAGACTTTCAATAAGAAATGTAAACGCATAATCAACACTATACCTTGCTCCTTCCGGTGATGTCAGAAGTCTGTGGAATGGAAAGTGAGTCCCAGTCAGAGCAGCAGACCCATAGTTTTCATTGTTTTCTGTTGAGAGGGAGCAGGATGGTTGTACTCAGAATAGAAAACTGGAGGTTTCTTCCAATATACATGGTAATGTTTCTGGAATAATCTTTCCCAAGCCATAAGAAACTATCGTTTCAGCTAGGGCCAAACTCTAAGGTGGTATGTATTTTTTTTTTCTAAAAAGAGCATGGATAGAATGATAATGAGATTAATGTAAGAACTTAAAATTAAAAGGAAAAGAAGAATGATGTTCTAAGCAACTAAAGGGTTAGAAGGAATTTGGGGGTGTGGTAGAGATATCATTTCTTGGTTTTTATGGTTATTATGAGTCTAATCCATTTTTTTAATCTTGCCAGTTACACACTTAGAAAATAATGCATTTTTTAAAAATAGCAATTATATGCTAAGTAAACCACAACATCATTCTGTTTAGAAGCACTTCGTATTCTATTTACTGTTGTGTGCATGTGTTCCACATGCATGGACGTATGCAAGTATGTAGAGACCAGAGCAGTACATAGGGTATCTTCTATCACTCTCCACATTTCTGCCTTGAGACAGGCATTGAATGGTAACCTCACTGTTTTAGTTAGGCTGTCTGTCTGTGAGCCCTTCATACCCACCTGACTCTCTTCCCCAAGGCTGGGATTATAGGCATGTACAATTATGGCCTTCTTTTTAAGAAGGTGGTAAGGATTTGAACTCATGCCTGCTGGGCAAATGATCTTAACTACTGTACCATCTTGCCAGTTTAATGTATTTCATATAGAAAAATAGTATGTTTCAATATATTGAAATCGGGTATTTTGGTGCTTGTTAGCACTTAAAAGACAGAATTCGGTGTGAACATGCTGGTGTGGAATGAGAAGGGAAAAGAAATATATTCTGACATTCCTTTCACAATCATGACAACCATAACACTGTTTATCCTCTTCCCATAGTCCTGGAATGAGACCAGACGTGAGCTCTCCTCCATCCAGCTCCTCAACAGCAACGGGACCACCTCCCAAACTCTGCCTGGTGTGCTCCGATGAAGCCTCGGGATGTCATTACGGGGTGCTGACCTGTGGGAGCTGTAAAGTATTCTTTAAAAGAGCAGTGGAAGGTAGTGTGTGTTTTGAAGAGTTTCATTTTTGTTTATTTCTCACAGGAAACTTTTAACTGTTCATTGTATACAGAGTCAACTAATGATAGACATTGATTCAGCGGCAAGCATGGTGGCTCTTAAGTCCTCCATTGGGAAGGGACAGGAGTAAGGAGAAGAACTAGAATAAGTTGATTTTCAGTCTGAGAAGGAACTAAAGAAAGCATTGTAAGGGATGCTGCTGTGTGGATTGGCATACACTAAGTGTGTGCAGTCCAAGAATGGTGGGTTTTCAATCCCCATAAACAATTGGTTTCAAAGCTACCAGCTATACCAGTCTGACAAAATCAGTGACCCTGGGAAGGAACAGCATTCTTTCCTTTACTTTTATCCTGTTAAATAAATAAGAGGTCATGTTAAGAACCACAGTGACTGAGGTCACAATCTACTAAAGTAAAAGCCAAATTAACAAAGTACAGAGATTGTCATATAGGGGAAGTCTGGAAGTATGACGTTTCAAAGAAGGTGACTGCACTGTGAGTACGATAGAAGGTGATCATGTGTTGGTGGGCTCACATTCCAGCACAACCGGTTAATATTAGAGATATATACCCTACACAAAAGCATCGTAATGGAATAAAATCAGAAAATAAATATTTATCTCTCAATATAATACCATTCACAGCCCATTGTTCTAAATTCTTATTTAAAATGAACTCAGTCCTTTATTTTTATGTAAAATTAAGTAATAGCTACACTGTTTTTAAATGTTTATCATTTAATTATTTCAGCAAAACGTGGTGGCTAGATTACCTTAATAAGACAACCTCTAGCTGTGTATGATGTTAGTGAGTAAGTCACTTGGCTCTGTTTCCTCTCTTATTTGAGTTTCAGTGTTCTCAAAGGCACTTTCCAGTTCTAACATTCTGTAAACCCTTGCTACTCTAATTCAAAGAAAAATTTTATTTAGACTTGTAAAATCCATAACATAGTTTGTAGCATTTAATTTTTAAAATTATTAAATTTTATTTGACATTACCTATATTACATATTTAACATCACATTTTTAAAACGTACTAGCAATTATACTTAAGCCCTGTATTGGCATTATAAATACCCAAACATAAATCAGAGTTATGTTTTACACATTTGTTATTTATATAAGACAAATCTATTTTTTTAATCCAAGATCCATGGAGTTCTCCATGTCCTTATGCCCTTTTTACTTGTATTCATTTTACCCACAAGTATCTATAACTGTATTGGTAAACCATAAGATGGATAGTTATCAATGACTCTTCATTTGCCATGTGTGAAGTGCATACATACAAAATCAGTTAGTGGCCCTGTGAACACTTATTCCCTGTTAGGATCTGTGTCTGCCAGACTAGCAAACAGGTTCAGAAAGTTGAAGTGGCAAAGCTGGGATTCCAACAAAATGGTCTCTAAATAAGGTCTCATTCTCCACAAAGACCCTCAAAGATGCATCTGAGAAGACCTTGATACCTGCTAGATTATAACACAGGTAAATGCTGAAATAAAAGTAATCACAAGAGATTTAGCTATTAGCTACCATATACTGAGTAGTTGTGGTGTGTTGAACATACTGTCATCTGCATAATTACTTCTAAGCTTGGCAAAATTTCCAACAGTTCATAAGAGAACAAACTCCTAAAAGTTAATTTTTCCAAGATTAGTTTCTTGGCACACCACTATACCACTGTTACTAAGAACAGCTATAGAAGCTTAAGCTGATAGTATCAGTTTATATTTAATCTTCAGATACTCCCAGTACAGTTTGTAATGTGCATCTGCTACATGCCCTGTGTTGTATGTCCCATTTCCTATACCACTTAGTTCTATGCAACATTTTATTGGTCATGGAAGCCAGCGTTGGTGTGATTTGGAAGGGATTACACTACACTGTATTAGGAGACAGATATCACTAGGTATCTTGTAAGCTGGCTACTACACCTATCATAAATAGCAAGCCACTGTCAAATGCTAAAAGTAGATTTAGCCAAAAGTACCAATAAACAACAGTATGAATCATCTGAAGGCTCTGCCCTTGACATCAAGAACTTAGAAAGGAAATTTATCAGGTGGCAGAAAACAAAGGAATTCCAGATGTTTGTCTTAAAAGGACAGTTGGGAAATTATTATTAGTAATTAGTAGTACATGGCCATTCTTGTGAAATAATCAAAACTAGCTCAAATCCCGTTTTGTTACAAGGAATGAATAGACTAGTGGATCATTCTATTATAATCACCTGAGCCCATAGCTAAGATTCTTAGTTATACTACACACTGTATAAAGAAATAAATAGCAGCAAAATATACATAGTCTAATCTTTTAGTTAGACATAAGTAAAACACTGAGTTTTTTCTTCTCTAGAAGTAATTTTTCCTCAGTTTTTCCTGAAACACTGATATAGGGATTCTCTGTAAGACAGCAAATGTAGGGGTGTTCTTTTTTTTTGTTTGTTTGTTTTTGTTTTTCGAGACAGGGTTTCTCTGTGTAGCCCTGGCTGTCCTGGAACTTGCTCTGTAGACCAGGCTGGCCTCGAACTCAGAAATCCGCCTGCCTCTGCCTCCCAAGTGCTAGGATTAAAGGCGTGCGCCTCCACCGCCCAGCTGTAGGGGTGTTCTTAGTGGGTAAAATTTTAGTGCTTTAGCTATGGCTACAATCTGTTGTTTCTCCTTTTGCTGCATGATGGGATTTTTTAAAAATAATTTATTTAGTTTGATTTTATATGTATAAATGTTTACCTGTACGAACACTGTGTTGTGTGCCTGGTACCTGCAGAGGCTAGAAAGCATCTGATTCCCTAGAATTGGAGATTGATAGTTGTGATCTGCTGCCATCTGGGTGCTAGGAACTGAACCCACCTTTGCAAGAATAGCCAATACTCTTAACTGCTGAGCCATCTCTCCAATTCCATATAATGGGATTTTATTGAGTTAGTTCTTCTATTTTGTGTTTAAGAAAACATGAGGCTTACAAAATACAGAAAGGATTTGAAAGAGCTAGCACAGATATTAGGCACAGGAAAGTAACCCTAAAAGAAAACCAGTGTATAACTATATAGCTAATATATATAAATAAACTATTAGTCAACTTTGTTACCTTATCTTCACAAAAGATTAGAGTAACACAGTTAACTATGTACTCCAAACTATTTTTAAACATCATGATTTAACATATCAGAAAAAACTAATTTTTTTATCGAAGTCTTAATAAAGAAAAAGAGTTTCTTCTTAGTAATCACCTGGTGAACTGATCATTACAATTCTTTCTCATTCCTTTGAATATGATTTATTCTTGAGAAATGTCTGATGTTACTCAGTGCCTTGCCGTCTCATCTTGTATAAGTAACACAGATTGTTAACTATTAGTATATCTATGTAGACAGCCAAGTCTTGTGTAGGAAGCTTCTATACCCTGCCCCACTCAAACAGATCCTTCAGTTGTTTTCATTTAATACTCAGATTAAAGAAGACAGTGCATGTGGGAGATGGAAACACTTTTAGCCTTTTCCTTTTTAACATTCTTAGAATTTTTGCACAGAGAGAACTGAAGTTCATAATATGTTCTTCAATACTGGGTACCAGAAAATGGAGACGCTAGCTAGTAATCATTAAGTCAGTATTTGAGGCCAAAGGTGACTCCACGCATCCTTATATTCTAAAAGTATATTAAATAATGATCTTTGTTATTTTGTTTAGTTTGCCAAGTTTGTGATTTACCTAACCAGTTGCTCGAAGTTGGTAACATTTTACTCCATTTAAAATTGGGAAGAACTTGTTTTACCTACACATGATAATGTTGAATGATGAATTAAAGTCATTTTTTTCCTTAGGGATTCCCAAAAACTTTTAAGCCTGCTTCCTTTTAGTCACTTTAGCAATAGATCAGAATTCATAATAAAAACAATGATTGTAAACACCATCTATAACTGTTGAAGAACTATATAAAGCAGTTTTAAAGTGCTGACCTTTGGTGCAGGGGCTTTAATAGCATACAATTCTGTCTCTTGATCTTAGAGTATTCTTATGATTTGCACATATCTATATATGAAGTACTGTAGTAAAGTTTGTCTTAATTGACTTTTAAATTCATTGAACAGAACAAGTCCTCTCAACATTGTAATTCATGTAAACAGACTTAATGTCCTTTAATCAGTGACTTTGTGTCTTGATGATAGTTTGCTCAAAGCAAAAACTAAAAGATGTTAGGCTTTTTCATTAAAAAATCCTTACAGATCTGTGGGATTTTAACTATGCCCTTTTAATCTCTTATAGGACAGCACAATTACCTTTGTGCTGGAAGAAATGATTGCATCATTGATAAAATTCGAAGAAAAAACTGCCCAGCATGCCGCTATCGGAAATGTCTTCAAGCTGGAATGAACCTGGAAGGTAATGGAACCTAAAGGAACTATCTACCTATCACATGAGAACTGATCACTTTACTTTTATGAAAGCGAGCAAATGTAATCATGTAGTGAACTCTATATATGCTTAGTTATTAGCAAAATGTTATATTAAAATGGGATTTTCCCATGATCATGTCATCTTATGTGTTAATTCATCCGCCTTTGTCACATTGAATTCGGGACGGCCAGGGGTGTCAAGCAGAGCTCACAGATATCGAAAATTACGCAACTTGGAGCAGTTTTGTTTCCATCTTTCTTACTCCTTTTTAAACTCAGAACCATTTCCTAAGATTGGAAAAGTGTTGTGCATGAGATCATTTTATGTTCCTCTTTTTCTTTTGCACTTCAAAAAACACCACACCTTTTTCTTGAAAACGTATGTTTTATTACAACTCTACCAACAACATTGAATGGGTTGTTTTATGGTTTAAGTATAAAAGAAACGAAAAACTACTTGTAAGTTAGAATTTGATATTCCTGCTTATATAAAAAGTTATATAATTAACAATTATTTAAAAACTTCCCTCTGGAAAAGTCAGGATTTTGCTGTAGTTGAAATAGCAAGCTCTCTGAAAGGAGCATTCTTATTAACTCATGTTGTTAGTATTTACTGTTACAATGGTACATCATTTAGCAAATACTCATCAAATATAAAACGAATACAAATTTAGTACCTGAGTCTGAGCAGCTTACTTTCTGTTTATGCTATAACGTCAATCACAAAATAGTATGGCATGCTACAAAAGAAATACTACTACAGGATCAAGAGGGGAGGGCCATCTGAGTCTGTCCTGAAAGTCAGAGAAGTCACCCTGGAAGAAGTAGCACTGAATTGTAAATACAGACCCTGAGTAGGCATTAGATGGCCACTAATGACAGAGATGTGGTCATATTTGTATTTTATAAAGAATAGTTTTGGGATAGACAAATGGATCAGTGGCAGAGGATCCATTTCACTTCCCCACACCCACATCTGGCAACTCACAACTGCCTCTAACTTAGTTCTAGGGGATCTGACATCTTCTGGCCTCTGTAGATACTTGCAGTCATATACTATACTCCCATGCAGAGAAAAACATATACACATAATTAAAAATAAAAAGAAATCTTAAAAATGACATCTTATATTGAGAAACTAAGGAAATGAGAATAGCAATAATATGGATAAAAGATGCTGATTTTGAGAGAGTGGTATTCATCTCTTAATAGGAGAAACGCCCCAATGCTGCCTACCACAGAGTATGTTACTAAATATAGAGTTTGAATCCCCCAGACCATCCCCAGAACTTTAAGTCCATCCAGGTTGTTTAAAGTTGACAGCTCTGTCCCACATGGGGCATCTGTATCACAGCTCCTCCTCCTCTCAAGGCCTCAGGAAGAGAGGGTGGGAAGGCTGTAAAAGCCGGAGGCACTGGATGACTACAGGAACATGTTTTCCAGACACAGCAGGGAAGCTGCACATATAAACTCACAGCACTTGTGTGCAAGCTCGAGCCACATCAGATCCCAGCATGGAGAAGGGGAATGGGCACCAAGTCCACACCCTAGCTAAGCAGCTACTGAATGTGGCCCTGGTAAGTCACCCATTCTAGTAGAAGGCCACATAACCAAGAGAATATGGGCCTCACAAATTATACTTTATGGTTTAAAAAAATAACATGAGAACTGGTGTGAACTGGCAAGGGGATATGGATCTAGGAGGAATTAGAAAAAGGAGTAAATGTGTTCAAAATACACTGTAGGAAATTCTCAAAGAAATAATAAAACCTGAGAAGAATAAAAGGTGACACAATGTAGCACTTAGGAGGCAGGAGACTCAGAAGTTTAAGGTGAACAGTAAACTACTGGCTCACTGTTAGAGGAAACAAGTCATAGGAGAGAATTCCTACAAATCTTTCCCTTCCATGCCATGTTACCACATTACTAATAAGAGAATCCTGGATTTGGAGACTCTATGGGTAAAATCACTTGCTAGGCAAGCATGAAAGACCCAAGTTTGGATCCCACTACCCACTTACAAAGCCAGGTATAGCTATGCCCATGCCTATTAACCACAGCATTTTGAAGGGTAAGGTGGAGATAGTAGGGTTTCTGGGGCTTACTGGCCTAGCTCCAAGTCCAACAAGAGAGCCTGCCTCAAAAGAGTGATAGACTTGGATACCTAACTTCTTCCCCTTGCCTTGAGCAATGCACAGGTATGCGTGCGCGCACGCACGCGCGCGCACATGTACATACACCACACTCACACATGTGCACACACATTCACATAGACATGCCAAAATTTTTAAATAGTTTACTTCTTTCAGTAACAGTTTCAGAAGTTAAAGACTTTTAATTGGAAAGTTTGGCCTACAAAGTTGATTTAATACATTTCTTTTTTCTTTTTTTCAATATCCACAGCTCGAAAAACAAAGAAAAAAATTAAAGGGATTCAGCAAGCCACTGCAGGAGTCTCGCAGGACACTTCTGAAAATCCTAACAAAACAATAGTTCCTGCAGCATTACCACAGCTTACCCCTACCTTGGTGTCACTGCTGGAGGTGATTGAACCTGAGGTGTTATATGCAGGATATGATAGCTCTATTCCAGATTCAGCATGGAGAATTATGACCACACTCAACATGTTAGGTGGGCGCCAAGTGATTGCCGCAGTGAAATGGGCAAAGGCGATACCAGGTAAGGCATGAAGGATGACAGCTATGGCATAAATCTTCATATTTTATTGAACAAATGCACTCTGAGTTGGACTTGGTATATACCTTAGTGGCAGGTCACTTACTCACCATACACAAACCTCAGGTCAGTCTGCAGCACCCTCCAAATAAAGCTGCTCTAAGACCCCTTAGGCTGTCTCTCATCCTGACTGATCTCAAAGCAAGTCTTGTTTCTCTTACTCACAAGGACAAAGAGAGACCCAAAGTAAACTGTGAATACTGTTCCCTGACTTTCAGGTTTCACATAGCATTTCACTTTACATAAAGATCTTATATTATTCTAACTAAAATTCCATTCACAGCGACACCTGGAAGACAACATTTAGGAATTTCACTTATTTTCATTCAGATTGTTTTTGAAGTTGATAAACAGCAGGTTTGTTGACTCTGTCAAAATTTACTAACACAAAATTATTTTAGTTTTTCATTAAAATGAAATGCCATGTATTGACTATAAACTTTCTTCTAATTTTAAAGGTATTTTTAAACAAAAGTTTCATGTTGGAACTTTGCAACAGAGGTCAAGGTTAAGCATCAGTCCTGACTTCACAGATAGGAAAGTGATCAGCAAGTTTATGGCTGTACACACCTAACTTGCCATCACCCCACCTTTTTAGCAAAAGAAGATGGATATCAGGAAATTTTAAAAATCTAAATCCATTAAGAAATATCCTAAGCAAAGGCTCTTGGCTTTCTTTTTTACTGTACTACATTATGTGCACTTAAATAGACAAAACTGGCCAAAAAAATAGCTATTCATAAGTTTTATTAAATCATTAAAGAGTTTTGAGTGCCCAGGTGTTGATCTGATCAATGGCTATCTATTCAACTAGAGTGTTCCTTATACCTTTGTTTCCCATCTAGGATTCAGAAACTTACACCTGGATGACCAAATGACCCTTCTACAGTACTCGTGGATGTTTCTCATGGCATTCGCCCTGGGCTGGAGATCGTACAGACAAGCAAATGGAAATCTGCTGTGCTTTGCTCCTGATCTGATTATTAATGAGTAAGTTACATGTGAGGTGGTTGTCCTGTATTCGTTCATACAGTATTTTAACCAGCTAATGTTTTCCCAATGGGCTTTCATAATAAAATGGAACTGAATCAATCTTACCAGCTACCTAGAATCTGAATAGACATGAAGCAGAGTTGTTCATTAGTGCTTAGAATAGATTCTTTGTAAGATAGAGAAGAACATACCATTATTATTGTCTTAGGACATGTCTAAAAGTACCTCTACTCCAGCTGGATATGATGGTACACACCTTTAATCCTAGCTCTCCAGAGGCAGATCCAAGTGGATCTCTGAGTTCCAGGCTAGCCTGAGCTATGTACTGATTTCAGGACAGCCAGAGCTACATAATAGAAGATCTTGTTTCAAAAACAAAACAAACCAAAAAACCCTTTATACCTTAAGCATCTCTGAAGTCTATGATTAAAAACAATAATTATATTGTACTATTATTTTAATTATATAGCCCTAATCTAGAAAACAAAATTAGTCTAATAAAAATTCATGTGGGGTCAATAGGAACAGTGAGGATGTCCCCTCTGAGTGGGTGTGAGGTGGTACAGACAAACAAGAGATATGTTTGCATGGCAAGGCTTACAACATCTGTGCCTTAGAAAGGCCATGGGAATTATGTGAGGACGTAGCTCTGTTGGTAGGGTGTTTGTTTAGCGTTTATGATTTCTTCCATGATCCCCAGCACAACAGAAACTAGGTGTGATGTGCACACCTGGACTCTCAACACTGAAAAAGTAGATCTAGGAAGATCAGAAGTTCTTGATTATCCTTATCTACATAGCAAGTTTGAAGCCAGCCTAGGCCACATGTCTAGAAAAAGAAAAGAATGAATATGAGGAAATATAGTATTATGATTTTTTTTAAACTAAAGAACTATCACAGCTCACAGTTTCATAAGTCAGCCATTATCTTATTCTGTAAGTCTATGTGAGTACTTATGAATTGTGGTTGTGGTTCACCCCTGGCTCGTGCAGCTAAGTGTCTTTGTATTGACTAATGCTTTCCTCCTTAGCACTGTTCTGATCTATTTCACTGACCGCCCAGTACATCCTCACTTTCTTTCTCTTTATTCTTTTAAAATGAGTATATCCTCACTTTCTTTCTCTTTATTCTTTTAAAATGAGTATATCCTCACTTTCTTTCTCTTTATTCTTTTAAGATGAGTACATCCTCACTTTCTTTCTCTTTATTCTTTTAAAATGTTTTCTGTCGACACTTAACTGGTCATTCTTCAAACATAACCTCTTAGCTCACAGTAAGACTAAATATATTTTTTCCATTTAGCCCTGGTTTTTCTTACTTTCTGCTTTATATCAATAGCATATATATATATATATATATCTCCATTCTTACAATGATATGTTCACATACAGAGTCCAAGGGATATTCTCTGAAGAACAGAGATTATCCTTTATTGTATATAGATTCTTGGGAGGCAGAGACAGGCAGATCTCTGTGAGTTTAAGGCCAGCCTAGTCAACAGAGCTCATTCCTAGACAAACAGGGCTACATAGTAAAACACTGTTTGAAAAAACCAAGGTGTGGGGTAAGGGGAAACCATAAAGCCTCATTAGCATAATACTAGTTTAATTACACTTCATGTAAGAAACAATGACTATCTGAAATGTGCAAGAAGGGCAATCAGTTTGGAACTAATGATCATTGATGAGTTGAATGTTTAGAGAAAGGAATTGGAGAGCATTTGGGATGCCCTAAAGAGGTTGTCTAAAAATATAGCAAACATACTTCTTGTGTGTACCAGATTTCTTTAAAAATGTGTAGGAGTTACAGAAATGCTTCTATTTGGGCTAAAAGTTAAATAGAAGAGGACAAAGTAAGATACAATTAAGTTCCTTTTATCTAAGTGTTTTAGTGGGGACCCGTATAGCTCTCGTATTTTTTTTTTTTTTTTTTTTTAATTGTCATTGTACGTATTCATTGTTTATGGTATAATGTCACGTATGGACATTTTTTTTTTTTTTTTTTAATTTAATTTTATTTTATTTTTTTAATTTACATTCCAAATCACTTCCCCTTTCCCGTTTCCTCCCTCCCCGAAAGTCCCATAAGCCCCCTTCCCTCCCTCTTTTCTCCGTTCAACCCCCTCTCATTACTCTGTCCTGGCGTTCCCCTACATCCAGTCTTTCCAGGACCAGGGGTCTCTCCTTCCATCTTTTTAGAAATCTATTGATATGCTGATTGTGTCTAGGGTATTCTGAGATTCTGGGTCAATATCCCCTTATCAGTGACTTCATACCATGTGTGATCTTTTGTGATTGGGTTACCTCACTAAGGATGATATTTTCAAGTTCTGACCATTTGCCTAGGAATTTCGTGAATTCATTGTTTTTAATTGCAGAGTAGTATTCCATTGTGTAAATATACCACATCTTCTGAATCCATTCCTCCGTTGAGGGACATCTGGGTTCTTTCCAGCTTCTGGCTATTATAAATAATGCTGCTATGAATATAGTGGAGCATGTGTCCTTATTGCATGCAGGTAAAGTCTCTGGGTATATGCCCAGGAGTGGTATAGCCGGATCCTCCGGAAGTGTCATGCCCAGTTTTCTGAGGAGCCGCCAGACTGCTTTCCAGAGTGGTTGTACCAGCCTGCAATTCCACCAGCAGTGGAGGAGTGTTCCTCTTTCTCCACATCCTCGCCAACAACTGCTGTCTCCTGTGTTTTTGATCTTAGCCATCCTGACTGGTGTGAGATGGAATCTCAGGGTTGTTTTGATTTGCATTTCCCTAATGACTAAGGATGATGAACATCTCTTTAGGTGCTTCTCAGCCATTAGATATTCTTCAGGTGAGAAAATCAACAAGATAGATAAGCCCTTAGCCAGACTAACCAGAGGGCACAGAGATAGTATCCAAATTAATAAAATCAGAAACGAAAAGGGAGAGATAACAACAGAAACTGAGGAAATTCAAAAAATCATCAGATCCTACTACAAAAACCTGTATTCAACACAACTAGAAAATCTTGAGGAAATGGACAATTTCCTTGACAGATACCAAGTACCAAAATTAAATCAGGATCAAATAGACCATCTAAACCGTCCTATAACCCCTGAAGAAATAGAAGTTGTCATTGGAAGTCTTCCAACCAAAAAAAGCACAGGTCCAGATGGTTTTAGTGCAGAATTCTATCAGACCTTCAAAGAAGACCTAACACCAATACTCTTCAAACTGTTCCACAAAATAGAAACAGAAGGAACACTACCCAACTCGTTCTATGAAGCCACAATTACACTAATACCAAAAGCACACAAAGATCCGACAAAGAAAGAGAATCTCAGGCCAATCTCTCTTATGAATATCGATGCAAAAATACTCAATAAAATTCTTGCCAACCGAATCCAAGAACACATCAAAACGATCATTCACCACGATCAAGTAGGCTTCATCCCAGGGATGCAGGGATGGTTCAATATAAGGAAATCCATCAATGTAATCCACTACATAAACAATCTCAAAGAAAAAAACCACATGGTCATCTCATTAGATGCTGAGAAAGCATTTGACAAAATTCAGCATCCTTTCATGCTAAAGGTCTTGGAAAGATCAGGAATTCAAGGCCCATATCTAAACATAGTAAAAGCAATTTACAGCAAACCAGTAGCCAGCATCAATCTAAACGGAGAGAAACTTGAAGCAATCCCACTAAAATCAGGGACTAGACAAGGCTGCCCTCTCTCTCCATATCTTTTCAATATAGTACTTGAAGTTCTAGCTAGAGCAATTAGACAAGAAAAAGAGGTCAAAGGGATACAAATTGGAAAGGAAGAAGTCAAACTATCACTATTTGCAGACGATATGATAGTATACATAAGCGACCCAAAGAACTCCACCAGAGAACTCCTACAGCTGATAAACGACTTCAGCAAAGTGGCCGGATATAAAATCAACTCAAGCAAGTCAGAAGCCTTCCTATACTCAAAGGATAAGCAGGCTGAGAAAGAAGTAAGAGAAATAATACCCTTTACGATAGCCACAAACCATATTAAGTATCTTGGCGTGACGCTAACCAAACAAGTGAAAGATCTGTATGACAAGAACTTCAAGTCTCTGAAGAAAGAAATTGAAGAAGACCTCGGAAGATGGAAAAATCTGCCATGCTCATGGATTGGCAGGATTAATATAGTAAAAATGAGCATCTTACCAAAAGTAATACACAGATTCAATGCAATCCCCATCAAAATCCCAACTCAATTCTTCATAGAGTTAGAAAGAGCAATTCAAAAATTCATCTGGAATAACAGAAAACCCAGAATAGCTAAAACTATTCTCAAGAGTAAAAGAACCTCTGGGGGAATCAGTATCCCGGACCTCAAGCTGTACTACAGAGCAATAGTGTTAAAAACTGCATGGTATTGGTACAGTAACAGACATGTAGATCAATGGAACAGAATTGAAGACCCAGAAATGAATCCACACTCCTATGGTCACTTGATCTTTGACAAAGGAGCTAAAACCATCCAGTGGAAAAAAGATAGCCTTTTCAACAAATGGTGCTGGCTCAGCTGGAGGTCAACATGCAGAAGAATGCAAATTGACCCATCCTTATCTCCTTGCACTAAGCTCAATTCTAAGTGGATCAAAGATCTCCACATAAAACCAGACACACTGAAACTAATAGAAGGGAAACTAGGGAAGAACCTTGAACATATGGGCACAGGGGAGAATTTCCTGAACAGAACTCCAATAGCTTATACTCTAAGATCAAGAATAGACAAATGGGACCTCATTAAATTACAAAGTTTTTGCAAGGCAAAAGACACCGTCAAAAAGACAAAGCGGCAACCAACTAACTGGGAAATGATCTTTACCAACCTTACATCCGACAGAGGGCTAATATCCAAGATATACAAAGAACTCAAGAAGTTAAACTCCAGAGAGGCAAGTAACCCTATTAAAAAATGGGGTACAGAGCTCCACAAAGAGTTCTCACCTGAAGAATATCTAATGGCTGAGCTCTCGTATTTTTAAGCAGAGATTCTTTAGCCTAGAATTAAGTTTGGGGACAGATCTCAGAGGATAGAGCAGAGAGTTCCCAATAGTTGGGAAAGTAGTAGAGAAAATTCCTAACTGGAGCAGTTAATCATCCCAGTTAAAGTTAATATTGTTTCTCCACTGGTGGTACTTATAATTTTCTACTGCCATATTTTAAGTGGTATTTACATACTTATCAAGAGCCAAGCACTAGTATGCGAACATGGAATAAAATGGTAGACAAAATAGATAAGGTCCCTTAGAACAGTATGATGGAGGATTCAAATAAAAGACCAAAATTATTTCATAGAGCCAGAATAAAATAATATAATGGGGTAGGGTGGAGATGATAGGGGTTTTGGAACCCAGAAGTCTTGAGATGCAATCATTTCACTGTACAAACCAAGCAAAAAAAAATTTGTGAAAATATAGGGCATTCAAGGCAGAAGAAACAAGTGTGAAGAACTGAATGAAGCAAGCTTAGCACAGGTGAGGGACTCAAAGAAGGCCTTCGTGAGCATGGAATGAATAAGGGCAAAGCAAAACCATGGCATCTGTGAAATAGACTTTAGATTTTGTTCTAAGGCCAAGAGATAACCAATATGGATTAGAGGTAAATAATGATGAATAACATTCTTAGACTTGGTAGAGAGAAGGGCTAGGCAAGTACTCTACTGACTGAGCTCTACCCCTCACTCAATCAGAATACAGAAAGGATCCCTGTTCTTTAGCTGCTTACATGTTACATGTGGAGACAAACTAGGGAGCTATAGACAGAAGGATCCCTGGGCTTTCTGGCCAGACAGTGTAGCCTAAGCTCCAGGTTCAGTAAACTCTATCTCAGAAAACAAGAGGAAGGCTGGGAAGAATGCTAATACTGGCCCTCAGGACAACTTTCCCACATCACTGTCTTTAGGATGAGATACTCTTTAACAGGGAGGGGCTTCTGATTTTTAAATGGTACGATCAGAAACTGTGTTGTAGATCTGACTATATTCAAATGTCAAATGTTGATTTAAATGAATAACTGGTACCTCTAAATGCTAAAGGAAATAAAGTAATATCTGCTATGTATGAAGTAAACTAGTGGTATCTCTGCCTCAACGTTTGCTAAACAACAGTCACACACTAGACATGTTAGCATGGAATAGGGGAAGCCCAAAAGGCCTTAACCCTACACAAAGAACTACAGGCAACTAAGCAATGATGACAGCAGGAGAAATAGTTTTCCCCAGGGAATAATCTATCAGTAGGTTATCCAGTACCATTGGTCATCCCTAGAAACATACATACAAGTAACATTATGCATAATAAGAAGGTTTCACTTATGTATTTAGGAATATATAGGCCGGGCAGTGGTGGTGCATGCCTTTAATCCCAGCACTTGGGAGGCAGAGGCAGGTAGATTTCTGAGTTCGAGGCCAGCCTGGTCTACAGAGTGAGTTCCAGGACAGCCAGGGCTACACAGAGAAACCCTGTCTCGAAAAAAAACAAAAAAAAAAAACAAAAAAAGGAATATATATATATATATGAATATACATGCATGTATGTAACAACAATTAATGCACAAAAAGGCCATCAATTTGAAGGAGAACAAAAAGGGGAATGAGGAAAGGTTTGGAGAGAGGAAAAGGAAGGGAGAAATGATGGTGTGATTGTAATCTGAGAAAATGAAATAATTTTAAAAGAAATAAGCAGACTTAAAGATCTGTAAAAATCGGGTGGTGGTGGCGCACGCCTTTAATCCCAGCACTTGGGAGGCAGAGGCAGGCGGATTTCTGAGTTCAAGGCCAGCCTGGTCTACAGAGTGAGTTCCAGGACAGCCAAGGCTACACAGAGAAACCCTGCCCCGAAAAACCAAAAAAAAAAAAAAAGATCTGTAAAAATAACTAATTAATTAATCCCTAATAATGCTGTAGGGATTCCATAATTAGATAGTTTATTGAGTTCTGAGTATATAAAGCATTCACAATTTTGTTGTTTCAGAACAACAAAAACTTAAGTGTCTCATGTAAAGAGTTATGATTGAATAGTCTCTCCGTATACTCCAACATTCTAGTTCTATAATGGGTTATTGGTAACTGCAGTAGGTATGTTTGCAGCTATGACTTCATAAATGTAAAAAAACAACCCAAAATTCAGCTATTATTTTAGACTAGCACTATTTCTTTCTAACTCATTTTGTTTCTAACTCATTTGTGTTTCCCAGGCAGAGAATGGCTCTACCCTGCATGTATGACCAATGTAAACACATGCTGTTTGTCTCCTCTGAATTACAAAGATTGCAGGTATCCTATGAAGAGTATCTCTGTATGAAAACCTTACTGCTTCTCTCCTCAGGTTGGTGGATCACCTACTCACTTTTAAGATTCAGATCTAAATATGGAAAATGCATGTGAAAGTTGTAAAACTATTGTTTGCATATATATATATATATATATATGTATAAACAATGGAATTGGTATAATTATATATATATATGTATATATATATATACATACATATATATATGTATATATATACCTACATATATATATATGTATATATATATAATTATACCAATTCCATTGTTTTCCTAGTAAGATGATTTTCAGAAAAGCAAAATGTAAAAAGGATGTATATATATTAAGTGTTATCAATATTAGTAAGATAAATAGGTATTGTAGATCTAGGCATGGGATCTGCCCAGGGATCTCTGGTGATGAGGCTTGCAGAGTCTTCTTCTACCTATCCATCTAGATCTCAATATTAGATGCGGAGGAAGAGTGCTGACAGGTAATGAGCCTGTCTCTCTACTGTACAATCGTTTTTAGATAAAACCACGTATGGGGAATAGCTGAGAAAATAACTACAGTTTGTTTGTCAGAATGACCAAATGTTTAAACTTTAGATTTTAGCAGGACTGCTTTATAATAAAAGTAGAAAAATTCAAAAAATTAAAGAATCTTGTCTATATCAGTTAAGCAATAAAAGGAAAGTCATACCTGATATTCTCTTAAAATATACAAAGAGCTCTTCAAGTCACAATTGAAACAACACAGTTTTTAAGGTCTGGGAATATGCAAAGATGACTTATTAAAGAAGGTAAAGACAGTAAGTCTGTCACATACCACAAGGACCGGCTTAGAATGACCTAATCCAGAGTGGTGAGGACACCAAATACTGGTTGAGGACATAGAGCACAGGAATTAATCTTCACTGCTAAAAAATAGCAAAGTGGAATGACCATTTCAGAAGACAGTTTGGTAGTTTCCTATAAAGGCAAACATAGTCTCACCATCTGGTGTAGCAATTGCTTGATCAGTACACAAAGGAAATGAAAACTTAGGCAGCATGGATATTTATAGCCAAGCTGTTTGTATCTAACTAAACTTAGGAGCAATGAGATATCATGCAGTAGGCAGATCAATAAACTGATATATCCAAATGATGGCATTATTCAGCACTGAAAAGAAATGGGCTGCTGTACCAAGAAAGAATATCATTGAACTTTAAATATATACTATTAAAAGAAAGAAACTAATTTCTTAAAAAGAATCTCATCAACTCCAAGAAACAGATGGAGGCTGATGAGGACTGGTTTAAAATGAAAGTTCAACATGCCCAGCAATCCAGACTTTCTTCAGAAATTTTACAGGTACTTGTGGTGAAGATAAGAGAAAAACTCTCTCCTTTTTATGTTGGTTAAAAAGAGGGATAAAGTGTTGCAAGTACATGTAGTGTTTCCAAAGCAAAAGCAAGGGCTGCCTTGTAAGAGAGACTGCCTCATCAAGACCTTATCTAACATGGAGAAAAGGCAAATAAAGAATTCTAGACCCTTATAATAACTCTCCTGACTCACAGGAAAGAAATTGGGAAGTGGGTTTCTAGGAAACATTCAGGTGCAGTAAAAGTGAAATGTAATCACAAGAGAAAGCATTTAACTGGGGCTTGCTTACAGTTCCAGAGCTTAGCTTAGTTCATTATCATGAGGGCAGGCAAGCTTGGTTCTGGAAAAGTAGCTGAGAGCTACACTCTGATCCGCAAGCATAAAGAGAGAGTGGCACTGGGCCTGTTGTGGACTTTTGAGACCTCAGAGCTTATCCCACAGTGACACACTTCCTCCAACAGGGCCACACCTACTCAAATAAGAACACACCTCTTAATCCTTCTAATCCTTTCATAGCTGCACTCCCTGGTGACTTAAGTCTATGGGGCCATTCTTATCCAAACCATCACAGTGCCCATAACCCACATTAACACAGTCCAGAGCCTAGCCAGATTACCACACTGTCTTCCACAAAATGTCTTAATTCTGTCAGTTCTGATTCTTCTTGTCTAGCTTTCAATAAAAAACAAAGCCAGCAATTAAATATGTCCCAAACCACTGACATTATCACATAGGAATTTAAAATAACTACAGTATTTTTGCTAAGGACACTACAGGAAAAATAAAGACCACATGAAAATTACGAAGATTCATAGACAGCTAAGGAAGTTCCTCTAAGGGACCACTAGAAATAACAAATGCTGAAATGGTAAAGCAGAATGCTCCTAGCAGGCAGACCCTCAATTGTTGTACAACCAAGAAAGAGTGAACATAAGGCAACAAAAACCTCCTAGTCTCAAGTAAGAAGAGAAAAAAGAATAAAAAAGGTGTGGAGAGACCGTAAAAAATATTTTAAGTAATAAGAGTTCAGAAATTTCTAAAATTAGTTATATATACCAAAATGTAGATCCAGGAAGCTCAGGGATAACCAAAGAAAAACAATGACAACAACAACAAAAAAAAAAAATCTACATTTTGGCATATCTTCTTCAAATTCCAGAAAGCCAAAAACAAAAGGTAAAAAATCTTGAGTTATGGTTTTAAAACAGCAATGGCAACAACCAACGTTCTATAACTTACACCAGACTTCTTATCAGAAATCATGCAAGTAAGAATGTAAACAGTTATAAATGAAAGAAAAACAAACAACCCACCAATCTTAGACAATAGATCCAACAGAATTACCTCCCAGAAGTGAGGAAGATGGGGCCAGGCACGGTAGCAGACATCTGGAATCCCAGTCCTCCAGAGGCTAGGGACTGAAATTCAAGCCAGCTGTGGCTACCTATCAAGACTGGCTCAAGAAACAAAGTAATGGGTGAAATAAATGCCTTCTCAAACAAATGTGTCTTTTAAAAGGGAATTTGTGGTCACCTTTACATCTGTCTTATATGAGCTATTTTAAAAATTGTTTAGAAGAGAAGAAAGTATGTCAGAATTATGTGCTACATAAGAAAGGGATTATAATAGAAAATGGATGCCTGAGAGTAAAATGTCATTCTTCTTAATGTTACATAACTGTTATAGTAATAATAATCAGGTATCAGGGGTCTGGAGAGATGGCTCAGCAGTTCCCGGCACCCACATAACAGCTTGGAACTGTCTGTAACTCCAGTCCCAGTGATCTGCTGCCTACTTCTGACTTCTGTGGTACATACGTGTGTGGTTCACAAACATGCATCAGGCAAAACACTCATGTGCGTGCGCATGCGTGCACACACACACACACACAAATGTTTTTATTTATCTTACAAGTTAATAATCACAAACTGGTGATTGAAATACAAGGATTTATATGATAAATGACAGAGATATTGTACTACTTAAGTTAGGAGGGAAATTTGGATACACTCTGGTATTGACTTTGCCTGGTAGAATAGTTCTGGTGTATTTTGGAAGGGAGAATAGGTTAGTTGTAAATGTATACTGCAGATGATAAAACAGTCACTTAAGAGTTCAAACTGTCACAGGGAACACGCACTCGTGAGCAGTTAGTGAAAGCTGAAGGCTGATGTGAGTCTCCTACCGGTAAGCCTTCGGCCAGATTCTAGTGGTTGAACGTGTGCATCACAGGTACCTCAACTTCCCCAAACCTAAAATGCATACATCCTTCCTCCCAAGTGGCAGGCTTTTGTCCCTTATCCTTGTTTACTTGAATAACTCCAAGCCCGATGTGTGTGGTCAGAACAGAAGTACATCTCAGGGCCGGAAGCTCTTTCCTCCTCCTCGGGGTAAAGTTTTATACAAAGATGAAAAGCTGCTAAGTGTGAGCAAAAGCAATCCCCAGAAACAAAAAAGCAAAATGGATTCTTGGTGCAAAACTACTAGGAGCACAGGTCACCTTCCGTCAGCTCCTTGTGGCTGTTTCTAAAATATGTTCATGGGAGGCATGTCTGCTAAGGAATAAAAAACTGAAGACAGGACAAAGGTAGGCAAGAAAGAGGAATGAAAACCAGGAAGGAAGGAACGGAGGGAAGGAGGGAGGGAGGAAGGAAAGGAAAGGAAAAGAGAGCCTGGAAAGAGAACAGCAGGCAATCCCCTGGACACATGGCAGCGGCCGGGGAGATGTGCAGTGACAATGCTACAATTTAGGGAAAGTCTGCTGAGCAGGAGGAGAAGGACAAGAAGAGTAGTGCCTACAGGGATGAGGGAAACAGGTTCAGTAAGAAGGAGAGCTGTGAAGCTTTAAAATCAGAGGAAGGTGACTAATAATGAATGAAGGGATCTGGTTCAGGGTTTTCTTGTCAATGAAGTATTTAAACAACTCCCTTCAAAGAAAAAAACTGAAATCAAAGGCTCTGTAAAATTTGCTTTTAAACTCTCCAGCCCTTTGCTCTGTAATAGTTAACACACTACCTCATATGCCTTTAGACACCCTTTCCTGGAGGTACTGACCTCACTGGTTCAGTATAAAGGTGTAAAATGGAAGATTTTTTAAAGCGGGTTCTCATTGGTATACATCACAAATCATCTATACACAGGATGACACTGTCTGTATCCTCAGGTGTCATCACCAGCTCCCATTATAAGATGGGAAACTGTTGGTTCTCCCACGGTTATGAACTCCAATTCTCAGTTATGCTATACTTTCACTGAGCTATAGTCCTACCATCCTTTGAAAATGCATGAACTTTAGAATGTATTGAAAGTACATTGTAATGATGAAATATGCATGAAATGTGCTACATAGTGCAGGACAAGTTACAAAAAGTAAAAATTTTAACTGACTTCATCTTACCTTTTAGTTCCTAAGGAAGGTCTAAAAAGCCAAGAGTTATTTGATGAGATTCGAATGACTTATATCAAAGAGCTAGGAAAAGCCATTGTCAAAAGGGAAGGAAACTCCAGTCAGAACTGGCAGCGGTTTTATCAACTGACAAAACTTTTGGACTCCATGCATGATGTAAGTACCAAATATAAAGCCAAAAGAACAGCAAAAAAGAAAAACATAGGTTGGGGTGGTGCACATGTTTTTAATGACAGCAGACACAGATGGAGAACAAGTAGATGTCTATGAGCCTGAGGCTAGCCTGGTCTACATAGGGAATGCCAGGACAGTCAGATACATAAAAGAGAGCCTGTCTCAGAGACAGAGAAAGAAACAGAGACAGAAGAATTTTGTAGGTCCTAAGGTTGTGTTTTAATTAGTATATATAATATATATAATTATATACCAATCAGTCATCCCTTCCCTCAGCTTATATATTATAGTGATTATTCAAGATAAATAATTTTGTACACAGTTCTCTTAAGTCTTATTAGTCTGGTCATTTGCATAAAAATCACTCTGTTAGTACAGAGTGTAATTGCACCTGTGTTTTGAGACAGTATTCCCTGTTGTACAGGAATAAGCTATCAGATTACACTAGTTTCACCTTCCTACATACCAGTCCATGTCCAGGCTGGCCTCACACTCAGACTCCTAAATGCTGGGGTCACAGGCATGCCGGGCCTTCATTCTGCACACAGTTTAAGAGATCTAAAATGCCTTTTGTTCTTATAAGCTTATTTTATTTAAATTATTTTTCTTATCTGAGGAATTCCAACAAAGATTTGTATATTTTTTATCAAATTGTTAAAAAAAAGCCAATAGAGCATGAATACAGGATCTATACCAGGTCTTCAGTGTATATATTATGATTTCCAGTTTAGTGTTTTTGTAGGATTCCTGAATATGTGAACCAGTAGGTCCCTGAATCTTATTCCTTTCTCTTGGATTCACCTTCTTCTGTTTGTTTGTCTTGTCCAACAATATGATGGTTTGTATGCTATTTTGCTATGTTTTATTTTATTATTACCTCTTGGAAGCAAGATCCTTTTAATGAGAGAAGATGTTGAGAGGAACTGGGAGGAGTAGAAGGAGGGTAAACCATAATCAAGATACACTGCATGAGAAAAGAATTTATTTTCAATAAAAGAAAAAGTATGTCAAGACTTGGTGGGGGAGCCAAGAGATATGAGCCATTCACAGGTATGCTCTGAAGTCTCACCATTACCATATCTTCTCTTGCAGGTGGTTGAAAATCTCCTTACCTACTGCTTCCAAACATTTTTGGATAAGTCCTTGAGTATTGAATTCCCAGAGATGTTAGCTGAAATCATCACTAATCAGATACCAAAATACTCAAATGGAAATATCAAAAAGCTTCTGTTTCATCAAAAATGACTGCCTTACTAAGAAAGGTTGCCTTAAAGAAAGTTGAATTTATAGCTTTTACTGTACAAACTTATCAATGTATCTTGTAGATGTTTTGTCGTTCTTTTTGTTTCTGTCTTGTTTTGTTTTGTTTTAAATACGCACTACATGTGGTTTATAGAGGGCCAAGACTTGGCAACAGAAGCAGTTGAGTCATCACTTTTGAGTGATTGGAAAGCAGACAGTTAAGTGTATTGGTTGGTGTATCACAGAAACTAAAAACAGTTAGTGGAGACATGCCCACTATCAGAGAAGGACCGCACCTAAACCACCAGTGCCCAAAGTCCATGTGATCAATTTTCTGCTCATACTTTCAGTTGGCTGGATAAAACTTTCTAGACTTTCTGTTGGTGTATTTTTCCCATGTATAGTTAGGATAGCATTTTGATTTATGCATGGAAACCTGAAAAAAGTTTACACGTGTATATCAGAAAAGGGAAGTTGTGCCTTTTATAGCTATTACTGTCTGGTTTTAACAATTTCCTTTGTATCCAGTGAACGATGCTTGCTCGTTTTTCTTAAATAATTTTTGTATTCCAGTTATTGTACAGCTGTTTAAGATGGGCAGCTGCTTCACAGCTCTCCTAGACGCTAACATTAACCTCCGTGTGAAAATGGGTCGGTGCTCCTACCCTGATGGCACTAAGCTATCAGAAGACCACAGAAATTGACTCAGATCTCCAGTGTTCTTGTCAAAAGCTCTTACTCTGTATATATCTGCTTCCATGGAGAATTATAGGTCGTGCAGATTAACCGTCCTAACTGGTATAGAGCACCTAGTCCAGTGACCTGCTGGGTAAACTGTGGATGATGGTTACAAAAGACTAATTGTAAAACAGTAACGACCAAAAGGCCTCATTTGCCCCTAATGCACCATCTCTTCAGTGGTGAGATAGCAACAAAGTGTGTAAATCAGCTCTTTCAGGGCCTTCTGAAGAGGTCTGTATAACATTTTAAAATGTATTATTCCAGATAACCAGCTGTTACAAAGCCGAGAGATTGTTTTAATCAGACCAAGTAACTTCTCTCATTAAACTTTACCCCCAACTAAATCTCTACTATGGCAAGAATAGCTAGACACCCATTTTCACATCCCACCGGTCACCAATTGGTCTAGCTTTCCTGGTGGTACAGGAAAATCAGCTACTGATTTTTGTTATTTAGAACTGAATGTCAGGCATCCATGTTTGTCCAACTACACATCCCTACATGTGCCATAGAATTTAACACAAGTCTTGTGAACTTCTTCACACTGAGAATTATCATTTTAAACAAAACAGAAGCTGTAGTAGCCCTTTCTGTGTGCACCTTACCAACTTTTCTGTGACTCAAAGCTTAACACACTTACTAAGCCACAAGAAATCTGATTTCTACTTAAGGTGGCCAAATTATTTGTGTAATAGAAAACTGAAAATCTAATATTAAAAATATGAAACTTCTAATATATTTTTATATTTAGTTATAGTTTCAGATATATATCATATTGGTATTCACTAATCTGGGAAGGGAAGGGCTACTGCAGCTTTACATGCAATTTATTAAAATGATTGTAAAATAGCTGTATAGTGTAAAATAAGAATGATTTTTAGATGAGATTGTTTTATCATGACATGTTATATATTTTTTGTAGGGGTCAAAGAAATGTTGATGGATATCCTATATGATTTATAGTATATAAGAGCATCCATACAGGCCTCGGTGGTCTTGGAAATTTAAACAGGTTTGCTCTAAGCTAGGGAGAGGGTGCTGGAGACTGGCCCTGTGTGCAGTGGAGGTTCTAAGGCTTTGACCCAATCAGATCACAGGGGACCTAATTCCCCACCTGCCATTCTAGCCATCCTCATCCAAGCATGACCCTGTGCAAGTTTGGTTTATTAAATTCCCCCTTGCGCTAACACACATAAATAGGACAGAAAGGGGGCACTTATGTAGTTATAGGGGGCACTTATGTAGTTATAGGGGGCACTTATGTAGTTATAGGGACCATCCAGTAACAGGGTTGTTTCACATGCGGCCTCCCCACAGGTTAACAGAGACAGAGGCTTTAGAAGTTTGGCAATAATGTGCATAGAGGTACCAGCAATATGTAAATACTAAAGAACCGCACAGGAAGCCAGTAATACACTAATCCTCTCCATCCTACAATAGTCCATTTCCAAGTAAGATGAGGACATGTTTATGTTTTCTTTGAATGCTTTTTGAATGTTGTTATTTTCAGTATTTTGCAGAAATTATTTAATTACAAAAAGTGTAATCATTTGCTTTTTGAATTCTAAAAGGGAATGTTCAGTTTGTAATGGTTTAAATTGGTCTCAAAAGTACTTTAAAATAATTGTAACCCAGCTGGATGTGAAATTTATGGTGCCTAAGAAATACCACTTGAAGATTATCAGTAACAGTGTTACATTTCAAAATGAGCTTCTCAAAATAGATTATTGTACATTTATGGAATGTTATATGGTTAAACCCAAAAAGCACATCACACATAAATCTGCTTTCAGTCCCAACCAGCTTGGCTTTCAAAAAATAGAACTCCAAAAGAGAAAAAAAAAGGAAAAGAAAAAGATATATACACTTTGTTTTTAACAGAAGGCAACGGACATTAATAAACTACTATCGGAAGCTTTCCATTAACTGTATGGAGAACTCCGCTCCTTTGGTGTGTGGGAAGAAGAAAGCTGTCATGATCCTGACTGAGTACAGATGAGAAGGATGCGGTTCTGTATGCAAACGGCTTCCTTTCCGTGTGTGGCTTCATACCGTTCCAAACTATTTAGATTTATAATAGCTTCAGTGAGAGTTGGTAACATGCCTGTATAACTCACAACAAATCTTGAAAACTATCTTTAATTACTGGTAGGACAAAAAGGGACATTCTGGTTATTTTAGGCATTGGCTTGGGATACTGTATATGCAGAAGAAAGGAGACAGGAAACTTGGGGAAGGGAAGGGAACCTAGAAGCACTGCCTTCTTTAAGGAAAGACAAACCACTGAGTAAGACCACCCCAAAGGAACAAGGGCCACATAGTGTGGAGTCCTTAATGATGAGTCAGGGTGAGCTCTGGTGAGTATGGAGAAGCCAGCCCCACCAGCACTGCAGAGCAGGGCAGGACAGGGATGGGACAAGATGGGACGAGAATTCCAGCTGGACTCTGGTCCCAGTATTTTGTTCCATCGTATTTACCATGAGGCAATATCACCATGGACAAGCCATGGTAGTGTGCTGTGATCTGTCAGCATTCAAGGGTCATGGTAGTCTTCAGGAGCTTTAGATTTTGGTTGGTCGCCCCAACAATAAGCTGTAGTTGAATGTGTTTCTTATGTGCCTGGTTTCAGTGTTAGGAGGTGAAATAGAGTATGCAAAAGACACTGCAAACCGCTTCAGATGGGAGTTTTCCCATTTCCCAGACTATCTTCAGTCAGCCTGGTCTATCAGGATTGGTGACCAGGTTTCCAGGAAAGGGTTGGCTTCTATCCAGAACATGCCTGAAAGGACTTTATTTTCTGATAAATGGCTGTATGAAAATACCCTCCTAAATAACCTGCTTAACTACATATAGATTTCAGTGTGTCACTATTCTATTTTGTATATTAAACAAATGCTATATAATGGGGACAAATCTATATTATACTGTGTATGGCATTATTAAGAAGCTTTTTCATTATTTTTTATCACAGTAATTTTTAAATGTGTAAAAATTAAAAACCAGTGACTCCTGTTTAAAAATAAAAGTTGTAGTTTTTTATTCATGCTGAATAACCTGTAGTTTAAAAACCTGTCTTTTTACCTACACAGTGAAATGTCAGACTGTAAAATTTTGTGTGGAAATGTTTAACTTTTATTTTTCATTTAAATTTGCTGTTCTGGTATTACCGAACCACACATTTGTACTGAATTGGCAGGAAATGTTAGTGAGCCATTTACAGCAATGCCAAATATGGATAAACATCATAATAAAAATATCTGCTTTTCATTATGTGACTCCCAACATGCTTTCATAGAACCTGTGCAGTTCCAGCCATTCGTGGGTTTTCTCTTCATTCCACTCACAGCAAAGTTGCCACTTTAGGAAATGTAAGATGCTGAGGTGGGCATGTAAATGCCAGTGTGGCCGCTAGTGTGTGCAGAGATGACATTTATTCAAAAGGCGCTTACCCTGATGCCAACAGCTCTACAAGTCCTCTCACCCATCTGCAGTGGTCACATGCTTTTGATTCCCCAGGATACTAAGCACAGGAGAAACGGATGCCTGTAACGGCTTCAAATGTAACAGTCTTTATCCCAAAGGTGACATTTTTTATAAACAGTTATCTCATAGCAAAATTAATAGCTTAATTTAAAATCCACAGTGCTCTAGAAATACAAATAAGTAAACACAGCAAATGTATAAGATACAGAAGATAAAGGTGTGAGAAGTAGTAACCAGTTATCTATCCACTTTATTCAGTAGCTCCTAAAGCATTATGTTTTCTATATCTTTCCACAGCATAGTGCAATGACTATGAAAAAAGCCATTCTAATTTAAAAAGTCAATTTGCTTTATCTCATGTACTCCAACTACCGGCTGCATGCCTATTATATAAATGTAAGGAAATGGCAATATTTAGATACTGATGACCATGAGATTGGGATGGCCTGAACCACCTTTCTCAGTGTGTTAAAGTACAACAGATGCACCAGATATGGCTCAGTGGTCTACAGTTTGCATATGCATATGCAAAGCCCAGAAGAGAAGTGTTTTCCTCTATTGCTCTCTGCCTTATTTTCTTGAGACAAGGTCTCTCACTGAATCTAGCACACCAGTTCAGCTAGACCAACTAGCTAGTGACCCCCAGGATCTGCCTGTCTGAAGTGCTGGGCTTACAGGGATGTGTGGCCATGTCCAGTTTGTTTACGAGGGCTCTGGGTATTCAAATTCAGACACCCATGCTTGAAGAGCCATACAGCTCACCCATACCTATTCTTGCTGTACCATTTACTCTCAAGTATAGACCTGTCTTTGTAAAGTACCTTCGCACATACTATACTAGTTAAATCTTCCTTCAATGAATAAATAAAATGAAGACATTGATGCTAGTAACTCAATTACTAAAACAGCACTGGAAACCTGTGTCAGGAAGCCATTTGGTTACTAGGTATCCGATAGCAAGTCTCAGGCAGCCTCTCAGATAACTGATATTTTCTGCTTTTGTGTACTGCTTCACTGAGCACTTACTATGTGTCAGACACCATGGTTTTAATATATTATCTCATTTAATCTTTGCAGTCGTATTCTTATTCTCATACATATGAAGACAGTATGGCTTGAAAAACTGACTAATCTTCCAAGGCTTAGAAAGCTTAGAAATGGCTAAGTAGAACTTGACCCTGGGCATCTGGCTCAGGAGTTCACATTCTTAACCACTTAGAGGGGCGGAGGAGTGTGAAGCTTCTAAGTGCAGCAGCTGAGCCTTGTGAGTCCCTGTCCTCCGACATGAGCTCAATCCCATTTGCTACTACATCAGTTTTTTAAATTCTTTGAGATTGTAGTTGCATCATTCCCCCTTCCCTTTCCTCCCTCAAACCCTCCTTTCTATTCGTCAAACTCATGACCTTTTTCTCGTTGTTAGGTGTGTGTGTGTGTGTGTGTGTGTTGGGGAGGGTGCTATCTTTCTTAAATATGTAAACACAACCTCCTCAGTCATACAAATGACTTGTATGTATGTTTTCAGGGCTAACCAATTTTGGACGCCTGGAGAGACTGAGGGTGAAAAACTAACTCCAGGGAGATTACAGAAAACTCTTTGGTTTTTCAAATATACAAGGAATCTGTGTGTGTTTTAATAGCGCTCACAGCAAATCAACTAACCTCCAGGCAAAAGAAGGTAAAGACCTTACACATACACCAAGGAGAAAAGATGTTAGCAAATTAAAACTGATGCAAGTCAAATCTGATCCTACTATAACAACAACAAAAACTAGCTAAACCTTGGATATAAAAAACAAAATAGAAAACACTTGAACGGCTGAAAATACAGAGCCATTGTGCACCAGCTGAACAGTCTGGAGACTTCACTCATCCTGTGAGTGGCTCCCGACAGCTTTTACAGTGTCTTCTCTCTACTAAGACTCTTGTAAATTAATTAACCTTTAAAAAGTCTCTTGCCTACAGGCTGCATCAGGCTTCCTGCTCTTAGTTAAAATGAGATAGTTCATGGGTAAAGAAACACTTTACTCTGTCCCTAAAACTGAGTAAACAGAGGAGTTCATCTAGACCCCATCAGACAAGTTCTGCTCTGCCCGGCCTGTCGGAGTCAGGGAGATGTCCACTCTGTCCATCCATGTGCTGGAAAGAACACCAGTGTTGGAAACTCTAGGCAATGAGGCAGTCTGGCAGCTTTGCACAACTACAAAGGGAATCAAAACTTCAAGTTTTAAGTTCTTTCCCTTCGTTTATGTTTCTCTTTCTCTCTTTCTTTGACTCCTCCTTAGCTTTTTGTGTGTTCATAACAAATATATACACTCCATAAGTAACAGGAAAAGTGACAAAAGATGAAAGCGCACAGCCACTAGTGCTACCACTATGTCCCGCTGTCTTCCATTTGTCACCCTAGGTATGGATTTTATATTACATCGTGTTTGCGGAGAGGTGACTGGAAGTCTGGAGGACAATTTGTGGGGGTTGCTTCTCTGCTTCCACCATGTAGGTCCCAGGGATCAAACTTAGGTTGTCAAGCTTGGCAGCAAGTACTTTACCTGTCAGGCCATCATACCGGCCCTGAGTTTTGCTTTTAATTTGTTTCTGTGGCTCAGTCTGTCCCAGACACCTGCTCTTAGATGTAAGCGCAAAAGAACTAAACCTCGGTGCTCAAACAATGTGTGTGCACACACATTCACAGTAGCACTGCTAACAAGAGCCAAGGTAAATAAGGCTTTGTCTTATTAAGATACCCATGGTGTTCTGATGGAAATATGAATGTAAGACATGTAAAATCTCCAAGGCTGATAAGATTGCAAGGAATAAAGAAAAAGTTAGTTTGAAGGGGGAGGACAGTGTTCATAAAAAGCAGAGGGTCACATGAGAACATGTCACAAGGAGCTTCTGATCAACTTAGTGGCCTATTGTGTTGGCAAGCACGTAGCTGATCCAACTCAAAAGACCACCAAGGCCAAAAATCCATGAATGTAGTCCTGCCCTCAAGGAATTCAATATGAAGGCCAAGTGACTCAGCACGTCCACTTCTGTTTGTCTATTCCAATAAGAACACTTGACCATTCAATGACCTACATGTGAATGTGCATAGTAGCAAAACAGTCAAAAATGAAAGCAATCTAAATCTTTCCATTGGTGAACAGGAAAACATACAATAGAATTATTATATATGGCCATTAAAAGTAAAATACAGATGCATAAATACACAGAAGCCTCAAGATCATGCTGAAAGAATGTAGATATGTGCATGATTTTTCTTAGATGCCCAGAAAAGGCAAATCTTTACAGCCAGACAGCTCATCAATGGTTGCCTATGGCTAGAATCTCTAGCCATAGCATCAGGACCCAATGTATGTGAGTTAGTGAAAATTTTAGAGGTGGTGGAGTGTTCTAAAACTTACTACAGTGATGACTGAATAGCTTGGTGAATTCAATATAAACCCCAAACTCTACTTCATCAGAAATTACACAAGGAAGAATACACCACAAGCAATAGGTTAGCCCACAAATGCAGTGTTATATTAACATTAAAAGTCTATCAGAACTGGCGCGATGGCTCAGGAGATAAAGGTGCTTGGCACTAACCTTGACCATCTGAGTTCCAAGCATGGACATACATAGTAGGAGAGAATCAGTTCTAGCAAGTTCTCTGACCTCCACACATGCTAACAATGGTGTACATATATGCACACACACAAAGTAAATAAATGTAGAAAAAGTAATTCACTGTGCTATAAAATTAAAAGAGAAAACAATGTGGTGAAATAGATATCAAACATTTCCTGAAATGCCACATCTCCTCGTTTCTTTTAAAGACACTCAGTAATTATAAAGCCCTCGACCTTCTAAACGGCACCTGCCAAATATATCTGTCAACATCATGCTCAATGGAAAAAGAAAAGCTTTCCTCTTAAGATCAGTAACAAAATGTATGCATCTACTCTTACTACTTCCATTCAAATATCATATAAGGGCTGTAGACTCTGTAATAAGAAAAGAAAGAGAAATAAGACATTTAATCACAAAGGAAAAAACAAAGTTATTTGTAAATATAATTACGATATCTTAAATGATTCTATTGAATTTCAAACGGTTGAAGAGATTTGCCATTTAACCTACTATTCTATTCTTAGGTAAATATCTAGAAAATTGAAAGCATATGCTCAAAAAAAGCATGTTTTTTTCACCCTCAGTTTCCCCAGGAGTCCAAGGATCCTGCTTAGGGTGCAGGGTTTTACACTGGAGTGACAGGAATGTCTTGAAATCAGGCAGAAACAGCTGCTGGGTAACACTGTGTTAGGCCACGTTGTCTGGTTTTAAGCAGTTTACTTCATTATATGACTTTCAGCTCAATGAACAGTTTTGTTTTGTTTTTTAAGTTACTAGGAGTAATGGCAGTTGAGGGCTATAGGAGACAAAGGGCCAACAAACCAACTTTCTTACAATTGCAAAAGCCAGTCATTCCAACAGAGACAATTTGGTCTGCAAAGTCAAAATTACCATCTTACTGACTCTGAGAACATCAGATCAATATAAAAAGTAATTTTACATCTATGCTATGATAATTAAGGTGGTATAGTACTGGCAATAACAAAGTAAAATTAATTTTTTAACTGAAAAATTAGTCCTCTAAACAGAATAGAGAGCTCAGAATTGAACCAACATAAATACAGTCAACTGATGTTTGACAAAGGAACAAAAGTTGCACAGCAAAATAATAATAATAATAATAATAATAACCATCAACAAAATGATATTAGAAATAATGGGGCACTACCTGCAAAAGGTGAATCTAGATACAAACTTTATATTCCTAACAAATATAAACTAAATGTGAAATAGAAGCTACAAATTTCTAAAAGACACATACAGTCCACATGATATGATACCAAAGTCATTATTCACGAAAGAAAGAATAAGCTGGACTTGATTAATATTTCAAATTTCTCCTATGCAAGAGACAATATGAAAAGACAAGCCATATACAGAGGGAAAATCCCTGGAAGTGACATTTCCTCATTAAACCTATAAAGGCTCCTGAACCCAGGAGTGAGAGAGACAAGCAGTGTGACAGCCAACCGAGAACCCTGACCTGAGAAGATGGAAAATAAAAATGCCCCTGTCACAGATTATCTAGGAAATTAAAAGTTGAAGCAAAATGAGATAGCTCTCCATATTTTTAGAATGGCCCAAATCCAGAACAATATACCTCCAAATGCTGGGGTGGGTGGGGCAACATGAACTCTTGTTTGTTACTAATCAAAAGTATGTATGGCATGATGAAGATGGACTTCTTAGAAAATCCAACATACTCTTAACATTTTAGCAATGAGTGGGTCTGTATTTAGACAGGACTTTAAAACATATGCACACAAAATCATCTACTACGGCAACTTTGTTCATAATCACCAACACATGGGAGCATTGATACGGCTTCTGTGCATGAGTAATAACCAAACATCAATCAGTGGAATATAATTCAACACTAAAAAACAGGCTATCAGCCATGAAAAGGCAGAGAGGAGCCTTAAATATACATTACAAAGGAGGAGAGCTGATCTGAAAGAAGTGCATTCTGTATAATCCCCAATGCAGGACAGTCTGTAAAGGGCAAAACTATAAAGAAAGGCATTTAGTGCTTTTAGAAGTAGCAGGTGAAAATAAAGAGGAATGCAAAGAACAGGATATATAGGGCTGGAAAAGAATCTCCACATCTCATAGCAGACACATGCTCTAACTGTCCAAATATACAACATCAAGATAGATCCTAACATAACCTATAAACTAAGAGCAAGGATGCTGTCAGCACGGCAGTCCTCTACTGCAATATATGAATTTTTAGGAAGGAGGGATATTTATTCATGAGTGGGTTAAGGGAGTGTAGAGAAGAACTCTGTGAACAGTTCCTACAATAACTCACAGTTTTATATCAATCTTAAATGATAATATTGGACCAACTTAGAAATACATGCCTTTAATTCTAGCATTAGGGAGTCAGGGACAGGCAGACCTCTGTGAGTTTCAGGCCAGCCAGGGTTATACACAAAGACCCTGGTTCAAACAAAAACAAAACAAAACACAAAACAAACAAACACCAAAAAAAAGCAACATCAAGGTTGGGGAAAATTGGTCACTCAGTCATCCAAGTCTCTCCATACAAGCAGAAGGACCTGAAACAAGTGAGGTGAGACGTGGTGGCATGGATTTGGAATTCTATTGCTGGAGAAGCAAAGACAGGAAGAAAATTGATACTAATTGGCTCATCACTGAGCCCAGGGTCACAGCAAACAAGGTAGATGGGTGCTTTGGAGAAGCACGCAAGGTTGACCTCTGGCCTCCACATTCATGTTCACTTACACACACACACACACACACACACACACACACACACACACAGAGAGAGAGAGAGAGAGAGAGAGAGAGAGAGAGAGAGAGAGAGAGAGAGAACTCTAATCTTTTTTAAATGCAATGTAAAAAAGAAAGAAACTTGCTAAAAAATTCAACACATTTGTTGAAATAACTGCCCAAATACGTTGAAAAAAATAATCTTAGCCCATGCCACCTTCATTTCATAGGCTTCCACCAAGATGTATATCCTGCACACCAGCCCAAGCCCACCTCCCACCAGCTGGTTTCATCCTGAGTGCAACCTGCACCACATCTAACCTCTAGACCCAGCAAGCCCTGTGCATCTTGTGCCAAAGCCTTGCCTGGCACACCCAGGTCTCCCTGCAAAAATACAAACAATATAAAAGATCAAATCCAGCAGTTTGTCCTCTCTCTCTCTCTCTCTCTCTCTCTCTCTCTCTCTCTCTCTCTCTCTCTCTCTCTCTTTCTCTCTCTTTCTCTCCCTCTTTCTCTCCCTCTCCCCTCCCTCTCTCTTCTTCTCCCTCCCTCCTTCTGTCTCCCTCCCTTCTTCCCTCTCTCCCTCTTACCCTCTCCCTTCCTCCCTTTCTCTCCCCCACCTCTCTCTCTCTCTCTCTCTCTCTCTCTCTCTCTCTCTCTCTCTCTCTCTCTCTCTCTCTCTCATACACACACACACACACACACACACACACACAATATCTCCAGTGAGAATTACCAAGATGATCCCCAAAGGCACAAAGTTTAAAAGAATAAAACATCATCAAAGAGTTCAAGTTTACAGAAAGCCAAAGGAAACAAGTCGATGAACTTAAAAAGAATAGACCTGAGCAATGCCCGGGGAAACACGAGCATAAGGTTGAGTGAGATGGCAAAGACAATCAATCACTCAAAACTCAATACAATAAAAAGCTAAACTTTTCAAAGATGGAAGCTAAAATGAAGATGGAATTGAAAAACTCGACAGCGCAGCTATAAAGCTCAAAGGAAAAACCAGCCTTACGAGTAGACTGATGAAGCTGAAGATAGAATATCAGGACTTTAAGATAAAGTAAATGACTTAGGCCATACAAGCAAGAATAAAAAAAAAAATGAAAACACACAAAAGGGGCTGGAGAGATGGCTCAGAGGCTAAGAGCACTGGCTTCTCTTGCAGAGGACTCAGATTCCATTCTCACCACCCATGTTGCTGCTTACAACCTGGAACCAGCAGTTCCACAGCATCTGACAAACTTCCTCTGGCTTCTAAGGGCATCAGACACACACATCGTATGCAGACATACATGCATGCATGCATGCAAACACTCATACACCTAATATAAAAGTACACACACACACACACACACACACACACACACCCTGGGGAGGAGCACACATGCAGGAACTGTGTGACACCGTGAAGAAACTGAATCTTTTCATTATAAGCACAGCACAGATGAAGGAGAAGAATCCCAGGTCAATGCCATAGACCAGATCTTCAACACTGTAGAAGAAAACCTCTCCAAACCAAGGAAATGCACACACATACAAGAAACACACAGAATCTTAGAACTACAAAAGATGTCAACTGGCTGAAGCAATCCTGAACAAAATAAAACACAAAGCTGGAGGAACGCCATTCCAGATTTCAAGACATATTACAGAGCCATAGAAATAACACAGTATGACACCGGCACAAAAACAGACATGTAGACCAGTTGAACGAGGCAGAAAATCCAAACATGAGTACATGTTAATTAGCTATTTGATAACTGACAAAGATGTCAACACCCTACACTAGAGAAAAGACAGTGTCTCTAACAAATGGTGTTAAGACACCTGGATGTCCATAGCTACAAGGTGGAAATTAGATGCTCATCTAGCACCTTGCACAAAACTAATTCCAAATAGATCAAAGCCCTCAATGCAAAACCTCAATCTGCTACAAGGAAACAGGCAGAAGTCTACAAGATAGAGGTATAAGCAAGGACTTCCTTAATAAGACTCTATTGTTTTAGGAATTAAAGCCAAAAATTGATAAGTAGAACCTCAAATTAAAAAGCTTTTATAGAGATGAGAAAACTATCAACTGAGGGAAGAGGAAGCCCAAAGTGGGGCAGAATCTTTGCCAGTTTAGCATCTTAAAGATTAATAATCAGAATATGTAAAGCTAAAAAAAAGCAAGAGCCATGAAAAGATGCTTTGGTGCCTGGAGGGATGGGCACTCAGCAACTGAAAGCATGGCGGCTCCTCCTGATGACTTGAGTTCCATTCCCAGCACCTACACAGCTGCTCACAGCCTTCTGGATCAACATTCCAGGGGGGTTAGGCACCCTCTTCTAGCTTCCTCAGGCACTGTATGCACATGGTGTACATATATGCACACACACACACACACACACACACACACACACACCATCATACCTAGGAAATGAAATAACTTTTTATGGTTCCGAACAAAGAGTTTTCAAAAGAAGAAATAAAAACTGCTAATAAATATCTCTGAAACAGCTCATTACTCTCTGAATCAGGGAAATGAAGATTCACACAACACTGACTTTCATCTTACCCCATGCAGAATGCAAAGGTCAACAAGACTGATGGCATATGCTGCAGAGGATATAGGAAAAGGAACACATTCGTCGTTGGTAGGACTGGAAACTGGTCCAGATACTCTGGAAATCTTCATGGAAACACTTAAAAAACTAAAAAAGAGCCTACCATGTGGCCCAGCTGTACCACTCCTCAGAATATGCCCAAAGGACTCAGCATCCTTCTCCAAAGATACTGGCTCAACCATGTTTATTGCCACTTTATTGACAGTAGCTAAGAAATGGAAACAATCTGTATGTCCTTCAACTAGTAAATGGACGATGAAAATATGATATCTATATTTATCTCTATACATACTAATGACTGCTATTCAGCTGTAAAAAACAATGAAATCTGCAGGTAAATGGATTTGAACTAGAAAATATTATAGTGGGTGAAGTTACACAGATCCTGATAGGTAAAACCTTCATGTTCTCTCCTATCTGTGATTCCTAGCTACAAATCTTCATGGAATAACTACAAAAGCCAGGAAAGTAAAAAGGTATTGTGAGGAGGTGTCAGGGGAGTGCTAGAGAGGAGAGTAGGAGAATAGAGATGATATGGAGAAGAAAACAAGAAAACTGGGCGTGGGTTATTGAAGAATAGGGAGGTAGGTCAACAGACACAGAAAGAAAGGGAAACTAACATGGACGATGTCTGAAAAAGCCAGAAGGAATAATATTTTATTTACCTAAAATTACATATAATACATATGTGCATATGGATACATGTACCTATTTTAAAGTCATACTCCTTGGGCAGACACTGAGATACAGACTATTTAACAAAATCTCCAGTAGAAGGCATAGAAACCCCCTTTCAAGTGTTAGTCAGGGTTGTCCAAGATCACAAAACAATAAATAAAAATAAACACTGCTCATGATTGACTCCCAAGGGTTGAAGGTAAGGCCCTATTACTGGACACCATGGATTTGGACAGGGCTCAGAGGATTCAAGCTGAGTCAGTGGTGAATGCCTCCACCATGAGAACTAGCGTTCATGTTCCTAGAAGGTGCCATTCAAGCTCCCAAGGGAAAGAGCCAACCAGTAGTTCTACACAGCTATAACACCTGTGAACCACAACTACCAGCACAGTCTACGCACCCAAGGGTCCAATAGTGACTCTCATGTTGATGGGTAACAACAGCTGCCTAGTTGGACTGAAGGCTGCTCAACAGGAGGAAAATCATGCCTGGTACTAGAAACCTAGTCAACTATTACATGAAGAAATCTCAAAACACAGAAGAAACCATAAAAAGATGGCTATTTGTCACTAGAAAAATGTAGGCCACATTAAATAATAAACCATTTCCTATCTATTACAATTCTAAACTTAAAAGACTGACATACCGAGAGTTAGGATGTACAGGATCCTGATTTACCATTGACAGGAACACACAGTGGGAAACATATGGCAGGGTTTTAGTTTTAATTGCTTTCTGGGTATAAAATAATGGGTTTCTTAGGACATCACTGTACTTTGCTCAAATTTGCCCTTTGTAATGGCTGTTCTTGATTGTCAATTTGACCACATCTGGAATTAACTAAAACCCAAGCAGCTGGGTATACCTGTAAAGGATTTTTCTTGATATTTGAGGTAGGCAGACCTACCCTAAACTAGGACCTTCTGAGGTGGGAAAAGCCATCTGAAATCTGGACCACACCTTCTGACAACAGCCTATTTAAAGGACAATGAAGAAGGAAGCTCTTGCTCTATGCCTTCTTGTCCTCCCTGCAAGTGCACTCCTTCACTGGTCTACTCTTCATGATTCCAGCCTACACTAAAGACGAGCTGCAACAACCAGCCTGGTGCACTGAACAATTACTAGATTCTTTGACTTTCCACTGGGAGATGTTCAAACAGATCATAACCTATAAAAAGCCACCCTAATAAATTATATATATATATTCATTCTATCAGTTCTGTTTCTCTAGAGAACCCTAACCAATACACCCTCCACAAGAGAGTACACCTACCCCTCCTCACACCTCCTGATGCCTCCCTCCCTCCCTCTGCTCAATAGTGTTCTGTATCATAAAATGTGTGTGTAACATGCATATGTATTTCAATGTGGACTACACATGCAAGAGAAAACATGAGCTAATTTGCCTTTCCCTATTATCTCCTCTTTTTCTCTCCTCCCCACACAAGGACCCTTCCACCTCCATGTATATATGTATATACATATATATTTTCATATCTACATTACATATTTATTATATATATTCAGTATGGTTATATATATATATATATATATATATATATACACACACACATAATGTGATTTAGACTAACACAAAAGAAAATATTATACATCCATACATTACATCCATGTTAACTTGGATGTGAATACTCATTTTAGCATCATTGTTTAAAACAATAACTGTATATAATAACAACAGCAGCAGCAACCCACCAGCAAATTAAAGAATACATTGTTGTACATTCATGCAATGGACTAATTCTTAGTAATAAGCTTAAACATGGGTGAATCTGGAAAGCTAAGACACAAGTTTCATTCAGGCCAGTCCAGTCCACAGTAACTGAAATTAGACCTAAAGTAGCCATGAGTGGAGGGCAAAAGAAGCCACTTGATTGTGTTTATCATTTATACTATATGGATATAACGAAATATCATATTATACAACTTTAATATATAGAATGTTGCCAATTACATCCCAATAAGTTGGGAAGGGGGTAGATTTTGCATTTTAGGCCAAAACTATTTCACTTAGTGTGTGATAAAAACCACAACCCGACCTACATCCTGCTGCTGTAAAACTGGAATCCAGGAAACTGTTAACCAATCTACCATCTACACCTGGCTACGAAAGAGGCAGCAGGCGACTCTTTTAAGATTTCTCAAGCTTCAATCTTAGGCACTAGTTACGGGACCTTAAGTTGCCTGGGCTCCAGGGACTTACGTCTATAAAACAGGACTGTTCACTGTCGCTGTCTTTGGGGACAGTCACAAGGAAGAGATGGGTTTACGTGCGTGATAAACACCCGACGTTCAACGAGGCAAATCCCTCCCTGGGCTTCCAACTCTTTGAGCATGCGCAGGACGCTCAAGGGCGGTCACCTGCTGACGCTGGTCTTGCTGCCAGGGAGGGCCCTGAGCAGCCACAAACGCTGGAAATCCCACTCAGACTATGCTTAAAGAACAAGAAGCTGTACCTCAGGCTATGGCCGCAGCAGAAGGCAGGACTCCACGCCACACTCTCCCCTTCCCCAGCAGGCCAAGGCTTCGAGCTGGTGCCTCCTCAGGCAGCAAAATGGCCGCATCAAGATGGCACCGCGTGAGGGGCGGGCACCTTCCCAGAAGGCCCTGCGCGCCTTCGCATTGCCTAAACTCGGTTTGCAGCTTCTGCCGCGCTCCCTCAGCTAATTGGTAGCTAACTCCGGCGAACTTGTACTCATTGGCTCAAGTCACAGCCTCTTAGAGGTAGAAGGGAGGCTTTCCGCAGTGTCTGCCACAAAGCACTCAGTAAATATTTGCTGAGGGCGGAATGGAGCCATGTGTGGCTGAGTCTGTGATATACTGGAAACCGTGCCCACCTAGGAAGACTTGATTTTTTTTTTCTTTCTAAGGTAGGCTGCTTTTGATGAGTTCTATATAATTAAGCACTGAATAGTCTGAGTATACTCCCTAGTAACTCTTGGATAGCTTTCTGTAATTAACCATAGGCCGCCATTAATATTGCCAGGTAAAAGGTGTGTCAGACTAGGTGGCTCGCATACTTGCAGTGAAGGCAGAGGGATTCCGAATGAAACACGTCTGGGCCCAAGAGCTTTCTACTGTTTACTAGTATGCAATCTTGGGCAGGTTGCCTAGCCACTCCAGGTTTCTGCCAAATGGGGAAAAACAGTTCCTACTTTATAGTGTTCAGCACCTAGAGTGTTTAATAAATCTTAACCAGTATTCTCACTCATAATAAATCCATCCCGAATCAGCTTAGCTTCCTGTAAACTGTACGTGACTTTTCTCTGACTCATACAACACAATAGATGAAATGACAGCCATTAAAATAGTCCTTGTACGAGCTGAGAGGTTCTGGGTGGGCAGGCCACTCTCAGACAAAGGTTGTCCATCTTGGGAGCTGGTCCAGTTCTATGATAATGCCACCATAAACTCCTTGAATTTGTCAACACTTTCCAACCTCTAGACACAAGTTGCCGCTAGATATCTGTTTAAAAGCTGTATATTTAGTCAAGAGAAATGGAACCATTTGCCCTCACAATGGCTTTTACATGAAATGTTCATAGCAACTTTGCTCATAGTAATAAAAATATAGCAAACAACCAAATGTTCATAAGCAGCACGCTACAGTTTATTCATAAAGTGAAATACTGGGTGATTAGACAGAATGAATTCTAGTATGTGAGTCCCCAAAATGCACTTTAAAACAAACAAGACACAAAAGGCACATACTGTGTGATTCCATTCATCTACCGTGCCAGATAAGCCAAACTAATCTGCATTTGCAGAAACTAGATCTGTGGTTACTTGGGACCGGGGCTCGGGGCAGGAATTGATGGATAGAGAGCAGGAGAGCATTTTGAGGCATACTAGAAAAATGCACATTCTGCCTGTGGATGTGATAAGTCGCAAGAAGGGTGCTTCGTCAAAACTCATTAAACTGGCCGGGCAGTGGTGGTGCATGCCTTTAATCCCAGAACTTGGGAGGCAGAGGCAGGCAGATTTCTGAGTTCGAGGCCAGTCTGGTCTACTGAGTGAGTTCCAGGACGGCCAGGGCTACACAGAGAAACTCTGTCTAGTAAAACCAAAAAGAAAAAAATGAGTACAAGATATCACAGACTTCCCTAGCCAGTGTCAAAGGCCTTATCCACAAAAGATTAATTTGCAGCAAAAAAAAAGAAAAAGAAAAAAAGCAATCATTAACTAAACTATGGTAACTTTTGATATAAGACCATGCAACAACTAAAAGTATATTTACAAAGAGCTTAGCATGATAGACAATTTTCAAGTTTTTTTTTAAAGTAAAAGAACAGCCCTGGTTCATGATTTTGTTTTTAAAAGAATTCATCTATGAAAACAGATGAAAAATTAATCTGTCTGTGGAGTTAAAAGTCAGGATAGCCCAGGTGTGGTGGCACTCGCCTTATTCCCAGTGCCTGAAAGGCAAGTGGATCTCTGTGAGTCTGAGCCCCGCCTGGTTTACATTACAAGCTCCAGGTTGGTCAGAGAGGCACTGTGTGACCCTGTTGCAACACAAACAAACAAACAAACAAACAAAAACAGTCAAGATGGCTGCTCTCCTCAGGGAGGTGAAATAACTAGAAGGATGTGGGAACTTCCAAGCCTTGACCATGTTCGACTTTTGTTTTATTTTGTTTTGAAAGCAGTGAGGTAAAGCCGCAGCTTGTGTGCTAACCAACAGAGACACAGACTGCTAAAACAGAAACCCAACCCGAGTGGTCTGGAAATTTCTGCCCTCACGCCCTTTGCAGTCCACCGAATCTGGGTTTAATGGCGGATTTCACCAGTCTCCACTTCAGTGCCCTAGGATTTGCAGTACCTGCAGTCAGTACATGCAATGACTTTCATCTGCTGTAGTAGAGGCCTAGCACACAGGCTGCGGCCTTTCCCAAACACAGCCGGAAGAGTGGGAACTTGAGCCAAAGCTTGTCCTAGCCGAAGACCAGGCCTCCTGGCAGAGGTTGTGACTGAGCAAAGCAGGTTCGCACAAGGGTCCTCTTTGCAGTGGCAGCTTTCATGGGTGTTTGGAGGCCTAAGACTCTAGACCAGCCTCTCCTTAGTCACTAATTTAGATGACTGGGAAGATAAAATGCCCACTGCCCCCAAATATTTTCCCCCTTAGTCATTCTTGCCCTTGATTAGTTATAAAATAAACAAGCTGCTCCTTACTCTCTGCTCTGGTCAACAAACAAATAAGTTGCCCTGACCATGGAAGAAGGGATGGAGAGGGGAGGATACAGGTGGCTCTGTTCTCTGCTGAACTGTGGAGCCTTAGATGCCACTTTCAAGCACAGTCCAGCCCTGTCAGTTATAGCTCTTTGGCCCTCCTGGCCTCAGCCGTCAGTTAGCAATGATCATCTCAGCCTCGTACAGCACCAGAGTGAAATGAAGGCCAGGAGCCATGCCTTCCTGCTCCCACCACTACCAGCAGCAACTCTTTTCTTTAAGACAGGGTCTCCAAGTAGCCCTAGATGGCTTTGAACTCAAGATTCTTCTCCTTCAGCCTCATGGTGTTGGAATTACAGGCCTACTTCGGATGACTCATTACAAAGTTCCCTTTCCACGTTTCCAACTTGCTAGGTCTAGTAACATAGGCCAGTGTACCCTTGCAGGGCCACAGACCCGGAGGAAGTGCCAGACATTCTAGGTCCCAGATGTGCATTTAATATTCTGAAGGGCTCCAAGCTCCACTCTAGGGCATCAGGAAGGAACCTATCAGCTATTAATTGTGGTCAGTACAAATCAGACTCTAAGGTAAGTTCCAGGCTAGGGAGAGACCTCATCTCCAGTAATAGGAACTCCAGTAAAAGTGTCCTCTGGACCATTCCCATATTCACAAAAGACAACAAAAACCCAGTAGGGTGTAAGACATGTCAGCCAGAAATCACAAAGGTCCTCTTAATGGTCATTTTTCTGTCCTGGCTAGAGCCGAAGCCAGCAGGGCTCTGACTGGGAGGAGCCGGTGGCTGCAGGTGAGGAGCTGCAGTCAACCTGTCTGCCTTTTGCTTTTTCTTTAAACAGTGAAGTAGAGCAAAGGTATTTAGACCCCTCCCAGAGAGGAGACAGAAGAGCCCGTGCCTTTGGGGAACATTCCTTTACTCACCTGAAGAATCTTCCAGAGTGTTCCTCAAGTTCACATGTCAGACCTCTTGAGTGGGAGGCTGTCCCTCCCTTTCCTCAGAGGCCTTCCTGGTTAAGTCTGCAGTGGTGAGTGGTGAGTGTGAGGAACGGCTTTTGTCCTACCTCACCAGTCCAGACAGGGTAACCAGGGGAAAGGCTACCTCTGAAGTTGTGCTTTCTGGGGGTAGGCTTCTGTGGGGCACAGTCTAGGGTTGGGTGCTCTTTGGAGCAACCGCTCTCAAAGTTCTTATTATTCATAAGTTCCTTATTCGTACAGATGCAAATTATCCCCATCATAACTGGCTCATTGACAGCAGTGTATGTGTTCAAAGAGCTGGGGTAGGGTCCATCGGAATCACCACTCTCCGGCACAATAGATGCTCATGTGTTCCACGGAGGAGTTCATGCCTGGTCTCTGCTGTTCCTCAGCATGCACGCCCAGGTTGCTTCCTCACTTTGTGTCTTGGCTTCTCTAGTAACCAAAGACTGGACTTTGGATTCCTGGCCACAGACACTCACATGCTGAGAATGGGCAAGAATAGGGCTGAAAAGAGTTAGAAGCAGGAAGTGAGTTACTGGGGACCCAACCGTTAGGCTCTAACAACAAACAAGAGCTGAGGGAGTTTGCCTTTAGCTGGGAGTTGTCTGGAACGTGTCTGACTTAGTGCCTTGTTGCCCTGACTGGCTGACTTCACAGGTGTTAGAGCCATCTGAGTCTCAGAGTCCCTGCAAGCCAAACCAAAGCTTAGCACTTGCCAAACCGAATGGGTATTCACACAGAAAATGCATTTGGGAGCTATCATAATGGCAGTTGTGTCCACAGTAGGCCTATATCTGTGACTCGACTCCACGTCCCTCTCTTTCTCTCCCCTACCTAACCTTTCTACAGGCCAATGTTGTCCTGGCCCTGGTCTCAGATATGAGGAAGGTTTTAGAGTCTCTACACCTAAATCCAGCATACAGATCTAGAGAAGAGGACACAGTCTTCAGTCAACAGACTCAGAGAGGCTGTTCTGGGTGGCATAGACAAAGAAGATCATTTAAAGAGAGTTTCATGAGTATCTAAACTAAAACACTCTTACACAGACATGCACACAGGGGAGAAAGTCAAAGAAAAAAAAAGGTAACGGTCAAGGTGATGTTTCTACAAGCCATAGGCCACCACCAAAGTCTGACCGTGAAGTACAGAAGCCAGTGGAGAGAATGGAAGAGAACCTTTGTTAAGGAACAAGCAATTCTACTTAAGAAAGTATGCTGTGGAAGTTCTCCCTGGAAAATTTGAGGACATGCATGAAAACTTTGATAGGGAAAGATGGAAAGGCCTTCATTGTCAGCACTAGAGACCATTAAATAATGACACTCCTTGGTGATCAGTTGCAGTTCAGTGCAGACTTTAGAAGGGATTGGGCAGGCCTCTGTACCAATACAGGAGATGGCTAACATACAGGGGCAGCCAGGGACCCACCAACAGAGAGGGTAAAGATGGCTTGGGAGTGCACAGACACATACACACACACACACACACACACACATGCAGGCACACACACATGCACACACACATAATCTTACTCACAAAGGAACATAAAATCCTGTTACTTGGAGCAAAATGAAGAGAACTAGAGAAAATGCTTGGTAAGTGAAAAACCAGACATGAAAAGACCATACTTCCTCAGTTCTGTGTGAAACATAACAAGTCAGTGTGACCTTAGGACAGCGATGGCTAGAAATGGGGTACAGGACCTGGGAAGAGAGGTGCCTGGGCATGATGCACACTGTAAGTATGGATGAAAAAATTAGAGCAAACCCCACTGGAATGTATAACTAATTTGTGTGACTAAAACGGGCCTTCTTGCAGCGAAAGACAGGAGGCGAAATAGTGTTAAGACAGGACTAGTAAAATCTTACAGAGACATAAAGCCTTACATGTTATGGGTTGGAAAGTGTCAACCCCAAATCCAGATGTCCAAGTGTCACCTGGAGACAGAATCTTTACTGAGGGAATCAGGTTCAAATGTAGGTGTTACATTGGGTCCTAAAGTAGGACAGGTCCTTGGAAAAGAGGGGAATTTAGACATGGTCACGAACAAGGGGAGAAAGTCAAAGAGAAGCAAGGGCAGAGGTCAAGGTAATGTTTCTACAAGTCACGGGCCACCATCAAAGTCTGACGGCAAAATACAGAAGCAAGTGGAGAGACTGGAAGAGGGCCTCTGACAAGCCTCCAGAGACAGGGGACAGTAACTTTCCATTATTTAAGCCTACTCCAGTACCAAATCTAGAGAACTAATTTTCTTTCTCTCTCTTTCTTGCAAGTGAGAGAGCTGAGGTGGGAAGGGCTTCTCATTGTACTGTATGCTCTTGCTTATATCGTAAGTTTTATTCCCTGTAAGTGTACTTCCTGTCCCTCGTGCTCCCGAGTCAGGTAATCAACTGTCTGAGAATACAAACATAGCCATCTTGAGACCACAGTCCTCACCCTGGAATCAGTCCTTCTTCCCACCCTGACCTCAGCTTATGACTAGCTGTTCATTTCTTGGGCCAAGTCTGAGGCTGAGTTGTGAGGTCTCATTGCTGTCTTGCTGGGGTCTGCACTGAACTCATCATCCAATCCTGCACTGCCTGCAAGTGCAGGAGGCTCTGCAGCCTTATCTCATCTCTGTATTGATTGGAGGTGGGAGTTTGGAGCTGGTTTCAGGGTGGAGGAGAGTAGACAAGTACCGTTCATCTCCATGTAGCAGGATGCCCCACTGTTACTGAGCTCCACTACTGTCTGAGTCGGCAGGTGGCTTGACTCATACATCACAGGATGACTCATTGCGTGCAAAGAAACTCTTTTTCCTTTCTGGAGTAAATGGGCAGATGGATAGCCACTGTGTGACTCACAGGGCCTGGGGCCCAAATGCCTGTGCAGATGGGGAAAAAATGAGATCCCGTGCAGGAGGTGCCTACCTCATCAGAATGAGGGGCCTGCCCCCCGCGTGTGCGGCACCTGGCAGACACTAGAATTCCCAGAGCCCCCGAAACCCCCGCAGCAAAGGAGGCCTGTGGACTCGGCATGGTGGTGGCTGCCACCAGGACCTTGGCCGCCTTTCAAAGTAGAAATGATCAGAAACTTGGAACGAAACTCAGCGTGGAAGAAATTAGAAGGAAGGCTACTGAGTGCCAGGGTCGGTCTAACCCAGGATCTAAATATCACGCAAAGACGAGCAGGCGTGGGAAGGGCCACCTCAGGTATCAAAGCTATTTGATGGTATTCAGTGACTCCTCTCTCTGCGATATAAGAGCTTCTGAAACCACCAGCAGTTAACCCTTACTCTGCTTCCCCAGGCCTGCAAATTCAAAATACACTTTTTTTCTTTTTTGTAAAAAAAGACATCCCTCAGAGATCTGCTGAGAATATAAAAAATTAGGAAGATGCTAAGAAAAAAAAGATTCCACGTTCAACTAAAGAACAAGGCACCTTGATTCCACCTACCTCTGCATCAACCTTCTAGACCTTAGACAGACTAATAAAAGAGTAGTTAGGGTTATGCCAAGTGTTTGTGCTGCCCCGCAGTACCACAGGCACTTGATACACAGGCTATGTGACCGTCCTTTCCAGAATACAGACTCCGGTTTTCTTGTGGGAGCCCATGAAGAAAACTCCCAGGTCTTGGAAAGCTATATGAGCTCCCAGTGTAAATGCATAAACAATGATCTGAAAACTAACAGGCATTTATAAGAAACAATGCACTAAAAGCCTATCTCTGCTGAGAGGGTTGGAGAGAGAGGCTTTCCGGAACTGCCGAACTTCAATTCAGATTTGAACGTAAGAAGGACTCTTCCAGGTTAAACTTGGGAAAAGACAGTACATACAAAGGGAAGACATTACTCAGAAGCTAGGAAGAAAGAAGCAAGAAGCAGTTAGGGTCCCAGTGAGAAGAGGGATGGATGTTCAGGGCAAGAGGAAGCCAGGGGAAATGATTAAATGGACACGACTATATAAGACTCTGCCCTCTGTTCCTGCATTACAAGAGAGTCAATTACATGTTGCCATGGTGGGAGATGGTTATAACATAGAGAAAGAGCTAACAGGCATAAACTGGAGGAAGGAAGACTAGTTTGGAGCTACTAGGAATTCAATGAAGGATGCCAAGGCCCCAGCAGTGAACATGTGAGGTCCGAAGAGGAGGGTAAGACCCTGCATCACTGTGGATTCTCTGTGGGTAGGCCCTGCTAACTGAAGGGCCAGATGGTGTAGAGGAAGCAGGTTTCAGGGATTCTGACTTGGCTGAAGGGAAGATGGGAGGAGGGTTCAGCCATCCCTGTGGACATGTTGTTTTGGTGAAGAGATCATCAAGGGTCATCTAACTAGAGATGTCCAACAGGCTGGCAGAAATGCGGGCGTGGAACTTGAGAGAGAGGACTTGGAAGGCATATTTTTCCTCTGACACATTTTTGTTCAGCTTCCATTCCTGAGGTTTGGCTCAGGCCACTGTGGACTGGGGGGGCGGGAGGGGGGGAGTGCCGCTCTGAGATCCTGGATGTGTTTACACCACCACAGCAGCAAAGCCACTGCCTTCCCAGATCCCACTGAGGGAGCAGAATTTGTGTAGACTCGAGGGTCCCTGGCAAGATACCAGATTGAGAACACAGGTCTGGGCTGGCACTGGAGGTCTGTCTCCAGCTGCATGTCCACCAGGTGAGCTTCCCAGGCAAGCTGGGTTCCCTCAGGACTGCAGAAGCTAGGGAGTTCCCAGGGTTCCGCTAGGAAATGGTAACTAAGGTGGGAGAGGGAGACAGGAGGCAGATCTCTTCCCAGGGATCCCAGAAGGCCTTAGTGCCAGAGAAAAAAATGGAACTCTCTAATTAGTGGTGTGTGTTGTGAGATGGCAGGCTGTCCGAGACAGGGAAAGGAGGGTGCCAGGAGGGTAATCAAATAGCCTATGAAGTTGTCCTGACTCGGGGTCACTTCAGGGTGCTGTCCCAGTGGAGCAGCTCAAGGATGCATGGCCATAGAACCTGTCGCTTGCAGGATCTTGTCAGCTGCACCACCCGTCTGAGCTGAATTCCATATAATGGTTCTCATCCCCATTTTGTAGATGAGAAAAGTAGAGGGCAGAGGGATCAAATGGCTCTCCCCAAATCACCTCTCCAGTCAGTAGTGATTCTGGGATTTGGGGGTAGTCTGGCTGATTCTGGAGTCTGCCTTCTTAACCACAAAGTGACAGGCTCTACCACAAGGCACACAGCACATGGCTGACGCATTGACAGGGCACTTTGTGCTGCTAAAAGCACTCTCTTATGCTCCTGTCCTCAAATCGACAGAGCCTGAGGCAAGATTAAACCCTTAGCCTGGAATGGCTTCTTACAGTCCGCTTTGGGGCTAGAAGCTAGACCAAGGGTCTGGTGCACTGCAAAACAGCGTCGAAGGAGCTGAACACACTGCACAGGGCCACACAGTCCATCCTGGGCAGCACTCCCAAAACCACAGGGAGGAACTACTCAAGATAAATGATGGTAGCTGATGCAGACTTAACTAACACTTTGTGTTAGAAAACCTACAAAGTTAAAAGCATCTTCTAGTGAGTCTCCATGTAGGCTTTTTGGCCTTTCAAATAATATATATATATATATATACACTCAGCATTGATAGAATAACACACGTTATTGGTTGTTTTGCATGTGCTGCACACTTCTCTAAGCATGATTTTAGGCTTCCAAAAAAAAAAGGCAATAAACCAGAATAATTCCTAGACCCAAATATGTCCAATGTTAGTATCTGATTACATTTGCTTAACGCACCATCTGCCTCTCTTAAACTTTGAAAAGATTCTCTTATTTGTAAGCATATGTGTCTGGGTGGGGATACGAGTACAGGGGTGCAGGTGCACCCCAAGGCCAGAGGGATAGGGTCCCCCGGTGTTGGAGTCACAGGCTGTTGTGAGCTGCTGGGCACAGGTGCTGGGAACCAAACTTGAGTCTGGAAGAGCAATACAAGCTCTGAGCTGCCGAGGCGTCTCTTCAGTCCCCCTTTGCTTTCTGTTTGGTTTGCCACTTAAGAAGACTTGTAGGTGGATGTCTTTTACATATATTCTCTAAGGGTCTACCTAAAAGCTCTGTCCTCTCAAAGGAGAGCGTGATTGTCTCCATCACAGGACGGGCATGTACACCATGCAGTCACCCACTCTCCCCCCTCGTTCATATTTTTGCCAGTTGTCTCTATGACATCCTTTGTAAGGACAGAAATCAGGCTCATGTGTTACATCTCGTTTTCATGTCCTGAGGCCTTGGAACCCTTCTGAAATCAGACATCATTTCTTAGAAGTGAACAACTCAGTTTAATTTGCTAAATAGCTCTACACTGATTTGTCTTCTTTGGGTTCGGTTCAGAGTAAACATTTTTGCAAGTTTTTTCTTTTCTTTCTTTTTTTTTTTTAAATGTCCCACTCAGTGTCTCCTAGGAGGGACACACTACTGGTTTGTCCCATGGGAGTCTGCTTTAGGGTCACTGAGATGGCTCAGCAGGTAAAGGCAGTTGTCATCCAGCAGGACGACCTCAGTGGGAGCCTGTGACCTACATGGTAGATGGGGAGACGGGACTCACAAAAGCTGTCCTCTGATTCGCACTTGTACATGCACAGAGGAAAAAATAAATCTAAGAGTCAGGCTTAGCGTCAGTGTGCAGTGCACAGACATTGTGCTAGGTCTTTGGAGGAATGAGGCAGGAGGACCTCTTGAGCCCAGGAGTACAGGCCAGCCTCCAAAACTCAATTCACACAATAAAAAAGCCAGTATCTGCTAGATTCCTCTACGAAGTTGCTATTTTATCCATTGAGCTGGAAAGGTAGTCTGGGAAGAGATGCTTTGAGATTATGCAAATATCTGACGTGAATCATCCATTCATGATTTGCAATTCACCAAAGCACTTCTGATACTATGGGTGGGAACATCGAGCCACATCCTGTCTTCTACACATATGGTTGCATCTCGACTGGGGTACGAGAGAAAAAAATGTCCTTGCATATAGTCATTATTAAGATTCAGAAATTTTTATTTAGTTAGCTACAATTTTTTCTTACTATGTTTGATGATCACTGGTTCCAGACACTTGCCAAGTACTTTAGGTAAATCACTTCATTTAATTCTCAAAAAAAAAAAGAAAAAAAAATCTGCTTTTCTGATCATGACTATCCTTGTGTTGCAGACAAAAAGAGAGATGCTCATCAAGATTAATGTTTACAAAAGTTAACTGGTAGTCTCCATATTTTTTATGTCACATGTCTGACTCTGTGTGTGTGCGCGCGTGCGCGCGCGCAGAGAGAGTATGTGAGTGTGTGAGTGTGTGTGTGTGTGTGTGTGTGTGTGTGTACTTGAGAATGCATATGAGTGGTTAGTCCTCATCCTCCTGACCTCTGTATAATTAGGAATTCCCTTTCCTTCCCACCTCCGTGACTTTAAAATGGTGGTTCAGAGGTGAGACAGGAAAGCTGTGGTGAGAACCTGAGGGGCTCACCACAACCCCCCATTGTCTTCCACCCGCATAGCCCTTCCTTTTGTATGTAAACATCTGGGTTTTGTTGCTTAGCTGAGTCCATTTGGGACAGGTGAAGGCAGAATAGGCGACTTTCTTTTTGACAGTCTATGTCTGTGATGGTTTCAGCTTTGACCAAAAGCTGCCAGGCCTCCAGTCAGCTGCAAAGTGAGGCCTGTGGCCATGCAGATCCTGCCGGGGCCCTTGTGTACGTCAGCCACGTCGTGGCAATTGAGTTACTGGAAAGTCAATTTCTTTCAGTGGGTAAATCCATTTCATCATGCAGAGGAAACTCTGGGGAGGTCTTTCATCCCATGGTTAACCTCTGATTTATCATCCAGGTAAATATGGATTTTTCCGTTCTCTCCATCCTGTGTTAATCACTGTAAAGAAACTTCTCACTCATACATCTGTGAACCACAGGAACTTTCTAATAATATTGTAAAACAAATTAAAAGATCTCAATATTTAATTGAAGGGAAACATACACGTTAACAGACCAATCATGTCTGGCTTTGACACACACACACACACACTGCCTCCAAGTGACTTTAGAATTACTTTTTTTTCTTTTTTTTAATTTTCTAAGTTTTTTTTTTAATTTACATTCCAAATCATTTCCCCTTTCCCGTTTCCTCCCTCCCCTAGAATTACTTTTGAGGAGTCCTATACTCACCTCAGAGGCCTGCTGAAACTATGGAATCTGAGCACCATCCTACACACATGGAATCTGAGTCCTTTGGTTTTAAAGAGGGGCCTGAGAATGCCAACACTTCCTTCAGAGGCAGGGTGTGCTTGGGCCTCTGACAAGCCTGGCTTTCCTGGACGCTGGACCATGCTGGCTTTACACCATCCTTCCTCCTGCCCACAGCAGTCACCAGGGGAAGGGATGGTTCCTCCACCCCCAGAGAAGCCCTGAATGGGAAGTGTCCATCTGGCTGAGCTCCCAAACGACTCCCTGCTGTGGAGGGGGAACCCACCCTGCTGCATGTTCCAATGTACAAGATCTGCACGAAGTTCCTTGTAATTCTAACAAAGTTCTAAGAAACTTCCTTGGGGGAGGGGGACTAAATCCCTTATTCTAGGTCCTGTTGAGTCTGATGCAAATAAACACAATCCATCTGTTGATGCCTTGCAGGAGAAGAGGGCAATTTATTTTATCTCCATAATAAGTCAGCTGTGGAACTCTGCACTACTCTATATGAGGTTTCTGTAGCTTCTTTCTAGTTCTGTGAATTGTCTCCATCCCTCCACTCTCTTGTATGAAAACCATCTAGACTATAGACTAAGCCAAGTTCAAGTACCACTGATCTGGTCAGCACTCAGCAGTTTAACGAGCAACTCCAAGATCTCCGCACATCTACCAACTGATTGTAGAGAACCAGGAGGAGCTGGCTGCTGTGGGTTCCAAGAGTAAGTCTCATCAGTTTTGTTTGGGCCTGAGTAGGGCTGAGTACAGCTGGCTCTGCGGTTAGGATGGATGGCCAGCTAGGCGTCTGTGGCATGGCATTCCCTGTCCCTCCTCTCCAGATATACCTCTCTCCCCAGGATCCTGGGTCCATGAATGTGCCAGAGGTGGGCTTGAAATTTTCCAGAGTGCTCAAGTGCTCAGGTTTGTCTTTCTTAGGAAGCCATTCTAGGCCTCGCCAAAGGAAAGATCTTAAGTCCACAGAGAGAGAAGACAGCAATGGTTCCTGCTTTTCTAACACCAATGTGCATGCATGTGTGTGTGTGTGTGTGCGTGCGCACACGTGTGCGTGGGCATGAGTATGCATGTGTACATATGTGTTTCAAGAGCAATCTGTAATATTAATAATAAAAAGAAAATAGTTGCTTGTGGGAGCTATGGGCTCAGTTCATGTACATTTCTAAGCCTATCCTCTCCACTGCTGCTTGGAAAACTGTTCACTCATGTGGATGCCCCACCCTGGATGTCTGAATTCAACCCAAAAAAATTCCAAAAGGCTTCACAACCCTGTGTTGCCACATGATCTTGGGCCAATCATCCAGCTACCCAGAATCTCTCTGCCGCCAGTTGAGACCCATCCAGGTTCTAGGGAGGACCCTTCTGGTCTTAAGAAACAAGTCACTCGAATTCACATGATATGTGGACATGTTAGTTTTCAGTTCAGAATGATCATTTGGGATTCTAGATCCCAAGCTCAATGCACAACTGGTCCCTCTAGGGGAGTGCAAAGTAGGTTAGGACTTTGCTCTCTTCCTGTGGTTCTGTCTATTGTCTTTGCAAAGACTCCTTATGTCTTCAGATGTGTACCTTACATGACATGGCCATCAGCCCCGGCTCCACCCCAGGAGCTCTCCGTCTTTTGTCCCTATTTTGAAGGGCAGCTTCCATCTTTCAGGAGCCAAAGTCTGACTCGTCCCATTCTCTTTTGTTTAGGCCAGACCATGTAAGTTTCTTGGCATCTTGTCAGCCTTCAGCATAGATGTTGGTTCACATCTAGTCCTTTTGACCATGGCCAGGGAATCAAGTGGAGAAATACATGACAGTGGATGGTAGGTAGCAGGGTCCTTCAAGGAGCAATGAGCAGGATTCATGTAGTCCAGATGCTTTCTAACCCAGGTTGGCCAAGCACAGTCTAGATCTAGATATTTCCAACCCTCTCAGAGAATTCCATACTGAAACACCCAAGTCTGAGGACACGGAACTCCAAACTTTATGCAACACATTAGTGTTACCTCATTGACTCAACACAATCTCTGATGGCAAACATTTTTATATCCACTTTAAAGACAAGGAAGCTGATACTCCAGGAAGATATAGACATGCCTGATGGTCTCAAAGTTTGGAAACAGCCATGCTCCGTGCTAGCAAGGCCAGGGTCCTGTCCTCATTACAGGAGAGCTATGGACATCACCATAGTATCTACCTAAATACGTGGCTGCAAGAGGAAGACGCCGAGGCAAACATGCTGAAGAGAATGAGAGGTTACTGGCTGATGTTCCGATAAGGCTGGGGAGCATCTGGTCCAGTGATGATGAGTGTTCTTCTCATTTCTCCCAGCTTCATGCCCAGGCTGTCTGGTTTATGGGCAGGCTCCCCATCAAAAGGCCAAGATGACTGCCAAGCGGCCTGCTGATTCAGATTACTCCAAAAGAGAAAGTCTCCGATTACTGCTGATCTTAAAACCCCATTTGATTCTCCTCATGCTTCATTAGCCTCACGCCCATTCCTAACCAGTTCACCTTGACCAGGTAGGTCTGACCATCTCAGAGGCCTGAGTGGCCTCTTGGCGACTGACCTTGGATCCAGGGTTGATCTTGTGAAGGTATTCTTGGTTGTCAACATGACTACATCTGGAATTAATTAAAATCCCAAAATGGAGGGCACTCCAAAGAGAAATTTTTTTTTTCTTAATTTGAAGCAAGAAGAATCACTTCTAATCTAGATATTGAGGTGGGAAGACAGAAGCCTTTAATCTGGGGCTTGAGGTGGGAAGACATACCTTTAAGGCTACACCTTCTGCTGGCAGCCTATAAAAGGACACGGAAGTAGGAGGCTCTCACTCTTTGCCTGCTTGCCCTCGCCTCGGTAGCCAGTGCATTCATTCTCTGGCATTAGAACCCACCTCCTCGGGATTCCAGTGTCTACTGAAGACGAGCCGAGACATCCAGTGTCATGGGCGAGCAAGCATTGGGGTCTGGGACTTTCACTATATAGAGAGCCATTGTCAGATTAGCTGGATCATCGTCTGTGAGTCATTCTAATAAATCCCCATATACATGTATATGTGTGTGTGTGATATATATGTGGAGAGAGATTCATTGTATAAATTCTGTTACTCTAGCGAACTTTGATTAATATAGATGACAACCCATGTAATCCATGGGTCCCAAGGGCGGGAGGGGACTTCCCCAAAGGAAAACAGATGCTTCAAGCAAAAGAAAGGTAAAGGTGAGAAGATAGGCAGGCAGTGGCTGCTGATATATCCTCGGCGTGGGAGACATGAAGGGTACTCAGGCCTACTGAACCTCAAGGACACAAGTGGGAGACAGTACCTAGCACTTGGACATGGACATCACAGATGCCCAGTAAAAGCTACTGGCATGAAAGAGTGATGTGCTAAAGAGTGGGGCAATCTTAAAACAAAACTGGCTGGGGCCAGTTTGGGAAGAACCCTCAAATGCTACACCAAAGAGATTTCCCCTTCTCTCCCACGAGGAGCTTCTGAAGTTTTCATGTCTTCCCTTCTCCCTCCTCTCATCTCCCCCTTTCAAGTCCCCTTCCCTTCTCTTCCCTTCCCTGAGCTCTTGAAGGTTGCTGCTCACCCATACAGATACATACACACAAACACACACACACACACACAGAGAGAGAGAGAGAGAGAGAGAGAGAGAGAGGAGAGAGGGAGAGGGAGTGTGTATAACACTAAGTAGGCTCCTAGGTGGACCAGGAGTGTGCTCCTAGCCTGCAGGCCTTCCAGTCAAGGCTGGAATTTTTACTTTTATCTGGTAGCCTTGACACTGTGAGCACATCTCAGACACAGCATCACAGCAGGGCCTCCCAGGGAGGTGAAGCAGATACACCCACTCATGTCCCTCGAGAGGCCCAGCTATGCTACCCCACCCAAGGAAAGGTGAAAGTCTGAACTAGGTGTCTGGTGTTTCTCAGGCCTGTGTTCCTGGGACTGCTCAGCAGGTCTGGGTGCGGCCTCAGGGTGTGCCCAGATCTGGGATGAGTGTTCCATGGGCACCCAATTCCATCTCACGGCTAGACATGATTTACTGCCATTCCTGCTTAGAGCTGCCCTGGGGATCCTTTGTGAGAGCTTTGGGGTGAAGCCAGCTCAACATTGAGGCATCACTGTAGGGCCAGTCAGCCAGTGACAGGGCGAATCAGCGGGGGCTGGGGGAGTCTTTTTTGTAGAGGACTCTGACAGACATAATTCCTCCCTGTCCTTAGGAGATGTAGTCATGGCTTCTCCTGGTGCAGAAAGGAGACCAAATGTCAGTATTGTAAAAACGAGCTTTGCCTGCTGTAGGAAGACAGGCATTAGGCTTTTCTTTGTGTGAGCCAATTCCAGCATTGCTCAAGTCAGGACAGTGTTTGTCCACATCACAACATATGCAGGTTTCTGTTTGCTATCTGAGGCAACTTTTCTAACAGATGCACTCCTGAGTCTCGACAACCAGTGCACATAAAGGAAGGGGCCTCATTCTGGGCTTTAGATAACAGATCGAACTGGAAGAAGTGACACAGAGACGCTTCTGGAGGGTAGGTCGCAGTTCTTACTCTTCTCCACAGGTTTTATGCTGTCCTACACTGTGCCACTGTAGACCCCGAAGCAACCAAACACTTGATCTGACCAGGCCAGAACACACGGTCACCACTGAAGGCAGGGTTGAGGCCAGGCCATACAAACCCTTGGGACTGGAGGGGAAGGGCGTGTGGTTTTCTGAAGCAAAAGCGAGGTACTCTTACCAGTAGAAAGGGTGCTGTCTGTCAGCAGATAAGAACAACAGCTCTTCTCTCTGGGTGGGGGAATGAAGGGCATAGGGGTGTGAGCCTCTGGGCCTTGCCCAGTGTGACAGTTGTGGATGGTGTGAGTGGGAACAGTGAGGTTAGCTGGGGTTAGCTCTGCCTTGTTACTTATTAACTCTGTGACTTTGAACCAAGTTGCCTAATCTGGTATTTGACTTCCTCACAGGCATAATGGAATAACAGCAGGTACCTGTTTCACAGGGTTGGTTTGAGAATTAAATAAGTGGGTGCAGGGAGAGAAGAGTTAGTGTGAGGCCTAACAAGTCCTAGTGGGCTCTGTAACACAGACCTGCTCTTGAACACCTCAGGTTGGCCCCACCGCTGAAGTAGGCCGCACCCCTGAAGTAGGCCCCACACATCAGATGGGCCTCTCAGGGACTGGTGAGCTTTTCACTTTTGGAGAGGAGCCAGTATTTTCTGGGCCCTGGGACCTCAGCAGTCATCTACTTTAGGTCCCCTCCCCCCCTCCACTAGTTCTGACTTTTAGGCTCAAGAAGGAGTTTAAATGCCTCAAAATGATCTTCTGTGGACACATGGCAATTGGGCTGGAAATATTTCTTGTGGTTCTCACACAAGAAGATACAAGTCTATGGGGTTTCCCTGGCCTGAAGTTATGCCCTCAGCAGCTGGGGAAAAGAAATGTTTCAGAATAAATTTTTTCAAAATGTTCACATGCCATATTTCTAGTCAGGCAAACATGGGTGGGGCCTGCAGGGGCTGCCTCCACAGTGGGGACTCAAAGATGCTGGACCTGCCAAAGCTCATTGCTGGAGTCCGGGGACTGACCTGAAAAACCAGGAGTATGTGCAGAAAGCCCAACAACTGGGTGCAGACAGCCCAAGATCAGTAACAAGAGGCTTCAAGAAGAAAGACGGCTGTCGCTCGGACTGGCCCAGCTCATTCTGTCTCTGCAGAATCACAGCTCAGCGTCCCCAGAGGCTGTGCTCCTTTGAGAGGCTTGCTGCTCAGAAGGCCAAGAGGAGGATGTTGACATCACTCACAGGGATGGAAAAGACAGAAACAGGGGCAGAGTGAGAGAGCCAAAACAGAAACCGAGCTTAGAAACAGTCCTGTGTGGGACATGCATGCACTCGCTGAGACATGATGGGGTATGAAGGGATTTCTAAAACAGTTTTCAGAGAACCTAGTGATTGTAGGACCAGATGGATTTATGCTGGGATTGTAGGTTCACCTCATCCTTGTGCGACCGCCATGAACAGTTGTACTACCTATTAGGTGGGACAATTATACTGCTCCATATGTCTTGAAGATTTAGGGAGGGGATATAGCAATGTGCTGGATATACCCAGTGAGCGAGCGAGCGAGAGAGCGAGAGAGAGAGAGAGAGAGAGAGAGAGAGAGAGAGAGAGAGAGCATTTTCAACTGAGACTAAAACAAACCTAAGCACTAAGGTGGGAAACAGCTGAGGGTGAACTCTTTGCAACTTCCAGAAAGCCGTCTCCTCATGGTCCAGTTACGCTGAGGTTACCCCAGTCCCTGACCGCCTCCCTCTCCACTTGGCTAGACTTGGAACTGTTCTCCATGGACCTAACTGGCTCATGCTCTCTAGCTATCAAGGGACACCTTGAAAGTCACTCTTCCAGGCTTTGTCTGGTTCTTACTTCTCGCTCTTGTAGCAAGGATCAACGTTGGTCAGTGAAGCCTGGGTGGGAGTGCCAAGTGGCTAGAGGCGTGCTCCTTTCCTGGCATTAGCAGGTCCTGGCATGTGAACTGGTCAAGAGGAAACTACTGAGTGGAAGCATAAAAACTGAGAGTTCTGGGAAAAAAAAAGGGTGGAAACCAGTTAATTGTTCACCATACAAAAGCCAGGATGGAAATGGACTACAGCTGTACTATGGGAAACTTCAGTCAGACACAAAGCACAAAGAATTCCCATAGTGAGAGTGATAGATACCAGACCGGATCCCATGAGACAGAGTGGAATTTCCGTGATGGGTCCTTAGGAAGAAGGACTTTTAGTGTTCAGGGCTATTCTGTGACTTGTGGAAGGGGCCTCCAGCTTAGCATCGGTAACCCAGATGATGGTAAAGGGACTTTTGGTTCTTAGTTATGGGCTTATAGCCAGATGGGTTGTTGAGCACTAGTCGAGAGCACCAGCCAGGGAAGCTGCAGGCCTGAGAGAAGGGCGGAAAGTCTCGTTCCTAAAGGATTTACTCTGAGCCTGTGAGAAAATAGGGCCTTTTGTCAAGGGTCACTTAACCTATAGATTCAAGTTAATGGATACAGAAGGGACATCTGGCTATAGGGCTGGAGCACATCTGGACTTTAGGGTAGGCACTCGACCAGGTAGGATGTGAGTTGATGTCTCCAGAAAGAACCCCATGAATTCAAATCTTCACTGGAGTTTTGGCTTGACTCAGGAAGCAATATTATAGCCAGCTGGACCTCACTAGCTGCGGCTGTGGCCAGGCTCCTGGGGTCAATTCCATAAAAAACCAGCTAGCTATATAGTGTGACAACCAACTGCTGTGAGATGTTTTTGATCATTTCAGTGGAAAATTGTCATGGTTCTCGTCAGCAAATGTCTAATGTTGGCTGATTATCTTAGGATGGTACTCTGGTACCTTGGTATGTCCCTCCCTTCCCCTAGAACAGCTCTCCCAGGCCAGGTCCTCACCCACCTGGGCAATTACTGCCATGGTTAGAGCTTCTTTGGTTGCTGAGAAAGCTGGAGTCAGCCAACTTAATTAGTTGCAGCTTAACCTAGTGCTATTAAAAGCATTGAGAGATGTATGGCATTTGAGTGAAGTCTTAGGAAGACCTGAGGAAAGAAGAAAGACATGGCATAGTTCTCAGGACTTGAGAAAATATTTTCTTTATTTTAGACCTGAGAAAATAATTTTTTCACACCCAGTACCAGTCACCTAATTTCAGTTGCCAATCAAGTCTGTTTCTACCCATGGTGCTCTTGCAACCAACCAACCATGCTGCCAGAACCATCATGAGCACATTAGCAAAACACTGGAGAGGACACAATTCAAGATCTGCTCCAGATGGCTCCTAAAAGTAAATTGAAATTAAAACCATTCCCATTTTGAAGACACAAAAGTCAGAGTGACTGGGAAGCCCATGGGAAAGGACAAGGTCAAGTAAGACAGAAACAGACTCACAGAGTTCATTCTCTTGGCAATAGTATCAGACACACGTAGGCTTTGGCTGGTTGGTCCTTGTCAACTTGATATGGAGGAGAGACACCTGGGAGGAAGGAAGTTCAGTTGAGGTACTGCCTTTGTCACAGCAACCTGTGGACATGTCTATGAGCCATTGTATTTTTAATTAATGCAGGAGGGTCTAGTCCACTGTGGGTGGTGTCATCCCTAGGCGGCTGGGCCTGGGCTGTATAAGCAGCCAAGAAAGCTAAGGAGCTAGTAGCAGTCCTCCACGGTCTCTACTTCTGCACGTTTGACTGAGTTCCAGCCTTGGCTTCACTTACTGTGATGGGGGCATGTACACCAAATAAACCCACCCACCGACCCCCAACAAGTTGCCTTTGAACTCAGAAACCAAACATGTCACATGTGTAGTCTTCAAGGGCTGTTTCTAGAGGACCTGCAGTCTCAGTGAGAAAATGAATAAAATGGCTCAGAGACAACAGGTGTGAGACATTTGTGCTGTTCCCAGAGCTCAACCAAGGCCGAGCTTGGAGAAGAAGGATAATGTAGACGGTTCACCTGTGACCTACGCATTCAAATAACTTCCTTAAATCCAGGCTCCAAAGGAACACCCCTGTCTCTTTCCTCCCCTCGCTCTGTCTGGGTCACCTTCCTGCACAGGCATCCATGAGTCCTAGGAAACTGAGCCGGAACTAGAGGCCCACTGTTCCCAGGGCCCCAAGCTACAACTCAGGACATTCCTGGAAGGCTTGAAAATTGAGAACACTCAGTACTACAGCCAGCCTGCTGTGTTGTGTTGAATTCTAGAAAAGGGTTAACTGATTAGAAAACTGAATTTTGGAAGACTCAAGCCTATTGTGTGTTCTTGGAGATAAAATCATTAGTGCTGTGTGGTATGTGACTATTTGAGGTTTAACTATGTGACAGGCCCGAGTAGCTGTTTCAAGTATACTACTAGCTTTTGACTTTTTGGTAAGTGGAACACAGAGTCACTCCCAGCTCATTAAAAATAAAAAAAAAAAGCCCCATAGTTGACAATCATAAATGTAAGGGCCTACACTTGTGACCTTTGATCAGTGTATAAATTAAAATATGTTGGGTCAAAACTAACCAGAAACCCAAGAAACAAACACACCATCAAATGGGAAAGTCATTTAATTCAAAATCATATTTCCACTCACTTTACAGGGATTGCCACAGACACGAACCAAACATAAAAAAGCCAGGTTTCAGAGGTGCCTGACAGAAATTGTATTTTCTTTATAGATACGCACAATGGCACAGAAACACGTTTTTTAAAAGCCTGAACATGGCAAAACTGTTTTTTTTTTTCTCTAATAACAAGAAAAATGTTCTATCCTAGCTGCAGGTTACTTTTTAATTACAGAATTTGATTCTATGTACCAGTCAATATTCAACACTGAAATTTACAACAGTGTATTTATGATTTCTCAAAAAAAAATATTAAATAAAGTGCCATTTATAAGTACTTTGCTGACTTGATATCACACAGCACTTTACGGTATACTCAACGGTAGCCTAAAAGATAAATTAAACATGCAAATAGTTTCTTTCCCAAAATATGGACTAAACGTCTTTTAGAGTGCTTTTGAACACTAGCCTAGCATTAGCTACTGGGAATTTATGGGTTTGAGTTTTTAACATGACTTTTAATAAGTCACCAAGGAACGCAGCTGTGGATAAGTATGTGATAAACACGAACAGAGGCTTCAGATGACAACTTGTTTGTAGCTTTGATCTTTTGCTACGAAACTGACAGTCTCTAGTTCCTCTGACACTCTCCCTCCAAATCTTCAAGGCTATAAGAGCTTCACAAGTGTCAGCTCATGTGTGTCTACACCCGAGGCTGCACCTTTACAACATGTATGTGCAACGCACGAACACTTACACACGAACACATGCACACACAAATTTTAGAATCACCGGATGTAAGCTTTCACAGACACCAAGCTGATTCCTGCATCTTGAACCCCAAGAATGCTGCTTGTTGGTGTTACTCAGAAGCCCGCGGGAATGGTGTGTGTGTGAGTGATGGCAGAGAGTGCATCAGCCTGGCTGAAGCTACTCCAGGTTGCTCAGACACTGAATTACTCTGCTCCCCACTGACTACACTAATGTGAATTTTGACAGGCTAGTTCTCGGCTCTCCCTCCGTGGGTTAGGATTACGCTCAGTTCTCTCTCTCTAGAACATTCCATCATGCATTTTATAATGTCCTACAGACTTGTGAAAAATTATTAGTTGTGAATTTCTTTCTCTGTGATAGTTTTTTCTCCCAAGGAAGAGCAGTATCTTAGCCTTCTCTAAGGATCCACAGCTCCTCAGCATAGCTCACCTTTCCTTCCTGATCCTGATGCTTTTATATCTATGCTTTCCTTCCATGAGTACGGGGCTGCCTCGGAGTGACATCTCGAATCTCCATTGACTTTGGGAAGCCCTTTGAGTTAGACAAGTGCTGTGGGCGGCAAAAAGAAGAGAGCCAATCATCGCTTGGTGGAGTCTCATCTCAGGCGTGTTGAGGGAATGTGCAAGGTTCACAGCTCTCTGCTGTTACCATTCCGATGCTACTACGTTCACAGACACCCACTAGATCAGAATGGCTGCAGAACTATCTGAGCACAAAACACATTTTTCAAACACCACTATGGCATGTGAGGGGCACCTGACTGATTAAAGTGCTGTTGGGACAGGGCTGTCAACATAAGTGATCACTGTCAAGATTGCCAGAGGTAGCAGACAACTCCCTTCCCAGACACCCAGGACATTCCTTTGAAAGCCAGGTAGCTAAGCAGACACTTGGTTCCCTTGTCTACTAAGAACAGTGGGTGCTAGAGCAAATGTGGGGTGCCAGTGTGGTCACTGGTGCACCCCGGAGCTCCATGGCTATGAAGCTAGGTAAACAGCCTTGTCTCAGGAAGCAGATACAGCCCGGCCTAGACCAGATGATCGCACCATCTTTAGTTTACTTTCCCCTGCCTCAATAATGGATGCTTCTGGAAGTTCTATGACTGAGAAGCAGCTTTTGGTGTGATTGCTACTGTCTTCAGGAGGAAAATGCAATTGAGAAGGATTTCCCTCTAAGATCCAGGCATGGCACACTCAGGTCTGGAGTTGTGGGTAAGTGCCTCTAATTCCCAAGCAGCCAGCATGGCTCTGGCCCACCAGTGCCAGGTTGTAAGTACTCTGCTTTGTTGAGCAAGCCCATCTTCCTTGCTTGGGGGCAGGGATCTGAGAGTAGCTATCTGCTCATTTCATGGCACGGCATGGCATTCTGTTCAACTATGGAACTCTGCATCTCAGAGAATAAGGCCAATCATCTTGGTGCTCCCAAATTGAAACCATAAACAACCCATCCCAGGGCCTTACAAGAGAAACTCAAAGCTCCTAGGAAATCTTTGAGACTCTGGTCAGTGAATTTCCATTCTGATATCAACTCATTCCTCATGATGAACCCCATATCTTTTTCTTATTTGTGGAGAGTTGAGGGATATTTAGGGAGCATAAAGGGCACATATCACTTTTAATCCTCAAGTTCCTCCCCACGTGGCTCATACTAATTTCTCCAGTTCTTTTACCTGAGGAGGACGAAGAGGAGGAGGAGGACAAAGAGGAGGAGGGAGGAGGAGGAGGAGGGAGGCCTAGCTAGACAAAGGAAAACAGAGCGACCATCTGTCATAGGCCACACATGGCCTCAGGGAAACTGGAAGGAGGTCAGCCTAAGAGAGCAGCTTCAAACCATGGCCAACTCAGGAGAGATGGAATATGTATCCAAGCAGTCGTGCTGGGCCCTGACTACAAGCATACTTTATTTATTATGGGGCAGGTGACAATTTAAACCATCAGATATATTAAAAGTGTCATGCTGGGCTCTTTCAATTTGGAAGGAGCAATGCTACTTGAGTGTGCATGCCCTTCGGGCCCCATTGCCCAACCTTTTCTCAAGCTCACAGGGAACAGATCTGGAACCTGAGTGTACTCCATTTCTTCCTTTAGTCTTTGATCCTCCTCCTGGCTGGCATCCGGCTGGCATAGGACTTCAGCAATCTTCTTGTCTAAGTGCTAAGAGCAGGCATGGGCCGTCACACCCAGCCATGGCAGTTTGGAATCTTGTGTTTGCCTGACTGAAAGTTCAAGTCTCCCTTACTCCTGGCTGGGTCCTTGGTTGGCAACAGTACAATCCTGAGTTAGTAAACTCAATACAGAATCCTGACAATGAACTATTAACATTACAGCCACTCTAAAAACTGTAACGGTGCCATCTGCATCCCTCTTGGGGAATCGTTTTTACTTTGGGGCTGCTGGGAATCTGGAGGTGAAAGGGAAGTGCAGGAACATGTCTACAGGAAGAGAGCAAAACTCACCAATGACCAAGAACTACTGCAGCTGGCTTTCCTGTTTTGTTCTTAGAGCTGACAGACACATTTACAAACTAGCTTGGAGACATATGTACAAAATCACCTTAGGAGATGTGAAAACAAGGAGTAGGTTGTCACATCTCCTTTTGTCTGGACATCCTGGGGTACCAAGAAAAACACCTGAGAAGAACAAACACACAAACAAAGACAAACATGTCACCCTCTCCCCACCTATTTAAATCCTGAGTGCCAATTTACCGTTGGGTGGGAGTTCTTTGAAAATTCATTGCCTGAAGATGCTTTTTTTTAAAACTCCAAAGCCCCAAATTACATGTAGATAAAGACAACTGAATACAACCAACTTTCCAGGCTCACCAACAGGAACCATGGAGAAACATCTGGGGGCAGAGAGGACACATGACCTTTACTCTTTAGCCAGGCCTCTCTTGCAACCTTTTAAACACATCTGTTCAGCAATCGAAAAACTAAATGTATGGAGCAACTAGCTTAAAGAATATCAAATATAAAACTTTACCATATAATATTTCAAATCATTCTATTTACAAGTTTATCTTAAAAAAAAAAAAGCAGAAGATACAGTAATTCAACACAATTCAAGTTTTTCTTTTCTTCATTAAAGAACCCTAAGGGAATTCCAAGAGCCAATGGGTACAACATCGCCATCAGAGGGGCTCCTGGAGAATGTGACAGTGTGTCCAGAGTCCCTCTAGCAAGGGCATTCGAGTGCGAAGACACCATAATTGTATTCTTTTGAGGTCATGTGATGCTTGTCCAGGTGGTCTCCTATGCGAGACAGTTGAGACCCAGCCCCCTTTAACTAGAATTCCCTGTCTTCGACAGTACCCAGCCTAGCCTCCGGGCCTCAATGTTTGGCGTCCCATAGATTCTTAATGGCCTATCCTAGTTAATGATTCTCTCTTTTCTTCTGGGTGGCAGTGATATAGATTTTCTTTTAAAATCAGACCCAAAAATCATCTCTAAAATCTACAGGACCTCAGTAACAAAAGATTCTAAGGAGCTGTCTGCCCCTGACAGACCACCCTAATGTTCTAATCCCCTGCTTCAGACTGTCGGAAGACCATTCCAACAAAACAAAACAAAACAAAACCTCACCAGGGCTGGGAGAGGGGGTGTCATACAAAGAGGAGTATTATTTTTGGCTTCGTTTTAGAGTAGGTTGGGTTGCTATGGTTACTAGGTGATGGCAGTGATGGAAGCCTTCAGCGGCAGAGAACGTGAAGGGCTTGTGTTTCTTTGCATGAGAGGACTGGACTAAAATCTGCTGATTATAGGCCAACAGCTGCTCAAGAGATGGTGAGATATTGGACCATATATAAACAGTGCGGCAAGCCCTTCATCCTGTGCGCTTGCAGACAGGCCCAGCTGCCTGCAGCACTGTGTCCCTGGGAGAAGGAAGGAGAGAGAAAGCATCTGCTATAGGCAACAGCAGCCGAGGCAGCCTGCACCCTGTGCCAGTTTCTTTGCCCTGTCTCTTCCACTTCAGCAATGCTGCACTTAGCACTAGTCTGTCTCATCCTGCTTCCTCTTCCCAGAAGGTGGGGTTTTAGATGACTGCTGAAATGAAATCAGGGCTCTCTATCTAGGGCACTCATGAGAAGACAGCTCTGCAAGCCTTCCTCTGGGTTTTCAAAATCCAGCGGCCTCCTCTGCTGATTGGCGTGCAGTTCTTGCAGCATCACTGTGCTGTAAGCTGAGATGATCGTGGAGGATGGTGGCACACGTTCCCAGATGCATTCGTGTTAGCAGGAAGCAACAGTCAGGCTCCCTGCTTTCTCAGTGGCAATGAAAAGTGGCCCACAACACCAGAAGCAGCAGTTGTCATGGAGACCACGTAAAGCTCAGCTGCTCCACTGGGGCTCTAGGTTAGAGGAACTCCACGTAGTTCTCTGGGATGAGGCCAGTCTTTCCATTCAGAGTCCCCTCCAACCAGCCAGGCTCCTGAGATGGATGAACTGTACAGGAAGAGAGAGAGAAGAGACGAGGTCACAGGCAGCCCTGGAGGTGGCTGCGCTGTGCACTCAAAGATGTAGGAGGTAAGTCTGGGGAATGAGTACAATTGCTTATTAGGTTATACAATTCCAGGACTGGTTTGAAAGAGAGATCCTTAACCTTTTGTGAGATGAAACCCTTCTCTGAACTCTTTCTACAACAAAAAGGGAGACATTCAGACATACAAATTTTTACATGCAGTTTCAGAGGCATTATGAATTTTCTGAACTTCCTGTTTTAAACTATATGCAATAGATTTATATTCCTTTAAGTTAGAGGTCAACAGTTGGCTATCCACCCACCCATCCCTCTATCCATCCATCCATCCATCCATCCACACGCCCACCCATCCATCCACTCTTACTCACCCACCCATCCATCCACCCACTCACCCACCCATCCATCCACCCTTACTCATCCACCCACCCATCCACCCATCCATGCATGCATGCATCCCTTTATACATCTCTGCATGTACACATCAACCCAGCCTACTCACTATACACTATGTACCAAATGGCATGTCCTAGGAAGATTGTTAAGAACTCATCTGTACTGGTTATCTATTTTGTGTGTTTGTTCATTTTTGTTTTTATCTTTTTAAAAGACAGGGTCTCAATCTGATTTGAACTCACATCAACCTTCTTGTTTCTGCATTACAAATTCTGGGATTAGCAGCCTGAGCCACCACGCACAGCCTGACCTATCCGATTTGTATCCTTAAGTCCACAACCCTGCTTCTTATGTCCTCACAGACCCTTTCTTCTTGCTGCAGACACAGAATACTTCCCTTCTGTTCCACCCACGGCCTTCCTTACTTTTCTATACTCTAGAGCTTTTCCTATAAACAAGTCAAAAAGCCGTCTGCTTCCTCTACTGAACTTTCAAAGCTCCGATCCTTTTGATTTTTTTTCAACAACCACAGAATATAGATCCATTTCTGTTATGGGAAGTACCGAGAGTGAAGGGATAGAGAGATCTGGTTGAATCTGTAAAGAATACCATAGTGGGAGGGAATAGAGATGGGATTATGAACCTCAGTGATGAGCATGTCTGGGGAGGAGGGGGTGTTCCTACTCGTGAAACAGCTGTACAAGTACAGGTCACTTTGGGGTGGGGCAGGGTACTCGCTCTAAATGGATTAGGAAAACTCCAATTATCCAAGATTGTGTGGAGAGAATAGATTTCCCCCTGTTCCTTTCCTGAGCTAATTAAGCGACTTCCTGAGCTTGTTTTAGAAATGCATTTCCGCCCCAGCATTACTGTATGATTCTAGTTTCACTTTGTAGGGAAAGAAGAACAGAAACTGATGGAAGCCAATGGGGAGGAAACAAAATCATAGGCTCCAAGGCTTCTAGAAGAGCTAAAGTATGTAGAGGCATTTCCACACTTCCTTAGGGGAAGACATGGTCAGATACCTATTAGCTGGCCTTCATAACCTTGCATAACTTCCTCCCACAAGTCCTGGAGAATGTAACCTCAGTAGGTGATACCTCAGTAGGTCATACCTCAGACCTGCAGGGAGTACAGAGAGAAGAGTCTGGAGCACTTAGGGGTGGCTTGGCCTCTTCAGGTATGAAAGGCTCTCTAGGCCACTTAGAGGAAACACTGACTAGGCTTGCTGTTTGCATGGCTGCCAGCTGAGGCAGTCTGTATCTCTGCAACAGCGGGTCTTTTCTGTGGTTTCTGGGGTGGACTAAAGGAGCCACCGTTAGCGTATTGTTAACTCCCAGTGCAGTCAGGAAGTAAGGCACTCCCTCCATAAATCATAGCAAAGGGGCTAGAGCGATGACAAAGGCAGGGAAAGCCCCTCATCTATAAGTCGAGGACTGAGTTCAGACTCTCAGAAACCATGTAAGAAGCCAGCTGGGGCAGGGTGCACCTGCTATCCCAGCACTTGGAGGTAGAAACAGGAGGATCCCAGGCGCCTTTGGCAAAGGGCTTGGTACCTACACACCCACCAGAGCTTCAGTAAGCCTTAGATGTTCAGAACCAAAAGTAAACAAAATAAACCAATTCCCTCAAAACAAAACAAAACAAAAAAAAGAAAACTGAGTTAGATAGAAAAAATCTGAACAAAATAAAGACAATGAAACCAGCTCTGCCCATCTGTCGGCAACATGGCTGCTTGGTGGATGGACATGTCAACTTCCTTAAACTCCTCCCACTGCTGTTCAGACAGCACAGGTACTGAGGTGTTATCTATGAACCTTGGGTGGAACTGTCTGACTATGGGAAGCCTCAGAAGAAACCAGAAAGGCCTAAAGATGTGTCACCGAGGCTTCAGGGGGCGAAACAGTCTTTGTATGGGTCTTCTGACTGACTCCCGGGGCCTTTAAGCCAGGGTTTCTTAAGGCCTGGTGCGACACAATGCTTTATCTATGTGCTCATGGAAGCTGCAGGTTCCTCTGCCCGAGGCACCTGCATTGCCACTGGTTTGCAGAAGTAGAAAGCTATGACTTTTGTGTGTCAAATGCCTTGTAATAAAGACGGTAGTTAAGAATGAAAGTTTGAGAGGCAGAGGCAGGCACATCTCTGAGTTCCAGGACAGCCAGCGTTACACAGAGAAACCCTAGGCACCTAGGATAAAAGTTTAAGAACCATCAAATCAATGAGCCATTCTCCACAATACCACCTCCAACGAGACTGAGTTCACCCATAAACCTGCCTCTTTCCCCAGCATTTTAAGAAAATATTTCCTTAAGCTCCAGGGATGTGGCAACAATTCTGTGACACTGTCCACCAAGAGCTGGCATTAGAGTGTGTGCCACCATTGCCTGCCTTGGAGTTGTCTCTTAAGATCTTTTCTCAAGAAGTTTGCAGATGCCCAGCCAGGCCTTCCAAAAGGTATACTCTTGCCCACTCCCTCAAGTTCTGTCCTAACTAATCTTAGGGTCTCAGAACCCACTCTCCTGTTTTGTTTGGTAATGTGGAAATGACTTATAATGGTTTGTATATGCTCGGCCCAGGGAGTGGCACTGTTAGAAGGTGTGGCCCTGTTGGAGTAGGTGTGTCTCTGTGGGCTTTAAGACCCTCATCCTAGCTGTCTAGACTCCAGTATTCTGCTAGCAGCCTTCAGATGAAGATGTAGAACTCTCAGCTCCTCCTGCACCATGCCTGCCTGGATGCTGCCATGTTCCCACCTTGACAATAATAGACTGAACCACTAAACCCAGCCAGCCCTAATTGAATGTTGTCCTTATTAAAAAAAAAAAAAAGAATGAAAGTTTGAGCTCTTGTCAGCGCATGGAGGAGGGAGCCCAGACGTCCCACTGTAATCTGTTCCCTGGCCTTATTCAGGGCTCAAGTGAAGGCCAGCTCTTTCATAAATAGTATTAAGGACTTGCTTCTACCTGCTCCTCCTACCTCCTGATTTCTGGAAAATTCACAGCATATCTCACATAGTGCTCATAGGTCCTATTGACACGTACTGAAGTGACAAAGCTTTGCTTTGCTATCTGACTTCTTATCAACTATCCGGCTCAACAACCTTCAGCAACTCCCCCATCCACTTTGACACAACCCAACTCTTTAAAGGGTGAGTATCATGGGGGGCCACATATTCGCAATTTCAGACAAATCAATTTGGACGTAGTCATATGCGTAAAATCAGAATCTGAACTGTGAGTAAACCCTTCCTCTGCTCCAGCCCGCTTTGTTCTGTCGGAAAAGGTAGTTCTTAATGGTATGAAGAGATTGAGCACACACTGCATAGCAGAAGCTTTACTAACAGGCGCTCCCCCTGTATTAGTTTCGGTGTGAAAATAAAGCCGATTCTGCTAGTATCCTCATTTACAGATGAGAATCTGAGGCTCAGAAAGGCTGAGCAGACAGTGAACGATTACAGGGCTGGGAGATAATGGAGCCCCAGGACATCTGACCCTGTAGCCTTCAGGCTCCACTGTGCTTACCCCTGCTCAGGACTCTGACCGGTCAAACACTGGTAAGTAGTGGGCAGGCTGATCCACACCAGTGTACAATGTGCTATAGACATGCACGGTGTGTTACTGGGAGCTGCCTGGGTGGCAATCTAGCCTAGTGAACATATCATATAAGCTGCTACTGGCTTGGGCCCAACGTGTCTCTCTTTGCTACAGCCTTGGGTACAACACAGGTTCCTGACTAACCTGGTACAACACAGGTGTCCTGCTCACTATGGACAATGGGCAAGTGTGTTACTAAGATCTCTAATGGCTGGCTACCCCCGGAGGGAAGAAGCCTCCACTGGAGGAGGTTAACAGACATGTGTGATTAGCAGACATTTACTCAAATATCTTGTAAGACCTATCAGGGGCCAGACACTATGCTAGGTTCTCATAAATGTCCCTTTAGGGTAGTGACAGATTATCAATAAACATAGTGAATGTGGGAGGGAGAGTAAGAGAGAAGCGGGGAGGGAAGGGGGAAAAAGATGGGGACTTGGGTAGAGGGAAGGAACTTGGAAAGTTCCAACCCAAAGACTCATGCTATCAGCTAGGAGTGCTTAGAGAAGATACAAGGCTCTAAGACACAGAAAAGCTAGATGCGATCTCAGAACAGTGGTCTGTAAACTCCCTATAAAGGGCCATAGAGTATGGAAAACATGAAAACAAAAATCCATGGGGGGCTGTGCTCCAATAAAATTTTAATTACAGAAAGAAGCAGTTGACCATCAGTTTGTGGAAATGTGCTCTGAAGCCATGATGTGTAAATTAAGATGTGTGTGCACATGTGGACATGTGTATGTGGAAGCCAGAGTTCAGTACTGGTGTCTTCCTCGGTCACTGCCCACCTTATTTCTTGAGACAGGGTCTCCCATGGAACCTGGAACGCATGGCTTTGATTAGAGAAGATGGCTAGCAAGCCTGTCTCTGTCTCCTCAGCCCTGTGATTACAGAAACTCTACCACATTTGGCTTTCGACAAGGGTGCTAGGGCCGAGGACTCATGGGACAAGCATGTCACACCTACTGATCAGTCTCCCCGACTCTCATCTCCAAACTTGAAAAGAGTATCCCAAGAACCCAATTTTGGCTACTGCCAGGTGGATTTTCTAGGTATCGCTGATCACACTGCTCCCAGATGAATACTATTCCTGAGAACATAGATTACTTCTCTTTCCAGTTACTGTCTAAGGTGCTGGAGGGGCGGGTAGTTTCCTGATAGATTGACAAGAGCTGACACTGGAGATATTTCCCAGTATTGCACATCTATGCCCTGCTACAGAGTCTGGGAGCTGACTAAGCACCGCTCCAGAGTCAACGTTTGGGCCCTGAAATCCCAAGGCAGAGAGATTAATGGTTACAAAACAGCAGACTTTCACCTCAACACACCCTTTTCTTCCCTTCCTTATTCTACACATAAAGCACACACATGACAACAGCATACATGTTCAAAACCTGTCGGTAGGAAACTTTAATCTGACAGCTGCACAGAGAGCATCCAGCCTACTGACACAGGCTTTACCTTATCTCTCCAGAGTCTATATAGGAGCAATAGGAAATGGCCACTTTACCTAATGTCATTATTTCCTTCTATAATGCCTGATTTCTCCAATCAGAATGAAAGTAGATTTTTTCCTCTAGAACAGGACCCAGTGTAATATTACCAAGCAAAGAAGTCTAGAAAGTAGATTAGCATCTCTGACTGGGGCCAGGGATGCAGTTCAAAGGATAATAACACTTGCAGGGAAAACTTGATGACCTGTGTTTGAAACCCAGAATCTCTATTAAAAGCCAAGGCAATGGTGTGCTTCCGCACTCCCTGAACTGCTAAGGTAAGATGGGAGGTAGGAAGAACTGTCTGGAAGCTAGACTGGAGTCTGGAGCACACAGGAGAAACAACAGAGATGCTGTGTCATAAAAAAGTGGAAGGAACTGACTCGAGACATGTTCTTTGACCTCCATATGTGTATCATGGCATGAACATGCCCACAGTCACATGCATGCACACAATGTCAGCATAAGAGAACTGTGTGCGGCCCCTGGAGTTCTCAGGAGTCTGTGGGAAGGGAACCAAACTTCTCCCTTGCTACATGTATCTTAGAGGGTTTGTGATGGTTATCTGTGGGAGTAGTCCCAGAGACGGCTGGGCAGAGCACCCCTATTGGGAAGGAAAGACCCTGGCAAGTAAAAATCATGGTGGTGTTTGCCTGACTTTTTATTGTTGTTCAAATAGGAAACTTAAAAATGAAAGGGGAGGGGGTGCAAAGATGTACAAGCTCCTTGTAAAAATAGTCTGGCATTTCCTCAAACAGTAAATACAGAGTTACCATGTGACTCAGCAATCCCAGGAGAACTTATTTTTTAAACATTCAAACACTAATGTCAATAGCATATCATTCTTAACAGTGAAAAAATTGAGAACCAGTAAGATACCCCAGCAAATAACCAGTAGATATTCAAGTAAAAGGTGGTCTAGTCACACAGTGAGACACTACTTGGCCATAAAACAGGACAAAGTGCACATGCATGTTACAATACAGACCAATGTGAAAAACATCATATTAAAAAAGGAAATTCTGTTTCAAAGAACACATATGTGCAATTCTATTTGTATGAAATGTCTAAAGCAGGCCAACATTTGGAGACAGAATATAGGTTAGGTAGTTCCCTTGGGCTGGACAGAGAAAGTTTAGGGGTAAAACCAGCATGATTGCTAAAGGGTATGGGCGCGCACGCGTGTGTGTCTGTGTGTGTGTGTGTGTGTGTGTGTGTGTGTGTGTGTGTGTGTGTGTGTGTGTGTGTATGGGGGGGGGAGGAGGGAGAGAGACAGAGAGACAGAGAGAGAGAGAGATCCTGGAATTAAATCGTGGTGAGAGTTGCATAACTGAATACACTGCTCCGTCGTGGCAGGGGCACAGTGCTCCAGCAGGGATGCCCATTCTGATTTGTCTGCAGGGGAACCTGCACTGTGTTATTACTGCTGGTCTGTGCAGGGCATACTGACTATGACATGGTTTGGGGCAGTCTTCAGCTGACCTATTACACATGCCAGTCTGCTAGACTTGCAAGCATCAGCTGCTGGCAGGAGAGGTGGCCGCACTGGCCATTTATATGCTCTGATTATTAAAGCTCTGAGAAGAAAGTCAACAGCGTCAAAGCTTCAGGACAGTACTTTGGACTTGGGGAAGCATCACGGTGGACCTTGGCCTTATCAGGACACATACAGTTTCAAATTTGTCCCAACTGCTACTGGCCCAGGAGGCCCAGGCTGGGACTCTCCCTGCACTGGATGCTGTTTCCCACTCTGTCTACTCATGCCTGACTAAGAAGTGGGCAGAATATGGGTGTGGGATACACATGTTGCCCGTAACTCTAGATTTGATGGCAGGCTCCAGCAATATAAACAGCTAGCTGATAGACGGTCAGGCTGGGACCATGTCAGTCAAAAGGTAAAGCTGTCCTTCTTACAGATCGTAGTGCCACGGTCTTTCTAGGACAGACACAAGATCCTGACAATAAACGAGGAGACATACTGAGTACCTCCTATGCCTTAATGCCATTTTACACACTGTGCATTAGCTTGACGCCCTTTCAGCGTGCCCTGTAAGGTAGGTGTGTTAGCTGCTGTGACAGAGTAGAAAACCAAGTCACTGAAAAGTGATGCCATTGCTTCAGGTCACATCAGAGCAAATGGTCAGCCTAGGACGTGTACTGCGGCCTGGCTCTAGGGTTCAGGCTCTCCTGTGCAGTGTAGGCACCTCAACTGCCCTCCACCTCTACTGGTGTCCTGTCACATGGGGCGAGGCGGGTCTAGGGCAGGCAGGGGTGCCCAGCCAGAATGGTGAGCCCTTTGCTTTCACCCCACATGAGGCCAAGGAGTAGCCAGAGAAAATGTCCGGTTCTGGAAGCAGGCAGCTGCCTTTTTGGCTTCCTTTGAATCAAACAGAACTAACTGCTTGTAACCCTGGAGGAGAAATTCACCCATGGAAAACAAGTATCCCAGAAACTTGGTGTTTGCACAGGAATATGGATTTTCCTCTTAGGTAAATAGTTATGCCAAGCTAGGGCTTCACTTCTTACTGTAAAATACGCTTCTAGAGAGGAAGACAGAAAAGGCACAGGATAATGGTGCAACAAGCAGGTCCTGACTGCAGGTTTATGGAGTGCCACAGTACATACGAACACCAGGATGCCAGGACAGGTCACTGCTGCGGTGTAGGTGACATCACATTATGGAGTCTGTTCTGTGCTCTCAAAGTTAAGGAAGGATGAACAGGAGGATGCTTACTCTCTACATTGCTGTCTGGGGAGTGGGCCTTGCCTGCTGATGACAATTCAGCCCAGATCCCAAGGGGAAAACAGGACAGAACAGGTGCACTTAACCTCCTCCATTGTCTCTGCCCAACTGCCAACATCCTATACTTCAGTCCCTTGTTTTTGACCCTGTCTAGCTCACAAATGCTCATCACTGAGGCCAGCTACAGTCTCACTCAGAGTTTGAAACAACTCAGTGACTAGATGTCTATAGGGTCTGCCCAAGGTAATACTCCAGAAGTCTGATTTTGGGGCAAGATACCCATGGGCCCAAGTCATAACTGCAGCCATCTGCTTCCCCTCCATTTTTGTGAGGTGACGGGAAACTCACCGTTATCGAAGACGGTGCCTGCTGTGAAGGAGAGCTCAGAGTCGTGCTCAGCTTTGCAGGCGTACAAAGCCTTTGCCTTCCGGAACGGTGTGCTGTGTGGAAAGGCAAGTTTATTTAACATTGTTTTCAACCCCAGAAAGTCACAGATAGTTCATGTTTCTTCTTTCCTTTCCCTGCAAGCCACCTAGTCCTCTCTCCTGGGAAAAGCCCAGACAAGGCAGCCAGATGGCAAAACAGGAGGCGGGCAAGTTGGAAAGGCCACAGGAGAAAACTGAGGAAGAATCAGGAAAAGGACATACGCTCTAAGAAGCCACGGTTCTCCAAGGTCACCTTGCACCCCGGAGAAACTTTACCTGGGAATTACAACAGCTGGGCCTGGGAGGAAGGAGCTTTCCTGGGCAGAGTGCTTGCAAGTAGGAAGAGTCCAAGGGCTCAGCAGAATATGACCAATAGTTGTTCCTGGAGGCTGGCAATGGCCCGTGAATCCACGAGAAACTCCAGCAGAGAGCCAGGTTTCAGCCCAGGCAGGGGTGGCCATGAGTTCCCCCAAATGTCCTCCATTGCCGTCAGGGCAACATTTAGAGCTGAAACTCTTCAGCCCCGAGGGTATCAAGGATGGAGGAGGTGTATAAGGTGGTGTGTAAGCATACATGCGCACCAGTGTGGTAGTTTACAGAGGGAAGGGGGTAAGGAAGGGTGGAGGCTGATCTGTTCTGTTTTGGGATCTCCTTGTCAATGAGTACTGACAACGCTCTCTCCATGTTATCAGAATGTCCTTAAGAATATTTACATGTCCTGTGGACTTGCAGATGGAACCATAAGTAATAGAATTGACACTGAACTATTTGCATGTCCCTCTCCAAGAGAGTCCTCCATGCAGCCAGAGTTGAAGCTAGCACATTTCTGTGGTGAAAGGGCCAATCTTTGGGCTCCGGAAGGCAAGTGGTCTCTGCTGTAACTGCTTCATGCTACACTTGCTGTACATAGCAGCTAGGGACAACACGTAAACAAACCAGTGGGGGAATACGTTCCAGTAAAAAGGTATCTACCGCCGGGCGGTGGTGGCGCATGCCTTTAATCCTAGCACTTGGGAGGCAGAGGCAGGCGGATTTCTGAGTTCGAGGCCAGCCTGGTCTACAGAGCGAGTTCCAGGACAGCCAGGGCTATACAGAGAAACCCTGTCTTGAAAAACCAAAAAAAAAAAAAAAAACGTTATCTACCAGAAAACAGGAGCGAAGTTTGACCTCACAGGCCATCATGTGATGTCATTCATGACAGCAGGATAAATTTACTCTATTCTGTCAAGTTTGACTTTGGCACCTAAGTATTCTCAGCAGTCTGCAGACTTTTCACGGATCAGAATGACACCTAACTGTCAGAAGGCTACTGTTTATTTGCCACAAGTGACTTTCTCCAAGTCATCTGAAGGAGTACACTTGGGAATTCGGAAGCACAATTTTTTAAAAAGCCAGAAGGAGCACTCGTTTAAGAAACAAGTCAAAAGATGCATGTCATTTAATTTATCTTCACTTGACAATCTGAGAGGCTCGTGGAGCTGGTGATACCCTGGCTCCCAGTGTGCACTGGTTTCTAGTGGCTGAGGAGCCTGGTCTCAGATGAGGCAGAGCATCCTGGATCTTCTGAACTGCTATTCCTTAGGGATACCAAGTGCTGGTTCTCTTTGGCAAGGACAAGGCATGGGCGATGGAAACCTAGAGGCCATTCCTTCTAGTCTTGGGTCCTTGAAAATTCAAAGATCGACAACTGAGAGAGTCTGTTATGCAGTAGGGTGAGCAGAACTGGTGGTGATCCAGAATGTGTTACCAGGGAAGGATCAGTTTACTGCTGTTCTCTCTGGTTTTCTTATAGTCAAGGGATAATGGTGAGAAGGGCAGACCTGGGAAAGGGGGAGAGAATAATGCAGGGACACCAGGGATGAGGAGGAAAGCCTTTGGATACAGCTCTTCTGGTCTCATCTCATTAAACAATGAGCCTTCATGTTGGCTAGCAATGGCCCAGCAGTCAGTGCGTAGCCTTTTAGGTTGGACAAAAGTGCACTCCTCTCCCTGCTTGCTGCACGAACTACAGGGTGGCAACAGCCAGGAGGCTGTGACAGGCACTAAAACAGTCAAGCCTTGTTCTGACAGGCATGTCGAGCCTTGCATGACATGCAGGGTACAAGGGGGATTCAGGCCATAGAAGCCAAGGTCGAGACCATGCTGCGTGCGGCAGGGCTGCCTCTGAGGACAGGGCAGCACGGGTGGGCACAGTGTGAAGAGACCAGGGAACGAAAGCGTTCTCTGGATAGGGTTCTCCTAGAGGTTACTTATTAAACTCACTAAATAAAGGTAACAGAACAGAACAGGAGTCACCCAGGAAACTAATAAGACTGTCTGGTGATTGGAGAACAGAGGCCATGGTCTCTAGCATCCATGAAAGTTATTTGAAGGGATTCACATTCCAACAATATTAAAAATTTGCAATTTAGTAACGAAATACTAAGAAAACAGTGTTAAAACCAAAGATGAGGGCCAGGACAGAGTCTGTTTTTCTGTAACAGCTGACAATGGGAAGATCCTCTCCAACTGCCCATCTACAGAAAACAGAGAGACTCAGAGAGGGACGCAGAAGGGATGTGCTTATGTATGCACGTGTACACACACACACACACACACACACACACACACACACACACCTGTAGTGCTGGGGATCAAGCCCCGGACAATGTGGATATCCTAGGCAAGCACTATTCTGCATGTGTAGCCCTAGAAGACATACTTTTAAAGGGAGTTGTCCCCAGTCACCAGAAATATGGTCACCAGGGAAAGGACACCTAGTCAGATCTGAATTTCATGCAGATAATATTTTTAAGTACATTTCCATGAGATATCCATATCTTATGGAAGAAGTGCATTTTTATTTATGTCCAATTCAAATCTAACTCGATAGGCTGTATGTTTATTTGCTTTGCAAATCTGGAAGCTCTAACTGAGGAAGTTATGTCTTGTTCAAAGTCTGCTGCTGCTGTCAATCTTGTACCCGACAGCTCCCTCTCAAAGTCTCTAAGGCATTTGCTCTAAGCCCTACCCCAATGGAAGATCATGTTGGCTAGAGGTTTGGGTTTGGATGCTCTGGCTCTGGTCGAAGGCAGCACTGTGGGTTGTTTGGTTCCTGCCCTCCTCTGCAGCTGGACACAGTTCCCATAAGAGCATTCTTCAGCACTGGGCTGGGCCTTCAAGGGCATGAACAACTTTGGAGCCTTCTGCTGGTTCACTTTTAATTTTTGCCTCTGAGCATGGAATGCGGCCAGGGAAACACTCAGAGGAATTTCCCTCAAATGCCCTTGCAAGCTTGCAGAATGACAACCCACTCTACGGTGCATGCTACTGGAGGAGGGGCTTGCAAGCTTGCAGAATGACAACCCACTCTACGGTGCATGCTACTGGAGGAGGGGCTGGCTCGCAGTGGCTTGATTGGTAAGGCAGTTCCCTGGGGCCCAGGTACAAATGAGGGGGTCTGATGTGGGGGCTTCTGAGGAAGTGGACAGGCAGGTAGAGAAAGAGGGCAAATATTAAAGGGGGCCTCCTCCAGGGCCCGTGTTTTTCTGTGCTGAAAAGGTACCTCTACTTCTGAGCATGAAACAAGAAGCTCAAAAGTGGCTTGAGTAGAGAGAGGAAACCATTCCCACAGGTTTCCAGGACCCCTAATTAGGCTGTTGTTAAAAGCCTTGTCAAAGGAAGGTAATCTGAAATTTAATGTTCTTTTAGTCAATTTGGGGAAAGGCAACACTAGACCTGAACAATGGGTGTACGCCCCCACCTCTTGGCTAGACACTGTAACAGCAATTAGGGACTGGAACCAGTCTCTCGTCTCCTAGTGGGCTGTCTTTTTCAGCAGGGACCTGATCTGCGCTTATCTTAGCATAAGCAGTAATTCCGGTGACACCCAATTCCAAGCCCTACTGTGTTTTGTCTAGTTCAAGATTCCTAAAGGATTGTGGGATAGCATCCTAATGGTGCTCTTCTAACAGAGGCCAGAGGAGGCAGTACTGAGCAGTCACTCACTAGCCTCTAGGCCAGTCCCATTCCCCTAACGCCCATTTAATAAGCGAGTGAGCCATTGTAGTTGTTCTGCTCGGGTCCTCATGAGTCAGTGACTGACCTAACTGGAATAATCCACATGGTTTCTGGTGGCTAGAAAGTAAATGGCTCCTTAGGGTCTAGTAGTTGCCTAAGGAATAATTCGCAAATAGCTTAAGTGTTAGGAAAACAGTACCTAATTTTTACTTTATTTATGGGGTAAGGAGAAAAAGAACATACTGCAGAGCCTTCTCTCCCATCGCCTAGGACCAAGCCAGGTGGAAAGTCATGTCTCACCAAGCAGAGCTGAGGGTTGGGATGGAACCGAACCTTAACTAGGACTGCCCAGGTCTTTAGAGTAGAAATGCTGGGCAGACGGCTAGGACTCCTAACTCTGCCATGGCTCTCCTTTGATGAAATGACCATTTTATTTTTCTACAATACGGTTCAGACCATTTGTCTTCTGGTTCTCACATGAGACAGAATGACACAAATAGATGTGAAGATGCCCACGGGGGACTAAGCCATGTGCTCATACACAGGCTGTGTGGCTTTTCTAAACAGTGAGCCTCCACTTTATAAATTAGGCAAGCCTGTGTGATGGACTCACCCCTAAGGAGGAAAGGCAGGATGCGGGATTCTAACCAAGGCTAAGGATGCTCAAAGTGCTTCTACCTGGACTCTGCATGTGGCCTGTTGAAGTTGTAGGCCTTGGCTGCGAGATGCCCTGCATCTTGTCTGTGGGGTTCTTGTTCCCCTCCTTCCCTGAATTTCAAGAGCTTCTTTTCTACAATGAGCTCAAGAGCAAACCTGTGCCACTTGGCTGTGGAGCTCTGCAAGGCAGGACGGCAGCATGACCCTCTGGGAGAAGAACTAGATCAAGCCACTCAAAACAGAGGCGGTGCCTATTCCCATGAGCACTTGGGGTTCATGACACAAATGGGCTGGGAGGTCAGAATACTCCTGGAGTACACGGGGGCTAGGGAGCTAGAAGCCCTGAGTCATTTGAAGAGTAAGTGCTTCACGTCTCCATCTTGGATTCTGTGTTATACTAGTCTCTCACTCACTGGATCTGGTCAGAGTGGTTAGCTGTCAGCGCTCAGGGTTATTGGCCCAACCCACAAGCAAATGGTGCCAGACACTACCTGATAAAAATGTGACAAGGAAAGGTCAGTTTATACCTCAACATTGCCCCCTAGAATATTATCTTCCACCAAAATACGGAGAGCCCAAATGATTTAGAAAACCATTCAAAACAGGTGCGGTTTTTGGAGATCCCTGTCCCGGGCAGCAGGGATTAACTCAGAAATGTGGGTAAAGGTTGGAAAGGGGATTTTAAAATGCCATGCAAGGCCATGCGTATTGTGCCTCTTGGCTTCGCTTCTTAGGATGGGATCACAGGAGAGCAGAGGAGATCCCCCAATGTCCCTGACCAGCTCTGCGTACACAGGGACAGGTCAGTCATCATCCGCAGTTTTACCTGGAGTCTTCATGGACCGCTTCTTCTGGCCTGTCAAAAAGCAAGTGCAGGTTTGGATGGCAGGGAACAAAGTTGACGAGGAGGCTGAACACTGCATGAAGAGAGGACCAAGCCAATGAGAGAACAACGGCAGCAACAGAAAACCAAACAAACCCTGCCACAGACCTGCTGGGGGATGAGTCGCTGGACGTGGATGAGGTGGGCATAGGGCTGGATGGCGCCGAGAACATGGGCCATGATGGCGAGAGGGGTGAAGTTGGGCTTGGATTCGGGGGGCTGCAAGACATAACAACCAGAAAACTCATCAGCACATAGGGAAGCCACGATGGGAGCACAGGCAGTTCATGGGAGGCCAAATGACAGGGTGCTAGAGCAGAACATGGGAGCATCAGAGTCCAGAGGCACGCTGTCAAGTCTCCGTGCTCCAGGTCAGTCCTCTGCATTTGAGGTATTAATGCACAGACAAGCCTCTTTGCCTGTCTCTCAAATGCTTTCTAAATGACCTGAGGTTCTCTGCTATCCATTTACCACTGGCTATTGGTGGACATGCATTGGACCTACCTACATGAATCAGTATCCATGTGTTTTGCTGCCTGCTTGGGAATACACTGGCCTCACTCTCAGTCAGCTTTTAGCTTTCACTGTAGTGCGCTTTTAAAGTTATGTCTCAGCAGAAAAGAATATTTTTCTGGGCCACAAAGGCCATTCAGCCAGAAAACAATTTCCTGTTTACATTTTTAACTCCATGGGCTGTGTGCCATCGGAGATCTGAGTGTGCATTAGGAACACACTAGGGGACAGGCAGGATGGATACACACCTTTCAGAGACAGCACTTATGGCTAGGAGCAGCTCCCTGGAGATGTGCAGCCCAGGTCTGTGCTATCTCTTGATCGCAGATGCTCAAAGAATAACCCCAACCAAAAGGCAATTTTAGAAATGAAACCAAAACCTCAAATTTGACCATTTTATAATGTGATAGGCAGCTGACCAAAGGGTCGGAGAGGAATGGTTGAAGTTCTATAATCTGGCTTATACATTTTAGTTAGCCATGGCCATCTGACTTATTTCTGCAAATTATACAAACACCTTAGCACCTAGGTAAAAAAAAAATCACAGTATGTAACAAAAAGTGCAAACACAGATGGCGAGGATGATTGGGAGCAGAGCTAGTCATATAGCCAGCCATAGTCCCTGAATCTTCAGCCGGCCGCTAGATTGTTCAAAGCCCTTTATGGAATACAAAGGACTGGAGTCAGTCCTAAAGGACAATCACAGATGGGAATTCAGGAAGAATATTTGTGCATGTGTGTGCGTGCATGTGCGTGTGCGTGTGCGTGTGCGTGTGTGTGTGTGTGTGTGTGTGTGTGTAAAATGCTGTAACATGAAGACCTGTGTCAGCATTCAGAAAAAACTCTGTGTGAAGTTCATATCCTTGAAACTGATGAAACATTTAATTCAATGTCAGCATGAGTATTATATCTATAGACTATGGATCTTGTGAGCAAGGAAGTATTGTTCCTTTGTGGTAGCTAGACTGTCTATGTAATCCCTCAGGTATTAAGAGATAACTAGTAACTATACTAGTGGCACTCACTAAAATACTCAACAAGCCCCCAGACAGGCACTACTGGAATTTCCACTTCACAGATGTGAAGCCCTGGGCTACAGTATCGAGGAGGGCCAGTCTTTAAGTGACAGGGCCAAGATTCACCCCAATGCTCTGACCCAAAGCCTGGGCTCTTGTTGCCAGTGTTCTTTCTCTGGGAACACTGTTCTGCTAGCCCCCCCTCCCAAAGCTGCTTAACAGACCCATGGCTTTAGTGATTCTCTAAATCACTGATTTAAGAGTTTCCTTCAGACATCTACCACATTTGCAAGGGAGAATGGAAATACAGTAGCTGATTCAGTAAGATACAACACATAGTAAATTCCAATAGACTCCTCAGTCCTGTCTCCAGGGTTCTGTCTGGTAGACTCATCTTGCAGACGGGATTCATACAAGGGAAGAAATAAAATTCAAGAGTAGATCCTTTTAGTAATTTCTTCTATCCGTCAACAACTCGTTGACGAGCACCCATAATGAGCAAGACAATAAGTACAATTTGCCAAAGCTCCTGGCTCAGAGAGCTTAAAGCATATCTGACAAGATGCGACAGGTGGAAAAGAAAAGCAGCAACCAAGACAGCAAGAATCACCGGTGGGAGGTCAGTGACTCTTGCTGCGAGCTGAGCATCTGCTCCTGGGGGCTCCCACTTAGCTGTCTCTCACCTATGCTGTGCAGCCTTCCTTAGTACGGTGCCCGCAACCGAGGTCATGATTTCTCAGGCCCCTCTCTGTCCCACTTCAAAATGTGCCAGTCAGGAAGGCCTGAAAAGGACTCCTGGATCATGGCCAAAACCAGAAAACTAAGTGATAACAGGGGAGGGTCAAAGGAACAACTCAGAGGCCTGGTCTAATCTGTTCCTGTGGTAATACCACCGAACAATTCAAAAGGATTTACGAAATAGTTTAAAATTACTTCTTTATTGAGGAAATGCCTGTAGCTTCCTATCTCATCTGTACGGGAAGTATAGTCTGGGAATACAATATGGGGTTCTGAGTGTTGTTCTATATCCTCAGACATCTCAACAGTTCCTGGCCAGGAAAACATGGATGAAATTATCTGGGGGTGGGGGAGGGGGAGGAGAAGGGGGAGAGGGAGAGAGAGGGGAAGAGCAATTGTAACTTCTGTAAGAAGTGACTCCTCATGTTTCTTGTCAACTGCCATAATACTAGCTGCTTTTTTACATGTCTAACAGTATTTTGTTTGTTTTAGTCATAGCAATAACATTTGTTTGCTATGAAATGACTTGAATTTAAAATCTATTACCACTGTGCTAGTGCTCGTGTAATAATCACATGCACACTCTACAGTACTTTTTATGATGTTTTCAACTACTAAGGCAAGTATGCTTTCAGTTTATACTTCAGAGATGTGTCATAAATGTCCTTATCAACAGCACCAGCACACATTTTGATATGCTGAAGAGAGCTTATAACAACAGAAGGGTTGCACACATAGAAGTGACCCTCTAAGAGACACTGAGACATTCTCCTTTACTTTTGATGGAATTCATACAGCATATAGGAGGGACTTAAAATGAGCAGAGATGATGATGATGGTGATGATGATGATGGTGATGGTGATGATGGTGATGATGGTGATGATGATGATGATGGTGATGATGATGATGGGATGGTGATGATGGTGATGGTGATGGTGATGATGGTGATGGTGATGGTGATGGTGATGATGATGATGGTGATGATGATGGTGATGGTGATGATGATGATGGTGATGATGATGGTGGTGATGATGATGGTGGTGATGATGATGATGGTGATGATGATGATGGGGATGGTGATGATGGTGATGATGATGGTGATGATGATGGTGATGGTGATGATGGTGATGGTGATGGTGATGATGGTGATGGTGATGGTGATGGTGATGATGATGATGGTGATGATGATGGTGGTGATGATGATGATGGGGATGGTGATGATGGTGATGATGATGATGGTGATGGTGATGATGGGGATGGTGATGATGGTGATGATGGTGGTGATGATGATGGTGATGGTGATGATGATGATGGTGATGATGATGATGGTGATGATGATGATGGGGATGGTGATGATGGTGATGATGATGATGGTGATGGTGATGATGGGGATGGTGATGATGGTGATGATGGTGGTGATGATGATGGTGATGGTGATGATGATGATGGTGATGATGATGATGGTGATGATGATGATGGGGATGGTGATGATGGTGATGATGATGATGATGATGGTGATGGTGATGATGGTGATGGTGATGATGGGGATGGTGATGATGGTGGTGATGATGGTGATGGTGATGGTGATGATGATGATGGTGATGATGATGATGGTGATGATGATGATGGTGATGATGATGATGGTGATGGTGATGATGGGGATGGTGATGATGGTGATGGTGATGATGGTGATGGTGATGGTGATGATGGTGATGGTGATGGTGATGATGGTGATGGTGATGGTGATGATGGTGATGGTGATGGTGATGGTGATGATGGTGATGATGATGATGGTGATGGTGATGGTGATGATGGTGATGGTGATGGTGATGGTGATGATGATGATGGTGATGGTGGTGGTGATGGTGATGATGATGGTGATGGTGATGATGATGATGGTGATGGTGGTGGTGATGGTGATGATGATGGTGATGGTGGTGGTGATGGTGATGATGATGGTGATGGTGATGATGGTGATGGTGATGATGGTGATGGTGATGGTGATGATGGTGATGGTGATGGTGATGATGGTGATGGTGATGGTGATGATGGTGATGGTGATGGTGATGGTGATGATGGTGATGATGATGATGGTGATGGTGATGGTGATGATGGTGATGGTGATGGTGATGGTGATGATGATGATGGTGATGGTGGTGGTGATGGTGATGATGATGGTGATGGTGATGATGATGATGGTGATGGTGGTGGTGATGGTGATGATGATGGTGATGGTGGTGGTGATGGTGATGATGATGGTGATGGTGATGATGGTGATGGTGATGATGGTGGTGATGGTGGTGATGGTGATGGTGATGATGATGATGGTGATGGTGGTGATGGTGATGGTGATGGTGGTGATGGTGATGGTGATGATGGTGATGGTGATGGTGATGGTGGTGATGGTGGTGATGGTGGTGATGGTGATGGTGATGGTGGTGATGATGATGGTGATGGTGGTGATGGTGATGGTGATGGTGATGGTGGTGATGGTGGTGATGGTGGTGATGGTGATGGTGATGGTGGTGATGATGATGGTGATGGTGGTGATGGTGATGGTGATGGTGGTGATGGTGATGGTGATGATGGTGATGGTGATGGTGATGATGGTGATGGTGATGATGGTGATGGTGATGGTGATGATGGTGATGATGGTGATGATGGTGATGGCCCATATGTGTATAACTATCAATTTCCTCTTTACTACAGCAACAACTAGCTATAGGTTCTTTATTAAAATGACAAGAACTAACAACCAACCAACCAATCAACAAAAACCTCTCACACCATTACAATCCCAAATAAATCAGGCAAACAGAAAATGGTCAATTTCACCTTCGGCCCTAAAACCTCCAATAAGAAATTCTGGATTCTTTTCCCACTAATAAAGCCAAGCATAACAAACAATAGAGGTTAGAATGGGAGGAAATAACTTTCTAACTAGAGTTTGAGCAGATGACCCCTATAAAGGCTTCTTCCAAGCCTCAGCCCAGCTGGGTAGTTCCCAGTTGAATACCCCAGCACATTTTTCACCCTAAATATTCCTGGAGTCCTGCCAAGCCTTCATCAAGGTCCAACTGCAGCAATAACGGCTTCAACTTCATCATGGAAGGAACATTTGCTGGGTTGCTTTGCATCTAATTGGAAGGCTTGGATCCGTTGTAGTGTGCTGGCCCATGGTGTCCTCAAAAGGAGTTGTCTGCCTAGGCAGATCCTTTGACATCCCACACAGTGAGAGAGTTACAGTTTAGGAAGAAGATAAGTGGCAGGCTTGGCAGCCTGTGAGGTTGTGGCTGATAGTTCAAGTACAGTGTGTAGTAACGCCATCAGCTCGACACCCTCTGTGGTGAGTCACTTGAAAGATGGGACGTGTGATGTACCAGTCAGGGCATGCTTACCATGCTGCCCAACGCTACCTGGGCACGCTCCCAGTCCCAACAGAGAGGCAACAGACCCTTTCGGGTCTTTGCACCATCATGAAAGGGCTTGTATAAGAGGAAGGGTGCTCTTACAAGAGACGTAAGCTCACCAATAAAAACGAAGTTTATCTTGGGTGAGGGATGTACGCCACAGCATGTTTCTCTACAATGTGCAAGGCCCTGGGCTCATTCCACAGCACAGGACGTAAAAAGGGAAGAAAGCTGATCTTTCCAAATTCTTATAACCAAATTTTGATTTTGTACAAAAATGGAAAAATACTTAAAAAAAAAAGAAAAGCAGTGAAGTTGTATATAATTTACAGAACTGACAATCACTTTATATCTTAACCAATGCCTTCTGACTTTTGAGAGCAGCATAATATTATATGCACAGCTATCAGATTGCTTTGTTGATGTTACTCAATATAAGGATTTCCAACGTCATTTAATAGGCTCTAGTACATTTTCAGTGGCTATAGGGAATTCTAGAACATGGTATACCTGATTTATGTAGTCATTCTGTGTGTAGTCTAGATTGTTCTCCTCTCTTAGCTAGTATACATAGCACTGCCATCACACCCTCATAGAGGATCACTGCCTGTGTGTCACCAATTGTTTCCTTAGCATAAATTCCTGGAAGTAACATTAGTGGGTAAAAGGTTAGGGATCTTCTTTTAAGGGTCATGATATATCCTGCCAAATAAATAGCTTTTCAAAAGAGATCCAGTGAATGCATTCCAACGACGTTGAGCATTATCATGTCCAAAAGACTAGATAGGTTGCTTTGGTTTTAAGATTAGCTTAGATACCCCCGTCCCCTTCCTGGTGTTTCCAATGATGTACAAATGAGTGTAATATCCTCGAGGTGCTTTGTTTCTACATGGAAGCAATATTTATGTCTCTTCTAAATTATATCAGCCTAATGTTAAGAAGTGAGGAAAGCACGTGGACACTGAATACCTAGTTGAAGGTGGGGCGGAGTCAGGAGAAATGGGAGGAGTGACTATTCAGCTAGCCCAGAACTCTGGAAGACTGAATAGAAGGAATGAGGAGAGGATAAAGGCTCCAGAGCCAGCATCGCATTGCACTGTGGAGAAGACATAAAACCTGCATTTATTCCTCTGTCAGAAGTGACCCATGATCTGTAGCCCACATGCCTGTAGTTCAGGCCTGGGCCAGGGCTGGCCTTTAGACCTGGAATTGATACTGAAGCCATTAAGGCAAGTCTCATCTGGCCTTATCTCTCTTGTCTTTATCCTCTCCCCCAGTAAGGAGATGGAAAAGCCAAAAGCATTCTGGTTAATATAATTCCAAGTCAGTGAGTAACTGTTTCCTGGAAAACATCCCTTTATGATTGCCTTAGAATGTCATGCAAAGAGCAAGGAAAGGAGCGCTGGTCATCAGGATGACAAGAGCTGGTCTGAACAAACGATACAGAAATAAATGTGTAAGTATGACAACTGAAAAGCACAGATTCCATCATGGTGTGCGTCCTCAGCATTTTATAGCAGACACTGTGTATATGCCAACCTTTAGGAACTTGCAAAATGTGATTTCTACTTAACAAGTAGTGACTTCTCTGTTCTACAGTAAGTTACAGCAATTGTTCTGATGACAGGGAGGTATAAATATGGTTCTTAAAATGAAATCTGCAAGCACCGGTAAGAATGATGTAAATATAGCACTCATCGATTAGATTCTCTAATACAAAAATGTATGGTGTCCTTCTATAAATAGTACTAAAATAACTGGATACCTAATAACACTGGACCTCCTATCTCACACCATACGAATCAAATGATTTCCAGGTAGATTACAGATCTTAATACCAAAGGCAAACAATAAAGGCCATAGAAGATAAATCCAGAGTTGGATTTATCCAATGGTGTACTCTCAGGGAAGACCAGGTAGACTTGACTATATTAAAACATTAACTTTGAGCCAGGTATGGTGCCACGTACCCGAAATCCCAGTGCTTGGGAGGCTTGCAGGAGGATTTGGAGTAGAGGCCAGCCTGCGCTACATAATGAGTTCAAGGTTAGTATGATCCTCTTTCAAAACAAAAATAAACACAATAGAATTCCCCGTTAAAACCCAAACAAGTGTCGTTTCATTAAAAGAATGGGGAAAGGCCTCTGACACACAAACATGCAACTCGTCTCTGGTTTCTTGAACTACTACTAACAAATAAGAGGCGCCCAGTAGACAATGGGCAAAGAACATGAGCGGAGACCGTAAAAGGGAAAGACAAAGAGAAAAAAAGTGCTGTGCTTTCCTGTAGGCCAGGAAGAACACATGAGAGCCACAGAAGACAGTCCCACCCGCCTGTCAAATGACTAGAGGGTGGGCTTCAGATACAGAGAGGGCCGGCGTGTCTCACGTGGGACACAGGGAACCACTGAATTCTACTGAAGGGGAGGAAGCAGCACACGGCTGCAGCCATTCTGAGCAACGAGAGGAGGATGGCGTCTCAGTCCAGCAGCTACATTTCCGGGGCGTCCCCCAGAGCACTGTGTATGCGCATCCTAAGCAGAGCACGGCTGGGAGATGGCTCAGGTGCAAAGTGCTTGTCCTGCCAGCACGACCAAGGACCTCCAAAGAAAACATAGCTGGAGCAAGACACCCTTCTGTGTTAACCTGTATTTGGGGACAGGCAGGAAGGCCTGGTCATAGAAGTGTAAACAATGTAAACGAATCCACCAGTTAGTTACTGGTTGTCTTAGGTCATATCACATTACCTGTGTGTTCTGAGATCACACACACTCAGTGAATAGAACTTATGCCTATTACATATCCTTCCTCTCTAGGCCCCAGCCCTAAGTTCTGTTTGTCCGTCAATAGAGTTCATTTTTATTGTAAAGGTCACAGGTGCTTTACTACTTTGCAAGGGAATTTAGATGTAGTCAGCCCTGAAGCTTTGTTAAAAGAATTGTCACATGGAGACTTTTCTCCCAAAGTTCTATTATGTTTAAATGTGTGGAAGAATTAAAACACAGGATCAGAATCTAGAAGTGGAGAATGCTTTCAGTGTCTTGATACAACCGTGCATTTTATTGCAACAAAGATAAATGAGTCGTGTGTGCACGGGTGGCCCCTAAAACTGTAGAGCAAAGAGACACAGGACAGAGAACATTTCAGAAAAATACTGCTTTTATGGAAACATGCTATCTTCATTATTTCCAGATTCCCCATTACCAAATTTACACTTTACTTCTAACACTAAGAAAACAAACACTTGGGTACTTTAAGGGCTGCCTAGGAGGAGTGAAAACTCTGGGTGACATGATTGCTCCAAGGCATGGCTCAGCCTCTTGGCTGCAGCTTATACACTGTAAGTGTCCTTTCAAGGTCTGTGTGGACACAGCTTTTTAGTTCTTAAACACTTTATTTATTCTTATTTTATGTGTATGAGTGTTTTGGCTGCATGTATGTATGTATGCATGTGTACCACATGTGTGCCTAGTATGAAGAGAAGTTAGAAGAGGGGTTGGAGCTCCTAGAACTGAAGTGATGGATGGCTGTGAGTCACCATGTGGGAGCTGGGATCTGAACCTGGGTCCTCTGCAAGAGCAGCCAGTGCTCTTAACCACTGAGCCATTGCTCCAGCTCTCTCTCTTTCTCTCTCTCTTTGTGTGTGTGTGTGTCTGTGTGTGTGTGTGTGTGTGTGTGTGTGTGTGTGTGCGCGCGCGCGCGCTAAGCTTTCTGGTTTAAGTAGTTTTAGTCTTATAATAGAATTGAGCAGAAAGTCCTAAGTTCCCTTGTCCACAGACAAACATTGTCTTTGTACTTTTAAATAGTTTCTTATACTGTCTACCGTGCAAACTGTTCACTGTACTCTTTAGGATGTTTGAGAAGGCCAAAGGATAGCTTCGATTTTCTGTGTTGTGGGTACATTTCCACTTGGCAGCTCCCAACTTACGCCGTTCTCCACCTTTTCAGTCAGGTGCCTTTAAGACCCTTACTGCATACCTTCTATGCACCCAAACTAACCTCCCTACCCTGCCCGCCTCAATGAGAGTTTATGCAGACTATTTCAGGGACTTTTTTTCCTTTTCTGTCTTTAGTGAAATTAACACAACCATCCAAGCCTCTTTTCTTTACTGGCGCACAGGGAAGTCAAGGAGGATGTCTCTGATGTCACATTCTGAGTAGGCTGGACAATATGTTATGGACACAGCAAGAAGCCAGACCATCTGGCACACTTTTCTATACAGCCTCCTCTCAGGGAAGGCTTCCTGTTTGCACTACTCAAAACTGAGCAGGGAGAATTTTTAATAAGAGGCAAAATGTTGACTAGCAAAAATAAAAGAGTATCTAAAATTAGTAGTGGTGTCTCAGATTTTTTTAGCTTTACAGTAAACCTGTAAAGACAAAATAAGGAGTCTAAAATAATGCACTGTTCAGAGCTTCCAGCAATAGAGAAAGGGTTTCTGCTAATGACATTGGCTAGAAGGGTTAAATACTTATAACTGTACAGCGGTCCGGATACCGAAAAGGCTTATGAGACAGAGAGATAAGAGGAGGCAAGCTCTGATGCAAAGGCCAACACTCTCCAACTGTCCTTCCTTCCAAGTGAATGGAGACTCCCCTTGAATTCTACTGTTTACTCAATAGTCTAAGCATGTGGAAAATTGTTGTGCTCTGATTTCAAGCTACTCGTCTTCTCTAGTCTATCTTCAGTGCCTGGCCCTGTTCCTTCAGTGTACACAGCAGTAAAACTCCTGTCTCCTCGATTTCCATGAGGTCTCCCGATACCAGGGGTGCAGGGGCAGCGGACTTTATTGTGATCTCTCAGCCCCGTTTTTTTTTGTTTGTTTGTTTGTTTGTTTTTTGTTTTTAGTTCTGAGGACTTCCTGACTTGACTGTAAAAAAAATTGAGTGATTTTCCAGCAAAGTCACCTTTCACTCGGGGAAATAAAAAGAATTTTAACATCTGTGAATAAAAACAAATGGAAGGAATATGATTTTCATATTCCTTCTCTCCAGACCCATCTCCCCAATTTTGTGCACCGCCTCCCCCCCACCATGAAGTGTGTACTTGGTTAACTTAGATGACGTATTTTGGTGACGATTTTAAAATATCCATTTTGCCATGTAATTTCTCTGCTTGAAGCATTTCAGTGCTTCCTCACTGATCACAGGGTGACTAACACATTCTCAAAGGAACAGCCAGTCTTGTTTCTGACCCAGCTGACAGCATACTCTAGGTACACAGACCTCCCTAACACACTGCTTAATAAAGGTTGAACCTTCCCACTGTTTACTAAACGTAGCCTAAATCCCTTCCCCTGGTAGAGCTGCATGTGGAAGTTTAGTTGATCACTGCACAGCAGCTTCCCCAGATCCCTTCACCTTGAGAAGTTCTTACCCACCCCAGTGTGTCACCCACATGGCTGTAGGGAGACACGGAACCTATGCTGCACAATCAGAATCCTTCCTACCAGCACAATGGCTGCTCCACAGATGGGCAGTATCCGACCACCATGTACTCACAGGGCACAAGTCTTAACACTCCCTTTCTGGATCTAACACCATAAGTGGATTGGAATAGAGGGAACAGAGATCTTGTTCCATAATCTCATGGAATACATTTGCCAGCAAATGAAGTTCTAAAAAGAGAGGGATGAGAAGCAATTGTAAGACCAGTGATGTGATTCCCTGGGATCAGTTGTATTTAAGGTTGGATATGTCCTGAGATTTCTTCAAATGCACATTTAGAACTTTCACCCCAACCTTCCAACCTACCCAGGTGTCCCTCATTTGAAGGTCTCATGAGAATCCAAAACCCCTTTCATTACTCCCCTCTTTTATGCTACTGGGGATTGAACTCAGGGCCTCATGCATGTTGGGTGAGCACTCTTCAGCTATACCCTCAAGCCCTTCGAGGACACTTGTCCACGCGCGTGCGTGCGTGCGTGCGTGTGTGTGTGTGTGTGTGTGTGTGTGTGTGTGTTGCAGTGTATTGTTATATCCAGTCCAATCTGGCCTTGTGGCTTTGAACTTAAGATAGTCTTGCCCTCCTAAATGCTAGTATTACAGCTACCCACCCCCATTCTTCCTCCATACCTTCTTACCTTCTCCCTTCCCCTTCCTTTGAGACATATCTCATGCAGCCTTGGTTGACCTGGAACTTGATATATAGCTAAGAATATGCACAAATTCCTGATTCTCCTAATCGACATCCCCTCCACCCCCCACCCCCCACCCACATTCAAGCACTGAGACTTCCAGGTGTGAGCCACCATGCCAACCTTTCCAAATCACGGTCATTGAACGACCATGAAGTAAACAGTTTAGATGGCAGACAAATAGGCACATGTGAGGAGATTGTGTAGATACCCTGTATAGCCATTTAAAATGTCAACTGCTTTTTCCCCTCATCTCACAAGCCACAAATAAACAGGCAGACACCGTAGCCCCACCCTGTCTGGATCTGGCCCAGGAACCTCAGATTGCCACCCTGTTGTCACAGCAGCTGAGGTTGACGTGTGCCTTGGGCACACTTTGAGTTTCCCATTCCTTGCTCCTGTGGTGCACATGCTTCTGCCTCTAATGTCCCTGCGCCTGTGCTAGCCATGGCCTATCCGGTTATTCAAAGCATGCTTCGAATGCCGCCTCCTTCCTGATGCTTCTTTGATATCACAAGGAGTCAAGGAGTGAATCTCTCTCCTCTTAAGCCTTGAGGACTATATTTCTCTCCTGGTCTTGACTCTATCTTGTATCGTCATTATCATATCCCCTTTGAACTTCTTCTTATGCACTATAATAAGTTTCTTTGAACTGGCAATATTCAAAAGCTATGTTAAAGTGAAAAACTCCATAGCCTTAGAGCAAAACACTTTAGGAAAGAAAATATGTGTCCATAAGAGACCAAGGGCCAGATACTGGCAGCCAGGGAAGCTTGACATTCTGAAATCAGAATTATGTGAGATTAAAGGGAACTGCTCTTTCTGGTTGGTCAAAGCTCTGCAGTCAGTCACTTATTCCCCAGCCTGGGATGATTATGCTTAAGAAAAAAGATACGCTGTTAGGGGAGTTTCCCATATTTTTTTCTTCCGGTTAGGAAAGGGGAGAGAGAAATGCTGGGTGAATTCCTGGGCTTTGGTATTCAGTCTCAGTCACCAGGGGCTTCCTTCTTCCAATTGGATAACATGCAGGGCTGTCCCAAGCCACGCATGCGTGCCCAGTACCATGACTTGGACTTGGCTGATGTCATACGTATATTTTAAATCTGTAACATTTTAAGCTCTTTAAATTGATGTCTCCAATAAAACATACACCTCTACTCTAGTCCTTTCTAAACAATAATATCTCGTTGTTATTATTATTATTACTATTGTTGCTATTAATATTAATATTATTATTATGATTAATTATGGCAAAAAAAGTTCATCCGTGCTCCATTTAGAATTAGCTGGGCTCTCAGTGGCATCCTGTTAACACTTGAGGAATTTCTTAGCCACCAAACCCACTTTTTTTTTTAAACTTTTGTAAAAGTGTAATATATGTTTTTAGAAAGTCTAATGTTTTGAAGAACTAAATAATGTATTAAAACACATCCATCCATGTGGGTGCTCACAGTTGTGCTTTTCTAAAATCTTAATTTTGTTATCATTTGTTTGTATTGCACACAAGGAAGCAACTATCAACAGTTACAGACTGTTTAGTGCTCCCAGAAGAGCTCAAAACAGAACTTTGGTCATGTGACTTAGATGCCTTGAGAGCCTTCAGTTTTTGGTGACCAAGCCTGAGAGCACGGAGAAGGTGTGCAACTCTCTTCCTAGAAAGGTCCTTTCTGTCATTAACTGTCAGGCTCCTCCCAACCATCCGCAACTGGGCAACATTTTAGCTCTACAGATCTGCCTTGCCTGGACATTTCACAAAGCGAGCATATCTTGTATGGTCTTTTGTGGGCTGTTAATTTCATAGCATAATTTATGAGGTTTGTTCATGTTGGAGCATGTATGCTAGTCAATTCATCTTTATTGGTGAATCATACTGCATTGTACGGATACCTACTGTCTCCATCTGAATTTGTAAGATTTCTGTACAGACTGTGAACACAAGTTATTTACCAGTGATGACTTTTGCAAATATGATTTTCTATTTGCATCTTTTTAATTTTTCTCAAGTATCTTTTGAAAGGCCAAACTTCTTATTTTAAATTGACTTTTTATAGATTCTTTGTTTGACATCATGCACCCAAACCCACTCATTTCCCTGTCCCTTCATATTCCCCTCTGCCCTTGCAACGTAGTCCCCCAAAAGAAAATAAACAAAAATTTTAAAAGCAAACAAACAAAAAACCTTGTCCTGGAAATATCTTGTCCTGGAAGCTGTAATATTGTCACAGTGTGTGTCACAGTATAATCTTTTGTCCTCACATCTTTTCTAGCAAATGTTCATTGTAATAAGTCTGGTTCAAGTCCTCCGGCGTCCACTACACTATCCATACTGGATCCTCACCAGGACTCCTCCTGGTTATCTTGTTGTTGAAAAGGCCAGACTCTGATGGTCTTATTCACTAGGTTTTTCTCCTATAGATGATGCTTTGATTATCATATCTAAGAAATCTTTGCCTAAAGTATGCTTTTCCTCTCATATTTCCTTCTAGAAGTTTCCTGGAAGTATCCTAATTTTTTTCCATGTCTGAAGAACAGGGCACAGGGCCTCGTCCAGTGTTCCTGACACCAGACACTGGATGCCTGGGCAAACTGGAAGCACGTTCCCCTACAGCATTTTTCTACTGTGTATTTTCACAATTTACTGAATGCTTAGTTTATTTAGGAAGCATGTGTTGGAAGACTTAAAAAATATATTTTGGGTTGTTTTAGATATTTCCTCAAAAACCTTGGAAGCAGGTCCAGTGGGACTATCTGTTAAAAGGCAAACGAGAAGGCAGCATCTGCCTGCGGGAGCTGCACTCATGCCATGGAGGGGTTGATCCTTACAAATCCCTTACTCAGCACGGCCTGGATTGGACTTTGTGGTCCTAAACCCAGGGTTTTCCTCCTGTACCCCAAAGGTACAGTAAAACCTCAGCCACTGAGAGCACATTGAGTCAATTGTTTACTTCCTATTACTAGATATTTACCAGGCATTCCTAGGTGAGTTTTAAAAGGCAGGAACTCCAGCAGGTCTCAGGAACCCAGCAGAGAGGATGCCTGAAATGCCTCTACCCTCAGCCCACTCATGTTCAAGCACTGTGAACATAAAGGTAGGAAAGAGGAGGAAAAGAATTACCAGTTTGTGCACTTTGTGTAACTATCCTTGTAGAATTTCTGTTTCATGTGTTTTCTGCTGTGCTGAATATAAAATGACTATGGTAGAAATAAACTTCATAAATAAGTTGACAGAAACAATATATGCATATTAGAGATACTTGCCCCAAATAGTTTTGTCTGATAATATTTTGATTATTATGATTTTAAAAGTTTAGCAACAATTACATGTGATATGAATATTAAAACAATGGAATTTAAGCAAACAAAAGTAAAAAGAATTCATTTTAGATGGCATTAAGAGCTAAGGAAAAAAAAATACAGCCAGGGCAGTGTAGAAGCAGGTGCCTGGTTGGGAAGGTGGATAGAGTAGTGTGAAGTCTGTGAACAGGGGATAGCACCTGAGCTGAAGTCTTAATAAGCCCGACCATGGAGCACCTGTTAGTATATGCTATCTGGGATTAAAACTAACCTAACCCCCACTTTCTCCCCTCATAATCTTTTTAAGAACAGTCTTTCTCCATAACACTGTATAAGTTTAATGGACAAGGTCTTATTTTGGTAGAAAGCTCTATCAAGTGGAGATCAGTAGGAAAGGACCTAGCTACAGCAGAGTTCTCAGCAGTGGCTGGTAACCGCTAAGCAGACTTATTCTGTAAGCACCTGCTTCTTGGCAAGGCTAAAATGCCATTCTGTCTGGGGAACAAATGCTTGCCTCTTCAATGATGTTTCTATATGTCCTTAAGGGGGGCTGTGCTTCTTTCTTTTTGGAAAAAAACAATGAGCTAAGACCCAAGCAACCAGCCAAACTGCCTGGGGAGTTCTTCCTTTGCATAAACTGCTGCATCTCCAGTTCATGAAGGGATCTGGGATCCCATGCATGGTCAGATATCACAGGTGGCCTGCTCCCTTATCTTAGGACACTGTTCTACACCAAACACTTCTGAAGTTCTTTCACTTTTATCAGCAGGCTTATGGCAATTCATGCACAAAGACGCCCATTCTGTTTCCAGTCACCACTGGAAAGTAGGTGACAATAAGTTTTCCACAGTGCCAATCCCTCTATACATCTGCAAGCCCTTTCTACTTATTTACCTCCCCAACCACCAAATTTATCATGACAAAATGGCACTCTGGTTATACTAAGGCTCCTGGTCACTCCTCTGGGAAGCTATGGAAATGGAAGAGGAAATCCCTTGGGAGAATCCTACCAAGGAAAGAATATTAGAAACTATAATGGCAGCAAATTATACAAATGAAAGATATGAAAATGTCCCTTCCTAACTCTTAGGCTAGCAAGCAGCTAATGGGGCCAGCAGGGTTGTGGCCCATGAATCTACACTGATTATGCTATCCTTTCCTTGTATCGTGGGTTCGGATAAGCAGCCAGAGATAGGAGCCAGAGACTCTGGGTTTCTACTGTGTCCAAGTCAGCTTGAACCTGAGGATGCTCAGTACAATTTTACTCCTTTAAAAATTAATGTTTATATTTTCAGCCTAACATCTCAGTAAGGCTGCCTTGGTTGTTACTGCTCTTTAAGCACCACTGTTGCTCAAGGACGACCAGAAGAACAAGGCCAGAAAGTCAGCCAATGAAGACAAAGACCCAGTAAATGAGTCTCAGGGCAAGGCCAAGAAATGGTCCCAAGGTAGCTATCCGAACAGGCTCTTCAACCTAGCTTTGTTTAACAAAGCTACGCTTGACAAACCGTACAGCTCCCAACCATAGCTCAGTACTCCAGCTACCACCACTTCCCACCCCCTCCACTCCACCCCCAGAAATTGAAGATTTGAGATTCCCTGACCAGGGCAGCCTTTTAGTAGCTACTGAGTAAAGGACTTATCAAGTTGGTTTCAGATCACAAAGCCCTGGTAATTTACATGAGAAACACAAAGGGCAGAGATGCCACAGCCTCTGGCAAAGATGCACAAAAGGCTTCATCACGGCACATTTGGAAAACAGAATTATATTTAAAAAAAAGAAGAAGAAAATTTGTTTGAATAAACTTTTACCGCTTTTGGCTCTAAAACCACATGTTAAGCTTCTTATCCACTGAATTAATCAACTTTCAATGCCAATCTGCCATTTAGTGAAAAGAATAAAGGAGTCTGGGTTGGGGTAGGTTGAGACCCTGTCCTGTGAAATATGGTACTTCCACATTCCCTTCCAGGGTCTAAGGTTACTGAGGCTGTAGTCTCATGGCGGTTGGAAAAGGACAATCAGGGTCAAGAGCAAACCAGGTCTCTGTTGAGACAAGACACAACACGGACACAAAGTCCCACTTCTGAAACACCAGCTAGCTATCCCTGGCAAGAGAGTGCACTGCTCACATGCTAGGTCTGGGCTGGGCACAGCTCCTTGCTGCTGACTTGGCCCAATCACCCTGTGAAGGTTGCTTTGGTTCTCCCGAGGGCTAAGAGGAGGGTTAGGGAGGCTGAACCATTTCCTAGGGTACTTACAGTGGCAATGAATGCCAGGTTTCCCCTCCCTGCTGCTCTGGGAGGCACTTACAGGGCTGAAGCCTCTGTATGCTAAGTTAACAAGTCTGGTGGAAAAGAGGAACCTGCCTGACACAGGTACAGTAGTAGCCTTGGAGGGAATCTGCTTGAACTGACCCCGAATCTGCTGAAGCAGTCACGACGCTAGCTAGTCTCCTGAGCTCATAAACACGTAGTTCACGGAAAAGCGTTTGGACACCTTTCAGCAGTTTGATGGGCTGTCTGTTTTCAGAGAATATATGTCATACATGATAAACAGACTGCTAAATGAAAAGCATATTTTAAGAATAGTGAATCAACAGTTGGTGTGAGAGTTTGGGATCAGGCGGCCCTTGAGTAGCTCTGAATACCGGTTCTACCACTTTGCTCCCATATCACCTGGGGAGATTTACTTAACTTCTGTGTGCCTCATTTTCTTCTCTTGCAAAACGGGGATCATTAATAATGCCCACACCCCAGGGACTGTACACACAAATGTGCTTAATCCGTTAAGGCTTGGCGCATACTAAGTGTTTACTAGTCGGCAGCTGTTGTGAGTGGGACGTGCTTGGCTAATGCTGTAAGATGATTTCTCTGTTTCGGAATGGAAATTAGGCTAAAGGACTAAGTACTTGGTAGCTGCAGCATCTATAACGCCTAAGGCATTGATGTAAACACAACACAGATGTATACCATGCCTTTAACTATGTCGCGAGGGAGATCGGGTAATGTGTATTTATAAATAGCTCCCCAATAGAGGACATGGAAAGCCCTGGACTCCATGGTTAGAGGGAGGCTCATCTGTGGAAGCCCAGCCTCTTTCCCCATAGGAGGTGGTACCTGCTTTCATACTGGCTCCTTCACCTCCTTCCAGTGGTGTCACCAGAAGGCTTGATAAACTTCCTGAGAAGCACCGGACCCTATTCCTATTGAGGAGGATGGGGACTAGGACCCCCACAGATACCAAAATTCACCGAAGCCCAAGCCCCCTGCATTAAATAGTGAAGCATGCTCAAATTATTTGTGATTCCTAAAGTAATATAAATGCTATCCAGAAAGCTGTTTTCCTTTCCTAAACAATATAGCAGTAAAAGTCTGCATGTGCTCGGTACAGATGCAATTCTATTTTAGGGATACATTTCGTTTTCAATTTGCCATGGATTATGTAAGGCCTACAAATGTTCACCTGTTGAAACTTAATCCCTGCTGTGAGGGACTGAGAGGGTGGAAACATAATCTGACTGGGTTGTGTAAAGGTGAGGTCTTTAGGAAGAGACAGGATTGGGTAAAGTCATCAGGTAGGACTCCTATGAATACCTAGAACTTTAAAGGAAAAGACTGAAAGACTATGGCACATACTCTCTGTCCCTAAATATACCACTTCAGACCCATTGTCTTAGTCAGGGTTTCTATTCCTGTACAAACATCATAACCAAGAAACAAGTTGGGGAGGAAAGGGTTTATTCAGCCTACACTTCTATGTTGTTGTTCATCAAAGGAAGTCAGGACTGGAACTCAAGCAGGTCAGGAAGCAGGAGCTGATGCAGAGGCCATGGAGGGATGTTCCTTACTGGCTTACTTGCTCTGGCTTGCTCAGTTTGCTCTCTTATAGAACCCAGGACTACCAGCCCAGGGATGGCACCAGCCAGAATGGGCCCTCCCGCCTTGATCACTAATTGATAAAATGTCCACAACTGGATCTCATGGAGGCATTTCCTCAACTGAAGCTCCTTTCTCTGTGATAACTCCAGCCTGTGTCAAGCTGACACACAAAACCAGTCAGTACAATTGACCTTTTGTCAACTTGACACACAAACACATCACTATTAAGCCTCAACCCTTACTTTCTTATTTATCTCCAAGATTTAAATAGCTTTAAAAGTCCCACAGTCTTGTATATTAAAAGTCCGATCTCTTTAAAATATCTAATATCTTTTAAAATTTAAGGTCTTTTAAAAATTCAAAGTCTTTTAACTGTGAACTCCACTAAAATACCTTCTTTCTTCAAGAGGGAAAAATCAGGGCACAGTCACAATCAAAAGCAAAATCAAACTCCAACTGTCTAATGTCTGGGATCTAACTCATGATCTTCTGGGCTCCTCTAAGGTATTGGGTCACTTCTCTCAGCCCTGCCATTTGTAGCACACACCTTGTCTTCTAGGCTCCAGCTGCCTGTACTCCACTGCTGCTGCTGTTCTTGGTGGTCATCTCATGGTACTGGCATCTCCAAAACACCACTGTCTTCCACTGTACCTAAGTTTCACCAATAGCCTCTCATGGGCTCTATTTATGGTGCCAAGTTTCAACTCCTTTGCATGACCGCTTCAGTCCTGGACCATCAGTTATAACTGAGGCTGCACCTTTACCAGTGTCCTTCTAAGGCCTGTCACAGTGCCAAGCCTCAGCTGGTCTTCATGATCTCTTCATGCCTTCAAAACTAGTACCACCTGGTGACTCTTACACATTACCAAATCCAGCCACAGCACAAGGTACAACCTTGACTATCTCTGGAACACAGCCTCTGTGCTCTCAGAAAACACTTCCCAGAAGATTTCACCTCAGTGATGCTGGTCTCTTCTTAATCACTGCTAATTTCTTAGCTCCAGCTAACCAGCATCAATAGTCCCAGTGACACAAAGATTTGCTTTAGTGGTTCTGATATCTTGTTAATCACAGCTGATTCTTCAGCCCCAGCTAACCAAAACAACAGAATCTTCACAATCAAAACATCAACATCCCTGATAAGTCTTTAATTTTTCCTCTGAAATTTCATAAGCCAGGCCTCCATCTTCTGCACTGTTCTCAACATTATCTTCCAAGCTCCTACAGAATATTCCACAGAGCTCTTAACATCCTAATGACTCTTCTGGTTCAAAGTTCCAAAGTCCTTTTACAGTTCTCCCCAAAACATGGTCCGGTTGTCACAGGAATACCCCATTCCTGGTACCAATTTGTCTTAGTCGGGGTTTCTATTCCTGTACAAACATCATGACCAAGAAACAAATTGGGGAGGAAAGGGTTTATTCAGCCTACACTTCTGTGTTGTTGTTCATCAAAGGAAGTCAGGACTGGAACTCAAGCAGGTCAGGAAGCAGGAGCTGAGGCAGAGGCCATGGAAGGATGTTCCTTACTGGCTTTTTTCCTCTGCCTTGCTCAGTTTACTTTCTTATAGAACCCAAAACCACCAGCCCAGGGATGGCACCAGCCACAATGGGCCCTCCCCCCTTGATCACTAATTGAGAAAATGCCTTATAGCTGGATCTTAAAGAAGCACTTCCTCAACTGAAGCTCCTTTCTCTGTGATAACTCTAGCTTGTGTCAAGTTGACATACAAAACCAGCCAGTACAACCATCCAGCAAGAAAATTACCACCAGGTGTGGCCTTTTTACCACATATATCTGAACTTCTTTCTTTCCTTTATCCATTGATCCATTTATCCATGATCCACCCATCTATCCATCTACCCACTCACCTACCCACCCATCATCTATCCATGCATCCATCCCTGTACCCATCCATCCATCCATTGTTGTGTGTATGTGTTCACAAAAGCCTGAGTAGCAAGTGTGGAGACCAGAGGCAATTCTATGGAGTCAGTTCTCTCCTTCTCTCTTTACCTGGGTCTTGGGGATTGAACTCAGGTCACCAGGCTTTCATTTTATGTTCCTCCTCAATTTTGCCTCATGGTTGCAAATAGGCTAACTGCTGGTTCTTTAGTAGGGTCGCTCCTTTGAGGAAGGCAACCCTGAGAACATACAGTGAGAGACTTGTCACGGTGGGTTCGAAGAGGAAGGGGCAGGGCAAGCTCCTTGAGGCCTGCAATAGGCTTGCAGCTCTGTAACTCTGCTTCACTCCCTTCCCTTGCCTTGAAAAAAAAAATGTTGTGAACAAAAGAGCTGGGGACAATGCTTGGTCCACAGAAAGCATCTCTGACATAAAGGCAGGAATTGTTAATGAATCTGATAACGGAAGGCATTTAAGGACAGGAATCAATACCTTAGTATCTATATAGTCCTCTGTAGCTTTCCAAAAGCACGGCTAAGTAGGAAGGGCTTGGGGGCTCTTTCAATTCAAATAGCCAAAGCCAGGTGACTTTATTTACTTTTTGTCATTTTGGTCCTTAAAAAAGTGATGTTCATTATCCCTTTTAAATACAAAAAGATGTGTGTGTGTATATATATGTGTGTGTGTGCATATACACATTTATCTGAAATATAGAGAAAAAGCTCATTGTTGTTAATTCTAGCTACAAACAAAATCCAAGCTTAATGTACAAAATAAAGAAAAAAATAATAAGCACAATACAGATCAAACTAGTCGTCAAAACACCCACCTGCCAACACACTGGTGACTATTTTAGGTTATTCTTATATACATATTTATCCATGTACGTTTTACATGTTATTATGTTTTCCCCACAATGTCAAGTTTACTATAAAATTATCTCATGCCAATAAACAGCCATCAGCACCGTACTGTTTAATAGCCGTGTTGTAATTCTTGACCATATGAAAACAATCAATCTATCACCTCCGAGGGACACTTATATTATTGCCCCTTGCTATTACAAATAATGAACCCTATTTACCTTTGTGGAGATTTCTGATTATCTCCATATGACAGAAAGGAGAAGAGTGAGCGCTGAGTCAAAGGAAAGCCTGTGGCTTTCACTAATGCTGCCCCCACACACTGCTCCCAACAAAGGTTCTGCTGATGTACAATCTTGCCCACAGTGGGACAACTTGGCCTCATCCCTGTTGGCTTCTCCTCCCTCCTTCCTATTTCTTGGGCATATGGATTCTGATGCTCTTATCAAAGAAACCCATCGAGACAGCTAGGATAAAGGCTAGCAGATCTAATCCGGGGCTGCAGCAGTCCTCCGAGGTGAATCTGAGTTCTCAGATGGAACTTCTTTGGATTTCTGTAGTGCTGGGTACAAGGCAAAGTATTGAGTGGCAGTGAGTACCAGCTCTCAACTGAGAATGACCGGCTTCCTCCAGTGCCTAAGTCAGCAACCTGCACTTAAACCCTGACCTGAGCGAAAGCCTGCATAAGCCTTGATATTGTCGGTCACCTGCTGAGTACGCATGCACACGCTCCCTCTGCCCCTCCAGCAGCGTGGCTGGACTCACATGGGAAGTAAAACCTCCTTCACAGCCACCACAGAACCAGCGAGGGGGTACCTTACTCGATTGTTTTCTTTTAAAGGGGACACAAAGGAGAGAAAAAGGATTTGGGGTGGAGGCCTGGATTGCTGCAATGACTACTTTAGCTGGTTATGAAGAGGCATTCTCTACCCACAGCAGACAGGAGGGGACAGCTGGCATCTGAGACTTGGCAAGTCTCTCCTGAATGGTCAGTGACAGATGGATCTGGTCCAAGGTATTTGCTGAGATGGAGAATGTAATATTCACATTGCCAGCAGGGACCCACCTGTACTGCTTCTCGTTAACCCCTTCCCCTCTGGGAAACTTCCAGAATCTCAACACCTTACCATCTTACTAGACAGTGTTTCTCTAGCCATAGACAAGGAGAGTTTCGAACCATGTGGCTACCATGAACAAATAGGGGAAAATGGAAGAATCTATCTTAAAAACTTCATTGAGAGACCTCTGTGAGGTGGTTCAGAGGGTAAAGGGCTAGCGATCAAGACTGAACACCTGAGTTGTATTCCGAGGACACACATGGTGGAAGATAATTAAAAAGAAAAAAACTCATGAAAGTTGTCCTCTGACCTCCACTTACATGTCATGGCCACGTGTGTGCCCTACCCCACACAAACATGCACATTCGTACACATCATATATATAATAAATGCAAAAATATTTTTAAAATGTAATAGTCCTTCTATCTACTATTTGCCTCCCTTCCATTCTACCTGCAAAACTTGAGGGGCTCCTGGAACATTGTGAGGAGCAGGAATGCTTCCATGGAGCCTCCAAGCTCACATTAGTATTTGTAGACCTACCATGAACAATGAGGACGGAGTACAGCAAGCCATTTCCCTGTACACCTTCACCCAAGCTAGAGACACAGAGGAGTGGCCTCCAAGGGGAGCCTGAGGGAATTTCCACTGGGGAGAACAGCACCTTCTGGGTAACTCATGGTACATGTGGGCAGGGAAGAACTTGAGAATTGAGTTTCCTAGAGTTAATTCAGTCACCAAGCTGCTCCTCAGAAGACTGTGGATTGTGGGAGAGTTTTGCTACTTTTCAAGACAGGGCAGAGTCCTATGGCATAGCATGAAATCACAGGACTTTGTATACTTCCAGAACAGGCACTGAGATGCCTTAACAAGGTAGCTAGCAGGAGTTGTTAGCATTCTCTGAGAGTCCTTGTAAGGTGCGCCACTCAGCCCATTCTGTCATCATGCACACCTCCTCAGTAGGCCTAGCAAGCTGGTCGCTTCATAGTGAAGTGAGCCCATCATTTATGAACCTGGTGTTCTACACTGGCACAGAAAACCTGCTAGTGTACTTTACCCTGGGCCTGTGCCAATCCACCCCTTCTCTTCCTCCTCTGCCTCCCCCTCTTCCTCCTTACCTCTGTGAATAAAACAACCATGTATTTATGGATCTTTTGAAAGGCTACATTGCCTTTCAAAAATATTCAAATTCCCCTATGGCCTTACCTAGGGAAGGTGTTTTTTGTTTTGTTTTGTTTGTTTGTTTTTATTTTTTGTCACTTTAAATTGTACAAGTCATAAGAAGGCAGCCAGTCTGTTGCCAGAATGCTGGGTTCAAACCATGAACGAAAACACCCAATCATGGTGCTGGAAAGACTCTGACCAACAGGTACCATTACTTTCCAAAGAACCTATGCTATGCAGCGTTTGGAGACCTGAATGATCAATGACAATTTATTTTGAAAGTACCAATCTAACCATGACTTATTTTAAGAGCAGAATGGTAATAACACAGTGACTACACAAGAATAACACAGCCCAGCTACATTGTACAGAACAAATATTTGTCTTTTTATGTAGGAAACGATGAGAATGTTGCTAGGAGTATACAAAACTCAACTGCTATGTGAATCATTTCCTAGGCCATTTGTATAAATGAGTAAGACATGATCTTGAACATCCTCTGTATGACAGGCTTTGGAATTCTTAGCTTATCAACAGATCCAATCTTATTTTATTTTTTTAATGGTTTTGCTTAACAATCTTCTGAAGTTATCAGAGCCAGGCCTTACCCTAGATGCCAATACCCAAGGCAGCTCTTTTCTCTGGTAAGCTCTCAGTATGTAAGGTGAGACAATGAGTTACTGGGCAGGAAGGTGTTCTGAAGAAACCATGTGTCAGATGGTGATAGGTAGGGGTCAGAAGGTGCAGGGTGGGCTAAATACATAGATGGGAAGACCCTTTTGTAGCAGCCAAGGCACGGAGGCAAGAATGGGCTTGGCTTCTAGACAGACACACACCACAGGAGTCTGACAAGCAGAGAAGGAGGCCATGGGAGGTCAAGCAAGGTAAGCTGGGCTGACAGGACAAGCCTTGAGGAAGAATTAGATTTCAATCTATGAGCAAGCAGATGGCAAGAGGGCTTGCTACACCATTTCCTGAATCTAGGACATTGCTAGAAATGGGAAGTGCTTAAGAATTTAAACTAAAAAACAAAATATCTTATAGTTACAAACAGAGCCATCTCCTAAGTAGGGCCTCAGGAACCCCCTCCTCACAGAATAATTTAAAAATCTCTTAAGTGTGTCCTATATATCTAGTGACTCATGCAGCAAACATATTTTTAATCATTATGTCCAGGCATTGTGATTAGCACTGTGAAAATACAAAATAGCAAATGTGATGCTCACAGAGACTTGGAGACAAATAGCGAGGAGGCATCCCACTGTCAACCATGCTCTGCTGGATAGACGAGCGCTCTCCATGGAGGAGAGAGCACCAGAGGAGGAGGTGAGAATGAGGGAGAGCTCACGAGAGGCTTTCTGACAGAAGTGATGGTTCAGGACATCGTGTTCCCCGGGTGGTGAAAGGAAACGGGCTAGGTGGAGGAAGTGGAACAAGGTAGTGGGGCCAAAGGAGAGTTGGAACAAAGGCTGCAGTGTCAATCAGGAGCAGGTCCCTAAGGCATCTTAAAGAATGTAAGGTTCACTGAGTTTATAGGATCGCTGGAGGCCACTGGAGATGCCTGTGCTTCATGATGACAGCGGATGGGCGGGCCATTGGATATGGGTCTGAGAACAAGCAGAAGGTACAGACAGTAGGCATACTGCTGGCAAGTGGAACCACAGCAAATGATGAAATCAGTCCAGAGAAAATTTTAAAGCAGACCCCTAAACTGGGTGTAGTAGCACACACATGCAAGGCCAGCACTAGTGGGGTGGGGAGGCAGGAGAATCGTGAACTTGGGTTACATAGAGAAAGCCCGACTGAACACATAGACTCATAAACTACTACACTACAAGAAAAAACATTTAAGGGCAAAGGAACCCTCAAAAAAGACAGAGGCAGCAAAATAATAATAATAATAATAATAATAATAATAATAATAATAATAATAATAATAATAGTAATAACAACAACAACAACAGAAGGTGGGTCAACAAACAAGCAATGAGAAAGCATCAGGGAGTGAATAGTGCCCAGTGTTGGTGGAAATCAAGAAAAGGACTGAGATGGTTTTTGAGATTTAACAGCAGGATCATGGTGATCTCAGTGAAGAGAACAGCCACTGAATGAGTACGTGGGGACAACTAGATTAAGCAGTAAGACAGAGAGACAGGGGATATACCTGTATTTATTTTCAGAAAAAGGATCAAATATATTTAGCCCAGGACTTTCCTGTGATGATATATTAAGGCTGGATTTAACAAACATTGGAAATAAGTCCAGAATTTTTTTAAAATGGGAACTAAAAAGGCCATTTTGAAGCAAAACACCTCAAGTGATAAAAAATAACAATGTCCGGGAAACTTCCAGTATTGGCAAAAGTGGTCACTCAACAGCTGTGAGTTGAAAACTCCTCCCTGTGAGCTGAGCCTCAGCTCTTAGAAGGCAATTCAGGGGTCCTAGGACAGTATTCAGGAGTGGCCGCCATGCTCGCCGACTGGAAGGCCACAGGCATGAAATGCATATGGCCCAGGTGGCCCAGGGCGACTCCTGAAAGCTGCCATGGCCACTCTTTCCACATCAGACTTCTACCCTCTCTTCTTCTTCCCCAAGTAACTCATCTGTAGGGTCCTAATGCCGGGAAGGCACCATGGCCGGAGAGAAGTCAGAGCCAGTCCTAGTCTTGGGCCAGCTTAAAGACAAGTAAGGATATGAGGTACCCAAACGGTTGACATGCATCCACTTAGTCCTACAAGGATTTCCAGCTCTGCCACTTATAAGCTGAGTGACATGTCCCAGATAGATGGCCTTCCTGAGTCTTTCCACCTAAGAGAAGAAGTTGCCAATAGCCTTCCTCCCATAGATAATTCTGAGTGCACATGAAGCCTCCTGCTCAGGATCTGAAATAGAGGGAACATCTGGAACACAGGAGTAGCTGTTGTTTAGTGACCAAAAAAAAAAATCAGCCTGTCCATTGGGATGGAGCTGAAGAGCACATAAAATTCAGCTAAGGGAAAGGAAATGGATGACTGACCCCCCCCCCCCCCATGCACTCCAGGAGTCTTTGAGGAATTAAGGCTAAGCTAGTACAGAGAGAAGAACCTCAGAGAGGCCCAAAGTTTCCTACATTTCCATCCTCACACAACAAACACAATGCTGCTTTTCTTGGTGCCAGTTCAACAGAAAGAGCATTGAACCTGTAACTGGAAGGACCAGGTCCAAGCAGAGAATTCCAGGCTAAGACCGTGCGCAAGATGAAACTGGCCATCGAAGGCCTCCCGGTCCTGGTGCTTGCACTGGCTCAACACTCCTCGCTCATTCAACCCATTTCCATGATGTACTACAAATAGCACTGTCAAATGCTGGGGAAAAAACTAGACATGAAATGTTCATGTGCTACCCCAGTAATCACAAGAAAGGGACAGGTGCCTGGAATACTGCACAGCCATGTTATGACCAAGGTTAAGGAAAATTAGCTGGAACACTCTCCATGAGGGAGTTAAAGAAACCAGAAAGCACCTGAATAGGTTTTTGTAACATTATTACTGTTCTTGATAACAGTCAGTCAGATCCCAAGTCTTCTAGCAATTTCCCCAACTTTTGACCTGTTTCTTAATAGACTCTAACCCCCAAGGGAAATGTGGGTCAGTTGCATACATTCTTAGAGGCATAGCCATGCTACAGATAGGCCTTCCCATCCTTACCAGGCTCGCTGTGGTCTGTAAACAACCATAGCATGGCCTGCTAGCATTGGGGAGGGGATCCCATATACATTTCATGGATCTAAACCCTACAGGTGGATGACATAGTCATGAACACATTCTCTATTCAACAAATAGTATAGAAAATGGGAGGAAATGCCTATAGTACAGAGACAGACAAGAATGGTACCTGGTCTGAAGAAGATCAATTTAGGGAAAAGATAACAGGGAGATTAATATGACAAGGGACTATGATTAATGTGCAGCTGTGCATATTGAGTGATCATATGCTTTATCACCAAAACTGAGCAGTCACATGGTGAACAAGGAAACTTACACCAGGTCAACAGAACTACCAGGCAACCCAAATTATTCACCCCCTAGATGGGATGCAAGTGGCAAGTGATTTCTCAAGTAATGACAGAGAAGTAATGGTACAACCAACATCGTGCCCACCTTAGAGGTTACTCGTTCCTTTGCTTTCCATGAAATTAGTTAAGTTTCTTCCAATATGCAATTTTCTCTGCATACTGGATCCTACAAGCATTTGTGGACTCTAAGATTATGAGCTAGAAGTTTCATAAGGATGCTAATCAGACAGATGAGTCTTTTTACGGCGGTAGTTTGCGCTACAGTATGGGCACTTGAGCTTCACGCCAACTCCAGCCCTCTGATTAACACCTAGCTACTTAGCTTTATGTTGAGCCAATATAAAGGATCCCTTCCCAGGTTCCAAAATGAATTGTCTCTCCAAGTGCCTTTTAACATTAACATTTATAGGCTTTCTCTAAGCTACCCTACAGCTAAGCTAAGTAACTTCTCATTTTTAGCCCAGCTCTTTAGACAAAGTGGTGAAAGGACTTCTTAAAGACTCTGAATGTGGGTGTGTTATTCCCAGAAGACAAACTGGAGGAGGGCACAAACTGCTTTCAGAGACATTCACATCACAGTGTTTGAGACTCACTCCTGGGCCTTGGGTGCCTGTCTGCTGGGTGTGGAGGAATCTCCCAGGTAAAAGCAAAGTACTGCAGGTAGGAGTCCTACCATCTCCAAAATGAGTCTCTGATCACAGGGTGAAAGCAGTGTGGCTGGGGAGACTGCACAGTCTTCCGAGCAGAGCAGCAGTCTGTCCAACTTAGGTGATGAGACGTCCCCTGTTCTCCAGGAGCAAGTGTTCTGGCTAATCTATAGCTCAGAGGAAGCAACAAATATCTCAGAAAGGTCACTTTGTCTCCTTGTCACATACTGCAATTACAAATAAGGGAATTTTGGAGGGCAAACGTAGAAAGGGGATAACATTTGAAATGTAAATAAAGAAAATATATAATAAAAAAATGTAGAAAAATAGTCAAAACTGGTTAAACAATGGTCCTTAGGTGGTCTCGAACCTAGAACAAGAAATACAGTGTCGCTGAGTATTGATTTTGCAAACAAAGCAAACAGGCAATTCTCCCATAGATTCAACAACATCCAACAATACAGCACTTGAGCACTAGATGCAGTACTTCACCAGGCAGAGAAGGGTATTTGTTAGCAGATCCTTTACACTTTGGTGTTTGTTATTGAAACATCTCATTTTATTTTCAGCCCTTTCTAGTAAACATTAAAAATCTGAGAAGAAACAAAACTTCTTAATAAAACAATTCTGGAAGTATTATTACCTGTAAAAGAAAAATTGAAGTGCTACACTGAGGTACCCCAACACCCTCTCACCTAGGCTATCAGCACACGGTCCACCACCATCCTCAGGTGCCACATTCTGTAGCTGAAGACACCCTGCATTTGACTTACTCTGCCTAATCCTACCTGTTTAGAAATTTTGCCAACTGCAAGCATGATCTTGAATTAATATCTAATTTGTTTTTGTTTTTTGTAACTAGTAATAACAGTAAGAACCAAAAATAAAACCGGGCCCTGAGGTCATCTCAGCTGTCTTGAAGAGAAGAGAGAAAAGAATTTCTAGGTGCTTTTACTACACAGGGAAGGAGGCCTTTGGAGCAACAGATATATTCTGAGCACATTGGGTTCTGTCTGGGATCCTTCCTGCCGCTCCTACCAAATGTGAAATGTGGTTAAATCACGGGGTTGTACTTAAGCCTGCTTATCTCTGATAATGGATTTGGACACATATCAAAGAAGCTGCCCATGTGTACTTATCAGTCTCTGACAGGTACGAGGCCAAGGAATGCAATGTGGGACTTTATTGCTCACTTGTTTAGGAACTCAGAGGTTGTCTATCAGCAAATATTTGGACGAGAGCTCCAATTACTTCTGATCCTAGGTAATCCTATACTGCTACAGAGTTGCCTGGTGATAAACCACAGATCCAAGATACTCTTATGAAAGATAACCGACAACCATACCTGTAAATATAAAATATTTGAATACCTTTCAGCTTTTCAAGGTAGTATGCAGTTTCCCATTTAATTTTTATATTAATCTATTACTCTGGATGTCTATGCTATCAGTCAATGAAATTTCCAAACAGTATAAAAGTCTAGGTATGAAAGACAACTCTCCCTTCCTAGTGATGGTTCCACAGTAGTAATAGTTCCTGTCAGATTCTACTATTCCTTCAGGGATACTGTGTGGACATGCAAGTGTGTGTTTTCAGGTGATCTCATCTGCTCCCCTCTCTTTAAGACAAATGGCTGTGAGCTGGGCACACAGTTCTTCACCTTAGCAGCAGCACCTCGAAGACTGGGTTGCTTTCCTGACTCTGCTCTGTGTCACCACAAGTCCCGCCTCTGTGCTCTGTGACTTTGCACTTAGAATGCTATTGTAGAGATTAGTGATGGGTATGTACTCAGATTGCTGTGGTACAGACACGTAGCCACCACCAGGCCCTTACAAATGAATATGCACTTAGAATGTGGTGGTAGAGACACGTCACCACCAATTCAATGAGTCTCTTATCAATAAATATGCTAAGTTGTTCACTGTGCTTTGCTTTTCCCTAGGACAGAGTCTCAGAACTGGTTAAAGGAGAGGCAGGACAAACATTGATATTGTGTCCTACCTGTCAGTCAGTTTCGTCTCTCTCCTCTGTGTGTCTCTGTCTCCATCTCCGTCTCAGTCTCAGTCTCCCTCTCCCTCTCCCTTTCTCTCTCTCAAATACTGAAGTCAAAATATCATTTAGAGGCTACTGCAAGATGAGGCTGTTAGACTTCCTGTCATTCTGCCCAGGGCAGCAAAACTCCAGAACTGCCTAATTCCTCAGCTTTGCCATGACTAGATTCCCCATGTCGAGCACACTGGCAGCCATCCCCTGAGCCCTGCACCCAAATTCTCTGCAAAGAGTTAATCTCTGAGTTTACGGAACCTCATATGGTACCCAAGACTACACGACATGACTCAGAACTTGAAATCCATTGGGACTCCGACTTAGGACCCACAGACTTTGGATAAAATATCCCCAACAGTGAGATAGTGAAAGACCTCTGCAGCTAGACATCTGGGTTCTGGGCACCATGCCTACCTTCATAGGATTTAGGTTCCTGCCTGTCTGTGAAGTGAGGCAAACATTAATTACCTCAGAGGAAGACCAGCAGTATTTTGGTCATGTAGACACCAACTGTGACTTTAGTCACTAAAGCAGTTATTTTAGCAATGACTCAGGACAACAGTAACCATTATTAGTCCAGTCCGGTGGTGCATGCTTATATCTTAATTACTTTTCTATCACTGTGATAAGACATCATGACCAAGTTATATAGAAGCTAGAGAACTTACAGAAGAATGTATATGGGACATACAGTTTGGGAGGTGGTATCCATGACCATCATGGTGGGAACACAGCTTCAGGAAAGCAGGCATGATGCTGGGTTAGTAGCTTAGAACTTATATCCTGAACCATAAACAAGAGGCAGATGGCTAACTGGGTGGAGGTGGGCTATTGAAACCTCAAAGCCTGCCCCCATGACACATCTCCTTCAGCAAGGATACAGTCACTAATCCTTCCCAAACAGTTCTACCAAGATAATCAAACATAAGTATATGGACCCATTCTCATTAAAACCACTACAGGAAGCTAAGGGCAAAGCATTAAAGTTCGAAGTCCATCTTAGGTACGTATCAGATTTAACTTAGTGAAAATTTGTTGCAAAATTAAAATAGAAAATGGGTTGGAAGATGTAACTCATTAGTATAGCCCCTGCTTAGTTTTTCCAATGTTCAGTCTCTAGTGCTAAAGAAGAAAGCATTAACCATTATTAATAAAGTCATCTCGGTGATGGGAACAACTTGGCCTGCCTACAGATACAATTGCTATGAATTCTAGTCCAGGGCAACTGTCTAATTTTCCAACTCTGCTTCCTGTACTCCATGTTTTGTGAATATCTTTATAGGATGAAGAGATTCCTAGTGCCCAATAATTCTGTGTCCTTATCAATGTTTCTGCATTTCTATTCTGCTACAGCATCTCCCTTCATATAGGCACTATCTCTAAGATACAGTCATGGAGAAATTTAACATCCTCTCTCTGGAGCCTCTCTGCATCCTGAGCCCATCTCCCTGCAGCATTTTCTTGTTTTCCCAAAGAAGTTTTGGTGCAAATCTCTCCAGGCACTGAATGCAGAGTTCCACTCTGCACTCCGTAAACAACTGGGAAGCGCTTGGTGAAGCACTTCCTATGTAAATACGGATTCCGGTTAGACAAATTTCCTTGATAACAAATTTATGTCTCTGGCATCCTATCTCAGCCAGTAATATGGTGTCTGAACTTTAAGTATCTATCACTGCTTTGAGACTCTGCTTAGAACCAGTGATTGCATAGTTCCTCTCAAAAGCAAGGCTGGGCAACTAGAGGGACGACTCTTGTAAGAGGGATCTGCCCTGCACCTAGTACACACAACCAGGAAACATGCTTTCTCTAGACATTATTTAACATCACACCCCACTTATAATCAGTACCTATAGGAGAAACAACTATATATAAAGAACCCCATGTTACTGTTTGTACAAACTGCTATCAAGACATTGACTGCTTTGTCATTCACAAGCATTCAGTCCCGGTAGAGACTTGCTCCCATACTTCTTTGGGGAAACAAGAGAATTCTGCAGGGAGTTGGACTCAGGATGCAAAGGGTTCCAGAGGAAGGGTGTTCGTTCAGTAACCCCGTGGTTGTATCTTAGAGAGATAGTGACTGTGTGAAGGGGGATGCTGACTGATAACAAACTGACAAATGAGTAGATTATTGTTTTCTTTGGACGGATAATTGAATGGTACATCCCATCACATTCCCACCCCACTTCTCTTCATGGCAGCTAAGTGGCTCAGACAGATTTACACTAAATTTCTCTTCTCTCTCAGTCTGTTCATCTTTACTTTTTCTTTTTAAATTCTAAACTTACTGAGTTGTGTATATCTTTAAAAAGAATAACAAATCCCATGCTCCTGGATTTTGCTGTTGTTGTTATCAACAATGTTCAAAAGTAGTTGTCACCAGATACCCAGCACATGTTACCCAACTGTGTGCCAGTGACATGCACGCGTATAGAACTTGTTAGCACACAAAGACTTGAAATAGCAAACAAATGCCCATACTTAGACTAGGTTTGCAAATCTTCAAAGTGCTGCCCCAGATTTTTCTGGCAAGAGCCAAGTGTGAATGTGACAGGCGGAGTTTGAAATATATATGATGCCCATGCAGTAAGGCACCCCTTATCAAGAATACTGAACTCAGTTCAGATCCGAGGTTGCAGGGACACCTGAATTCCAAGAACTAAAGGAAAGGAAAGGGAGCGAAATGAACTTCAATTCCCAATTGCCAAGCCCACCATAAAATGGGAATGTGGTGAGAGGGCCCCAGTACAGTTCCTATTGCAGAGACAAGGGGTGTGCTCACAGACACCCCAGTACTGCCTTCTTAGTGGGGAAGGAAGCAGCGCCAACCAGATGGTCAGCTCTTTAAAGAAAGGTTTCACTCATTTTATGTTAGAGATGGAGAAATGCGAAAGAAATCTCCTGCACATGAGAAACACAGTTTGTGGGCTGGGGAGGTAGCTTGGTCAGTAGAGCACTTTCTGCACAAGTGTGACTGTTTGAACTTGATGCCCAGCACACACATAAAGGCAAGGACATGGTGACAGGTGCTTGTAATTCCAGCAGTGGGGATAAATGGAGAGAGGCTGATTCCCGGGGCTTATCTGGTGGACTTCTGGCCAGTAGGAGACCCTGTCTATAAAACAAGGTAGTTGGTGTCTTAACACATGACACCTGAGGGTGATCTCTGCCCCCCCCTACACACACACACAAGCACATGCACACACCTGTGTGCTCATTCATGCGAGGTAGTGGGCTGAGAAGATGATTTATCTTAGAGCAGAGAATTAATTCTGCAGGGGAGTGAGCAACCAAGTATGGGCACTGGGATCTATTCATTGTCAAGATTTGGGGTCAGAGTGCTGTTCAGTGTGTTCCTTTCTCTCCCCTCCCTGAGACAGAGGAATCAGTGGTAGATCTGCACAGGCGGAGCTGTACTGCTCTGTTGTCTACACCTGTCAAATCTCAGGATCTGGGGCCACACACCATGGTGAGGAGGGACACATGTCCAAGACTCCAGGAGACTTGGTAGGTAGAGTTACACAGGCCTGGCTTCAAATTCTCTCTGCCACCCAGTTCTGTAGTCTTGGACAATGCATTTTGTCCCCCTTAAATGCAGCTATTTCCTCCTCCCCCATCCTTTTCTTTTGAATTGTAGCCGGTTGACTTATTCTTAGGTATACATCTGCGGCTCACTATCTGTCCTCCATGTTCTTGCTGGCTCCCCAAATGTCTTCACTGTCTGAATCTGACAGATACCAGAAAATGGAGGACTGAGGAAAGGGAGCATGTCTGGGCTGCTTTAGAGTCTTTCTTTACACACCCATGTTCAGTAGTTTTCATGACCCAAACCATCTCATCATGGCAATCAAGGTGCTGGCTGAGGGATGCTGAGGTAAGGCAGTGGGATTTGTACCTATAAAGTCACCAAGACCTTTATTAAGTGAAGGATAGGGATACTGGACTCAGACAGTCTGAATAGCCTGGGTTTTGATCCCAGTGTGTACTCTCATACATAACACCTTGGTGCCAGGCAGTGGTGGAGCACACCTTTAATCCCAGCACTTGGGAGGCAGAGGCAGGCAGATTTCTGAGTTCAAGGCCAGCCTGGTCTACAGAGTGAGTTCCAGGACAGCCAGGGCTACACAGAGAAACCCTATTTCGGGCGGGGGAGGGGGGCGGTTAGGAATCCCACCTTGGTATTTATGTCCTTATATGTAAAAAGTATTAAAATAATACTTCATGGATTATGGTGATTAAGTAAGTACATGCAAAGTGCTTAGTGAATGTGTATTTATAGTCTTCAGCATCCTCTCTATGGAGACTTGGTTTCAACCCCAGAGAGAAAAATCTGTTCTCAGAGCTATGAACTAGGCACCAAGCACAAAGCTGGAATTTTCCAGCAGCTCAATGTGGTCCTGGCAGGAGAGTCAGTTCTTATTCATACTCGAAGGTTTCAGACAACGTCACCACATGTTATAGATGTTCGTGTAGCTCGTAAGCTGGCATTTAGCTGTCATGGCGTTTCTGGCAGACCTCCAGAAGATTCCTCTGCTGCTGATCTGCCTGCAACTCAGTTCCCAGAGCCACTCAGCCCAAAGAGACACTGTTCCTACAAGTCCAGAGCTCTTACCAAAGAGAAGGGCCAGTCCTTTTCAGATTCTTTTCCTCTATTAGCCCAATTCCAAGATGACAATACGATCATTGAGACTAATAGTGGCCTGACTAAGGGCACCATGTTTTCCATGGGTTCTATCTAATCATCTGTGATAGGTACTACTAATAAAAGCCCGTTCCCTGACACTTGTTCTTTAAATGATCAACTGATTCCAAGGCTAAAAGGTGACGCTGCCTTAATTTATAAAACATATTCTTGAAGGATCAAACTAGAAATATATTATGTAACAAGCATCTGGACTCAAAAAAGGGACATTTTCAGAGAATGTGCAAGGGACACTGAGGGACTGTGGAAGGGAGCCACAGAGTTTTACCAGGATTACAAAAACAACATGTCCTTCACTAAATAAGTGTAAGAAAGGCCCACCATGGTCTGGTGCTCTCTCCTCTGAGGATTATCCCATCTCCATTCTCACAGCCCATAGGCCAGGCATGGCATCCCTTTCCATCCTGCCTGGCCAAGGGTGAATGGGCAACTCAAATCTAAAAGAAAAGAGCACCCTACTCCTGATGAGACTGGCTAAGAGATGTGTGTAAAGTATACACAATTAGGTCCATGTGGTTCTTCACACTATAGGAAAGAGAGCCTACATCTTTTCTTTTGGACTTAAGACTCTTAGTGTAAGTTTAGCTGGTAGTGATCATCTTAGAATCAAAGTGGGGAGGAACCTATTTGAAAGGAGAGTAAACTAGAGGAAAGCTGAGCAGGACGGCAGGAGCTGGTTCCCAAACACACCTGAATCCCTGCCTGCGCCATGCTGGAATACAGATATTACTGTGCTCAACACTTATGCAAAAGAGTAAGTCCCATTTTAGTCTAAGTTATCGAATTAGGTGTGCTTTCAATTGCAACTAGAAATCCTAGTTAGTAAGTTTGCCCAGGCTAGTACAAAAGGTCTTGATTATAATACCTGCCTGTACTTTAAAAATATGCCGTATTAGGCAGATTTAGACTACTGTACAGTCTTCAGAAACTCATGAGGAATAGCCATATCTTTAGGACTCAGGAAGGTCTTGGACAGAGAGAAAGCAAGCATTCCTAAAGCAGGGGACTAGGCTATGACTTCAGCCAGCACATGGCACTTTGTGACTGTGTCAGCTCCAGCTGAATGTCTGGAATACACCCTCTATGGTTCATTTACAGTTTGAGAAAGAGAATGGGTGTTACCAACTGAAATGAAAATAAAACCCAAGTGCACTTCTGCAGGTTTATCCCAGTAACTGAAGGCTAAACATAGCCATTCTGTCTACAGAGTAAAAATAAGCTGGACTTTTTCTGTAAGGCTATTTATACTCTCCCCCTTGGTGATGCCATGATGAATCCAGCCTGCTCCAGTTGCCTCAGAGCTGTGCTGGTCTGAGACAGTCTGATCCAAGGAAAGTGGTCCTTGGGGAAAGCTTTGAGTGTCAGAACCACTCCAATGTGCTTAGTTTAGGGTAGTAAAATGGAATAAAAGGAGCAAGATAGCTTCTCTTCAGACATACTTAGTTAGCTTTTTATAATAGAGATCTCAAAGCAGAGTGAATTAAGGACTATGGTGTTTTGGATGAGAAATGTCTTGTACATATGAACACTTGGTTCCCAGTGGGTGGTGCTGTTTGGGGAGGTGGTACAGCATAGATGGATGAAGTACACCCCTGCAGGTGGGCTTTGAGATGATAAAGGCTTGCCCTATTTCTAGTCCTTCCTCCTTTGTGCTTCTAGTAAAGATGTGGTTTCTCAGCTTCCTGCCCCTGCTGCTGGGCTTGCTGCTTGCCTGTTTCCCTGCCACAACAACTCTCATCCCTCTGGAATGTAAGCCACAATAAACTTCTTCTGTATGTCACTTTTGGTCATGCTGTTATCACAGAAAAGTTAACTAATACAAGGAGTGTATCACAGGACCTTATGTGACACTTAGAAATAGAAACAGGCTTTTTGTGGGAGAAAATTTGGGCTGAAAAAAAAAATAAAACAGTTCCAGATGGTTAGACCTATTTGACTGTGAAGCAAAACTGTGATGAAAATAGGGACCATCTCCTGCAAGTCAATTACATAAGATAAATTGAGAGAAGATGTTCTGTGAGGATCCAGCGAGCATGAATTCCTAGGATGGGAAGACTGCATTACTAGGCTCTCCCAGACTTAGTGCCTAAGGAAGTAAAGATCATCTTGATAAGAGAAACAAAGGAACTGCAGCACTCCATATGCATGACACATGCTCCAAGTCAACTGGGGGCAGGTCCGCGTGCACACTTATGTGAGCAGCTCCGTGTGCACACCCATGTGTGTTTGCCTCCTAACCTCCCATTGCTGCCCTGTTTCTGAAGCAGAAGATACAAGTTCAAGTGCAAATTAGATCACAAAGTCCTCCTTGACCTTCTTAGCTCACAGTCCTGTCTGAATCTCGACCTTCCCATCTGACTTGGTTTTAGCTGTTTTATATTTTTGTTATCTGCCGCTGTGATGATGGGTTCTCTCCCTATCAAACTCATCTTTAACAGACAAGCACACACAGTCTGATGATTAGCATTAATTATAAACATGACAAGATCTAGAATCATCTAAGACAAAAACCTCGGAATATGTCTTTGAGGGATGGTCTAGATTACATTACTTGAGGTGGAAACCCCTACCCTAAATATGGGTGGCACCATTCCATCTGCTGGGGCTCTGGACTACATAAAAAGAAAAAAAGCCGGCTGAATATCAGCATTCATCTCTCTCTCTCTCCTTTGATCAGCTGATGCAATGTGACCAGTTAGCTGCCTCATGTTCCTGCCCTCATGCAGACTGTATCCCCTTAAACTGTAAGCTGAAATAAACCCTTCTCCTGTAAGTTGCTTCTTGTTAGGCATCCTGTCACCATAGTGAGGACAGTAACTAATAAACTGCGTGTCTTATTCCAGACAACTAGAGTATGACAAGTTAATGAAAATTTTGGTTTTCCAGTACTTATAAAATATATGTTTATACTACACTGTAGCTTATTAAACATGTAACAGTATTACACACAAACAACACATATCTTAGTTCAGAACTCTGTTGTAAAATGGAAAGTTAATGATCATTTGAGCCACTGGAAAATAAGCCAAGGAGGGCTCAAGAAACTCTTCTCTCCTCCTTGTGCCCTACTGTCTCCTGCCTTCTGCTCTTGGTACACTGGACTGGAATGACATGAATGGTCCTAGGCAGTAGGGACTGTGGCTGTCCACCATGCTGGAAGGCAAGACAGCCTATTACTGTGGCCTTAGTTTTATGGTTGATTTTGCTTAGTTACGAGTCTGCTTAAGTTTCCCAGTTACCATTCTAGATTATAAAGAACTCTTGTATAAAATCTACATCAATGAAGAATAAGGTTCTCCATCATGTAACACTACAAATAAAATTTAGCTACTGAAGTATCACTGTTCCTAAAACCAAAGGAAAATATCCTAAGATGTAATACATACTTTTCTGATGTTCAAAGCACAATATACCAAATGCAATGTATCAAATGAGGAGGAGTAGAGATAGTCATATAGTTGTGGTCAAAGGAGATTCTGGGTGAAGGGGCCCACTGCGCTCTATCTGGACTCCATATTATTACTGACTTTTATAGCATTTTCCAAACTTCTTCTGAAGATCGCTTCATTAGCAATAACCCTTCTGCTCTTGAGTGCAGCTACCCTTGTTGTATGAGTTGGACTTCCAGATCACTGGATGATGGGAAAGCCCAGAGCTGTGTGAGAATGAAGTGCCTATAACCTCAGTCTCAGATTGGCTTCAGACACCACTGACCAGTATAGTAACCCAGATCACCTCAGGTCCCAGGCAACTACATTGTCAATTCTCCTGCCTCAAAGCCAGTGGTCAATAGATTGACCATCAACCAGTGACTTGGCTCAGCAGAAAGTTAAGCTCAAGCAGCCAGATTCTTTCTGTTGGAAACACAGAGAGGAAGCTGAGCTTTCACTGCAAGTTTTGGGTGGCAGTCTAAGGACAGGAGAGCTCTGGGATAGCACTGTGGTCACATAGGGGCCAACAATGCAAAGTTCTGAGAACGTAGAGCTCGGTGGGAAGAGAACGGACACAGACTGCAATAGGGAGCAGTGACAAGGGTCAAGCATCAGCGTCTGGATGTCAAGAGGACTGACAGACCAAGTAACTTCTGGTCCCTGCCTTCCTTCCACTGGGCCTACTTCCTGGAGTTTCTGCTCAGCCTAGACCCAGCCACACACTCTTTCTATTTCCCTGCACCGAGCTGCCTAACCACACCCCTTGACTGTGACCTACAGAAGAGTTATCCAACAAGACTCAAGATCTAAAGGAATTGTGGATGTCCTGGCTACACAGAGAGCTTAACTGTGTGTTGCCCGATGTCTTACTGGTATTGCTCTAGTCATGTTGGTGGTTGCTGTTAATGATCTTAGGAAATGGCCTCCCCTTTGACTTTGTGTCAGGAAGTAGGATTCAACATTTCAGTGGAACCTCCAAGACATGCCAGTGACTCTGTTACTGTTACAAGAGTAACTGTAACCATAATTTTGTCAAGTAACCTTTATTGAGCATGTGCATGCTAGAGGCTATGCTGAGGACTTTCACGTGATACTTTATTTAAAACTTACAACAACTTTATGGATCATCATTTCTACTGAAGAGATGAGACCCAGTAACCCACCCCTTTCAAAACAACTGGTGAGCAGCAAAGCCCAAAGCCTAAACTCTCAACAATATGAAAGACTGGGTAGCAAGGAGACACTTTTTCCTTTTCCTATATGTGTGTGTGTGTGTGTGTGTGTGTGTGTGGTGTGATCTCAGACTGACCAGAGATCAACCTCAGTGTTACTTTAGGATCTGTTTCCATTTTGTTTCTTGAGAGAGAGGCTCTCACTGGGACCCAGGACACTCTGAATAGGCTAGGTTGGCCCCAGCAAGCCCCAGTGATTCACTAGAGTTACCTTATCAGCACTGGAGTTATAAGCCACTGAGTTGGGGTTTTTATGTGGGTTCTGGGTATTGAATCAAGTCAGGCTTGTGTGGCAAGCACTTGATCAACTAACTTACCCTCCCAACCCCAAGGAATCATTTTCTTTTTTACTGTGGATTTCAGGAGATGACATAGAATGAGGGTTACCTCCCATACCACATGTGATGGTTTGTATATGCTCATCCAGGGAGTGGCACTATTAGAAGTTATGGCCTTGTTGAAGGAAGCGTCTCAATGTGGGGAATGGGCTTGGAGATCTTCCTCCTAGATACCTGAGCATGCCCAGGCTTTTCTTGGCTTCCTTTGGATAAAGATATAGAACCCTCAACTCCTCCAGCATCATGCCTGCCTGAATGCTGCCATGCTCCTGCCTTGATGACAATGGACTAAACCTCTGAACCTATAATTAAATGTTGTCTTTTATAAAACTTGCATTGGTCATGGTGTCTGTTCACAGCAGTAAAACCCTAAGTAAGACACCACATATATGAAATCCCATAAAGTTTTCTTTTAGGTATTCTTCTCCCAAATTTCCTTGCTGACAAACAGTTGAACACCCTTCCCATCTCTCCTCCACTGGACCACCCAATATTTCAACTCATATGTTCTCTGAGGTCCTGGTTACAGCCCCAGCTCTGCACAGACCCTTTCAGGCTTGTGTTTGCTGGGTGGAGCCAGGTCAGCCCCACAGTGACACACATAGGAAAGCAATCTTCACAGAGAAGTGGAGCTGTCTCCTTAGGTGGCAAAACACGGGGCAGCTTGACTGATCAGAAATTTGGTCTTTTTCCCCCCCCCCCTTATTTACTTCAAACTGCTGGGTTTCTTCTACATGACTCCAGAGCACAGTGAAACATAAGACAAATCACAAACAGGAATGAGTCTGCATGAACACATGCACACTGCTCTCCTGTCTCCTGCCAACTCATAGATTACATATTCAGATCCTAGGTGAGGGTCTTAGATTTCTCTAAATGTTTTTGCACATAGAGATCTAATCCTTCAGGAGGTGTGCCAAGTTCGGTGGTTTATATTATGAGCTTGCTTGTATAAGGCAAATCAAAAAAACAAAAAAAACAAAAAAAACAAAAAACAGGGAATAAGGTGGAAAGCTGGCTCAGGCCATTGCAACAGGAGCATTCAGGTCACGGCCAAGCAAGTCTCTGCTCTGGTTCAGTGCTGGCTGTGTTTGAAGGAGCGACTCAGGGCTGATTTTATTAAGCCTCCCTTTGTGTTGCCCCGGGAATTGGTACACAGCTGAAATTCCTAGAAGCGGAAGAAGAACCTGGAAAAGTCAACCAGGTATGCAAAGAAAAACAGCAAGAAGAATTAGTTTCACTGTTAACAGTGCACTCAGGTAGTTGCTGTGGGCACGTGATCTAGTGGATTTATGCTGAAACTCAAGGTAGAACATCAAAACTGGCTTGTGAAGAAGAAGGGTATTAATTGGGAATTTTCTTAATGGCAAAAATGAGGGGAGAGGCCCTAGCCTCATGTGGAGATTTGGTTATTAAATGCCATGTAGTGGTGAGGCTCCTGTGTACTGGCATAGTGTTTGACTTGCCAAACTTTCCCTTCCACAGAATGTCAGAAAGCGATGCCATGGTCTGAAGGAGATACCGGTTTAACAGGATGCTTGGTGTAGGGCTTTATATAGAAAACTGTTAGAGATTTTTGGCACTACAACTATTAACAAACTGTTCCTTGGAAGGAAGAAAACAGTCTAAGTGTTTAAGTATGCCCTGTGGAAATGATTGGAGGAAGAAGAGGTTTTAAATATGTCCTCTATTCGAATGATAGATTCCATCTTTCTATTCTTTTTTATATTTTCTTTTCTTCTACATCATTCTTAAATGTAACAAAAAAATAAGTTTGAGGGTATCAGAAAATGGAAACCATTAGAAATCCAATGTCTGATCTCTTCTAAGCCTGTGCTGGACAATGAGTACATTCTGAGAGGTAGGAAGCCTCCTGGTGAAAGTTGGCTGGGTCATAAATTAGAACTCTTCTCCCCAGCTCAAAGCAAGCTGGACCAAGGCACATAAGAAAGTGCAAACAGAAAAGCAGATGGAAGATCGCTAGAAACCCTTCACACATAAGACGCAGCTGTAAAGATGCTTCATTCAGCATCCAACGTGAAGAATTTCTGGGTAAATGATGAGGCTGCTCTTCTTACTGAACTGCGGCGGTGTGCTGTCAGGTTTGTGTGTCTGATCGCCACATTGGGGCAAAAACAATGATTGGAGAGCAAATAGTGTAAGCCTGAAATAGTGACCTCAGAAACAGGGTCTGAGTACGTGTCTAACCTCCTGGGAACTGACTATGTGTCAGACCTGGGAGATTCTAGACTAGTGAGTGTTCTAGCATGCAGTAAGAAGACATCAGCAAACACCCTTGCTCTTCCCCAGGGAAAAACAAGATGAAAATAAGCATTCTATGGAAACATAAACATGAAAGGAAAGCTAGAGCAACTTGTGTGGGGGTTGGAGGACAACGGGAGAGGGAGAGGGGAAGGAGAGGGGAGGAGGGAGGGGGAGGGGAGAGGGAGGAGAGAGAGAGAGAGAGAGAGAGAGAGAGAGAGAGAGAGAGAGAGAGAGAGAGAGAGAGAGAGAGAGAGAACTTCCAGGGGACATATGGAGTCTAACTATTGTCTATGATGATAGTGCAATCACATCAGTCACCAGCTCGTCGATCTCACCGTTAGCTGGTGTTGTCTTCAGCGTTCCCACGGTTCTTTCTGGATTCCTGACAGTTTGTTTTCACTATGACAACTGAACATTGTGAGCGCTGCAGTGGGATGACTATGGACACATCTCTTCTAATTCCACTTTCACACAAAAGGTCAAAGAAGACTGGAAAAGGATGTGGGCAAATGAGGGACTGCTTCTCCTCCAGAGGCAGAGTCACATGGTGCTCCCACCATGGAGTCTGCAGAGTGAGGCACGGCCTCTGAATGCTACACGATGCAGGCTTCCTCTGAGATGGTGGAGCTCACCAACTCCTCTGAAGAGGCCCTTCTCCTGCCTCAGTTTTGGCTTTGCCAACTTTGAAGCAGGCAAAGAAGACAAGTTAGTGGGCTTTACTTATCCTCCCAGTGATCTGGCATGAGAACGGACTTATCAAGTTCACCCTGCATTCTAGCCTGCACGTTCCAGAGTTAGTGGGCTTTACTTATCCTCCCAGTGATCTGGCATGAGAACGGACTTGTCAAGTTCACCCTGCATTCTAGTCTGCAAGTTCCACCCACACAGACCTTCTCAGCTTGTGAATTCATTGCTGAACAAAACATCACGAATAGGACTTTCCAATTTGCTCAATACCTAGGCTGCTTTCCTTGCTATGGCAGTGCCTTAGTCACGAAAGAAACAAAACAAAAATCATTTAGTGAGTAATCACAGACAGTACTGCCTCTCTTCTTACAAGGGAAGCTGAAAGGATGCAAACCTTACTGAAATATCCTCTTCCCATTAACACTAAGCAGGTGATCTCACTGTGCTGAAGGCAGCGGATGGTGATGAATGCAGGTTATGTGAACAGAGTGTCTGAGGTTACCAGGGCAACCACTGACTATTATTGAGTAACTCTAAGGTGTCTCCATAAAGGTCAGGAGTGAAGGCTTTTTCTCCATTATATATTCGACTTCAAAATGCAGTATTTAGAGGAAATTGGGTAGATACAGATGGGGAAAGACAGATCTAGTGAAAGCGCTATATATAGCTCAAGATAATTGAACTACTTGCATCTGGAAGTGTCGGCTAGGCCTTATGAGGGACTTCATGAGTAGCTGCCATGGTGAAATGTACCTTCTACTTTTCTAAGTTCCAGCTTCCCAGTTTGAGCACAAACTCTGAGACAGCCTTTCAACAGGGGTACAACTGAATCCACTCCACATACCTGCCTGAGAGGGCACTCAGCTTCCTCCATAACAGAGTCACTGTTTACCAACCTAGAGCCCTAGAGAGAAGATACAAAGCCCCTGGAAGAATGAATCAATGGGCTGAACTTCATTTGTAATACCCTTAGAGTAATAATGCTTTTCTGGTCCAAGACACATTGTTCAAGCCACTTGTCTCTTAGCTCACAGAGTTTAAATGTTGAAGCAGATTCATTCCATAGAAGGCCATACGACAAAGCTTCACAAGCACGAATACAAGGTGATTTCAAAACTAAGTTTATCTATTTCTAACGGTGCTTCTGACCAAAAACAACACCTGTGGAAAATAAATTTGCTCACTGTGTATGAGTGTTGAAATGAAAAGTTGTTCTTTCCACTACAAACTCTCAGCCCATCTGCTTCCTTCTGAGACAACCAGACAGATCCATTCGCCTGTATCTTCCCAGAAACATTTCAGACATGTACACATACCTGTTTATGTCTGTACCCGTGGGCTCTTGCCTAAGTAGTATTGCATAATGTACATAAATTGTTTTCAAATCTAACTGTATATCAAAATCACGTTAAGACCCACCCATATCCGTTAATGGACCAACTGTGACACAGGGCCAGACCTGTCCATGTTGGTTACCCTTCCTTCTAAGAATTCTAAGGTGATGCTGTTCGAAGGATGGCTTATAAGCCACAGTCATCTTGTTCTGTACCTCATTCTCACTGAGTGTCACCTCTGCAGGCTGCTGAGTAGCAGCACACAACAAGCACTGACTCCCTGTCCTTCACTGGCTAGGTGTCTACCCCTTGGTGTACTGGCATCTTTCATTGCCGGCATTCCTGCTGCTGTTTGTACAACCACGCTGATGGTGTGAGTCACCACACGAGACGCTTTCTCCACTGCAGTCGTCCCTGGGGGCAGCCAGCATGGATCTCGGCAGTGGAGCTTCTGTGCGCTCTGTCTTCCCCAGTTGACCAGCAGGGCCCTCTGGGAGACTATCAGGAGAGGCAGTATAGGTTCAAGCACGTATTCGAGTTCCTTGAAGTAATTCTTTTTTAGCTGTGTCCCTTGACATAGGTCTCTATCCATTTTGAGGCTCCATCTATCTTTCCTCACTTCTGGGTTCTGATACTGTATTAGCTATCTGTCTCACAGAAGTCACAAAATACCCAACAAAGAAATGAAAAGAAGGGAGGGAGGGAGGAGGAAGATAAGGAGGAAGGAGGAAGATAGGGAGGGTAGGAAAGAGGAAGGCAGGAAGATGGGAAGGAGGAGGGTTTATTCTGGCTTGCAATGTGATTATATAGTCTATCATCTATTGTAGCAGGGGAATCCTGGAGGCAGGAGCCAAAGGCAGCTGGTGTCATTACATCTGAGTCAGGAAGCAGAGAATGATTATACTAACACTTAGCTCAGTTTCTACTTTTCATTCAATCAGATCCCAGACCTCTCCTACACCCAGGGTGGATCTTCCCATCTCAATTAACCTAAACTACACAACATCTTACAGACAGTACCTGGATGTGTGTCTTCTAGGCTGTTCTAGATCTTGTCAGGTTGATCATCAGTACCAGCCATCACAGGTACCATTGTCCATCCTGTCCCCTCAGTCACAGGGGGTGACTGGTTGGTGGTCATTATGTTCTGTAATACCTAATGTGACTCTTCTGGATTAACACCATTATAAAGACCCCATCCTTGAATTATGCTGCTTTAGTTATATCAATATTTCATCTTAGGACTGCAAACACTCCCTTGGACAGACACCTCTACCTTTCTCTCTCTGTGGATGGCATCATCCATTTTCCCTGAAGACACGACTTGTACACAGGTAAAGTGGAAGCTACAGGGTATAAATACTATTCCATGGAGCCACCAGCTGCCTTTAATTTATAAGGAGTATTTGTGGTGCCAAGGAGGCAATGTCTGTGAGAAGCACAGTGCTTCCTTATGAAGGGAGCCGGGAGGCACTGGAAGAGAAGCTAAGGAGTTAATGACTAAGACCCCACATTTTAGAATGATTTTTCTTTACAAATTGTTTTGCTTTTTGCCATAATGGCAGTTAAATTAACACAGAGTCAGAAGCTGCAGAGGAATTCCTGAGGCTAAATTATTCCCTGGTGAAGACTTGAGACTGCAATTAGTTTCTAACCTAATTAGTGTAGTTCCAGTTGGCTCTACCCAGAGAAACAACATGGTAGGTGGCTTGACAAGGCTCCTCTGGGGAAACATGTGCATCTGTTGGCTGACTTTGTACAAATACCTTAAAGCCTATCTTGTAGTGGTGTGTCTATGGATTCCATTGTACTTTATTATTTACATTTAATCTAGTATTAGATATATCTTTTCACTTTTAAAGTTGTCCCCACATTTAAAATCTGGGTCTTTTTGTGTCACATCAGAGTCAGAACAAACGTAAGGTTGCAGAGCACACACCTGTCACTGCTGAGCAAATCAATGCTTGAAAACTGTTGGCAAAAGTCGAGGCTCAGAATGTCATTTGCAGGGGCAGTGGGGGTGGGTGCCTACAGTCCCAGCAATTGGGAGACAGGAGGTGAAGATAGTCACAGCTATGGAGATACAGAATTCAGTGTCAGCCTGGTCATCATGAGATCCTGCCTCAAAACATCAAAACAACAAAATCAAGAATTCATGTATTACTTGTCATATTACTTGTCAACATGGACATATTCTGAGAAATATACTGCTAAGTGATACCGCTCTCGATGTACAATGTCACAGGTAATATAGTCTGGGACCATCAGATTGTCACAGATGCCACCACCCCTTGTGGCTTACTGTCTATGAATTATACCAGCATCTGATACTTATTGACCGCTTACTTTGAACCATAGAATTTATTGTTATGAGAGACTTATCCCTATCTTATCTACCTTGAATATAAGTATTCTTTTTGTTTGTTTGAGACTGGAACTTTCTATACAGGTTTGGCTACCCTTGAACTCATTACATAGACCAGGTTGGCCTTGAACTCCCAGAGATCCATCTGCCTCTGCTTCTCCACTGATGGGATTAAAGGTGTGCGCCACCATGCCCGTGCTGAAGGCAGGAATGATCCATTATCAGATCACAGACAAGGCTTAGGTCTGAAAGGGTAAAGAATGTGCCCAACGCTGCAGTCAGAAAATGGCAGAGCCCAGGTTTGACCTCTTGATAGAGAAAGAAGCTACTTCGTTCCCCCATTCTCCACCCTTTCCTGCAGTTTGGGAAACACTGGCTCTCAGATTTTCTGTCCACTACCAGCATCCTGGTCTTGTCATGTCACACAAAGCGAAGGATCAGTGAAAAGAACTGAATACACTCAGATTCATCCACCCTCTCTATGATCGAGAAGTATGCATTTGAGACTAGCTGGCTGAGCATCTTTGGGGAGATAGAAAATGATGCATTGGTAACCAAATAAAGTTCCTCTGAAAGCAGTCCAGTCCTTCCTTTACCATATAATGTGTACTGACTTCAGCCAGGGCACAGGGTTTTGCAAAGTCCATTACTGTCAGCCCTGCACAGGCAATGTGCCAGTATTGGGATGATTCAGGCTTAGCACCAAGGACTTTGCAATGAGCTAAACCATGAGTTTATTTTCATGGAGAGAGCCTCATGCCCTCTGTCACTGCACATGGTGATTCTCAGAATTTAGCAAGGTCAGAGTTACCTCTGAGATTTGGAAAAGCAGAGACTGCTGGGTACCATCAGCAGAGAGGTCTGGGATTAGGTGCCTGTGAAGGTGAGCCTCTGCACAGAGCTAAAACTGTTCAGGAGACTTGTGTAGCTGAGACCAAATGAAGCCTCTGGAAGAGCTTTAGATCTCCTTAACACAGGGAAGGGGGTGGAAACAAGATCCTGGGACTGATACTCTGTCCAAGGAAGCATCTGCCTCCCAGATTCACTGAATTTCCTTTTAAAAAGAACTTCAATGTAATTTAGTTTACCCAAGGTAGACTGAATCTACTTAAGACATATATATATATGAATTTGGAAAATGATTCCAAATTAACTCTAAGTAAGAAAAAAAAGGCACAGCAGAATTCCTTCCAAGTCCCCTCAGGGGTACAAAAGTGCTGAGAGCCAGGACAATCCCTTTCCCCAGATTCTGAACACCCACATACCCACAAAACAGAGTGCCAGAAGGCATCCGAGGACAGCTAACTCAAATAAAATCCATTCATTCAGACTCTTAATTATAAACCCTGAAGCTTGAAGCATGCACTGTACTGTCAAGGCAAATTTGGGAAATTATTTTAGATGACTGAATCAGATTAGTAAGTCTACAGAAGGGACTCAGATTCTTTATATATTCTAATTTGCAACAGGGAAAAGAAAAGAATATGTGGGGAAAAGAAAAGAATATGTGTGAGGTGAAGTGTTTTTCCATTCTGATTCTCATATTCCTGGAAAATAGGGATGTGGTGGGCACCCCGCAGTGCCCACTGGCCATCCCACACTCCCCTGTTGATAGCTTGTAGGGATCCAAACATTGCTGACTGCCCTGGTGCATGGGAAAGAAATGCTGCTGTGTCACCAAGTGTGATGGCTGCCTCGAGCCATTTTTATATTATAGAAATGACAACCAGCTAATAACCAAAGACATTTACACCCATAAAATTCTGATGGGTCCAACCAGGCAGGAAGGTAGACCCAAAACAAGGGAAGTTCAGCAGGATTTCCAATTAGGGGGTGAGATCTTGTGTAGGAAAACGGAAAAAGGAGATAGGAGAAAAAATGATTTGGAAAAAGACAACAGGCCACACCAGTAATATTCTCTAGCCATGTCAGGACAATATGACCATTCACTCAAGGGGTTACAGCCTTTGTAGCATCAGGAGCTCACGGAAGCCAAGGAGGTTTCAGATATGTCCCAGATAAAGCAGGGCATAAGTGGGAGTCACCAGGAAAAGGCTACTCTGTATGCAATTATTCCCTACTTCTTGCAGGCAGAAGTCTGCAGAGACACTTGTGCTTGCACATAGACAAGGGGCAGAATCTTCAATCTGACAGTGAGATCTTTCTCTACAGAAAGCTGGTGCAGCCAGAGGAAAATTCCTCTCTTCAAAGTCAAAATAATTCAAAATGTGGCTAACAACAACTCTTTGGGAAAATTACAGTTGTACATTCTGGTGTAACTCTTGGCATACAACATTGAGGATAAGATTCTCTTTAAGAATGCCACTGGCAAACAACCACTTGTCTAATGCCTGTGATTCACTTTGTGAATCACACAATGAACATTTGAAACGTTTTGCACACATGGGTAGGCCATGGGATTTGGAAAATTTTAAAGTCTTTTCAGGAATAAGAGTGTCTATCCAAGGCCTTGGGTTAAGGTGTTCAGCCCTCCCTACAGGATTAGATTCTAAGCAGGGGGTTGCTGGGGGAAGGTGAACAAAACAATGAGGGACATTTTCCCACAAAACTAAAGTGTATATCAGGACTGCACTCTGTATGTGCAGAGGGAGGGAGGGCTCCAGAATAATACTAACATCAGCACTGCTCATAGTGGGAATGTAGGAATTCAATATGGAGATCAATCTCACTAACGTTCACACCACTTTTCCATGAGGGTAAAGTCACTTTATTTTTTCAGATGTAGAAACTCAGAGAGAGAGTCAAAGTCACTTTCTTCTTGTCCGTCAAACCTGTCTCCTTTACTCTCTGTGGGTTTTCTTCACAGAACTCATTTTTTTTTCCTTTCTCTATTTCCTGTGGAATGTAAAACCCACAGAATCAGAAATCGCCTTGCTTGCTTTTTATTTCAGGGGAGGGGTGTACTGGTACTGAACCAGCACCTGGTGCAGGCTAAATACAGTCTGCTGCTCTTTCTGTCTCTTCTTGACTTTCCCTGCCCCTCTGTTTGTAAATGACTGTATTTTCACGACTAAGAAAACCTGCCTGCAGTAGGTATTCGACTGATGTTGGCTCAATCTATGGTTGGCCAAATGAAGAGAAGCTAAGTAAAAGTGTTACCAATATCTCCCTGAGCAAGCTTCCCACAAGAGGACAGAAGGCAGGAAACCCTGGAGTGCTTCTGAGTGAGAAGCCACTGTATCCAGAAGCAGGCTACGTAATCCTCTCCAGAGGCCGCTTGCCCTAGTACATGAGGTCAGCTGACTCTGGCAAATGGACCCTGTCAAGTATTTAGCATGTGCATATCTTTTAGGTCAATGGAAATAATTAGGAAATGCATATGTATATGTGTGTTAAGAGGAAAGATGAAAAAAAAATCATCATACTTGTGAGTTATTTTGGGGGAAGGGAGTAAGGACCACTTAGACAGCCAGAATGCCTAGGCTAGCCTCTGCTGAGGGTGTAATTGTCCCCTGAAGGCCTTGTCAATCTTACCCTTCTCTCTCTGCCTGAGCAGTGTGAAGGAAGCATGTGCCTAGGAGTTTCTAACTCGGGGCATTAATTTGTGTGTACTACATTACACAGTATTTGTTTCCCTTTAAAAACATCACTGACCCCAGGCAGTGGTGGCACACAACTTTAATCCCATCACTTGGGAGGCAGAGGCAAGCGGATTTCTGAGTTCGAGGCCAGCCTGGTCTACAGAGTGAGTTCCAAGACAGCCAGGGCTACAGAGAAACTCTATCTCGAAAAAAACAAAACAACAAAAAAAGGCCACTGTCTTCTTGCAAGCACTGGGCAGATACCAGCTCTCTTGATCACTGTGGAAGGATGTGTCTTTGCTTTGGGAGTCATCCGTAAGTCCCTACTAGATAACCTGCATTTTTGGATGTGTACTGGTCCCATTTGTCTACAAGGCCCCAGGATTGAGGGTAAGCATGTTTAGGGCTATGGGCCAGTATTTTGGGGTAATCTATGCTGAAATGAAAACCTAAAGTTTCCTACTTTCCATTTCAGTGGTTGAGCCACCCTCCTTATTGGCTTCAACCGCTAGCCCCAGATTTTATTTTGTTTCTTAATGCCTTGGAATCTCATTATGGGATATTTTCTTTAAAGGATTCTACAATCTAAGACACAGCACCCTGCTACAAGCTAGAACGTTTCCACATGTTTCTATCTGGCCATGTATCTCAGCTCCACACGGCACTAGGTGACAGAACCACAGGCCTTACATTAGCAACTACTGCTGTTTATTAAACCACTCTTAAACTTAACGGTTTAATACAACCACGACACACGATTCATCACAAACCTACAAGCAGCTTTGATGTGGGTCTTCCTGGACTAATTCATGTGCCTGAATTCAAATGACTGATAGTCGGGGTGGGGTTGGATGAGACACTGGGCTTCTTTCTGAGACAGACTGCCATGTCCAAGGTTAGACCCACTGTTGCACACGATAGCTGGGTCCCAGGAGCGTGACATAGAGAACTACACGGCATTTTGGCCAGGGCTTGGAAGTCATTCTGAGTCAGTTTTACCACATCCTATGGGGCACTTAGCACAGCCAGATTCTGGACTCTTAGTTTTTAAGAAGGGTAGCAAAGATCCAGCCCTCACTTATTCTATCAAAGGCCTACAGGCAGAGAGGGAAGGAGTGAAGCAGGTCATCTCTGTCAAGTTAACATGGGTCACATGCAGACAGTCTTCTTCCTTTTGAAAAGAGGTTGAAATTTTGTACTTTAAAAAAGCATATGTTAATAGATTTTTATCTTAGGGAGATGTGAAAAATCACAAGTGAACATTCCTTACTCCCTATGTTTCTCCAGTTTTTAATATCTTGGTGTAGTATCCTTGTTCTGATGGAGGAAGAAATACTGATACCGTATTATTAATTAACACCCCTAGTTTATATTAGGAGTCACCCTTTGTGTTCTATAGGTTTTACTGATTTTAACAAATACAAAGTATCTTGTATCCACCACTAAGCTTCAATGTCAAATAGTGTCATTGCCGTGACACTAGATCATCCATCTCCCTGTATCTTAGGCGAACACTAATCATTATTACTGACTCCATAGTTCTATATTTTTCAGGAAGTCACATTGTTGAAGTCTTTGAAGACTAGTTTTTTTAGCAGAGCAATATGTGTTTAAGTTTCCTCTGTGCCTTTATCATAATGATGTATTTTGTTTACATTTATTTATTTATATTTCTATTTACTGTACTTTTGTGCATATACATGCTGGTAAGGACACCTTCCCAGATTTGGCTCTCTCCTTCTTCTATGTGGGTTCCTAGCTCAGAACTCCTATCATCAGACCCACTGAGCCATTTCTCAGGATCCAGCTCACTTCATTTGATTACTGAATGATAGCTCATGGGGCAGAGATGCTACACAACTTACCCACTAACAGATCTCCTCATTGCTTCCAAGCTTCAGCAATCGTGAATCAGGCTGTTAAAAATCCCCATGGATGTTTGTGTCTGTAAGTTTTCATCTGGCTTGGTGAAACACCGAGAAGCCTAACTTTGACCATATGGTAAAGTATGCTTAATTTCGTAAGAGACACGAGGTTTTGTCTTAAGTGAACGTGCTACCCTGCATTCCCACCAGCAGCTAGTGGAAGCTGCTGCCTCTGCCATCCTCACTGACAGTGTTTGTTCTGGGTTGTTGGCTGTGTTGGCAAGCGCAGTATCTTTGGCTTTCATCTCCTTGTGACATATGATGGAAACATTTTTCTACTTGCTTGTTAGCTATCTGACTATTCATCTTTGGGGAGGTATCTTTTCAGATTTCTTGTCCATATTTTAGTTGTGTCGGCTGTTTACTTACTCTTGAGTTTTACGAGATCTTTGTGTGTCTTGGATACTGGTCCTTTATCAGATACATGTTTTGCAAATTTTTCCTACTATGTAATTTATTCCTTTGTTCTCTTAGCTTTAGTTTGTATATATATCTATGTGTGTGTGTGTGTGTGTATGTATATATATGTATACACACACACACACACACAAAAGTTTTAGTTTAAAGAAAGTTGTAACAACGTTTTCCTTCACATATCATGCCTTTGGGGCTGTATGAGAAAAGTCGTCATCGCTGCCAAGGTCATCTAGGTTCCTCATAAGTTAGTATTTTATATTTAGAACTGCAATCCACCTATAATTAATGTACATGAAAGTAGAAGATTTGTGTCTGGATAATGTTTTGTTTTTAATATCCATGCCCAGAATGAAATATGGATTTTTTTATATAGAATTTCTTGGCTTTAAAGGTTGGCTAATTGCCTCCCACAACCCAGCAATTTCCCTACAGCACACCTGTCAGTATGCTGTGTGAGTCTATGTTGGAATGGCTGGACTTCCTTGTGCAATCCACCTAGATCTTCCCAGCACCTACCTAGCTCGTACTTTCTCTGCCTCTCTTTTCTCATGATTTCCATCTGATAGATGTGACCAGATACTCAGTTAACAATGATTTTGAAAACACGAGCTTCTTAGCCTGGGTGTAAATTCAGGAAGGGCAAGAATTCTGCTCTTCTGGTTTACCCTAAGTAGCTCTACAGAGGTCTGGGCACAGAATAGGCTCACCGAGATTTGCGGATACTTGCAGACCAGCTAGACACTGGTGCTAGATTATCAACTGCCCTTTGCTCCTCGAGAGAAACCCGGTTACTGCAGGACGCTAGGTGAGGAGTTGCCCAAGACTGATGCATAGCAGCATGTACTGGCATGGGAGGACTGTTGGCAGCGCTGACTGGGATGTTCAATGGAGCTTTACGCTCACACCAACAAGAGGATCTCCACTGTCCTGGGAGAACTAGATGTGCCCGCCATCTGAGTAACAGATCGTGAGCAATAAACATGTTTCTTTCATTATGATCTCTACATGGTCATGATGACCAACCAGTGTGTTATGAAAAAACAAGGGGGAGTGGAAATGAAAGAACTAAAACGAGCAGGTAGTTTCCTGGTGACGTGATCCTTACATTAGACCTAATTAATAGGCAGAGGAATGGTAATCTTCCACCCCCGCTCTGGCCACATTTGGTTTCCATCTGTATCACACATCTCTAAAGAGCTCAGAAGGAACAAGGATGGAGAAGTGAAGGGTGGGTTGTGACCCAGCCCAAGCACCACAGCACCGAGAGCCGACAGACATCCGAGAAGCCGTTTACTCTAGGAAAGCAGTGACTTCCATTTGTCAGGACGACTCGACTGCCATCTGCGGTCCACCCAGGCAGATTCTAGGCAGGGAAAGCTGCGAAGGCGGGAATCAGGACTTTGAGCTTAGCAAATGGCCAATGAACCTGCTGTAGAGTTTCTAGAGACTTTGGCACAGCCTTCACAGAGGGATGAGAAAGCCAGGTACCCTGCTGGCAGGTCCACTGCGTCGTCTGTCTTCCTAGCCTCCAGATCCACAGGAACGAGCCAGTAACTCGCTCAGCCTGGGGACCAGTCTTGTGGGAGACAGAGGCATACTCTAGCCTCTTCTAAAGACAAACAGGTACAATTATTCCTGATGTCAGCCTCCATTCACTGGAAAAGCCCTGACTCTAAACTAGGAAATCAATCAATCAACCAACCAATAAATCACTGTGGATTTCAAGCTAAATGATCCCAATAAATGATAAAAAACAAATCACATATAGATACCCTCAAGATATTCCAAGGCCCCTCCTCCAGCCCAGCTTACAAGACATATCCCCTTTGCATTTAGCTGCTAAACTATCTCTTGGTACATGCTGTACTCAGTGACTCATGGGCCGAAGCTACCAGCTGCTAGAAGCAAAATTAAAGACCACTGGTTGATGTTGGTTGGGAAAATCAGATAGAGTTTCAGCTTTGCTCATACCATACAAGGAATAGCTGTAACCATATGCTAGTTCACCAATTTCAACAAAAAGGAGCTGAGAGGACCAAGAAAGGAGTAGGGTAGGAGGAAGAAGTGGGGAGAGGAGTGGCGTTGTGTGTGTGTGTGGGGGGGGCCTTAATGGCCGGAGAAGCAGGCACACAAAAGCTTGAGAAGACATAGAGTGCCTTCCGCGACCTCTGTTCCCGCAGACTGCACTGAAGCAACAGGTACCCAGGCTCTATCCCCAATATAACATCACTTGGGACACGGCCTGTTGGGGCTTCCGTCTGTGCCCGAGAACGGGTCAGCGCTGTGGTCGTCTGGGTGCCAGATCGGCAGGCCATCACGTCTGCAGGGTGAGCGGCGCCACGGAGAGTGCCCTCTGCCATCTTTGCTCCAGTGACTGGGAAGTTGGGACAGCCAGGTTCTGAGACAGACAGGCATAATATCGCTTGGGTCTCGGGCGGCTTGTGTGTATGCGGCTCCCAAGTGCTGGGCTGATCTGCAGTAACCAGCGCGCCAGCTCTGCTGTGGGACTTCTGCCTGGCAGAGGGACGCCCCCTCCCCGCCCCCAGGAGAGATCACACACCCCTGCACAGGGCAGGAGCCTACCAGCCTCCCTTTGGCGACCTCTGCTCCAGGAATCCACTAGGCTGAGCCTTTGGATGTGCAAGGCCTCCCCAATATAAGATCACTCGGGGCAAGGCATATTAGGGCTCCAAAGTCACTCAGGAGCAGGCAGGCCCCAGAAATCGGTGCCAGGGGAATCCTGGTAATCCGGGGGGGGGGGGCAGAAATAGCTTTGCAGGCTCACAGGAGGTCCAACCAACAGCCAGTGGCAGCAGGACCAACTAACACCAGAGGTATCCAGATGGCAAAAGGCAAACATAGGAATGTTACTAACAGAAATCAAAGTAATGTGGGACCATCCGAACCCAACTCTCCAACAGCAGCAAGTCCTGGATACCCCACCACACCCGAAAGACAAGATCTGGATTTAAAATCACTTCTCATGATCCTATTAGAGGATCACAAGAAGGACACAAATAAATCTCATAAAGAGTTACAGGAGACCATGAATCAACGGTTAGAAGCCCTTACAAAGGAAACACAAAAATCGCTTAGAGAAATGCGGGAGAACATGGATCAAAAGATGGAGGCGCACAAGGAGACAACACAAAAATCGCTTAACGAGATGAATCAACGGGTAGATGCACTCACAAAGGAATCACAAAATTTGCATAAAGAAATTCAGAAGAATATGGGTCAACAGATGGATGCCCATAAGGAGGCAACACAAAAATTGCTTAAAGAAATGAATCAACGGTTAGATGCCCTTACAAAGGAAACACGAGAACTGCTTAAAGAAATGCAGGAGACGATGGATCAACAGATGGAATCCCATGAGGAGGAAACACAAAAATCGCTCAGAGAAATGCAGGAGAACGTGGGTCATCAGGAAGAAATCCTGAAAGAGGTAATGCAAAAATACCTTAAAGAAATACAGGAAAATACAAACAAACAAGTGAAGGATCTCAGCAAATCCATCCAGGAACTAAAAAAGGAAGTAGAAACAACTAAGAAATCACAAAGGGAGACAACTTTGGAGATAGAAAACCTTGGGAAGAAATCAGGAGTCATAGATGCAAACATCAACAATAGAATACAAGAGATGGAAGAAAGAATCTCAGGTGCTGAAGATTCCATAGAAAGCATCGACTCAACAGTCAAAGAAAATGCAAAATGCAAAAAACATGTAACCCAAAACATCCAGGAAATCCAGGACACAATGAGAAGACCAAACCTAAGGATTATAGGTATAGATGAGAGTGAAGATTTGCAACTTAAAGGGCCAGTAAACATCTTCAACAAAATTATGGAGGAAAACTTCCCTAACCTAAAGAGAGAGATGCCGATGAACGTACAAGAAGCCTACAGAACTCCAAACAGACTGGACCAGAACAGAAATACCTCCCGTCACATAATAATCAAAACACTGAATGTTCTAAACAAAGAAAGAATACTAAAAGCAGTAAGAGAAAAGGGCCAAGTAACATACAAAGGAAGACCTATCCGAATCACATCAGACTTCTCACCAGAGACTATGAAAGCCAGAAGATCCTGGGCAGATCTCATGCAGACACTAAGACAGCACAAATGCCAGCCTAGACTACTATACCCAGCAAAATTCTCAATCACCATAGATGGAGAGACCAAGATATTCCATGATAAAACCAAATTTTCACAATATCTTTCCACAAATCCAGCCCTGCAACGGATAATAGGTGGAAACCTCCAATACAGGGAGAGAAACAACACCCAGGAAAAAATGAGATAATAACCTTCTTGAATCAAACCCAAAAGTAGATAACCACTCAAACATAAAGATAGCATCAAGAATGGCAGATGGCAATAATCACTATGCCTTAATCTCTCTTAATATCAATGGTCTCAATTCCCCAATTAAAAGACATAGACTAGCAGACTGGATACGTAAACAGGACCCAGCATTTTGCTGCATGCAGGAAACGCACCTCAGTGTCAAAGACAAACACTACCTCAGAGTAAAAGGCTGGAAAACAATTTTACAAGCAAATGGCCCCAAGAAACGAAGTGGAGTAGCCATCCTAATATCAGATAAAATTGATTTTCAACCTAAAGTCATCAAAAAAGACACAGAAGGACACTACATACTGATCAAGGGAAAAATCCACCATCAAGAACTCTCAATCCTGAATATCTATGCTCCAAATGCAAGGGCACCCTCATTCGTAAAAGAAACTTTACTAAAACTCAAAGCACACATCACACCGCACACAATAATAGTGGGTGACTTCAACATCCCGCTCTCTGAAATGGATCGTTCAGGAAAGCAGAAATTAAACAGGGACACAGTGAATCTAATTGAAGCCTTGGACCAAATGGAACTAACAGATATATATAGAACATTTCATCCTAGAGCTAAAGAATACACCTTCTTCTCAGCTCCTCATGGTACCTTCTCCAAAATTGACCATATAATTGGTCACAAATCAGACCTCAACAGATATAAGAAGATAGAAATAATCCCATGCCTCCTATCAGATCACTATGGAATAAGGGTGGTCTTCAATGGCAACAAAAACAAATGAAAATCCACGTACACATGGAGGCTGAACAATGCTCTACTCAATGATAACTTGGTAAAGGTGGAAATAAAGAAAGAAATCAAAGACCTTTTGAAAGTTAATGAAAATGAAGGCACAACATACCCTAATTTATGGGACACAATGAAAGCAGTGCTAAGAGGAAAATTCATAGCCCTGAGTGCCACCAAAAAGAAACGGGAGACAGCATACACTAACAGCTTAATGGCACACCTGAAAGCCCTGGAACAAAAAGAAGCAAATACACCAAAGAGGAGTAGAAGGCAGGAAATCATCAAACTCAGGGCTGAAATCAATCAAGTAGAAACAAATAAAACCATACAAAGAATCAACAAAACGAGGAGTTGGTTCTTTGAGAAAATCAACAAGATAGATAAGCCCTTAGCCAGACTAACCAGAGGGCACAGAGATAGTATCCAAATTAATAAAATCAGAAACGAAAAGGGAGAGATAACAACAGAAACTGAGGAAATTCAAAAAATCATCAGATCCTACTACAAAAACCTGTATTCAACACAACTAGAAAATCTTGAGGAAATGGACAATTTCCTTGACAGATACCAAGTACCAAAATTAAATCAGGATCAAATAGACCATCTAAACCGTCCTATAAGCCCTGAAGAAATAGAAGTTGTCATTGGAAGTCTTCCAACCAAAAAGAGCACAGGTCCAGATGGTTTTACTGCAGAATTCTATCAGACCTTCAAAGAAGACCTAACACCAATACTCTTCAAACTCTTCCACAAAATAGAAACAGAAGGAACACTACCCAACTCGTTCTATGAAGCCACAATTACACTAATACCAAAAGCACACAAAGATCCGACAAAGAAAGAGAATCTCAGGCCAATCTCTCTTATGAATATCGATGCAAAAATACTCAATAAAATTCTTGCCAACCGAATCCAAGAACACACCAAAACGATCATTGACCACGATCAAGTAGGCTTCATCCCAGGGATGCAGGGATGGTTCAATATAAGGAAATCCATCAATGTAATCCACTACATAAACAATCTCAAAGAAAAAAACCACATGGTCATCTCATTAGATGCTGAGAAAGCATTTGACAAAATTCAGCATCCTTTCATGCTAAAGGTCTTGGAAAGATCAGGAATTGAAGGCCCATATCTAAACATAGTAAAAGCAATTTACAGCAAACCGGTAGCCAGCATCAATCTAAATGGAGAGAAACTTGAAGCAATCCCACTAAAATCAGGGACTAGACAAGGCTGCCCTCTCTCTCCATATCTTTTCAATATAGTACTTGAAGTTCTAGCTAGAGCAATTAGACAATAAAAAGAGGTCAAAATTGGAAAGGAAGAAGTCAAACTATCACTATTTGCAGACGATATGATAGTATACTTAAGCGACCCAAAGAACTCCACCAGAGAACTCCTACAGCTGATAAACGACTTCAGCAAAGTGGCCGGATATAAAATCAACTCAAGCAAGTCAGAAGCCTTCCTATACTCAAAGGATAAGCTGGCTGAGAAAGAAGTAAGAGAAATAATACCCTTCACAATATCCACAAACCATATTAAGTATCTTGGCATGACTCTAACCAAACAAGTGAAAGATCTGTATGACAAGAACTTCAAGTCTCTGAAGAGAGAAATTGAAGAAGACCTCAGAAGATGGAAAAATCTGCCATGCTCATGGATTGGCAGGATTAATATAGTAAAAATGAGCATCTTACCAAAAGTAATACACAGATTCAATGCAATCCCCATCAAAATCCCAACTCAATTCTTCATAGAGTTAGAAAGAGCAATTCAAAAATTCATCTGGAATAACAGAAAACCCAGAATAGCTAAAACTATTCTCAAGAGTAAAAGAACCTCTGGGGGAATCAGTATCCCGGACCTCAAGCTGTACTACAGAGCAATAGTGTTAAAAACCGCATGGTATTGGTACAGTGACAGACATGTAGATCAATGGAACAGAATTGAAGACCCAGAAATGAATCCACACTCCTATGGTCACTTGATCTTTGACAAAGGAGCTAAAACCATCCAGTGGGAAAAAGATAGCCTTTTCAACAAATGGTGCTGGCTCAGCTGGAGGTCAACATGCAGAAGAATGCAAATTGACCCATCCTTATCTCCTTGCACTAAGCTCAATTCTAAGTGGATCAAAGATCTCCACATAAAACCAGACACACTGAAACTAATAGAAGGGAAACTAGGGAAGAACCTTGAACATATGGGCACAGGGGAGAATTTCCTGAACAGAACTCCAATAGCTTATGCTCTAAGATCAAGAATAGACAAATGGGACCTCATTAAATTACAAAGTTTTTGCAAGGCAAAAGACACTGTCAAAAAGACAAAGCGGCAACTAACTAACTGGGAAATGATCTTTACCAACCTTACATCCGACAGAGGGCTAATATCCAATATATACAAAGAACTCAAGAAGTTAAACTCCAGAGAGGCAAGTAACCCTATTAAAAAATGGGGTACAGAGCTAAACAAAGTGTTCTCACCTGAAGAATATCTAATGGCTGAGAAGCACCTAAAGAGATGTTCATCATCCTTAGTCATTAGGGAAATGCAAATCAAAACAACCCTGAGATTCCATCTCACACCAGTCAGGATGGCTAAGATCAAAAACACAGGAGACAGCAGTTGTTGGCGAGGATGTGGAGAAAGAGGAACACTCCTCCACTGCTGGTGGAATTGCAAGCTGGTACAACCACTCTGGAAAGCAGTCTGGCGGTTCCTCAGAAAACTGGGTATGACACTCCCGGAGGATCTGGCTATACCACTCCTGGGCATATACCCAGAGACTTTACCTGCATGCAATAAGGACACATGCTCCACTATGTTCATAGCAGCCTTATTTATAATAGCCAGAAGCTGGAAAGAACCCAGATGTCCCTCAATGGAGGAATGGATTCAGAAGATGTGGTATATCTACACAATGGAATACTACTCTGCAATTAAAAACAATGAATTCACGAAATTCCTAGGCAAATGGTCAGATCTTGAAAATATCATCCTTAGTGAGGTAACCCAATCACAAAAGAACACACATGGTATGCAGTCACTGATAAGGGGATATTGACCCAGAATCTCGGAATACCCTAGACACAATCCGCATATCAATAGATTTCTAAGAAGATGGAAGGAGAGACCCCTGGTCCTGGAAAGACTGGATGTAGGGGAATGCCAGGACAGAGAAGTGAGAGGGGGTTGAATGGGGAGTGAAGGGGGCTTATGGGACTTTCAGGGAGGGAGGAAACAGGAAAGGGGAAATCATTTGAAATGTAAATAAAAAAACTTAGAAAATTAAAAAAAAGGAAAAAAAAGAAAACAATAGGTCATTCTAGCAGGAACGCCAGGACAGAGAAAGGAGAGGGGGTTGAATGGAGAAAAGAGGGAGGGAAGGGGGCTTATGGGACTTTCGGGGAGGGAGGAAACGGGAAAGGGGAAATGATTTGGAATGTAAATTAAAAAAAATAATAAAATAAATAATTAAAAAAAAAAGAAGACATGGAGCAAGTCTAGCTATGGAGACGCAGAGGAGGCTGTATACAAGCTGGAGAAATTCAACTACTTTATGCTCTGGAGACACTGGTGAACCTCTTGGTGAACACACGCACTATGCATGAGACAGAACGCCAACAATTAGACTTCCCGGATGTCATGACTTGAGCTGCCCACAACCAAGACGAGCCCTACCTTGCTTGGTTTTAGATTTCACCTCGGGCTGTAGCTACATGTTTATTATAAACACTTTAGAAGTCAGCTTTGGAGCTGTTTCTCTTCTGAAGCATTTAATAACTCTTAGTTCATTCTGAAACCAACACTGGGCCCATTTTGTGGATGGCACATACATCTGAGGTGACGGGGGGACCTTAGGATGCTGTCACAGAACACCACGCTGAGGGACAGGGAAAAGGTGCTGCTGTCCCGTGTCATCCTGAAGTTGGTGTCTAACCAAGAGAAACAACCGCCTGCAGAAAGCCTGGGACTGAGGCTCAATCTGTTTTCCCTCGAGCAAAGCCAAGTCAACAGCTTCCCAACTCTTCCACAGCTGGCGCATGGGCACCCAGCTGCTCTGCTCAAACCTCACATCCTTTCTGCAAAGACCCAAGCTGACAGGATTTATGGGGTGGTCTAAGAAGCATGCTGGGCCATGTGCACCGAAGTCACAAGACAGAACTTTCTGGCCCTGGTTGAATAGTTTCTGGGGATTGGACAGCTACCCCCAATACTTTATCTTGGCTACAAATGCTCAAAGCCCCAGATGGAACAAACAATGAAATGGCTCTTTCCTGTTGTAGTTTCTAGTGACTAGGTCACAATTATACTAAGGCTTGAGAACGAGAAGACACACGGGGCTGCTCCATACCGAGCGCTTTCCCCTATGGAAGCGGACATAGAAGTAGGCATGAAACACCTGCCAGCTTTGTCAGGGGATGGAAAACTGAGACAATGTGAGTGAGCAGAACGGACTCTGTTACTCATCTGCTAGGTTCCTTGATGCTGTAACACTGAAGAATATCGCTTTTCATGTAGCTAGCACAGGCAACAGCCATCAGCAAAGCCATCTCAGCAGAACAGCGCTTCACAGATCAAGGCTAAGAAGCAGCATGTTAAGATGCTCCTTTGTGCTGATAATGCTTAAGAAAAAAAACCACAACAAATCAGGCGAGTTCCAAGCTCAGGGAGAAGGTGGAGATCACGTTCATGGAACAATAAACGCAAAGTCAGGTTGAGCCAGGGAAATTCTGGTAGGAAAGATGTTGGAGGTCAGTGGGTAGGAGATGGGGGCTGTCATACTTACAGTGAATTGGGCCGAATAGGTTTGACCACATCCAGGTTTGAGTCGCTGGAATTCATATTGGGCTGCAGGCTGCTGCTAGAGTTAAGGATGCTGTTTGCACTCGAGGAGACTGATTCCAAACTGGAGTTGATGATGCTGTTCCTCTGCTCCTCTGAAGAGAAAAATGGCAAAAAAAAGCCCATATGAACGCTAATAGAACAGGGAGAGTTGCTCCCACACATACAACAATTTACAAACATAGACACTAACTTGAAATATCCGATGCTTTGAGGGAGTTACAGAGGAACCAGGCACAGTAGCACGTGCCTGGGTTCTTAATGTTCAGGAGGCAGAGGCAGCAGGAGAATTAGGAGTTCAGTTCCAACTTGACAAAAACAGACAAGTCAACCACACAATAAAAAATGGGACAGAGGAAAGGATACAATTTAAGAGTGGCAATGTGTGTTTGTATGTGTGTGTGTGTGTGTGCGTGTGTGCGTGTGTGTGTGTGTAGGGGGTAACTCAATGAGTAAGAGCATTAGCCATCAAGTTCTAGACCTTGGAACCCACATGGTGAATGGATAGACCATCCTGTGCCAAATTCACGGACACACACAGTTATACCCTCCAGTTCTCGTTCTCTCTCTCTCTCTCTCTCTCTCTCTCTCTCTCTCTCTCTCTCTCTCTCTCTCTCTCTCTCTCTCCTTTCTCTCCCTCTCTCTCTTTCTCTCTTTTTCTCTCCCTCCCTCCCTCCCTCCCTTCCCCTCTTTCTCTATGTCTCTGTCTCTCTGTCTCTCTGTCTCTCTCTCTCTCTCAAATAAATATAAAATGAAACAAACAAAGAGTGGGAAAGGAAAGATAAAAGGGGAACATGTCACATGGGCTTTAAAGCAAAGGCTTTCTCGTGTTGAAGGGATGTAACCTTTAGCATAAGCCAGGCTCTTGCCTCCTAAGACCCTATCATATCACTTCATCTTAACTTGCTCCTTCTTTTGATTGACAGATTATTAGGACACAGAGAGAGGTCCTCATAGACTCCTTGCCATATTTTCTTCTAAAACCCCTGCCCTACTAACATTGCCTGATGGCTTTAGGCATGTCATACCTCCAAATCTACAGTGCATCAACACAGAATATCAATTTGGTCATCAATTTCCAGACTAACTTGATGGCCACAACCTAGAAACATCTGTCTACTTCTGGAGTCACACATCTGAGGCTTAACTTCAAGGTAATTCTTTAATAAACAGAGATGTCAGAGTTGCACAATTGTCTGCAAATGCAACACAAAAAAACCAAACCCATGGTCCAAGCCACACATTCATATTAGGAAACTACTAATTACTATCAACTAAGAAAAGAGGAACCCGAAGTAGCTCCAAAAGTTTGCCTCTGACTGGCAATATGACCTCAGGGACATCCATCTCATGGGACCTCAAATTCTTCTTCAGCTTAAGACTTTTTTATTTTTATTTTGTGTTTATGGTTGTTTTGCCTGTACACAAGTCTGTGCCTCACATGCATCTCCTGATAGATTCCTCCAACCCCATGTGTGTGCTTGGAATTGAACCCAGGCTCTCTATGAGAGCAGCCCATGCTTGTAACCACTGAGCAGATGCTGCAGTCTTACATATGGATAAATCTGTGAAATGTGGAGAGGGAGGCCTGCTCTGAACAGCTCATGCGCCGTCCTGAGGATCAAACGGGATCATACACAGCAATGTGTTTTATAAACATTGGAATCTGCTCAAAGAGAAGAACTCTCTGTTTCTTCTCATCTTAAAAGCCGTGGACACAAGACTTGAGAGATGTGGGGGAACGATATAGCTAAATAGCATGGGTACCATGGTGGAGCAGCATGGGACAGACCTGGAATGTCAGTCTCTCCCCTCATTCTCCACACACTGGAGTAGAATCAACTGATTTTGCTGGCAATTATTTCATTTACCAAGAAATGAGTGGGTTAATTCTTCTGGAACCTTTACATGTGAGTTAGAGGCATGCTCTATCTCCAAGCGACAGACCGACATGCTTGTTTAGAGAGGAACATTTGAACTCAGGTCTCTTTTAGTCGATTAAGGAGTGAGAGTATTAAAATCCACTGTCCCTTGGGGGCTGGAGAGGCGGATCAGTGCTAAGGGAAGGGGAGGGGAGGGGCACAGGGAGGAGAGGAGGAGAAATGAGGGAGGAAGGAAGGGAGGAGTGCAGGAGAAGGACTAACAAGGCTAGTGAGTAGGAACCAAGAAGAAACAAGAACTCCTGCATTGTACACCAGTGACCACTGAGGAAGTGGATTTGACACTGCAACAGAAGGGGGATAAGCCTCATCACCCCAAAACCACAGAGGAAACGGCTGAGAACTTCTAAAGAGAAAGTCTTCTGATATGCTGACAGTCTTGACCGTAAGTAGGAAGGTGGACAGGAAAGTAAAGATTGTTCCAGAGAAAGGCTCGCAGAGTAAAATCAAAAGCAAACTGGATGTTTCAGTGGTTCCACCAAACTGCACCAAGACAAACTTCAGGACATTTGGAATAAATTAAGGAATAAAGAGAAAATGACTCAGTCATGTTACTTAAGACAGGAGGCCCCGCCCTTTGTGGACAAATGAGTACCTGCGCCTGAGAGCGAAGCAGAAGGGTAGAAGATGACCTCCGGATGAAAAGGAACCACCCTTCACATAGGGAGCTGGAATCCTGAGTTCAGGATGACTCAGGCAAGCTCTGGCAGCCCCATCAGAAGCTAGAATTGGGCCGTCTAGCTTGTGGAGGAAAGGGGCTTACAAGCTAGCGGACTTCAAAGGAGATCAGTCATGAGTCACGCTCCCAGGGGCGCTCCTCCGCTGGCCAGAGTTGGTAAGAATGCTTTCCTTCCTCAAATTGGTTGTCAGTGAATGCCTCTCGGTATATCAGTCACCAAAAGCCAGAGCACAGGGATGAGGGAATGGTGTAAATTGCCAGTTATAAATATGAATCAGGAATGTGCTAGATGTTTTTATGAAAATACATTTTAAAGCACTGACAGTAGATATAGACTGGCTCCTTAACGACACAAACTACTCAAGTGTAAGCATAGGCTATCTGACCACACAGGGTCTATTAAAATGACCTGTGAGGTCAGAGGTCACCTACTTTTCTGATGAATAGCCCATGCATTCTGCATATCAACGGTTCATAGATAGTCACACGTTAAGCAAGAGAATAATATGCAATCAAAATTTCTTCTTCTGGAATGGAGAGAGGTAGTTTTGTAGATCTGAATTTTGCAGGTGTTTCAGGCAGGGACCTTGAAACCAAAGCATTGGTGACTGTGGGCAGAATTTATGTTTTCTGTACAAATCAGGAGCGGAAAACACAAGTATGCGACCAAATCACTGCAACTAAAAATGGAAAGCCACAGAGTAATTTTGGTGATGTTGTACTTGTTCTGGTGTTGCCATGGAAATGAGGAAGCTAAGCTCCCGCACTCTTCATATTTACTAAGTGACTCCAATTCACTCTAATGGCAACTCCATCCAACACAGGAGGCGGGGTCTGTTTATCACAGAGCCAAGCCAAATGCACAGGTCTTGGCAGGCTTGAACTCGTCTGGTCCTCTGAACACAGAGAACTGGAGGGTAAACATGAAACACAGATCCCTGTCACTTCACAGGATATTTTCCACTCTGCAGCAGCCTGTCAAAATTTGGGCTAACATGTTATTTTTCCACAACATCAAAAAACCAGAGGTCCCATGACTCTGCACAGAGACAAATCTCCCAACCCCACCCCTCTCCACACTCAAACATGAGGAGAAAAGGGAGTTACCAGACAGCCGCTTTGCAAAGACCCAGAGTTTTACACTGAGAACAGGGAGGCACAAGCAAAACCCCCAGAGGCATTCGTGCTGTAGCTGGGAGAGAGGAACACTCTCCTCTGCTTGTTAGAGTTTTGCAATGAAGTCTGCAATGCATCATCTTGACAAGATAGGATGATAATAGCATGGCAGCTTAATGAATTTTGCAATAAAAATGATGAATGCATGGCAGTTTCTGAATTTGCCATCTCTGGGAAACACCCAAGTGCATGGGAAGCTTAGGCCTAGACGCTGTGACTGGGCAGTGCAGATCCTTTTTTGCACTATAGCTTTCATTCCTGATAACAGAGCAGACCACGCCAGAAGAAAAGTCAAGGTGGTCTGATTTCCTGCTCATTCGGTCAGAGGCACTATGATAAGAATAATGGTATAAACGGTCTGTGCAATGTGTTTAGATAAATAGTATCTTGCACAATGACTGATAGAGTAAACAAGGGTTTGATGAGTGAAAAAAGAAGTGTGGCCAGTGTATGTATGGCTTATGCACCTTCTATGGTACTCATAATAGCTTTTGCCTTTGCAAAGGAAGAAGATGTCAATAGAGCTGGATTTTGTGGTGAGTGGAGAAGGCAGTGGCTGGTCTAGGCATGAACTGACTCATAGGAATGAGGCATGGAGGCACAATAGAGAAGCCTGGTCCTGAGGCTCCTCACTCCCACGGAGCTGCAGAGCCTCCACTTAATGGCTGTGCCGGGAACTGAAGGATTAGAGGGAAGTGGACTCTCCCCATAGGCAACATTGCTGCCTACCCTGCTGTGGACTACTGGTAAGAAACTATGTCTTATGTATTTTTATATCATGAATCATTATAAATTGGTTTGAGACAGTAAATAGATGATACAATTGGAGAACTTTGTAGTAAGAAAATAAATCAATAATAGTAAATAGGCATTCCTCTTCAATAAAGAAAATATATAAAAGCATATACATACACATATATACATATACAGACACACACATAGACATACACAGAGAGAGAGAGAGAGAGAGAGAGACACGAGAGGGGGAGAGGGAGAGAGGGAGGGAGGGAGGGGGAGAGAGAGAGAGAGAGAGAGAGAGAGAGAGAGAGAGAGAGAGAGAATAGTTGTCTTTTAACAGGAAGATCACCCCACACCTAATGCTTCATTATCTGCTTCCTCTAACAATGTAACACACAGATGGAAGCCTATAATATCCTTTTCTCTATAATATTCTTTGTTCTATTTAACGACTTATCTAAAACTTTCCTTATCGTCATTTGTCTTCTACGCATCAGTTTTAATGGCAATATCAACTATTTGGTTTTTAGCCACACACAGAAACCACACATAATTAAACAAAGAGCCACATTACACGTTCTGGAGCCTCTGTGACAACAGGAATCCATGTGGACAAACACGTCATCTGCCAAAGCAAACACGTGTGTCCAGAGCACTCAGGATCTCCAAAGGCAACCTGAGAAATGGCACAGGCTGCAGCTTTGACTGCTCAGAGGAAGACATTACATAAGCCTCTCAACTGTGAATTCCCAGCCATTTTTCAACAAGGAAGACACGTATGAGAAGTATATAAGCTAAATTCTTAGTCTCTCACTGAGCCTGTCTGGGAGAGGGTCCAGCATGTATTAGCTGAACTAAAAGAATTAATCAGAGCTTTAATCCCAGCAACTGGTTAACATGATCCATATGAAACAATGCCCAAGCATCCATTCCTGTCCCTAATCCACCCTACCAACCCCAACAACATCTGCCAAGGTTTCTAATGTGTTTGCACTTGAGCGTTAAGGGAGCTGTTTCTGGAAGCAGGGCAGCCACATTTCCCATGCTGGAGGCCTCTCCTTTGGAATCTGCAGGACCAGAGGAGAACTATGTTCCTATTCAATGGTACAGTGACACTATAGCCTGGTGATAATTATCATAATCACAGACAACAGTTATTAGGTGCTTACTGTGTTCTAGGCCTCATGTCAAGAACTTTACAGGCACCGGCTCATTTAATTATGGTAATTAGCCTCCAGGACAGCCATTATTAACAATCAGTTTTACAGATGAGAAAAGAGAAGTACAGAAAGGCAGAGTGCTGCCCTCCAGGTGTCAGACTACAGGACCACTCATTCCAGTCACCATGCCAGTTCCTTTACTCCCTTCCAGGAAGCCCAAGGGGTAGCCTGGTAATGACAAAGCATCAGCACTGTTGTTGGTCTACCTTGAGTTACTGTAGCAACCAGAGTCTGGATCTCCTTCCCCTAACAGTGCCGGAGAAGATGGAGCATCCATATTGTGACTAGGCTCCGTACAATGTAATGCACACCAATGTCTAAGATCCACTGTTCCAAGAAGCTCATTTCAACATCTTTGTGTAAATACTAAAAACTGGGGAGAAGATCACTCTTTGTTGTCAATCTGCAGCCTCCTGGAAGAAATCACAGAGGTGCTCCAGGCTCTCTCTGGTCCTTCTGGCTCGACTTTCTATAGCTGTCCTGAAAACATACAGCTCGGTGTTAGTGCCCTTCACTCAGAAACACCAGCCCTCTGTTTCTGCTGTGCAGTGAGCAGTGTGGAGACCTGGGGGTTAAACTGTAATCCCCCTTGCTATCCTCCGTCTGGTAGCACAGTTGAAAAACCTCCTTCCATCTGTTCAGAGGCGATCACAAATGAGAGCGCCTTGGCCCAGTATGTTAAAACCATCACTGAATGCTTACTGTTTTTAGCAGTGCTGGTTGGTGCTGGGTCAGGAGGGAAGGCTGCCACCTGGCTATAGATTGTCAGTTTGCATATTAAAGAATTTGTTCAATATGGCTCGACTGCCCCTGAAGTATCCTGGAAGCTGGCATAGATGGCTTTTACTGCTTCTGTATTTCAGCTAAGCAAGGTTTTCACTTCTATGGCTCATAAACCGATGAAGGTCCCCTTGCAATGATGAAATGGCATAGCAAAGGGAGGACATCTGGGTGACAAACTCTAGCTCTCTGTTTAAAGTCTCCAGTCTCAGTTTATCTGCCTATGAATTGCAGCTCAGTGTCTACCTCACAGGATTACCAATTAGGGGGGTGAGAAGAAATAACGATGGGCTTAGAACATTACTTGAGCTATAATTGCTTTTATCATTGTTACTGAGTGACCCTCAGATAGAGTTTGGTCTCAAGGGTTCTTTATTAAATGCATCCGTTTATTCTTCCATACTGGATCCCCAGCCTAATGCAATTAAACTTCCAGATTCATGAGAAGAACTGCAAATACTTGGTCTTTCAGACCAGGGCATAACAGTTGTTCCTAACCAAATTGTATCTCCCAGGATTTACCCCACACAGTGAAACTGGAAACATGGGTAATGAGTGATTAATATTGTAGCTTTGGGGAACAGTGATGAGGTATACATTTCCTACTTTAATTTTTTTTAACTGGATGACCCTGAGTGCAACACTGAAATATACATTTTATTTCCCCCCAGCTGGAAAATAGGGCCGTTGCCTTTGCCCAGATTGGAACCCTCAATCCCTTCAGTATCTTTCTCAAAATTCCCCCTTTCAGAAAATACTCCTTGACCAACTACAGACAACTTTGCTAGTTAGTCCCTCTCTTCTTCACTACAACATCCAGTGGTTTTCTGATGGCTTGCATATGTTGTTGCAATGGCTTCTAAATCTTACCACTCCCCTTGTTCTTTTCCAGAGCTTTCATTTCAGAGTCATCCGTAGCCCCACTTCTACCATGTACTGCCTACGCCTTCAGACTGACCCAATTCTCCACTGACATTAGAGCAGTAGAAACGTCCTGTCTCCTCATCCTGCAAAGAGGCCACTGTCATCATAAATGCAGCTTAGGATAAAGAAAACTCAAGTTGGAGAAGACTTCGCTCATTTCAAAAATGGAAGCCCTAAGTCATGTGCGGGTGGCTGGGTTTGTGATTGGTCCACCCATGCAGAAGGAAAAACTCCTGGAAAATGAGATGCATGTCTATAAGCACCGTCTAGTAGACACTTCCATGAGTCAGAAGTGAAGATGCAAAGACAGGACCAGGCTTATGAACGCTCAGTGTGACCTTCAGGACTGTCCCTTCAGAAGAGGAGGCCAATGATGACGACACAAGGCCTCATGCACTGGTACAGATTTACCTCGAAGAGAAAGAAATTGGGTCTCAATTTCTGTAGACCAAGACCTTTAAAGAGGGGTGACGATTTACTGAAAATAACAACTGGAACCTCAGAGGAAGGCTCTTGTATCTTCCTACTACGTATCTTACCTGCAGACAGTAGAAGGGCTGCCCAACTGCTATCAAACTGCAGGTGCTGCAGAGAAGAAACGGGAGCATACTGGCTCCAAAGAGATCAGAGAGACAGAGACAAAGGAGGAGATAGACTTCCCCGTGCGGGACTTTCCCAGTGTGAATGAAACAAAGGAGAGGTATGCATGCATGTGCACATACTGTATGTTCATGGTCACCTAGCTCAAGCCTTCAAACAGTGTAGGCTCTGTGACAGACAGGTGTCACAATAAACCTCATATGCCAGATGAACAGTGAGTGTTCACTGTCAGCATCTGAGCTCAATTCTAGCCAAGTGCACAAATTAAGAGGGAAGATGGGAGAGGGTCAAAACTGAGAAAGGGGGCCAGATCTGCGGACTTGACATCTTCCATGGGTGGTCCACAAGAAATTCTGAGATGGAATGAGAGGGAATAATTTTAACTTAGTAGCTAGAAATTTATCTTACTGTATAGTGCAGGATAATGTAATGTATATATCAAAATTCACATATTCAGATATTTCAAATACCAGAGTTGAGGCAGTGCAAACAAGTGAGTTGCTTTAAGATCAATTTAAAATGTGTTAAACAAGTAGTACACGCAAATAATGTGGTTGTGGCCCAAATAGTTTGGGGTGGGGGAGGGTTGGTATAAATGATTGAAATTTGGGAGGTACTGAGCTAGGTTTGTGAAGGGGCCTAATTTGAAGGATGTCATTCTATGGAAATATACAAATTGCTTTCATGAATTGCCAGTATACTCCTTACCTGTGCTTTTGCTCCACAGGTTGCTTTGACAAAGCGAAAACTTTATAGTGCACTGTCACCTACTGGTGACAGTGACCACAAAACAGGATTACATCAAAGCTTCCCATCTCCTGGCCCACACTTCCTTGCACTTTCCCCTCCGAAGCCCCTGCTTAGCTTTCTACAGCAGCCTGGGGACCATCCCCATTTCTCAGAAGAAAGTAAGTGCCCAAATGCTGTATTCTTTCTTTAAAATACACCTAGTTTACATTAACATCCAAACATTGCACACATGAAGACAGGTACACATACATACATGCAGATTTTTCTATTGAAATGCTTTTTATAGAGGCTAGACCCTCTGCTAAAATCCAAGCAGCTAGAGACTGCAATCCTATTTCCTGTCACTGGGAGGGAGCTGTATTGCTTCATTGTCTGCACCCAGGACTACAGCTTAGATAGGCCTATTTTCACACGTCCTTAACTTTCAGCTTCTGCCTCCTGTGATAAACACTAATCTCAGGCAAAGATCTAATTGATTTTTGCCTCATCTCCCTCTCCTCCCCTCAATGCTATAAAGTGTGCTTCAGGACCAGGTCCCAGGCTGCTGCCACTCTAGGCTCAGCCCAGTACTAAGTGAAGCCTGGGGAAATGACTGACACAGTCTGCCTTGTCCCCATCTGCACTGCACACTGCTTAGCAGGAAACCTTAGGTGACCGGGCGCTCCTGGAAACCTGAGAAGCACATTACCCTGTAGCCTGATGCCTTATTCCCTCAGCAGATGGGGATGAGGTCAGTCCTGTTCCAAGTGTTCCCTGGTACACGCAGAGGAGCCCAAGTTCTGAGCAGACTATGGAGAGAATGCTCCCCACCCCGCCACACACACCAGATGTTCAAGAACACAGGCTATGGTTAGAAGGGAAGTCAATGTCAGGGCAGAGTCCAACATGCCCATGGCCTAGGACCTCTTTTAGGAACTGATGTGAAGGAAATGATCTAAGACATGAACAGACTTAAATATAAGAATGGTAACTGTAGCTTTACTTATGGAAACAAAATATTGGATGCAATCCAAACAGTGCTAACTCCCAAGGTGTGGCCTTACTACAGGAAATCAAAACATCTTTAAATGCAATGAGGTTTTGAGGGCAGAAATGGCTTGATTTTAGGAGTTATGGTAAGGAAGAGGCCTTTGCTTTTCAATATGAAAGGATAGGAATGTTGAGAGAAAAAACAACATGACACAATGCAGATGTGAGCCCTTTCCTTCCTAAGGTAAGGGGGTCACTGTCCTCTCTGTGCCTCTGCTCATATGGCTCAGTCTTCACAGTCACAGCAGCTCACAATCATCACTCTTCAAGTGCCCACTGAGGACCGATCCTGCCACTAGCATCCGGCACGTGTTAATTTTCACAGTAGCCTAGGCTGTCCAGCAGAGTTCAAGGCCTCAGTTCCTGCCCTGCACACATCTCTGCTTATAGAACAGGCCCAGACCCTGATCTCTATAACAATCTGAGATTGTGGGAAACCACTGTCCCTAACCAGCAAGTACAGGAGACAAAGGCTCACCAAAAGTCATCCATAGTCATCCATGGAGGCAGACTTCCCACTGGGGCAGTCTAGAGCTTTCTGTCAGGACACTGTATGGCCTCCCTTGGTACCCACTTCTCTATGGACATCCCTGTTGGAGGCAGGGCACTAATTCTCTCACTCAAGCATGAACTCCTTACAGACAAGGCCTCATTCTCACATCCATAGACCATGAAGGCACCATGAAAACGTCAACTGCATGCTGGGACCGGTCTTGGTGTCTATGTGTAGCAGCCTTATGTCAGATGCTGCAATGAATAATTTTGTTAATCCTCAGGTCTACACTCTAGGGTGGGCATTATTATCCCTCCTACAGATAAGCAAACTGAGGATGAAGGAGACAAAGCTCTCTACTGTGGTAAAGCTGGAATAAAAGTCAATATTGGCTGACCTCCAATAGATCATGAGGTCTTCACTCGAGTAATCGATTAACTGTTTCTTCTTATTTTGAGACAGGTTCATGCTATGTAGCTTTGACTAGCCTAGTACATTCTACGTAGATCAGGATATCTTGAGACTTGCAGACATCTTCCCCTGTTGCCTCTGCCTCCCAACTGCCAGGATACATGTTTCTTGTCATAAAAATTGAAATAGGACTGCATACTTTAGGGCCTTGTACTCAATTATTGCAAAGAACTCAGAAGTCTTGAGATACAAAGGTTTGGTACGTTTGTGGTGACATTTCTCTTCTACTTGGAACAGAGAGGAATTAATTGTTTAATTCAGTAATTAATTCTAAATACTTTGAGGTGTCAACACAGAGAAGAGTAAGAGTAAGCAGAAGTCCCAGATTCCCATGGGCATGTGCTAGTGGACATGTGACCCCTCCAATAGTAATTTCATACCAAGTCAGGGGAGAAGGACTGTTTCTATGACCTGCCAACAAAGGTGGGACCTCAGGCAGCACCATAGCCAAGATCCTGCTATGCAACAGGGAGAAGAGGTTCAGGTTCTTGCCCAGACACCTTTCTCAGCAATGGAACCAGGCAGGATACAAGAAGACAGAGCCTTCAGGACACCAAAGGCCCTCAGCACACAATAAGGCTAATGATGTCCATAGCAAACCATGGAGGCAACAGGGATGTCTCCACATACCACCCTCTCCCTGGGCAGCAGAGACTCACGTTTTTCTGTGGACGGCACAGCATGAAAGAGAGTCAGGGGCCTCTCACTGCAGGACGGGGGCTTGGAGTCGCTGCTTTTCTTCCGGGACAGATGTAGCTGAGCGTTAGTGAGGGGCACATCAGGCACCGTGTTGAATATCTGCATATCAGGGTGACAAGAAGTTACACATTATGAGCTAGGAGGAAAACTAAGGCCTGCATCAATATGACCAGGAGCTTGGTGGTGACTTAGGACAGGGAGGAAAAGCTTAGAAAGGCCTCCAGCATTTGTAGGCCTCCACGGAGACACTTTGGCCAGGAACTGATCCTAGAGTTCAAGTCTCCTTTTAATCCCTTCTGATGTATGCAAGGGACTGGAAAGAAACAGAGATAATCTAAACTGCTGTCTGTTAACAGTGAAGGCTATTACTGCCTTTGTCTAGAACCAATTAATCCACATGCCTTTCCTTTCTTCACTGGGTCTCATCCCTAGTTGTTTACAACTGCCTCTCAATTTTATTTCAGACCATAAAACATATTTAAATTATGTTTCCAAATGGACACAGAACAGGGAACATTGTTCCTCCTCAACTATCCTCAGTGAGCATAGCCTTATTCCTTCATCAGCTCTGTGGTAAATGTGAAGGAGAGGTTTATTTTATTTCAAAGGATGGAAGTGGGTGACTGACATACACACACACACACACACACACACACACACACACACACACAGGCATGTGCACACATGTACCAATTTGGAAAATGTACAAAAGTCTAAAAGAGAAAAGGAAAAGAACCCCTTAAAGTTCCACTATTTACAGATTATAACTTTTAAGGTTTTGCATCCTTTTAAGTTTTTGTTTTTTTGTTTTTTGGTATAGAATAGAGTTTATTCAGGGCAGAGGATGGGAGTTAATGGGGTAGTGGAGGCAGAGAAAGGCAGAGAGAGGGAGAGAGTAGAGAAGCAGAGGCCGGCCATGACCACATGGAGAGAGCGGGAAGGGGAGGAGAGCCCAAGATGGGCAAGAGAAAGGCTGAGAGGAGTAAGAGAGGTGAGAGATAAGAGAGAAGTAAGAGAAAGAAGAAACCCTTTTAAGTTTTTAAAAAATCATTTTGTTGTTATTACTTAAGACCACATGTAGTAGCTACATTTTTAGTTGTTGTGACAAATATCAGGCAAGAACCAACTTAAAGGAGTTCGATTGATGATATAAGGATACAGTCTTTTATAATATAGATGTGAGGTAAGGGTGTAGTCTATCATAGTGTGGATGAGAGGAAAGGGTGCCATCTATCCCAGTGTGAACCTGAGGTAAGGGTGCCATCTATGCCAGCGTGAACCTGAGGTAAGGGTGCCATCTATCCCAGTGTGAACCTGAGGTAAGGGTGCCATCTATCCCAGTGTGAACCCGAGGTTAGGGTGCCATCTATCCCAGTGTGAACCCGAGGTTAGGGTGCCATCTATCCCAGTGTGAACCTAAGGTAAGGGTGCCATCTATGCCAGCGTGAACCTGAGGTAAGGGTGCCATCTATCCCAGTGTGAACCTGAGGTTAGGGTGCCATCTATCCCAGTGTGAACCTGAGGTAAGGGTGCCATCTATGCCAGCGTGAACCTGAGGTAAGGGTGCCATCTATCCCAGTGTGAACCTGAGGAAAGGGTGCCATCTATGCCAGCGTGAACCTGAGGTAAGGGTGCCATCTATGCCAGTGTGAACCTGAGGTAAGGGTGCCATCTATCCCAGTGTGAACCTGAGGTTAGGGTGCCATCTATGCCAGTGTGAACCTGAGGTAAGGGTGCCATCTATCCCAGTGTGAACCTGAGGTTAGGGTGCCATCTATGCCAGTGTGAACCTGAGGTTAGGGTGCCATCTATGCCAGTGTGAACCTGAGGTAAGGGTGCCATCTATCCCAGTGTGAACCTAAGGTAAGGGTGCCATCTATCCCAGTGTGAACCTGAGGTAAGGGTGCCATCTATCCCAGTGTGAACCTGAGGTAAGGGTGCCATCTATCCCAGTGTGAACCTGAGGTTAGGGTGCCATCTATGCCAGTGTGAACCTGAAGTAAGGGTGCCATCTATCCCAGTGTGAACCTGAGGTAAGGGTGCCATCTATCCCAGTGTGAACCTGAGGTAAGGGTGCCATCTATCCCAGTGTGAACCTGAGGTAAGGGTGCCATCTATCCCAGTGTGAACCTGAGGTAAGGGTGCCATCTATGCCAGTGTGAACCTGAGGTAAGGGTGCCATCTATCCCAGTGTGAACCTGAGGTAAGGGTGCCATCTATCACATTTGGAAGTCATGTTGGTGGGAGTGACCCTCAGCTATGGCAACAGGAGCACAAGGCTGCTTGCTCACATCTCAATGGATCAGAAATCTGAGACAGAGACTAGAGGAAATGGGCGTGGCTATAATCCCCAAAATCTGCTCTCAGTGGTCACTTCTTCCATATATACTCCATATCCCATAAGTTCCATGAACTCCCCAAATAAGAGTTTCAATTGCAAGCCTTTGGGGGAACATTGCACACTGAATTCACATCAATGTAAAAGAGAGAGACGAAACCCTTACCCACTCTTACTGCCTTACTATAGAATTTCTTTACCCTGTGGCCAGCACTTACAGGGTGCTTACCATCTGTAAGTAGCCGCCACTTACTGTGGCTCTGGGGATGCCAGGCACAGCAATCTGCGCTTTATACGCAGCTCACTCAGTTCTCAGCAATTCTGCATCATTTCTAATGTCCCAACATTTTACAAGGAACCAAAGCATACAAAAATGAGGCTGTCGCAGTTATAGATATAATTACAGAAGACAGCACAGGCTCCCCTTCTCTTAGAAGCCTCTGTAAATGCATATGATAATAACACTCATTCAAGCAATCACCAAACTTCTGTTTGAACACCCACTTTGCAGAGGTACCCTAAGTCTACCAGTGAATGAAACAATTGTGTTCCCTGTGGTTAGAGGATTTACAATCCAGTAGCTGTGATTTACTAAGTATTTGTCACACCAGGCATGGAGCTGAGTGCTTTGTATTAATTCTCATTAATGCTAAACACACTTTTCCATAGCTGAGATTATATCCTTTACATAGTTTTATATCCTACTCATCTCGTGTAACATTATATTCAGCATTCAAAGATGATTCATATGGGGTTACATAACCACCTCAACTTTACTGAGATACTGAAACTGACTGATCCTTTTGTTATAACGTCTTACACTGTGACATTAGCCTCCTGGATGTCCTCTTTCCAGCAGCCAGAGTTGTAGGAGGACGGTGGCGGCCGTCTGGACCCCCTTTACTTGTGACTGGCTCTAGGTATCCTGCAAGTGTTCTTGCAGCCCTCTTCTTCGGGTATATAGTTTAAAGCAATGTTCAAAGCTGATATGCAGAAAGCTAAGTCACAAGAATTATGAGAGTTCCAGCTGGAACAGCTGTTCTCTCAGAGTTGGCAGATCCTTGGCTCTGATGATGCCAGCCAGCCGGCTGAGGCAGTCTCCCTCCCAAACACAGCTGTCGGGAAGGAAGGCCACATTGTTACATTCTCTATTAGACTCAGACTTGAAACAGGATAAACTGAGTAACTGTGTATAGTTGAGATCAACCCGGGCAAGGGTTAGGAAGAGGAAAAGAAACTTTCATCTCCAAAGCAGCTAGAACCCCTATAGTAATAAGCTGACTGACTAGCACCCTTCACTTCTGCAATCTCTTGGGGCCTTTATAACGTAACGACATTGGAGGGGCTGCGGTTACTCTTGAGCCCAAGACCTGCAACCTCTAAGAAGGTCTCCTTCCCTCTTCTCCACCCATGCTGACCCTCAGCCACTCCGCGGTTCACATCTCAATGAGCACTCTCATTGAGTTAAAATGGCTTCTAGATATGTGTGCTTGTGCCAGCTGAGCTCTGAGCTGGGTATCTCACATGACTCTTCCCTAAGCTGAAGGTCAACTCAGCCTAGGGCACAGGATGACCAGTTCACAAGAATCATCTCTGATCCTGCTCTGTGACTGGGTCCAGGGACCAGCAGGGAAGCCCTGGGGTTGCAGCAGCCATTCAATCAGTTCTTCCTCTCTAGCGAAACTTCATGAGAAGCAACTGCCCCAGCCCTGTGAGAGCTGATTGTTAAGAAGTGATGTCATCTCTTAGCACTCTTGCCTCTGGCCCAGAATGCAGTACCTTCAGTAATCCCATGCTGAAAGCATCTAGAAATGGATCTAGAGTTAGGGACAGGCCAGGTCCTAGTAGCCTCCCATGACTCTTTGCCTCTGGCATCCAGATATTATGCATCCCAGCCTTGACTTGAACTTCCTAATGAAGGAAGATATATTCACTACAGTACAATGGGAGAAGATGGAAGGTTGTATTTTAACATCATGTCAATAACAAGGAGAACATCTATTCTTTCTAAGAACTGTAGCAGATGTTCATTTAGACACGGACTAGGTTTTGAGTAAAATACATATTTACATAGATGTATGAGAGATTGTCTTGCAAACACAGTAGGAAGTGACATAGGAGCACAAGAAGGAGAATGTCTCTCTGCTCATTCATTATTTTCTCAAAAAGTTAAGTAAGCAGACCACAATCAGCTCTACAAGGGAATTTGTACCATGGGTAGGCACGACAGCGCCTAAGGCCAGTTCTATGGGTCTGATTATGAGTCAGGTAAAGGCATCTAAAGAATTCTGTTAAGCTGTCCTTGGGATCAAATACAATATAATATGCACAAGAGCACATTGCAAAATATAAAGTGCTAGGCCCAGGACCAACACATCCTTATTACAAGTGTTTTTTTCCTAAATGCAAGGGCACCTTTGTAAATGAAACCACCTTGACACAAGCATCTAATAAGAAGTTGGGGTTGGCATGGAGGTGTAGCACTAATCTGGATACTCAGGAGGTTAAAGCAGGAGGTTTGCTTTACAAGTTCAAGTCGAGGCTGGGCTACATACTGAGTTAAAAGTCTGGGATATATAGCAAGCATGTAGAAATTACTGTCCACGTGGCGGCTGCTCATTTTGAACACTTCAGTACATGCCAGTTGATTTTCCAGCTACCTTCTGGCTATGCCAAGGGTTTGTCTGTGCTAAAAGTTTAAGCTGGAATTCTCATGAGTCTGAATTACACAGCTCTGTTGATCACTCCAATTCTATTGCACAAATGATGTTGTCTTCGGGTCGTGGAGAAAGCTGTATTATAGACCCTGTAATCTACAAGCATTAACTCATACAATCTACAAGGTCTACCACGTGTTGGGAACAATGTCCTCATTTCACAGGGACTTTTCTGATTAGCACAAAGAGGGAAGCTTTATTCTATGCCCCCAAGTGTCCTGCTCACACTCTCTGACTTACAAATGAATTCCAACTTCATCAGGAATGCCTTACACATAAAAGCTAGGAAGACTGGGACCCTGCCAGGAGCCACTAGAGAATAAAATTATAAAATAAAAATACAACTGTGAAGAACCTTTCCAAGCATCCCCAATTTCAAGTTCCCTGTGAGCGGAATTAACACATCCATAAACACCAGGCAGGACAGTGTCAGGGTTGGCCTCTGCAGTCAGCCAGCCTTGAGTGAGCACCGGGTCTTGACGCACACACCACCAGACCACACTGCCTGTGACAGCTACTGTACTGCCATAGCACCATATCAAATATAAGAAGGGAATTTAAAGTACTGCAATGTGTAGACGCAAAGAAGCTTGGAAGCTAGTGGGACCCGAGGTCAAATCCTGGCTTTGCCACCTACTAGGTGTACTACCTCAGACAAGGTCTTTAACCCCGCTGAGCCCATTTCCCTTGTAAAGATGAACATATAACACCTGTTGTGCACAACTTTTGAAAAGACAAAGAATATAAAATGAGTAAACATTACACGGCTAAGCACAGGCGGGAAGTCGTGGTAGTGTAAATGTTAGCAACATAAAATTCACTGTTTTCATGCTGTTATATTTACATGCGCTAAAGACATGAATTATTCCCTTCACAGTAACTCTACCAGGGAGATGCAGTTACTGACACCTTGTAAAGGAAGAAACTGAGTCTCATGAAAATCAAACTCATTTGTCCAAGGTCACACAGCTAGTCAAAAACCAAGATGGCCAGACTGACTGAGGCCTAGCTAGCTGGGTCTTCTTGAGTGTTATGAGAGATGGAGGACAGAACATAAATATCACAAGCTCTGGAAGATTAGATTTTAGGCTTTTGATAGGTCTGTGCCCTTGAGCAAATTATGTAAGTGTCTGCCCTCCAAATGTCTCATCCACAAAAAGGCCCAGGACCATAGTGAGGCCTAAGGCACCTAGTGGTTTGGCCTTTGCTATGCAAAAGGCATTTCTGTATTTAAGAGAGAGACAGAGAGACAAACAGAGACAGAGACAGAGGGACTGAAAGACAGAGAGACAGAAACATAAAGTATAAGAAAAAGAAAAAAAGATCTTAAAAATGAATTATTTGTGATCAAAACATGAGAATTCAATCTGTAAGTGTAAATTTAATTACATTCCTTACAAACTATCAGCCTTACCTACCTGCTGTAAGTGTAAATTTAATTACATTCCTTACAAACTATCAGCCTTACCTACCTGCAGCAATGTTAGTATTAATGGTCTTTTTCCTGTGTGTGACCTACAGATCTTATGGGTCTGGGGCTCTTTTCAGGCCCATTTTGATGCTGTGGAGCCCTGACTCTTGGGGAATTTGTTCTTAGCTGCATTGCTCCCACATTTTTACACCTTTGCTAATCCTGGCTGTCACATGCCCCTGCAATTTAAAAGGATTAGGAGTCTCTCTGTAAAGTGTGCCCTGTACTCTTTATTATGTGCTGTGGTTTTTACAGGAGGAAAATTAGGTCATGATGAAGAGCTTCTGAGCCTACAGCTGAAAGTGGCTGTGATGAGAGTAAACCACTCTCCAGCCCTGGTGATCATAGTAGAGAACAGCAGTCTAGCAGACAACTGACGCTGGGACCTGTTCTTGAGACACAAATTCATCAGGGTCTCGGGTAACACAAGAGTAGAGGGGGAACACTCCTGGGGAAGGGAGGGCCGCAGCTCCTCTGCTCGCTGGGTCCCCTGAAGCTCAGGGCAGGCCCAGTCACTGCAGGCCTGTGACCCAGACTAGCCACTGCAGGCCTGTGACCCAGGCTAGCCACTGCAGGGCTTCTTTGTCATTAACTGTGAAGAAGCCAAATCCAGAGGCTATAGCTACAGAGAGGTCTTGTTAAGGACAGTGGGAAATCTTAAACCCTGCTGCTATCAGCATTTTGGGGTGGAGCAGAGATCAATAATTTTGAAAGTAGTTTAGAGAATTTTACTTAAAAATCTCTCAAAAGGAACCATTATCTTTTGTAACTAAAGATCCACACATACAGGGATGGTGTGTGTGTGTGTGTGTGTGTGTGTGTGTGTGTGTGTGTGTGTGTGTGTGTGTGTGTGTGTGTGTGTGTGTGCGCGCGCGCGCGCGCGTGCCCAAGAGAGAAAGAGCTATGATTTTCCCTATCTCCAGAAAGAGCCTAATTTCCTACTACCTCTATTAATAGAGAAGAATTATATAAAATGCAACACTAAACCGTAGCCCCATTTGAGGGATATTAAAAAGCATTGCAATATAAGCAATTGCTAGTTTACCTATAGTTAAATAGGGGTAACTATGTACTCAAACTGACAAACTCACAACATTAATAGAATATTCCATACAGTAGTTGCTGTTAAGAAGGAAAATGTTATAGGATCGAGAAGAAGCACTGTGATCCAATGTACATGTCCATCTACCTTGCTTCCTCAGGTTTACCAAGACAGGAATCAAATGAACAGCAGGACGGTTGCAGTGAATCTGGGCACACGTTATCATTATTAGTGTTAATTTTGCATACCAACAAATGTCAAAGAGTAAGAAACCGAAAAGCAAATGCCAAACACCTGCCAGTTGCAGATTAACCAAGTGCATATTAATTAATATACAATTTGTGTGTAAAGTCAAAGAGTAGTGCAATAAATTTAGTGCCATCAACATTTTTTGCAAGGGCAAATGAAGGCAATTCAGTGGGCCTAAATTGCAGTGAGTGCCTGGAGGGTGACTATTATCTCACTGAGGAAGCAAGCTGCACAGAGCTGGCCACAGTGAGGCCATCTGTGGCTGCTGGCTCCTCTCTGGCACACGAGATCAAGAGTTGACGTATATTAAAATGGATACACTTTTGCCAGTTGATAGTTAAAGATCTACTCTCTCATCTCCCCCAAAGCCCACCGACAGATCGCAAGGGAACTCTCACATCTTACAGATACTAAACAGGCCCTGGTGCTGAGAGCGCCACACGCCACCCACAGGCATGTGCGCACAGAAGCGTCCTTCTGTTTCTCCAGAAACATCCAGAGCCACATCCAAAAGAAATGCCATCACCTGTCACAGAAGCCAGGAATCAATCTCCTGCTGTGTGCTGGAACTGAGCAGTGCACTGTAACAAGCGCAACCAGCCTGAAGCAGGCATGGAAGAAGGCAGAGTGTTTTCTTAACATGTGTCTGTCCTTGCTCAGCATCTAAAACTTTAAAAGCCATAGACACATTAACCCTTAGAAAGTGATTAGAAGGGGAACCTTGTAAGAAATTGTTAAATTTCTGTAACTTTGGGGTATTTCAGACGATAGCTATAATATTTTGGTTTCTGTTATTTCTAACTAGAAACATGAATATTATCTCCACTATAATCTTAAGTATTTGTCTACTTAATAGTTTAAGCTTTCAGGTTAAACTGTGGGGTGGGGAGGAGGCTAGTCATATAGAATTGGAAATTTTAAAGAAATAACCATTGCTGTAAAGTAAACATGTTGAGAGCCAAGATCTTTGCTTTCTGAGCTTTCACTTCAAACACTGTCAGTTCTGTTCTTCTCTAGTGGCCACAGAATGCCAGTGGAGTTCCAAGTATATAGTCCCTGGTGGAAAATTGTTTTTAGGCATTTGAGGAGACTACCTACTAATTTCCACACTGGTGCAGTCAGTTTGTAAGTCTATCAGCAGTATATAGCGGTGACTCCTCCCTATTTCCTCACTGGCTGTGCCAGTGTGTAAGTCTATTAGCAGTGTATATTTGGTGTCTCTTCCTCACATTTGCCAGCATTTCTTGTCATTTGTTTTCTTGATGACAGCCATTCTGGCCTACTGAGATGCAATCTCAAACTAGCCTTAATTTGCATTTTCCTGATGGAAAAAGATGCTGAATCTTTTCTTGAACATTGCTAGGAAAATTAAGTGAGATGGTAGTTATGCGGCTGCTGCGACGGTATCTTGTGAATAAGTCGTAAGTAAAAGCTATTTTTATCAAGTTATGTTTCTGGACCATATTTACTAAAACTATCCATCAGAATAAAAAAATCAGTATGTATTACCAACATGGACTCTTGGAATGCTCAAGGATCCTCAGACATTACTGTACCTTATGGGGTTTTTGCTCTATTTTTCTTATTCAGGGACATTTGCTTCCTAATAACTCTGCAGAATACTGTCTCCCTCCCGGATCAGCTGGAACAAAGACTCTAGATCTTTGAGACCCAGGACTTGTGTGGTTCATATGCTTTCCTAGCCAGTCTGAAGGTATCACTGACTCCTATGAAGGGCATAGGAAGGTTCTCAGTAAAAAGAAAGATCTCAGAAAGAAGGGAGTTTCTACATTCACAGGCATTGTCTAGAATGCATGTAGACTGTTATTAGCTCAATTTGCATTACTAGAGCAAAATATCTGAGGCCAAGTAACTTTCTGAAGAAAGGAAACTTAGTCTGGCTTGTAGTTCCATAGGTTTAAGGCCAAGGAACCATATCTGATTGCAGTCTTCTTGCAAGTTTAAGTATAGAGCATTGTAATCTAAGAGACTGTGTGTGTGTGTGTGTGTGTGTGCAAAAGAGGGGGGGAGAGAAAGGAATGGAGGGAGAGAGGGAGGGAAGGAGAGACTGTCGATACTTTTGTGCTCTGATTGATCTCTTACAAAGCCATCAGTATTTAATCAGGGGCTCAGTCTGATCTCAACATCAAAGAGGTCAGAAAACTATTAGTCTGATCAGTAAGTAAAAGCCCCAGCCTGGCAGAAGAGGTGAGTGCTACAGAAAGAGAAAGATGAGGGAGAAGGGAAAGGACTGGGCCTATCACATTCTACATGCAGAGGTCTGGGCAGACCCTGCTAAAAACACTTGACAGTGCTGAAGAAAACATGCCATGTAGTCTTCAAAGTGAAAGAGTGTCCCATCCAGGTGATGGGAACAGCAATTGCTAAGGATTCAAAATAGAATGTACCTGACATGTCCAAGGAACCACAGGAAACATGAGAGAGGCATGCAGAAGACATGAGGGAGAAGATAAAGACTGTGTGGGACTCACAGGCTCCTATAAGAATGGCCCTCAAAACCAGCCATGCGGGGAGTCACTGAATGGCTTAGTGCACAACTGATGTGAGCTGACTTGGCATGTCGGAAGGACCATTCTGGTAGGTGGTATCAGAGTAAACAGACCAAGGTGGAAACAAGGAGGCAAATTAGGAGGCTCTTGTCAAAATTCAGGCCAGGGGTGACAATGGTTGGCATTATTGTTATCAATAATATTGTTGTGTGCAAGGAATGGCCAGAATCTAAATTTGTTTTGCACAAATTTACTCATCCTAAAGTTTTGTTTAGGAAGGGGAACATGTATTATTATTTTTTTTTAAAAATCAAATTCCAGAGTTATGTCTGTGAAAAAGCCACCTGGGGCAACCTGCACAGGTTCTGAGAGGCTTCTCAGGGATTTAGGTAATGAGAGTAATGAGACTGAGCAGGCCTCAAACGGTGTTAAAGAATTTCATGATGAATGGGGGTGGAGGGTGATCTTGAGACACACTGTTGTACTCGGGAGCGCTTAGTAACTGTTCACTAGGCAAGGTCAGAATTCTAGCAAGGATGAGGGAAGGGCCTGGGAGGCCCTGCCCCTACCGAGGAGCTGCTGGCATTGATGGCAGCTGGGAAAAGCTCAGTTATTTTCCTTTAGGACTGCAGTCCTTGGAGGCTTCACATGCTCTAGTGGATGCAGTCCTGCCCTTGTGCATGTAGGTAATGACTCACTGGACTAAACTGGATTTGAAAGGAGAAGGCCATGAAGGTAGTAGGGGGGTATACTTGAGGAGTCCAGGGAGAGTTGGAGGGGAAAAGCATTTCACACCTTTATAAGTTCTCTAAGAAAAAATATTTTAACAAACAATAGACTAGATACTCCAGTACCTTAAAAGCAATGATCACAAACATATAGAAACACATTCAAATGCACACACATGAATACATGCATGAACCTGTGTATGAAACTTGTACTATCTATACGATCAAAATCTAGACTACATGAAAAATACTTGCAACACAAATGGGAAAACGTGAACATACCTAATAGTAACAAGCCCATACATTTCTAAGATAATCAAGGAAAAAGTAAAACTGCTATCTCATGATACTACCCCTTCTCTGGAAGTCGAAGAGAAACAGCAACAAAGAGTGCTCAGCACAGTCCCTGATACAGAGAAGGACTCAATGAGACTGTGCCCATCCCCACACCTCTAGAGCCACCGTGATAGCCACTGCTGTCACCTCCACAGGTACTCTCACATTTATCACCATGACAATCAGTGACTTCACCATCATCGTGTTCAAGCACCATTAGCAATGCCAACCTAATCAAGCCTGAAGGTCAGTGTAGTCCCCATCTGCAGAGCTGAACAGCTGACTCTGCCGCAAGGGCTCACTCCTGCCTCACCTTCTCATGGTTCTCTATTAAGATCTCGATGACAATGTTCTGAAACTTGATGTCCATGATGGCCGCCACTGTTTCTTCCTGAGGTCGCAGCAAGGTGGGTCCAAACACCACGCCCAGGTTTGCCACAGTCATCAGATTCTGCTTGTGGTTGTTGGCGACACTGGAAAGGGGAAAGAACACGTGAGAGGAAGTCATGCATGCCCAGACGGCTCACCTCCATGGGTGCTTCTGATCTTCCTGCCTGCATCTAGAGGAGGCAAGGATGCCATGAGGCAAAGAGCAAGTTTCCTTTTGTATCTTCAACTACAGTGTTCACAGATCTGCATTCAGTATCCACTTCAGGATAGGATTCCCACTTTGCCTAAAACAACCAGCCAACCAGCCAAGGCCATCCGCCGGAAGATGAAGTTTTGCTCAACCAAGTCACTATTCTTGAAGCCCAGGTATCTCCCCATCTGTCTTGATTACAACTTCTGTACCTGTCTGCTTCTTAAACCACCAAGGGTTTTTCCCTCTGCATTGTCTCCAATGCAAATAAAGAAGCTCCTGGTTTTATTCATTTGCAAAAAAAAAAAGCTTGAAATAGACATAGCTTTCTTTCAAAAGGAAAGAGCTGGTATTTAAACCATGTCAGGAAAGTTGGTACTCTAAACACTAAGTATTAAAAGTCCATTTGATTAAACGTGAGGCTCACATTAAGTGAAACATGGCATCAACAGAAATAAAAAATGCACTACTGTTTATCTGTGTATTTGTATTGCACATACACTCAAAGTTTAAAGAGGGGATGAGGTCAGTAGTGGCTAGGTCAGAGTAATCTGCTAAATATACAAGCATATTTTTAGGCAAAATACTATTCAAAATACATATATCTGAACTCCATGCCCAAGCTAAAAAATTCAGTGGTTCATAAGCCCCTGAATAAAAACTTATAAATGATTTACTGGAAATAAACAAGTGAGTGCCATTCAGCACTGTTAGAAAATACTAGAAGGTTCCTTAATCACCCACCTGCTGGAAGAAGGGAGCTATTCATTACTAACTTGAACCTAGAGAGAAGTCTGGGAAGAGACACTTTCCATAGACTAGGAGTCACTTGACAAGTAACGTACTTCCAGCAAACGTGAAGGTGTTGAGTCCCTCCTCTCCTTAAAAGGAGTAGTAAGGGCGGATGGCATGCCCACTTCATGCATATAGTACAGGTTGAATGTGATCACGCATGGGATGCATACTGATGAGAATAACTTTCTACCCATCCTCCTCCACTGCTCCCATCTTTCTGTTCTTGTGCATGTCACCCCTTGACCTAGAATGTTCCTGTTATTTCTGTGCTTGACAAATCTTCTCTGTGAGGCGTGGCTCACATGGTCCCTTGCTTTCTGCACCTGCCCGGGTCTCTTCTTAGTCCTGCATCCCAGACTCAGACAGATGTTCTCACTCAGTGATGACGTCTCTACCATGAGAAATGAACACAGAGGCTGGAGGAATTGAACCTGACAGAGCCCAGTGATGAGCAGGATGACACTTGATGAAACTTAAAGCATGATGGGAACTTCTTGGTAGATGTAAGACTAATATTCTCAGCCCAATGGTGAAATGTCTAATGATTATCAATAATGTGGGGATAATTGTACCTGAAGTATCCCAACCTCCCTTTTTAAAGTCTCAGGTTGTGTTCCACTTCTTAGATTTAATTAATGAGTAATAATTACTCTGATTTGCAGGCCCTGAGGACCAAAGACATTTGGAAAAACAGTACAGTAATTCTGGGTTGGCAACTCTGAATATAAATAGGCTTGAGGCTACCCAACAAATTCATTTCCCGTTTAATAATCCATTTTATTCTGGAACTTAAAACACATTGATCTAAGTCTTGAGAAACTTTTCAGCGACACGCTTGTACCTTCTCATTGCTACTATTATATCCGGGCACTGCAGAAATAAATTGATCTGTCACTTCATTACTTTGGCTCACAACTGGGTACAGCTTTCTTCATTACTCCAGAGTGAATTATTAATGACTTGAGATCTCTGTGTGTTCCAGAGAGGACGGCCTAGACCTCAGCCTCTGCTGGCACCGGCCATGAATTATAGCTTGACGGATTTACAGATGTGTGGGAAGCAGGCTGGCATGGTGCTGGGAAGCCGGTCCAGCAGAAGCCTTGGGACTCATTCATTAGTGAGATCCATAAAACACTAAGCCTGCCTTCTGTTCTCTTAATTGTACTGCCTGGGCTCTTCCTCACACAGTTCAGAATGTCATGTTGAATCTTGTCTTAAAATCCACAAACACATGCTTCTTGTGTGTTAAATTTTGCATTGACACGTGCCTTTCTGCTCACTGTGTCCACATGGGCTACTCTGCTGAGGCGCCTTCCACAAACACTGCAAGTAGAGCTGTCTTTTTGTAAGCTTGCCTTTGAGGGTCCCGAGGAGGAGTCCGCCTGTGAGGGTAGGGAAGGAAGCCCTTGCTCCTTCGGGGACCCTCAGGGAAGTTGCTTGGGATCTTTACCCTATGTTCCATGCAACTGGATTACAGTTAGCAAGTGAAGAGCATGTTTCAGTGAAAATAGGCATGCTAAGAGGGACTCCTGTCATCTTTGTTTCAAGGGAAATTAGCTAGACAGTCTGGATCTGATACCCTTTGGGAGAGAGAAAGGGGGAAATCACTTCCAGATGAAGACTGGGGCTGTAATATAGAGAGTATCATGATGGGCAGGACGGTAGCCAACCCCTTTAGAGGTCTATTAAGAAAGGCCCTCATACTACATAGGGATCACATCTGTTTTTCTTGAGTTGAAATGGGAATTAGAGCTGTGTAAGTGCTGTGTTCTGTACAACCACAGACTGCCACAAAGGCCTCCAAATACCTGTAAACCTAGAGCAGGGTTTGCAATCTGGTTGTCTCTGAGGCCTGGGTGCCTATGTCTACTGGACATGATGTGGTGGTGGCAGGCAGGGTCTACATAGATCCTGTGGATGTAGAAAGGCTCTAATAACATCACAGAACCATTGCTGCCTTCCCCCTCCAGCCTCCAGTGCCAACTAATACAGTACCTCAGACCTAAATGATGATGGATGCTTTACAAAAAGTCTGAGGATGTTTTCTGTACATTTGGCTTTTATAATAACTCTAGATTATTAGTTTGAAACTTTTTGACAATAGGAAATGTTTCATACAACCCAAATATACATGCACAGCATACATAGACCCAACAGTAAGTGGGATGCATCTGATATATTTATATATTCTTTTAAAATTTACTAAATTGATTTTGCAACCCACTTTTGCACCAGCAACTACAATTTGCAAGGAACATAGTGTGCAAATACCGATTTCTACATAGAAAAATAAGGCTGAGGGAGATGGCCACCCAATGGCTAGTCAGAGACAGAGTGGCTAGATGGAACTCAGATCATGTGGCTTTCTCACATAAGAAACAGGAACAAAGATCCCTACCATATAACATGGGAAGGCTGATAAAGCATAGGGAACTAGTCAGGCTCTTGGAATGGTATATCAGCCTAATAGAGGGCAGTGTCTACTATCATGATGCTAGGGCACAGACAGGTGGGTCATAGCAGGTACCAGTTTAAAGGGATACTACAGTAATGTTTAATAGCTACTTTGTTCTGGGACAAGGGTAAGTACTTATCCCATTGTGTGTGTGTGTGTGTGTGTGTGTGTGTGTGTGTGTGTGTACACACACACATATAAAACCCATGACACACTTGAAATCGATAGAAATGTTCAAGGAACCACACACTCATTTGCCTTCACTTTCTTACCAGCATCTTTGGTGCCTCAGGCTGAGAGACTCAAAGCTACTTCATGACACCAACAGCCTCATGCCGTAACCTACCTAACAAGCAACCTAAGTTCATCACCCTGCAAAGCCAACTCTGGGTAGCACATGTCTACTGCAGTTGCAGCAAGCTTGTTCCTTTAAACCAAGTTTCCCATTCCTTCCTTCAGGCACTTCTACATTGAGTGCTCCCTTTTCTCAAGTGTTACAAGATGAAAACTGGACGATGACCTTGAAGTGCTTCCTGTAGAGGATGCAGACAGGTACCAGGCAGGCTTAAGGCTAACACTCCTGAAAGTGAGAGAGTGGGTGGGAGATCGAGCAACAGTAAATATCACCTTAGTTGCTAACAACTTCTTGGGGAAGCCCCACGGCTGGGCCGAGCATTCACTAGAAATGAAGCTACTATTTTGTGGTTAACCAGCTAAGTGTTAAGTTTCCAGGGTTGTTAATTTGGTTGCTTTCACCAATTTTGAATCCCTAAGTGTGTGTTGCCTAGATACCACTTGGACTTTCTGAGGTGGGACTAGTATGAGGGTGTTGGGAGACTCTGCCAAGAAAGCCCATCAGTGTCATAAATACAGCTTTTCTGGCTGTCCCCAAAGGAAAGAGTAACAGAAGTAGCTCTATATGGCCCCCATGGTCACATTAATTCCTGGGAATGGTTATTTAGTGAATGGCCATATTCCCAGCTTTGAATAATTAGTGTAGTATTATTTCTGAAGAGTACGTTCTATAGCCCCACTTGCCCTTCATGAGAGTACTTTCAGACAGGAACTCCATTGCCACGATTATACAGTTCAGGACCCTGAGACACTGAGAAGTGAAAAAGCCACCTGTGCTCATACAGCCAGGATGGAACTAAGTCAGCAGAGCCTGTCCTCTTAGCCACCGCTCTCAGCTGATCCTACACAAGAGGTATCCTTGCTCCTCAGAAACCCCATGAAAACCAATAGAGAGGTGTCACAGAGTCACCCAGGAAGAAGCAAGAGCTACGATGGAGAGATGAAAGGAGAAAGGTTGGTCCTTCTTCCATGACATAGACTGCTGAGCTAACACAGGAAGGAAAGGAATGGCCATGTGACTACAGCCGAAAGTCTGAAAGCAGCATCAGACTACCGTGCCTCTTCCCCTTCCTACCATAAATATTATGGCTATCTATGTGGTAAAATGACAAACTGACCCTTGAATGTGACAGAATAGTATTTATGGCACAGAATAGTATTCATGGCACAGCCAGAGAGCTGCTTTCTGATGTAAGAATAAAGCCATCAGGTAGATAAATTAAAAGGAAGGGGTCTGGCATAATGGCTTTTATAGCCCCAGACAGATAAAATAATAGCTAAGGGGTACCAACCCAGGCTACTCTCTTTCCTCCAAGATGTTTCAAGGTTCCATGAGTATGAGTAACTTGTCCCTGCTTCTGGTGGCATAAATGGCCATGTTTCTAGATGGACACAGATGCCTGCTGTCCCTATTGGCCAGAATGACATGTCAACTTTAAACCCTCTTGCAGAGACCCACTTGATCCTAAACATTCTTTAGAGAAATAGAGAGCTATGGGGAAAACAGAGATGAGAGGCTCTGGGCACACAGTCTGCACCCTAAGCAGAGGTGTTCTGAGGACCAGGTACACAGCCAACTCCGTTTCTACTCAGCTCACCTTGAAGTCAGTACTACTCTCTTTAAAATCCACCAAAGGGCCCCTGGCTGTTTTAATCTTCAAGCTGAAAGTTGTTAGCAGGCAGTGTGGTGGGCTCTCAAAAATCACACACAAAACTGTCATCTGGCCCAGTAATTCTAATTCCGGGCACATAAATAAAAGAGCTACAAACAGTAACTCTGAATTTGTAGCTCCCCAGCCATCCCGGGTCAGGACTTATTGCACAATAACTGTGTCACCATTCACGGAGGTGTCCGTGGCTGCTCCCTCCACTTATCAAAAGTTCCAAGAGTGCACAGTGGTGGAAGCCTCCCTACTGCTACCCCTGCCTGCATCAGGTACAGTGCGACATATACCTTGTTGAGGGAGAAGAAAGAAATAACATGTGGATGCTGCCATCTTGAAAATGCACAGAAGATCAACAGTACTCAGTTCCTGCTTCAAACTTTCATGTAACCTACCAGGGTCTCAGATCTCCAGTCATGCCAGGGGCAGTGGACAGGCAGCCAGGGTCGCTGCCCTGACAGCTACGGTACATGACAAAGCAGGTATCGCTATTGACTATACTAGTCTGCAAAGTATGAGGCCATCAAATATTTATAGGATATAATAATCATTATTATATGAATTACCTAATGTGTATTATATAATATAGTATAATGCACAAATTATTATGCTAGTCTCCTTCCAAAACATTTGCCATAGCTTCTAGGATAGAGTATCCTATATTAATTTTTTTCATTGGGTCTGTTTTTCAAATCCCTCTCTCTTCTGCCTGCCTTTAATTATTACAATGATTACCATCAATAACTAACATCAATATTAGCCAAGTGTTTTCTAGGAAATAGGCGTTAAGTACTTCATCAATTACCTCATTTGATCTTTAAAATTATCCTGTGAATTAGGCTCCAATATTGTTCAGCACTATAAAGTCACAACTCTGACAACATATGTATCTAGTAAGTGGCAGACATGGAATGTGATGCCAGTCTGACAACAGAGCAACTACTGACCCTCAGGGTTCTGTAGGGTAGTGCTAAACGGGCATGGTGCAGTCTTCCCTGGCTGTTCTTCCTTCCACATGACCTATGTTTAGGGAGATCATGTGGCAAAGGAAAACTGGATCCTGTAGTCCTGTCTGGAAGTTGTTAAAAGCACTCAAGGATATTAGTTCATCTACAGCCAATAACAGTCTCGAACATCCCTGAGTTTCTCTATTAGAAATACACTAAACTGGACCACGGGAATTACTGTCTCCCATGGAATGTGCACAGCTCACTCAAGAAAAGAGCTGGAACTCTCATTGTCACTTGTAAGCCAGGCACAGCCTTTAGTGTCCCCAAATTCATCAGCCTGGTTTGTTTATTTCTCTTATTTTGTTCTTGTGCAAAGAAAGTGCATTGTTTAAAACCAGGGATCTGGATCTAAGAGGTTAAAAAGTCACCTTTCTTAAGTAGACTACAGCCAAAGTAGCTATGCTCTTAGGCCCAGTCTGCAGACCCTCACGGGGACCAGCAGAAGGAAAATTCAGAGGAACTGACCCAGGAGACCACTTTCTGGAAAACTACTTAACTATTCCAAGTCATCTATAACAGTTGATTCTAATGCCCAATGTAACTAATTCTTGCAAAGTATTTTATAATTTATAAAATGCTTTCATACTCACTACCACACCACTAAAAAGTTATTTCTGAGACTTACAGAGAAATGCTAAGTGGGAAACATAAGCAGGGCACTATCTGCATGTGCATATATGTAAATGGCAGCATCTAGGGCTGCTTTGCGCTGATTCCTGTCAGAAGGGCACTCCCCTCAGTGATGGGCCCACTGCCTGTAACCCACCGCTGCCCAAGCTTGCAGACCAAGGACAGAGGTGCACCCTGATCCAGCAGAGAAGTCTCAAAGCCTGAGCTATTCTTCAGTTATCAAATAATTTCCAGTGTCTGCCATGTGCTGGGGACCACTTTAAGCACTGGAGATGCTGCAATAAACAAAATGACCTCTCCCCCTCACCCCTGGTTCTTTGCCTTAGATACATTTTCACTTCATGTGGTAAGACAGATAATACATAAAGTATAAAGCCCAACGGTACAAGAGCACACTAGGAAGGAGGATAGGGAATACTGGGGACACGTCCCACTTTTAAAAGGTGATCTGGGAAGTATGACTAGAAGGAAACTTGAGTAACCATCTTGAGGAAATAAAGACGTTGGCCTGGGGACACCTGGGAAGTCACGTGCATGGTCACATTATGATGTGGACACATTATGGCACAGGCTGCATTGTGTGCTGGCAACACAAAACGAAAGCCGGTACCTGGAGCACAGTGAGCAGAGGGGGAAGTGGCAAAAGTCAGACAGGCAACCGGACCTGGGGCAGCAAAGCCTGGAGGGCTTTGCAGGCCACTGTGAGTGCTCGCTGTGTTCTTTACTGAGTGAGATGAAAAGCAATTAGAAAATTCCCTACCCAGGGGAAACCCAATATCAGCGGTGCCTCTCTCAGTCTCAGAAAGGCCTCAGCTACTAAGACCAAAATGCTCAAACTCCATGGGCCTCTTGTCTTCGGGAGAGACAGAGACAGAGACAGAGAGATGCACAGAGAAGGAAGCATGAGGAAGCTACATGAACCGCCATCAGGTCCGGTAGAGAACCATGACATACAAAGCACAATACAGCACTGTTTGGATTGCATCCGGGCAGCTAAATGTGCCAAACCCTGTTCCTGCTCTGTGCAGGACTCTGGCAGGTCTCTGCGCTTGCAGCCATTTGCCTAGTCACTGTGCGGAAGGGTTCCACTGCAGGAAGTCGACTGGGGAAAGAACTGGCCTAAACTGGTGGTCTAGTGGAACAGGGTGGGGAAAGAGGTATGGGGACAGGGAAGGCACATCTAGGTGTTGGTCACCAAGAGCAGGGCTAATATTAAACATTTGCAAGACACATTTGTGGAATCTATTGAACTTAAATCAGTACAACCATCTTTAATTACTTGGGAAAAAAATGAGCAGTCTCCTGAAGACAGCCCCTTATCCCCCGTCCTAGTTTACAGATAAAGCAATAGAGACGAATACTAACTCAAAGAAGGCAGCCTGAAGCTCAGCGCTTGGAGCTTCTTATTTCCCATGCACATTCCCACTAAAGGGAATGAAAACCACCCTTTCGGAGGGATCACCAAGACTCCAAATCTACACATCTGAAAGAGAAGCTGGCAGATTGCTATGGAGAAGGAGAAACACATTTACATAGGCACTCATCCTGGGTGAATAGAACATATTAAAGAAGACAGCGCAACCTTCACAGCCCACAGACACTGGAAAAGGTGGTTGTATTACACCACATACGCCCCCACACTGCCCAATTTCTGCATCAGCAACTCCAAGCTCCAGGCCCACTCAGCTGTCAAATTTGAATTCAAGTTCACATTCAAGGGAAGCAACGGCTCCTCTTGTTTATTTAAATATACAGCAAATAGCTGGAAACAAGTTTTAAAGGACAGTATCAACAAGCAGGAAGTGAGCATCGAAGATGAGAAAATGCACCTGTCTTTAGGCAAAGGAGAGCAGGCAGTGTCTGGTAACAGACACCCGGTGATTCACAGAGGGAAGCCGAGATCTGGGACTCTGTTCCAATAGTCAGGCTCTCGGCAAGTGTCGTTCTCAATGTCCCAATCAAAAGGTTGCTTTCAAAGGGAAGTCAGTGTTTAATGACAAAACGCTAAAGTGTTTCAGTGCACAGCATCAAAGCCTGACACCCTAGCTGTTGTCATTGCTCTGTCAATGCTCAGGAGGCAAGGTGGTTGCCTATTGATGTGCTGCACTCGGATGGCAGCAGAGATGGGGAAGAAAAGTATAATGTGGGCCACAGCATGGTAAGAACTATGCTATGCACATTTTCTAGGAGAACATCTTCTGCTTCAACAGACCAGTCTGGGTCTGTGTCAACCCACAAAGCTGATATAACGCAAAGTGCAGGTCCGCAGTAAACCCAACTCTTCACTACAGGCCCCCACGGCATGACCCTGTGTGGCATTCTAAGCTTATGCCATGCCACCGAGAAATAACACAGCACCGAGACTGCTGAGGAGGACCAACTTGGGTAGGGCGGATGGGCAGGCTTTTACAGGGAGCGGATGAAAGGACAAAGGGCACAGAGTAGAAACCCACAACCTGGAAAGGAACAAGGGATCATACAGCAGCAGTAAGTTGGATCCCCAACCATAAGCATCAGCGAGGCCTTCCTTTGATTTCTCTATAACGAACTCAAACCAATTACATTCCAAACAAGTTCCATAGGAATTCAGAAGGCAGTGTCAACAGCTACTAGGAAAGCTGGAAGCCTGGGAATCATTGTCACCCCTGTGGTTTCCCACAAGATGATAGGAACACTCTGTGGCTTCCAGCAAGTCCCTGTTTCCCATATCTGTGGTCGCAACACATTCAGGAAGCGGCTCTTCCCAAAACATGTCACTGATAGACCCCACAGCTTCAGATACTTCTATACCAGGAAAAAGCAACCCTGGAAATCTATTATATGAAACCACATTCACTCGGGCTATGTTAAAAGCTAAGTACATAAATACATTACATAATTTTCTCCAGAATAAATCCATGGAATCGGAATTTACTATAAGGATTAGTAAGTCAACACATGCTGCCACCATGCTACCAGAAGACCTATATCTAGTTCTATTCCCACATACAATATTTTAGGGTGCCGTATCTCTTTAAGTCCTTTATTTTTTTTCTTGCACTAAAATGAGGCATTACTGTTATCAAATTTGTTATAAGTAGTGTATAATTTTGCACCTATCTCATTTTAAGGTACATTTATTTGATTAGCCACAACACTGAATCCTTTCCAAATGCTCCATGATACAAGACTTTTTCCCAAAAGTACAGTGACTTCTTAAAGGCCACGCATGTAACAAGCAGAAAAGGTAACCAAAAGTAGCAGGTTAATAATAAGATTTATTGGGTAAGGCTGCACCTTTATTCTACATTATGAAAAACAAACCCCTTTAAAGCTATTACAGTGTTTCTTATCACTCACATATCCTTTTTATCATGATCCACATGATTCAAACTGGATGTTCCCAGTCCCTGCATCTGATGCTGGGAAAAGGATTGCTCTCCCTGCTTTGATGTACAGCATTAGAATACTCTGAGATTGACTCACAACCATACACAAGGCTGAGACAATGCCATTTTCTTAAATGATTTAGAAGCTCCATGATATCAAGCACCATGCTAGTTTTGTTTGTTGCTGGGTACCTAGGATCTAGCACAGTAGGCTTGAAGGACATGAGATTCAAAATGTTAGCTCAAACAGTTCCAAAGAACCCTAGCTTGCTTCAGTGAGTATCATAGCACTTGGGAAGTTCTGCACACGTTTGTTGCTGCTCTACTCCGGAGGTCTGGGTTACCTCCATGGTGTGTGGGCTCACCGAAGGGTCAAGGTGACAAGAATACAGAGAAGCCTCAAGTCCTCTGTAAGATGGGATAGTGATGAGGAAGGAGACGATGAAGGACTTGTGAGTTCAGTAAGAGAGACAAGAGGCTACTGGAGATTGAAGGCTCCCTATATAGGCACCTATAAGCTATGCAATTTGAGTGACCCCCTGGAGCCTGACGGGCGATGTAGCAAGCACAGGGTATAGGGTATATAACCAGCCACTTTAGCTGTGGGGCCCAGCTGGGTACCAGCGAGTCAGTGGTTAGTAGAAGGCAGCACTGTCAAAAGTGTTGCTAGAATCGCCATTCTGAACTGGGGTAGGAGAAAGATCTGTGGTGAGAACTCATATGCAACACCCATTACATGCATGCTCGGGACCTACTCTGAAGTTCTTGGGTGAAAGTGAACTTCTGTAAGCAACTCAAATGACAATTCTAGGAAGTCCTCCTGGTATCTTTAAATGCTAATGAAGCCTACTGGAGTACCAGGAGGGAGCTCCAACCTGAGAGGTGGGGGCTGGAGAAGACAGGTGGGATGGAGGTTCATCCACAGGGAGGGCAGAGCAGACTCCATGATGGGTAGAAGGATGGAGTAGGTGGTGGCAGGGCCATCCACACGCTTTACCTGCTGTCTCACAGACAGAACCAGCAGGACCCACTGATCCATATATAACCTACAGTTTCAATCAGAAAAAAACAGCAGGGGCCACTGTGAGAGCAAGAGGTTACCACTGCTCCCAGCAAGTTCCATGATTTCCAGACCCTGGCCTCCAAACACAATGACAACAACAACCACACACACATACACACACGTGTACACACTCGCACACATGCACACGTACACGCACACGCGCACACGCGCGCACACACACAAACACATATACACACAGACCTGTTGCCATGACAGATGTGTTCCCCTTTGGGAAGGGAGCACACCACACGTCTATGAAAATAAAATACTTTCCCGCTGTGTGCTGGATCCTCTCCTGCTTCTCTCCTCATTTTTTTTTTAAATTAAATTCTGGGTAGAAGACGTAGCAAAAAACGAAATGCTGGCTTTTCCACTAAACATTGACAAAGAACTTTATAATCTAGTTATTGGACAAAAGAATGTAGGAAACAGCCTTTCAAAGCAACACTGTGTATTATGGGTTGGAGAAGCATAAAGAGAAACCATAAGGGATGGAAGAAATAAAGGCTATTCTCTGAAGAACATGAGCTCTGACAGATGACAAAGCAATGTGTGCCCAGATGCTAAGGAAAGGAGGGAGCAAACAGTGACACCGAAAAGAGGAGAGAGACCAGGGCCTCAGTCCAGTGGGAGCACATCTCCTCCACTGAGGGCACTAACCTAAGACCGCATTCAGTCCCTCTTTAAAGGTTTCATGGCAGTTTTGGATAGCATATCATGGGGCTGAGAAATCAACCTCTATGTGGAAATGAAGGGCTGTCTGAAGACCCAGACAAGTCTTGGTACTCAGCTCCCCGGAGGAGGAATAGAAAAGGTGCACACAAAGTCACAAGTCTACTTCAAGAGACAGAGACCAATTGGGACTGAACATCAAACACAAAACAGGAAACAATGAAACTGAGAGAGTGCTGGAGGACCAGAGCAACTATCTGCACCGTATGTCCGTCGTCCTCATCTGTAAACCCGTGTTCCTCTCTCCTACGCTCAGTCTCCATGGCCAGCTCTCTGTGCTCAGTTCACAGTGAGGGAGCCTGGCATACACATCTCACTCCCAGGGATGGTTCCCAACTGAGGGACTGCTTCAGATCTCTGTTTACATCCTGAAGATATAGACATGAGTGTCCAGTCACAGACAGGGAATGAGCTTGGGAAAACCAACCCTGGGCTCTTCATTTCCTGTCTACACAGAAAAATCCCAAGGGTATAGCCAAGCAGCGATGATTCTGGGTTTTATGACCAAGACCTAAAAGAGAAAGAAAGAAAAAAGAAGAGGGAGAGAGAACGAGGAGGGAGGGAGGGAGAGAGGAAGGGAGGAAGAGAGGAAGGAAGGGAAGGGGGAGGAAGGAAGGAAGGAAGGAAGGAGGAAGGAAGGAAGAAACAAAGGGGGAGGGAGGGGCAAGAGGAGGGGGGAGGTGACAGGGAGGGGGAGGGGAGGGAGGGAACCAACTCCATAAATCAGATCACTGGATATGATTAACCCTGAGATGAGAGATGGCAATGAGTACAGGGAAAGATGTCCTGCTGTAATGCTGCACCCAAGGGTCAGCAATCTAAAACTGCTTTACAGCAAAGAAGCTGAAGGAGAAAAACTGTAACATGCTGGCGCCACCCAGGCAAGTGAAAGAGCACCCATTCACTTCTAACCAACACACTGCAGGCCACATGGGTTTGGCTGTCCTGAGTTACATTATTCTCGTGAAATGTCCCTTTGTCTGTCATGTTCTGCAGCTTCTTTAGGGTGCATGTCTGTGTGGACGTGGCCTCTTTTCTTCCTTTAGAAGTGCCTATGACTACTACCTCTAGTGCTCTATACCTCTCAACTCCAGAAAACCCTCAACCAATCTCTTAAAACAGTACTGCTGCTGTTTGAGTATGCTCTGTGCCCACCAGGAGTCCAGGAGGCTTGGCCCCCATGATATACTATCAGAAAGTACTGTGAAGCCTTTAACAAGTGAGACAGAGCGAAGGTCCTTAGGTCACTGGAGATGTGCCTAAAGGACTCATCTAGGCTCTTCTTCTTTCCAAGCTACGACCATTTGCTCCTGCATGTATTCCCGCCATGATGCGTCATCTCTCCTGCCTTACCAAAGTTGAAGCAAATGGTTGTGACCTTTGAACCTCCAAAACTGAAAGCTAAATACATACTTTAAAAGTAGCCTGCTTCAGGTGTGAAACACTACTGAATACAACTAATTCTTTTCATACTCTGTAGTCTCAGCTGTTTAGGAGAGCACATTTGGATCTTCTCATTCTGATCTTTCTTTGTTTTCTGGGCCAGGATTGAAACCCAGGGGTTCGTGCACGTTGTACAAGTGTCATACCACTAAACTAAGTCCCCATCCCACTTTTCAAATATTTTCCATTATTTCCCTGTACTGCACTGTGGTTATTTTCTAACACCAATCTTCCTGTCTTTCCTCAGATTTGTTTTAGTTTAATATTGTATTTCTTTAACAGAATTTTAAACTTCAATGATCATTTCTATTTCTGTGATTAATACAAACTTCTTTCAAATCTGCCTGTTCTTTTGGTTTCAATCCCATCTTTATATTTTAAACAATTATATTTTGGTTTCTATTAACTTTTTTCTCTTATTGTCTTATTATATAAAGTTCTAGGGTCTTAATATTCCCACATGTTGGTTCTACTGACTAGCTGATAATAGATCACTTCTTTGCTTTTAATATTGAATTTAACTTCAGAGTTGCTTTCATTTTGAAATCCTAGGTGTCTAGTCTTCAACTTAGGAGGTATTACTGAATAATGCTCCAGGATAAATTTGAATGTGGTTATCAATTTCTTCATTGATCTCAGGCTACAATAAGAAAATAAATACCTTGTGGTATACTTAAGCTAAGATTTTTCTCAGTTTCTGCTTTAAATATTAGGGAGACCTGTCAAGATTCCTTGAGTAGGTGGAAGGTATCTCAGTTCAGTCTCCTTCCATCCTCCAGTGGTCTCCTGGCCTTGCTCCCATTCCCAATGATCTGGGAACTCACTGTAACAAGCCTGGTGACTTTGTTCCTCCAGTCACACCACCAGCTACACTATCAGCTCCTACCCTTAGCATGAGTATCTAGCAATGGTATCTTTTAGGGCCGTACGACTCTTTCTTCACTCACATACTTAACACCAATGAGGTATTTGCCCTTAATGACAGATTTAAAGTTGAGTAAATTTTGGTAAGTTCATAAATTCTTTCCTTTTTTTTTAAATAACTTCTTTTTTTAATTTTTGGTTTTTCAAGACAGGGTTTCTCTGTGTAGCCCTGGCCGTCCTGGAACTCTGTAGACCAGGCTGGCCTCGAACTCAGAAATCCTCCTGCCTCTGCCTCCCAAGTGCTGGGATTAAAGGTGTGTGCCACCACTGCCCAGCTTGTTAATTATTTCTACTAAGAAAAATGCAGTCTTCAAAGTGAAGGGTTAATTGCCCTGTGGAATCTGTCAGGTTTGGATATGATAGCTGTTTTGGAGAGTACAAATGAGTCTTTGGGACCTTCTTTTGTATTCCTTCTTGAAGTCCCATAAAGTGCTGACATGTGTTCTTCCCACACTTTTCTAAAGCTGTATTTAAAGAACATTTGGGGACCAGTTAGATGAATGAGCATGTATGTTAGAGTGCTTGTTGCCATAGCTGAAAATCCCGATTTTGATCCCAGGACTCACATAGTAGAAGAAACACAGCAACTCTCAAAAGTTATTCTTTGGCCTCTCTATGCACGATGCATGTGTACAGCACATGGGCACTTGCACAAAATGTAACAGAAGGTTAAGATAAAGCCACTCAATAGTTATACTGTATTACCAACCCTACTGTGTGCCTATCAAGTCAAAGACAATGAACCCTTTTGTTCACTTCTGTGTGTGAGATCCAAACCCAGTCCTCATGCCCCCTTCTCTTCACCTGTAGTGACTCACTGCTGTTTTGCTATCAGTAGACTGGCTGATGGTAAGATTGCAAGGGGTTGTTGTTTCTCTTTTTAAATAAAATATTCCAAGAATACAGATTAAAACCATTCTAGCTTTTGAAAGAAGGCATCTTGCAGAAAATAAATCTCCCCTATTAATTATTGATATGACTTGGTTTTAAGCCAAGTTTGAACTCAGCAAGAGCAAATTAGTATGGCTTGAGGAAGGGTTTCTAAAGCCCCATCCCTAGCTAAAGAGCTGTGGAAGGCTGATCTAACTGAAGGGAGCAGGGGAAAGTCACTTTTCTTTAGGAGTGTGGCCCCTGACAAGTTCTCCATGCCCTAGTGGGTGACCCACATACCTATGCACATATGGATACTGTAATTGAGCTCAGTCTGTTAAATAAAACAAATAAATATAGAAGGACCAGAAGTTGGGAGAGAGAAGTAATGGGAGGGGGATCCTGAGGAAGTTGTAGTGGGGAGCATGGGCAGGTATTATCAAGACACATTGTTCTCATGCATGGAATTTTCAAGGAATAAATAAAATGCTTTTTGTAAAGCAAAATAATTGTAAAATAGTAACAGTTCTAAAATTATCTACTGATATGATTAAAATGACAGATTAGAAACTATATGTTTGAAAGCAAAGAACATTAGAAAAATACACCAGTTATTCTACCTAATGTGAAGAGAAAATGCGTGTCCTTATTCCTGACAGTATGAATTATAACAAAGAGCATCAGGATTAGTTCTTTTAAAAAGGAGAATTGAAAGGGGCCGCAGAATGAGGATTCTAAGCTTTGAACTCCACTTTATGTTGATTCCCAAGTCTCAAAAGTAAAATGAAACAATAGGAATCTGAATTGGACCCTTCTGTTCACTTCATCCTTTGTTCAGGAGACAGAGCCTCATATAGCATAGATGGTCTCAAACTCATTATGTAATTGAGGATAACCTTGAATTTCTGATTCGCCTTTCTCCTCTACTTAAGAACTGGAACAACAGATTCATATTGTCACACCTGACTGAATGATAATTTTTTAAGACTTGGAATTCTACACAAAAAATTAAAATACATTCTAGTGAATGTTCAATCAAACCAAGCATGTTAAAAAGATTGGAAGCACAAATGTTAGTTTTTTGTTTTGTTTTGTTTTTTAATAGATGACACAGGAGAAACTTTCAAGTTAATTCTACTATGATCAAATCTCTCAAAATCTCAGGAATGGATATAAATAATCTGCAGAATCAAATATGTTGTGAGAGGCCAACAGAGAACTGTCTTCTGGCTTGTGACGTATCCTTTATGAGGTGGCTCGAATAAGCACACTGTGAAGCTATTTGTGGTATCCTGTTCTTACGTCCCAGCTAGGATAGCATCATTCAAGGTGTTGGTTCTCCTTGGAGATGGATAAGCCCTCCCCGGGGACAATACAAGAAAACAATAGCCAAAGCTGGTGGTGCCTTGGCCTTAACTGAGGTAGTCATGCACTCCTAGCTTTAATGGCTCAGCGGTTAAGAGCACCAACTGCTCTTCCAGAGGTCCTGAGTTCAATTCCCAGCAACCACATGGTGGCTCACAACCATCTGTAATGGGATCTATGCCATCTTCTGGTGTGACTGAAGACAGCTACAGTGTACTCATATAAATAATAAAATAAATCTTAAAACAAACAAACAAACAAAAACCCTAAAAGACACCTAGTTTGAGAGTTCCTTAATAAACTAGCAAATCAGTTTGGCGGTTCCCCAGAAAATTGGACATAGTACTATCAGAGGACCCAGCTATACCACTCCTGGGTATATACCCAAAAGATTCTCCAACATGTAATAAGAACACATGCTCCACTATGTTCATAGCAACCTTATTTATAATAGCCAGAAGCTAGAAACAACCCAGATGTCCCTCAACAGAGGATACAGAAAGTATAGTACATTTACACAATGTAATACTTCTCAGCTATTAAAAACAGTGAATTCATGAAATTCCTAGGCAAATGGATGGAACTAGAAAATATCATCCTGAGTGAGGTAACACAATCACAAAAATCACATGGCATGCACTCACTAATAAGTGAATATTAGCCCAGAGGCTCAGAATACCCAAGATACAATTCACAGACCAAATGAAGCTCAAGAAGGAAAACCAAAGTATGGATACTTTGTTCTTTCTTAGAAGGGGGAACAAAATACCCATGAGAAGAGATACAGAAACAAAGTGTGGAGCAGAGACTGAAGGAAAGACCACCCAGAGATTTCCCCACCTGGGGATCCATCCCATATACTGTCACCAAACCCAGACACTGTTGTGGATCCCAACAAGCGCTGGCTGACAGGAGCCTGATATAGCTGTCTCCTGAGAGGCTCTGCCAGTACCTGATAAATACAGAAGTTGGTCCTTTCAGCCAACCATTGGACTGAGCACAAGGTCCCCAATGGAGGAGCTAGAGAAAGGACCCAAGGAGCTGAAGGAGCTTGCAGCCCCATAGGAGGAACAACAATATGAACCACCCAGTACCCCAGAGCTCCCAGGGACTAAACTACCAACCAAAGAATACACATGGAGGGACCCATGGATCCAGCTGCAGAGGATGGCCTTGTGGGACATCAATGAAAGGAGAGGCCCTTGGTCCTAAGAAGGCTCTATGCCCCAGTATAGGGGAATACCAGGACAAGGAAGTGAGAGTGTGTGGGTTGGTGGGCAGGGGGAGGGGGGAGATGGAATAGGGTGTTTTGGGAAGGGAAACCAGGAAAGGGGATAATATTTGAAATGTAAATAAAGAAAACATCTAATAAAAAAAGAAATAAATAAACTGGCAAATTACTGAACTTTATTAAGCCTGCTTTAGCATGCTACTTAGAGTGGCTGGCATAACTAGAAAGATCATAACTAGTCAGTCCTAAGATTCCCCACCTCACACTTTCAGACCATTGCTAACTGACCACTAAAAATGGAGGAACTGGCAATGAGTGTGGTGGCTGGGCTACTGAATGGGTTCAAAAACATCATTTATTCAGTTCTTTCCTACTAAGTCAGACACTAAGAATTTTTTAACATAAAATAATGTTGATGGATTCATAGATAAATCTTTAAACAGGTGTTCAGCTTTCATTTCTAACCCTGTAAATATTAATTTAAGTAAACCAAGGTGTTGCTAATCGCAGGTACTGAGACAAAACTGCTTAGGAATACTGGCTAAGATCACATTGCCATGGGCAATGCTCCTTCTGGGAGGGAAGAAAATGGCTTGGAATTAAAAAAGGGTAGTTTGTGCAGCACTGCCAACAGGTTACATGCCACTGGACTGAACATTACAAAACACGGATCATATTTCTTATATGGCTTTTTCTTAACAAAAAGAATGCTTTAAAAGAACCAGGTGCCTTGGTATCCTCACATCAAGACTTTGATGACCTAACACAATTCCATTTCCAGAATGAAGGCCAAGAGGTATGCACTATCCACCAGAGATGGTGCCTTGCTTTGTCCGCCCTTAAGACTGTCCTTGCCTTTGTTGCTGTTGCTGCTGCTGTTGTTATTTGTGTATAATTTAACTATTCCAGAAGCCCCTTTTCTTGAAAATGACCACTATGACCAATTTTTTAAGATTATAATTTGGCTCCAATCTTGGGAGTTTTATTTATAACACTTCCTAATATCTCAATCTGATCTATTTAACCATTCTGCTCATAGCCAATATATATCAATTTGCCTGTCCCTAAAACAGAAACAGTGCAGTCCTATGCACCACACTATGACAGTTCTGGGTAATGAAAAGGGTGAGCCTAAGTTATACCTACAAATTCACAGTAGTTATGACAGCAAATATAAAGACAAAATACCAGCATGGAGAGGAGAGCTGGGAATGAAGATCCACCTTTAGACAAGGAGCAATTGTCAAATTTTAGCTCCTGGGAGATGGTGGGTCAGTTTTCTCTAAAAGTAGCCTTTGGTAAGTTACCTTTGATATGTTGACCAGGCACTGGTAGAAGGCCACATATCCAAAAATATTTAAGCAGCACAAATTGGCCTTGAAAAAAGAAGACAAAGTTGGGTGAGAAAGGAAGGGGGGTGAATATGATCAGACATACTGTAGGAAAATTTCAAAGAACTGTACAAAAATTTTAAAGGGCGAGTCCAAACTGTAGGTGGTCCCTATACTTACTCGAAGTGTATAAACCATTCATGAGAGTGTCAGAATCCGGAAAGGGTATAGATAAAAGGAAACATGGGGTTGTGAGAGGGAGGTGCTGTGAGAAGAACATTCAACACATGACTCTAATCTAGGGACCAGGGAGGGGCTCTTCAAGGAACCGTGACATCGACTTCCCCAGGAAGCTCATTAGGAACACCAGATCTAGGTCCCTTTACAACTCCCCAGAGGTTCTGCTGGCCCCTATGCTTCCCAGGGCATTAGCATGGAGAATCCATAACAGTTCTTACAGAACCACCAAGGCTTATCACATGGAGGAGGGAGGGGTCATCTCTGGCCCAGAGGAGAAACAGAGGTCTTGAAGTCACAGAGAGGTGGCTATTTCTGAGGAAGTCAAAGGAAGCTAATGTAAATGCAACGCAAAGGTTCTCGAAACACAGAGTCATAGGTGTTAGGCTCTGGCAAATGCTACATTTGGTCATAAAAAGACCAAAAGGTTAGGAAGCCTTTAAAAAAAAAATAATTCCAAATTTTTCTTTCCCAGCCCCAGATCCTGAAGGACAACTCTAACACTAATTAGTTATTATTCAATTCCTAGGCCATAAGTTTGGCTCATTCCCTGACTAGATCTTAACTCGTTTAACCATTTAAACTATTCTCTGTCTACCACTTGGTTTGTTACCTCTCAGTCCCTGTCTGCTTCTTTCTTCACATTTCCTCAGCACCTCAGTGATTCCCTGAGTTCATCTACCTGCTGGTTCCGTCTACCTTCCATCTCATCCCTTGTCTCCCTAAGTCTTTCTTTTATACTCTTACTACTTCCCAGAATCCTCTCTCTTCCTGCCAGTGTCCACTTCCAATTTCCTGCCTCAATTCATTGGCCATTGGCTTTTTTATTGACAGGTTATGCTTATAAGAGATTCTCTACAGCCTCCAATCCCCTGAACTTTGCCAGACCTTAAAGCACGATACCCAAGACCCTTGATAGCAAACACACGTCCTGATGCCAATGACCCTTTTGAATACCTTCTTTAGTCTTGAGAAACTTACTGGAATATGACCCAGCTTGTAAAATTCAGCAGACAATGTCAATAAATATTGTTGAGAGAGGATGTGGAATCCAAAACTCTAATGTGGCTCCAGGCGTTCACGGTTGTCTGAGCATAGGAAAAGCCAGCTATCCTGGGCAACCCCTTGCATACAGACTAAGACGAGAGCTTTATGGCAATAGGACCCCCCACTGAGAAGAAAGAATAACAATATAGGTTTAGGCCTGATAAGGGAATTTAAATTTGAAGTACCTTAATAGCAATGGAAAATGCTAGAAAGGGCAAAAAACATTCAGGGAGACTGGCTCAGTCTCTAGGCAATAGACCCTAGAACAGTGAACATTCACTCTTGAAATTAATATGAAAACATGAAGGGAATCCAGGATTAGGATTTATGGTACTTTGATTTTTTTTCCTCATAGCTTTAGGACCAGCACATGTTAGCCAGTTTTTATATAATGCAGTGAAAATCAAAATGGAGGCCCAAGAGTTTTCTCCCATAGTCAAGATCCTGGATATATGACCGACAATGGGTATTTGTCACTTAAGGAAAGTCAGAAAGGACTGGTATTTTTCTATCCCCATGAATAGTTATATCAATCTTTCTAATTCCTTTTCTAGATACTCTGGAGAGAAAAAACATTTTCCCACCAAGAACACAGTCAACTTCTTGGTCCTTTACAAGTCTCACCCATCAGAGAATTTTCTTTGAAGTACCTACAGAGAGCGAGATTGTTGGTGTAGGGCACATGAAGTAATAGACCCTGACTTATCATTAAGAAGCCTGTACAGTAACAGAAAGGAAGGAAAACAAATCAACCAATATCTCCAGGGCCATGGCCACAGCATGCAGAGTACACATGATAAAGGAATTGGCATAAGCAAAGGCAGGAGGTCACGTGTAGGGCTACTGCCTGTGGCTGGTGACTCCCAGAGCTGCATGCCCAAGGTGTGGAATAAACAAAACGAGGCTGGAGAGGAAGCAACAGACAGATCGAGACAGGTCTTTGTATCTTACGCCGTAGAAAACAGCCTTCGGCTTTGATGAAGGCAATGCAGAGGGCAAGGCTCTCCTAAAAGCATGCCTCCTTCCAAACCTGTGGAGACGCACGCCGTGAGCCTTGCTCTGCTCTTGCCAAGTTTCATGTAAACACTCCACGTATTCTGGAAAGAGTGAGCAGCTTTACCATGCATTCCAAATGCATTTGTACGAGAGCCATCACAAATCAATCAGTATAGGCTGACGAGAATCCAGAGCAGGGTGGAATCTGGTTCCCTCAAGTTCTATTCTCTCCTTTTACTTTAATGGCATATTAAGAGGAAAAATAAAAATCTTTTAAAAGTTCTAGAGCTTTAATGATAAAGAATAATGAATGTGGTGGTTATGGTTACATCTTCCTGAAAAGTAACCCCTCCCCTACCGCTAGGTCATTAACAGCATTTTCTCTGGCTGTGGAATTCCCACCCAACTAAAGTTTTCATTGTACTCTGAATGTCTCCCAGTGGGCTAGACTGATAGTATCACAGATGGTGACATCAGTGAGACAGGCCACTGGACACTGCATGAACAACAGTTCAGTGAAGCAGAGACAGAAAGTGCTAACAGGTTTCATCTTTACTATTACTTTCTGTAAAGCCAAGCCTTAGCTTTCCTGTATGAAATGACATAAAACTGGTCCTTTGCATATAAATACATAGGGCCTTCTTATGGGGGGGGGTGGCCCCAAAATAAAAGGCAGGATAAGGTTATGCTACATCTGAGCTAAGAAGAAAGAGAATGTATTTCCCACACTCCATTTATATGGTCAACAGAGTTCCTGCTGGGGATACACAGAGAAACAAGATCTAGTCACCTATGTCAAAACCAGTGGAGTGGACAAATGGGAAAAGGCAGCAAAAATTTGGCTAGAATACGACTGATCATAATCAAAGTGTTCACATAAGGCAGAAATGAGCCCAGAGTTTTAGTACTATTTCTATATGGCAATGTAGCTTCCAAAGGAAGGTGAGTATTGACTATGGCTCAGATCACTAATATAAACTGATCACATTTAGAAAACAATATATCATCTAAGGGGGTAAAAAAAAATAAAGAAAATGTTAGCTCTTGCTTCCACAAGAACATCAAGCCTGCCATCCACTATTGAATAGATTCTGCTATAATGCATAGGAACTGCATCTTATTGGTCTGACCAATACAAAGTACACTCCACAATGAAGAACTTTTTTGAAAGGAATATGATAAAATACTTAGTTGTTAATGTCCAAATATGGTAAGTAACCTTTCACCTACACCTTTATGCTTAAGAACTTGTAAAGGATCCTGTATCCTGCCTGAGGAATACCTGTCCTGCACCTGCCTTCCAGCACCCCCAATAAGCATGCCCTCCTCTCCTCAAGAGGCCCAACTTGTACAGGTAACTCTCCAGCTCCCTGAAGGCCCTGGCTTCCTAACCAATCCCCAATCAGTACGCACGAAACCTAACTCCTACCACAACTCTGACCAACCCAACCACCCATCCATCTCCACTGTGCATGCTTGTTCCCTTCTCTAGTCAGATGCAACCAACTCCACCTACCTGCATAACCAAGAACTGCCCCTCTTCAGGAAGGATCACTATTCTAACACTAACAACCACCCCCATGTACCTGCCTGAGGACCACACGGCCTGGGCCTGCCTTCCCACCTTCTGCCCTCATCTTCAAGTAGGGTTCCTTGACTCATATCACCTAGTCATTCAGCACTTGAAGATCAGTTGTGATAATCTAGAAAGTTCACTTACCTAGAGTTGAGCCAGGACGACTTCTGATACTCCATTTGAACATCAACACTAAATTGTCTAGAGACTGAACCCTAAGGCCCATACAGCTGTCAGTCACATGACAAATTGTATTAACAGGAAACAGAGTTCCAACCAGAGCTCCTACATCTTTTCTTCCCTTATTTTGTAATGTGTTTTATGGATTTGATGTTTTCTTTGACTGAGGGATTTAAATCCTCTACCTTGTTTTCAAGACTTGATATTTGTCTTAGTTAGGGTTTTACTGCTGTGAACAGACACCAGGACCACGGCAACTCTTATAAGGACAACATTTAATTGGGGCTGGCTTACAAGTTCAGAGGTTCAGTCCATCATTATCAAAGCAGGAACATGGCAGTGTCCAGACAAATGTGAGGCTGGAAGAGCTCAGAGTTCTACCTCCTGTTCTGAAGGCAGCTAGGACAAGATTGACATCCAAGCAACTAGGTTGAGGATATTAAAGCCCACGCCCACTGTGACATGCCCACTCCAACAAGGCCACACCCCCTAATAGTGCCACTCCCTGGGCCAAGCACATACAATCCATCACAATATTCTTTCTACCATTTGATCCAGTCTGTTGGTAAAGATTTTCTCTGAATTTATGTTTTAAAGATTTATTTCATTTTAGGTTTTTCTTCAGAGAATTCTCTTTATTGAGCTCTATTTTCACTTATTGAAATGTTGCATTATTTAAGTCACATGCTTGTGTTCTCAAGGCCTTCATTCTGTTATTGATTCATATCTTCTTTGAGTTCTTTGATGATGTTTATTATTACTATTTTGAATCATAGTCTTTTGGGGGGTACATTAATACTGGAATATGAATTTTTGGTGGAAATGTATACTTTGGGTTACTCTTGTTCTGTAACTCTCAACCATTGTCCACAGCTAGGAGGAGCTTAGACCCAAATGCTGACACAAAGACTTGAGTATGGGAATTTCAACACAATAAGAGTTTAGGCTAGGTTGAGGTATGAGACATAGCCACAGTGAAAATATCAAGAAAATCTGACCTCTTGGTTGGGTCAGGATTATTTCCTCCTTGAATTCTACACTCCAGCATCTCCTTCACTTTACCCAAGGTTCATCACTGATGTTGAGGTACTTTTTGTGAAGGTATGTCTCTGTATATTCAATTGTTAATTCTAGTAGCAGACACATGCTGGCAGGATCCTGGTATTGTTATTTCTATTGCCCATCACTACTCTCATATTTTGTAAATATTCATCCTTCCTCAAACTAGCCTAGAGGCAATCTAGAATTTTATCTGATTGTAATAAAGAGCTGACAGCCAATAGCTGGGCAGGAAGTGAAGGGCAGAACTTCTAAGAGAGTGGGGAAGGCCTCTGGGAGAAGAAATGAGACAAGAGAGATTCACCAGCAGACACAGAGGTGAATGGATGGACCAGAGCAGAGCAGAGATGTAGACCTGGCCATGTGGCAGGGCATAGTGTTAGGATTAGTTGGGAGTCTGCCCAGCAAAAGGCCTTAGTTTTAAAATATTAATAAGCCTCTGTGTCATTATTTATATCGCTAGTGGTTTCAAGATAGTCCTGCTATACTCTCGGAACATTCATCTTTGTGTCTAGACTGACTTCACCTGCAGCTAAATTAACCTCTTTCCCACTGTAGTGATAGACCACTAAGCCTTGAGACCATTCTAGGCACACACAATATTTCTGAACTGCACCCACAGGCCCAAACGTCCTGGTTAGTTAGTTACCATAATACTATAAGCTAGGTAATACGTGAACTTGACAATTGCTAAGACTTTCTCTCTTCATTAGCTACCTTGTTAGTTTTCTTCCTGACCATTCCCAGCGAGTAGGAAAACACAATTTCTTGGTTCATTGCAGTGGAGGTAAAACAGAAGGCAAGTAAAAGCTAACTGGCCTTCAAGGGTAGGTAAGAGGGGAGAAGCAATCAGGGCCTAAAGATCTCAGTAGAAACAAGTGCTGGATGGGGAGAAGTGTATAGATGACCCAAGAAAACAAGAGCCTAAGCAATGAGAACAGGAGCTTCTCCTTAATCCCAGGCCTGGCCCTAGTCCGATAGGTGATCTAGACAGTTATGCACTCCCAGGATCTGGAAGAGACTTCTCGATTTCGTTTCCTTGCTTGTTAGTGTGAGACTAGGTCTTGTTATATAATCCGAATTAGCCTGGAACTTAGGATCCCCTTCTGTCTCCTTGGTGCTGGGTTGAGATTTCTCTTTGACTGTATAGTTCACTTTGTGAAATTCCTTATACCACTCAGAAAGATCAGGCCTGTCCTCTAAAAAGATGTTGGCCAGAAATAGTGGCACTATAGAAGGGGTGACCTGTGCATCTAGAAGCACTGAGCCCTGTCTAAGGGTTGGGTTTGCTATTGCCCAACCATGGGGCAGCTAATATCTGTGAGAGGCTTCCCAGACTTTACACTCTGTGATCAAAAGGACCTGCCAGAGCCCTAGCTGGAATCAAGTAGCAAGGAGGCATGTTGCTTCTGTGTCATCTCTCCCTGGGCGGCTTAACATCAGTCCTATGAACCCTGTGAGGAGACTCACCCCTTTGATGCCTTGGTTTCTTGGTTCTTCATTTCCATAGGCTTTAAGCTAAGCTGTTCCAGTTCTCATCCTGGAATACATTCTACCAAGCTCCACCCTAACCCCTATGGCCTGGTTAAGCATCTTACAGGTTGACTGATAATTACCGACTCTCTTAAACTTAACACTCTTAAAAAAAACCACTAAAGCAAGATGGACAGAAAGATAATTTGAAACACACACACATTTGCTAAAACTTTTCAAGTACATACTCTTATATAGAAATGATCCCCTCTGACTTCCAGGGAAAACATTAACATGAACATTAGTATAGTACTTTGAATGAGATGCCCCCCATAGACTTGGACATTTGAATGTCTGGTCTCCAGTTGGTGGTGCTGTTTGGGGAGCCTCAGAAGGTACGGTTTTATTAGAGAAAGTGTGTGTCACTGCATGTAGGCTACGGGCTTCCAGAGACTTGTGCCATTCCCAGTGAACTCTCTCTGCTTCCTGCTTGTGGTTCAAAACATGAGCTCTCAGCTATTCCTGCCACGATGCTTGTTACCACCTGGCCACAATTCCCTGTCATGATAGGCTCTTATGCCACTCCCTCAGGAACCCAAGACCATAAACCCTTTCCTCTATAAGTTACCTTTGTCCGTAGGCTTTATCAAGGCAACAGGAAAATAACTAGTACAATCAATGTTTATGATTTTGAATTATTTTCTGATATTTTAAAACTGATTTTTGTGTGTGTCCAATTAGAGACATCTGGTAAGACAGAGAAAGACAGAGACAGCGAGAAAGAAAAGAACCTGCAAAAATGGTATCAAAGTGTTCTGCCTTTTTAGCCTATGTTTTTCATCCCATTTTATCTTCTAAGACAAGCGCTATTCATTCCTTCAACTGCCTTGTAAGGAGGCCGACATTATTTACCCCTTTCCACATTAATAGGCACTTGGAGTTGTTTCCTTCTTGTTTGCTCTAAACAACACTGCAATGGACAACACTGTATATACCCTCTCACACACGTGCGATTTGGTAAGATGCACAATAACAGAATTGCAAAGGTGTGCAGAGTTTATGCATTCCTCAATACTGCCAATTTATTCCCCTCAATGAATCAATCACTGATTGGAGGGATGGCTAGACAGAAGAGCAGAAAAGTTGAGCATCCAGAATTCCTTCCCATTATGTTGAGAAATGTCAGACCCTTCTGAGTATTTCAAGGACAGACAGTTACAGAAAAGAGAAAACAGTAAAACAGTTCAATGGTAGATCCAATAACAAGATTCAGAGTGTGTGTCTGGTCACTATCAGTCTTAGCAGCAGCAATCAGACTTCAGTGTAAATGGAATCAAATGGGATGTCCTTAAAATTAACTCTGCTTGTCACATTGTGGCTGAGGATCTTCAATGAGCCTAGTGAGTTCCTTTTTACACACACACACACACACACACACACTCCTAGTAGTATGGCCAATGTTAAATGAACCAAGATATCTTTTTTAAAGTCCCAAGTACATACTATGCTTATTTACATAGTGATGTAAAATGTTGACCCTCTAACAGAACAGTGATTGTTAGGCACATATGACTATCTCTAGTGGTATAACAAGTGTTGACTAAGATATATTTTTTTAAAGCCATCAAAACAAATTCAAGTGGTTAAATTTCAAGCTAAGAGTCTATTGTCTCATCTCGTAAGTAGATAACCAATAAGGATTCTTTTTAAAAAATCTTCATATTTTGATGATCATGAATTCTAATCAGTACATACAATGCTTATTTACATAGCTCTATAAAATGTTGGCCCTCTTAACCGAACAGTAATTGTTATGCACATTTGAAATGTTAAAGGAATTCTTGCTAAGATTATGGCAACTCTTGCTCTAGGTAATAATTAGAGCAATTCTAATGTTATAATTAAAAGTAACCAAGAGGAAAAATATAGCCTTAGCTGCCACAATGTGGTCTTTGCTTCTTGCCTTCTCAAGTAAAGTTGGGCTCCCTACCTGAGCTCTTACACCATGCACCTCACACCTAGGCCCTGGTATCTCGCACTGCAGGGCAATTTATCTGTGGACAGACTCTGGTTGCCCCTCTGCCCTAATATCTTGTCTCTGATAGGGAGGTCCCATGCTAATCTTTGGAATTATGTCGGAAGCAGTGAGTCAACCAGTCAATCAAAGAGCTGAGAAACATGTCAGCCTTTCTGGATGAGTGCTAGCAACAAGACGTCCAATGGAACAGGAACCTACAGCATAGGGTTCTTTTCTACAGAAGTGGTTGGAAAATAGTTTTGTCTTCGCAGGCTATGTGTCTTCTGCTACAATATTATAACCCCTCACTATAGTTTAAAGGATGGCACAGACAATATGGAAGCCTATGAGCCAGACTGGGCTCTGCTAAAACTTTATAAACACTAGCATTGAATTTCCTAGAATTTTCATGTATCATAAAATGTTGTTCTCCTCTGGTTTATTTTTTTAAAGATTTATTTATTTATTATATGTAAGTATATTGTAGCTGTCTTCAGACACACCAGAAGAGGGCATCTGAACTCATTACAGATGGTTGCGAGCCACCATGTGGTTGCTGGGATTTGAACTCAGGACCTTAGGAAGAGCAGTCAGTGCTCTTAACCGCTGAGCCATCTCTCCAACCCCCTCCTCTAGTTTTTTAAATTTTTATAAAATAAAGCAAACTATTCCTAGCTTACGGGTCATGCCACCAAAGCAGCCGGGGTTCCAATCCCTGCTCTAGTGGATCTGACAGAGAAGTAGATAGGAAGAAGAGCAATGGACTCATTGGCCAGGACAGAACAGAGAAGTCTAGAAGAGATAAAAAGCAAGTAGACCTGTTAGCACCTATTGGCAGGACCAAAAGAAATGGAAATACGGAGTATAGTCTCACTGTTATTTTACTTGAATTTGAAACTAGCGATTCAAAACTCATATTACCTAATGGCTAAAAAAAGTCAGAAAAAGAAGCTGGCATCATTAACAGTTGTGGTAACACTAATTGAGACAAATCAAGGAGGCAAACAGAGGGCAAGTCTTCCTAAGTTACAAGGTTTTCCCATTTCTAGCACTGCTTTGCTCTAGGCCCACTCCCTGGCTGAGGTGCAGACAAAGGACGGGGGACAAGGCAGACAAAGGGATTCTGTCTGAGAACAACCAGAGATTGACTATCTTGTCCCTGTCTCACCCAGTCCCACTGCATGAAGCTATGGATATCTCCCAAGTTAATAGGGGTCAGAGTCAGAGTCTGCTCCTCTCATTAAAAATAATTACAACTGTTTAAATAGCACACATGGTCATTATATAAAAAATTCCAAAATAAGGAAGCCAAGAGAAGAAAACCCACGTTAGAATGCCATGGCTACCTTGTACACTGCACTACTTGAGTGCAGTGTGTGTGTGTGTGCGCGAGAGAGAGAGAGAGAGAGAGAGAGAGAGAGAGAGAGAGAGAGAGAGAGAGAGAGAGGGAGACAGACAGAGAGACAGAGACAGAGACAGGGAGACAGAGATAGAGAGAAGTACATTTTTTTGAGTTTCTTTTTTTTTGTTAAATTGGATATTTTCTTTATCTATATTTCAAATGTTAGCCCCTTTCCCATTTTCCCGCCTCCCCACCCTTGATTGCCCTACAATGGGACATCTATCAAGTCTTCATAGGGCCATAGACCTCTCTTCCCATTCTAATTTTCTTGCTGAAGAAACTGAAGGATTGGCAAACAATCTCAATAATGTGCATAAGATGAGTTTGAAAAGAAGTAGTCAGGACAAGCTTTCCTCTATTACCACCAAAAAGAAATAAATACTTAGCAACTTGCCTTGGCCCCAGCAAATGCTACAACAGCCTAATACAAGTGAAGCAGAAGGCCAAGTCTTCCTCTCCGTTTAACTCTGTCCATGCCTCCTTCATCAGAGATGATCTTAGCTATCAGCCAGCTTGGACCACACAGTTTACAATGGGTTGGCAGATCCCAGAGAATACAGAGAAGAAAGGTAGTTGGAGATGAGACATTGCAGAGTCAGCTCTCCAACAGGTGATCCCTCATACTTCCCCTGGATACTTTTTACCCTTTCTTTCATTATTTACTCAACAAATGATCACCGAGTACCTAATTTTATGGGCAAAGCATTGTCTAGATGCCAAGGATACAGAGTAGACAGACATGTCAACTCACAAAGCACATAGTTCAGGAGAAGATGGCAATAATAAATCACCAAGTAAGTCACATACAGAGCGTATTTGATGGTGACACATGCCATGGGGAAACAAGTAAAGCAGGTGGGTGGGGGATGCTGGGACAGAAGGAGGCAATTCTCTGACCAACTGAGGAAGTTGTTTAGAGATGGGGACAGAAGCAAGGGGAGGGGGAGATGAAGGGCTATATCCCAGACACAGCAATCAAGACTAAGAAACAGCAGCTGAGACGGATGTTCTTGAAGCTTCCTTGGGGCGGGGAGAGCCTTTCGGGGGCAGAAAGAGTAAGAGAATTAAGTCTAAAGTCGACTCAGCTACACAAAGACATGGCAACACTTTACGTGGTGCCTCCCTGGAGTCCTGGGTAGGAAAGTCTGCATAGGTTCAAGAAGAATGAGCAGCAAGATGAGATTTGTGAGCATCGAGCGCAGACAACTGCTTGAGAAGCTCAAGGGCACAGAGAAGTGGGACACTGTCTACAGGGGGCCTGGGGCGAGGGAGGCAATTTGAAGTTCTTGTTTTCTTAGTTTTTGAAGAACTGAGGAAATCTCATGCATGTGTGTCGGTGTGAAAGTTTCGAGGACAGGAGGAAGAGAACGTTAGAATCGAGTCTGAATGAATGCAGTCCCAGTGGCTAGCTCTACAACCACAGGATGAGTGACGGACAGACAGCCTTTAGGTAGGAAAACGGGGTGGTTGGCATAAACACAGGCATGGGTGCTAATCTGGGGCAGAAACCTGGGGATGTTCTGAATGAATCTACTTCTTCTGACAAATACAAAGTAAAATCTGAGATAATCCTCTGGAAGAGAAGAGGGAGTGGCTGAGGGGGACAGAGTGCTGCCAGCCAGCTAGCGCGAGGAACCACGAGAGCGCTTTGTAACACCTACTGGTTCAACTCTGCTTCAGTTCTGTTGCTGCCCCAGAAACCTTCCAATAGCCTTCCTTCTTTTACACAGTTTAAATTGCTCAAAGCTAACTTTTCTTGCCTACAACCAAAAACAAAGAAAGAAACAAACCAACTAACATGGCACCTCTATGTTGACGCCTAGGATGTTCTATTTTCTCACTGAGCCTGACTTTAACAAAGTTGGACCCAACTGTGTTTGCCTTCAAGGATACAGGAAGACCTTGCAGTATAATGGTAAGACCAATTATTTTGGGTTCCTTTCTCATCCATTGAGTAGGATGAGGAAAAACAGGCTTATATTTATATTCCGGGATTGAATACACAAGATCAGGATGCTGTGCTGCTCAAAGAAAAATGTCTGTACAAAGAGAGGGCTCACAGGGCAGTTGACAATATCTTAGCCTTCTCACCTTTTGTGTGTTAAACTGGAGAAAGGACAATGTATCTACTAAGGGAGAATGAAGCTGTGTGCATGCACGCACAGTCTTCCTTGCAAATACATGGAAATTTCAGTGACTTAAAAAGATTGTGCTTGGTGGTAGGCTGGGCAGCAGAGAGGATACACTGTACACCCGACAGCAATGATGATTACAGGATTATATCTGACAGGGCAGTGACACTGAATCTCTCAGAAAGAAAGTCAGTTCCCTCACAAACATGGACACAGCGAAGGGTGGATATTTCCAGATCACGTGGACGAGGATGAGTCTTCGTGATATAATGTGTCCCCCTTCAGGAAATTAAGAATTACTAAACTGCAGCAAACACAGCTGCTTCTGAGATGAAATCAGCCTTGTGACCCCAAGAAGCACGAGGCGGGAGGGGGAGCGAGCGAGAGACATCAGCTCTGCTCTGTTAGTTCTGATGGGCAGGTGCTTGGCTCCTGGGCACTGAACCCTGGAGGCCCTGAATCTTCACAGAGAGGTGTGAGGTCTGGTGCAAGGTGGGACCTGAAACCAGATATAACAGCTTTTTCTCCCAGCTGCCACTGGGCTAGCTCCTCTTTCGCTAGGAAGAGTGAGAGGCTCAGCCCTCTGGCCCAGTATTGCACCAGGCACCAAGCAAAAAGAAGCAGAGCAGAGTGTATATACATATATATATATATATATATATATATATATATATATATACATACATACACATATATATATGTATGTATGTGTGTGTGTATATATATATATATATATATATATATATATACACACACATACATACATATATATATGTACACACAGAGAAAGAAGCCTCTCAGGCAGAAGGAGCCATGGGCGCTGTTTGCAGCATCAAGCCCCAAAGTCTGTCTTCCCTTACAATGTAACTGTGAAGAAAGCTCCGTCTTGTTGAAAACAGTAACCCAACTCGCTTGGGTTTAATGGCTTCAGTAACTGTCCCATCTTCCTGCTGTCCCCACACTTCTCAGATGGGTCCAGTCGAAAACTAACCCAACTGGCTTGGGTTTAATGACTTCAGTAACTGTCTCCGCACTTCTCAGACGGCAGGAGCTGACATCTGCAGCAGATGTCCCATATGCTCAACACTCTTCCAAGAGCTTTATGTACATTTAGTTTAACTCTCACAACTCCAGGACAGCAGGTATTATTATCGTCTTACTTTGTTTTTTCCATAAAAAAAAAAACTAATTTACTAGAAGGTTCTCTGGCAGAATAGAGACAGTAGGAGTTGAGCATACAGGTTCTACAGCCAACATCTGTTCAAGCTCTCGGACCTTTTAAAATGAGGCTACATACTGACTGCACCTTGGGCTCACTCACGCAGCCCATGTACCACCTCCCATTGCCTGCAGGCTTTCCCACTTACGTGCTTTAACCCAGTTTCGATGCTGTTCATATGTTGACAACATTTTAGCTTGTGCTTCTCTGTGTTGGCTGTTAGAGTTCATGAAGGTCTGGGACTATGACCAGGAGGCTATAAGTTATGAGGCTACAGCTACACAACATGAGTTAGAGGACATTCTAGCTTAAATGTTTATGATACAATGAAAGGCCATATGGAACTAGGGAAATAGCTTATTGATTGAAACACTTGCCTAGCATATATGAAGCCCTAGGTCCCATCCCTAGTACCACCATATATTCATTCACATACAGAGAGAGGCTGGGGGTAGCCACTGATTCCTGCAAGGTCATAGGAGAGAACAAATCAGAATCAGGCAGTCTGGTTCCAGTATGTTCTCTTAATCCCTGTGCTCTCAGTGCCCACAGATGAACTTCAAATGCCTACAAGTCTGCCTTACCACATATGAACCACAACTACTTCAAGAATTGGTGAGAAACCACTTAGTGTAAAAGAAAAAAAAGTATTTTATGTGGCAGGGATGTAGCTCAGTCGATAGCATGCTTGCTTACCACTCACAAAGCCCTGGTTTTGATCACCAGTAAACCCAATAAAATGACGCACCAATAATCTCAGCACACAGGAGGTTAAAACAGTAAGACTGGAAGTCCAAGGTCATCTCTGGCTGCATAGAAAGTTTGAGGCTAGACTGGGTTCCATAAGACACTGTCTCAATGTGCCTTCCCTGCTCCCCCAAAGAGTTCAAGATCATTTTTAGATACTCAGGGAACTTGAGACCAGGCTGGGTAGACAAACCTAGCTAAGCAAACAAGCAAATGAAACTCAGAAAACCTCAGTATGCAATGCAGAGCATGCTGGTGCTCAGTAAGAGAGGCCTCCCGTTCCCCCGAGGACATTTCATCACTGCTCCCAGGGTCAGTGCAGAACTCCAGGCTCTGCTAGACCTGGCAAAGAAGGAACTAAGGTGGCAGGGTGCTGCTATTCTTGCTTTTACAAGACCACCAGCAGAAAACAGTGGCAGAAGGAAAAAGAGAAGAGACTCCAAGGCTGCCTCCTTAAGAAAAGATAAACTATAAAACAAGAAAGTCACCGAAAAATCAATCCAAATGTGAGCAGAAGACCAATGAGGAAGGTGAATTCAGAAAAGTTTGCCGATTTTTCTTTTTCAGACTATATATATATATATATATAGATAGAGAGAGAGAGAGAGAGAGAGAGAGAGAGAGAGAGAGAGAGAGAGAGAGAGAGAGAGAGACAGACAGACAGACAGACAGACAGAGACAGAGACTTAACTTGTATCTTTCTTTTACCCTAATCCTGAAGGCCACAGACCACGAAACTCTTAGGCTGCCAGTTTGGCAAGGGGGCTAAATAAGGACTGACCTATGATTACTCCTGCATTTCTATTGATTTAAAGTGACAGTGGTCTATTTGCTTTAAAATAAGTGGCTGTCCTCTCTGCTGTGACCCTTTAAATAGGTTTTCCTTTGGCTCTACTAAAAATAGCTGAGAGGGTCTTTTGAGAATCATTAATCTTAAGACAAACAAAACAGATCAACGAAACAGTATCACTTGGTTCTTGCAGGGACTTCTGACCTATCATAAATAGTAGGTCATTCATGAGAGAAGAATAAAAGAGGCAGTCGGGGCAGCAATTCTCCTAGCCCATCCCCAAACTCTATCCTTGAAGATAAGCAGACTGGTAGTAAACTCTAATGCCTGCATCATGACCAGGCAGTGATAGGCATAAGAACTGGGCCAGGCACAAGAGACAACAGGGTTGTGGAGGACCATGGGAAACTGGAAAGGCACACCCTGGAAGATAAGTGTGGCTTCTCCTCAACTCTAGCCAACTGCTAACAGAAATGTTGGAATTTCTCAAGTAAAATTACCCCCCTTTAAAAGTATCTAAAACCTGTTTGATACCAGCAATGTACCACAGGACAGAACACCTGTGGGCTGCTCCAGCTAGAGGCTGGTTTGCAACATATGGGTAAAAAAGAATGACAAGGGAGTTGGACTGCACATCCCCAGGCAGCTTCTCTCTAACAGAAATGAGGGAGATGTTCAGCAAACTGTGTCATGGGCAGAAAGTGATACCCATAAAAAGGGAAACAGAGAAGATACCGGGAGCTCAGGAAAGTGAGAGGCACTTGAGGCAGGAAGGAATCTTGTAGCCTGAAGCAAGCTGAATGAGGTAGCTTTGAGCAGGCAGAGGACATGAAGCCGCCATTCCAGAAGAGAGGAAATGACTGCCAAAGGGAAGAGATGGAGCAGGGAAGATGTTTGAGACATGACCAAGAGACTACTCATGCTTCAGCATATGACTCCATGGGATATCAAGCCACAATCAGCAGAGGCCCAGCAGCCATGCATTTCCATAATGGCCGCAGGACAGGGTCTAAGGGCTACTAGAGAGAACATAGGTTTGGGAGATGGGGGACATGACTGATGGACCGCAGCCTGAGAAACCACAGGAGCATCATCTCTGACAGCAACTGTATCAGAAACAGTAAGTGCAGTGAATGTGAGTGTAAATTCTCACAGCTGTTTGTTTTGGAGCACCATTGGTGGTGAAGAAAACACTAGCGTTTCTCATGTAGTTAACGGCTCATTCTGAAGTTTTATCTTTGAAGCCTGGGATGGAGAGACCACGGGAGAGTTATATGGGAGGTATGTGCCAGCGAGTGTAATAGTACTCCCCTCCTTTACTTCTGAACCTTGAAGAATATCACGGAATGCTATTTAACCATTAAGTGCTCCCTATTTTGGGGTCAAGGCCTACCTTGGCTTGTAACCACAATATTTCTATGTGAACTCAACCCACTTCTTCTAGATCCTAAAAGAAACTTGGATGTTCCCTTCTTGATTTGAAGGATGGAAGTACTCAGGCTTCAGTCATAGGATTGAGGGGGGAAAAAAAATCAAAGCCAGCAGATCCTTAGAAATGCCTGCCAAGAAGAAAGTCTTTCTTACTTCCATGCCAAGCATTTGCCCCGCATTTTTCTTTCATGATCCCTGTCATTGTTAGACTGTTGTCCTTTTAGAAAGTTACAACATGGCAGCTGATCAAAAATAAACATCAGATAATAGAGGGATGAAAATAACCAGGAATTGGGGGAGGGGCATAGGCACAGAATTGTATTTGCCTTCATTTACCTCCAAATCTCATAATTTGGCATACATGAGCTAAAACCAGAGAAATTGGCCATTTGGTCCCACGCGTCCCAATGAGTCATCACACCACAGGAAACTCTCTAGTGAACTTGACATCTGTTCACTGTTACTTCACTGAGGCTCCCTGAAGCAAACACTACGAGCTGCCTACATGCGGCTGCCTACAGAAAGCTTCTTTTCTGTTTTCATCCTAGAGTCTGTGCTTCCCTTGGTAGCTCAGGTAAATCCTGCCTGTTGTAACCTACTCATGATGATTCTCCTCTTGCTCAAAATTGCTTTGGACGAAGAGACGGGGGAATATGTCGACAAGTCTGTAGAGAACATCTTGGGGAGCATCACTGTAACTCCTAAAGAGGCTCAAGAAGAAACAGTTTCTTCTGCCTCTGCCAAGCACTTATGTGCAGGGATACAATAGAACATCTCATGACCTCAAGAGCAGGCTGGCTGAGCCGGGAATAACCTGGATCCTTCAGAAGGCACAAATTAACCATCACCTAGGATGGAGTCTTTGTAAGGACATAATAGATCCCTTTATTAAGCCATTTTGAATTAGGTGTTCTCTTAATTGAAGCTCAAAACATCCTAAACAATACAAGGTCTTCTTGTGACAAGATCTGTGGGCCTAGCCACACTGGGGGAAGTGTATAAAAAAAAAAAGAAAGAGCAAGATTTATTTCTTAGGAAGTTTTTTTTTTTTGGAAAGCCAGCTCTGAAAGGCTATTTTTAATAGTGACCCCTGATATATAGAGAGTGCTTTGAAATCCTCCTACAGAGCACAGACACTGTAATAAAGTTAAGGATGAGCCACTGTGAATGATATGTGTGGGGATAGCCAACATACTTGGAGTCATCAAATATGTAAACATTAGGAAAGTACCATGAAGCCTGTCTTTATTACTCATCCACTGTTTTTTTATTCCACAATTATAACATTATAAGATCAGGAATTTTCTTTCTTGTTTCCGTTTTGAGCCACACCTGTGTCCATGCCTACTTGGTGAAGACACAGAAAATCAATCTCTCTTTCTCTCTCTCTCTCTCTCTCTCTCTCTCTCTCTCTCTCTCTCTCTCTCTCTCTCACACACACACACACACACACACACACACCATTAAACTGAGACTTAAGGAAGCAGATTACAGAGATCCAAAGCCAGCTAGACATGACTTCCTTCATAATGAAAATGTTTTGTGTGTTATTTTAAAATAAATGTGTATGCTTATATATCAATTTAATGTCAAATTTGGAGGAATCAAAACAAGATTTTTTTAAAAGACCAACTTAATGATAACAATAGTATCTTTTGTATTTGAAGAGTCAACTTGCTTCTTCCACCATCAATATATTCCAAAATTCCAACTCATATTCCTTTTTAATACCATCTCCCTTTCCTCAGAACTCTTTGTGTAAAGCCTCTCTTGCAGGTCAGTGGGTCTCAAAGGTCTGTTTGTGTCTTATCTATTTGGAAAATAACCCAGAAAGGTAGCAGCTGCTAGAAGGGTCTCAGTATGGCCCAGAAATGCCAGCATGAACAAGCATCTGCCGTGATTCCAAGCACACATGCAGGAAAGTGACTCCAGATTGCACAGTGGATCCCAAGGCACAGATAGAAAACATCTAATTATCATAGTAGATTTAAGCTGGATCAACACAAACATGTGCATGGTTGCCTGTAATTTTGATGTTCCCCCTGAGGTCTGGAACAGACCCAACCTCTCCCTGACTTGGATACATCTTAGTAATCATTTTGCTTTAGAGGTCAAGAGTTTTCCCTTTTCCTTAAAAGCCTCGGCCAATCCCCCAAATGTATTTTTTTTCCTTGAGATTTAATATAAAATTCCTAGAAATTTTATATAAATATAAAACTTAATAAAATGTAAAAGCAAACAGCTACAATACATATTGTCTGACGTTGAACCAGAGGCTGAGATCTACAGGCAAGAAGTAGATAAGAAGAGAAGTAAACACTAGGCTTTCCAGCAGTCAGCCCTGAAACCAAAACTTAGGAAGGAAGCTGACCGTTAAGCAAGTGGCGAGGGAACAATAGCCCAGGCCAGTCCTAGGCTAAGTCTGAACCTGAGAACTCTGGAATTAAACAAAGCTCCTGCCCCAAGTTCAGTTTCCCTTACAGCTGGGCTCTAAAATAAGGACAGCAGTGTAAGCAGAGAACAGTTCAAGTATGGTCTGAGAACTCCCCTGAGCGCTAAGGAAAACTAACTCAGGGGCAGTTTACATCTGAAAGCAAGCTCTGTGGACCAAGGGTGCTACTTCACCTCAGCCACTCTAACCCACAGTAAGGTACAGGAGCTAGGGGACTGGAAGACATCTTGATGCTTAAATAATGGCAGAAGGCCAAGGCAACCATCACCACATAACACAAAGTGCTCCAGATATGGAACACTAACCCCTAGGCAGAGGTGTGGGAAAACAAAGCAAGAAGTCAACACCACAGGTACAACTTGCATATTCTCTAGTTGTATTAAGAATATACAATAAGAATTTGTTTTATTGCTTTAATCATTTTCATCTTTAAAGAGTCTTAATCCTTGGGGCAATTTAAAAATGGGAAATTTTCAATTTTGGTTCTGATGAATCACCATTAACTTTTTTTTTCCCCAACTAAGCTCATTCCGATCTCATTGCAATGAAAAGAACCAGCCTTCAGTTAGTGTCTGGCCCTTCTCTCTCCCACCTAGTCCCAGCAGGCTTCGCGGTTACTTGAAGATTCAGAGTCCACTGCCAGTCACAAGCACCCCTCATACACTTAGCAGAGTGTGCACCTGGAACCTCGTATTTCAGTGTCTGCCTGGAGTATGCAAAGTTCTGTTTGTCATGACAGAAACCAACGTTCTAGGACAGCAAATGCTCAGCTCTGGGTGTATGGAGCAAGCGCCAAGTTCATTTGAGAGCTTCAGGAGCTGCTCTCTGAGCCCATGCTCCCATTCCTTTGAGCAAACGTCATGGTGTTCTTTTGACATTCCGGGGGCGTTCTCCTGCAAACTCACATGTGCTGGACCATGCTTCCTAATTATTTCTGAATATGCAGTCCAGTTACAGCATTACAAAAAACCAGTGATCAATAATGGAAAATTCCTTGACTCTGTCCACTTGTTTCTCACCAATGCACAAAACACCCTTGGTTCTTTATAACAGCCGTGTAAATCTTTATGGTCTATGTATGTGTGCCCCACAATGGAAGGTAATATCAAATGCTTAACAGATGAAGGAAAACTAACCATAACAATCTCCTATAGAGGAACATAAGCTTACCCCAAAGGTGTGGTTTAATGGCACGAGCAAAGCACTGGTTAAGGGCAGATTTGCAGCACATCAGTTCAGTGAGTATAGGACTTAATGAACTGAGTAAACTCTACAAACTGACACCCCACCACCACTATCTTTCTATAACGAAGAATACTCCATTTAAGAAAAGTCAGAACACAGCATACATGTAATGACCAACACAAACCAATTCATCAAGACTACTCAGAAACAGGCTAGGCAACAGTAAACACTAAAATTCAAAAGCATCACAATGCTGCTAAAACTTGTAGCTCAAAAACTAGGCTACTCGACACTTTGGTGATGTTGCAGGGCAAGAGAACATTTGCCAAAAATAAGTTCCTTGTTCTCTAGGCTTCTTCAAAGGCTTTAATAAGGTAAGTTTTAAAATCAATGCCCTTATAGATGAAGGCAGTCTATTATCCACACTTGGTGAATGGGGAACCGAAGAAGTGGGTAGACCTGTGGTTTGTTGGTGGTTTAAGAACAGACACCTCTGGAATCAGGGCCCTCTTGCTCCAAATCCAAGTTCTGTAACTACAGAACATATTGCTTTTCCTCAGACATCAAAAGAACATCTAAACCCTGAAAACTTCACGGAAACCAGGAATAACGGCTGACATACTCTGGACTGCAGAGTCCCCCTGCAAGCTACGGTGAGCTGTACTGTGGCCCTCTGCGGGTTCTCTGGCAAAGACTGCCTGGCACTAAATGTGTTCTCTACAGTTACCACTGCACATACTTCTTTCCTGGGACTCCAGTCTACTTGATGTGACAGTGGGAGAGACACACACCAACTTCCTGTGGAGGCCAGAAAGCTCTGGGATAAGGCAAGAGCGATAGTCCAGGAGGAACCTACTTTGCCAGGTGGTTCATGAGCAGCTGCAACATCTGCCGATTTTTCTCCGGGAGCCGATGAACAAGGCTGTGGATCTCAGAGACTCGAGTCTCTTGGTTTTCCAGCTCTGTGAAGAGAAGGGGTAATGCTGTATTGGAGTCACAGCTAAGTTACTAGACAAGACCAAGGGGGAACTAAAGCCTTGGCACTAACACAGGGAAGATGTTCTTGAGGATTTACCACCCTGTCTTGTGTGCATGCTTAGGAGCAGCGCAGCAGGCTCTAGAAGGCCTTTCAGTGTGCTTTCTGTATCAGAGTTCATCCAGCTAACGACTGTGAGGAAATGGAGCTGGTCAACTGCACACCCAGGGAAGGAACAAACACTAGCTGCTGGCTCCCTAGAGGGCCAACTTCATTTCAAGGAAAGAAGGAACTTTATGCACTTGTGAAATGGTAAACAGATCTTATGTGAACATCACCAAGGTCTCAAATTTCAAAATGATGTATCCAGATACAAAAAAAAAAAAAAACAAAAACACCACTATGCTTAAGTCACATGACGTTTAACACACCAGCCGAGTATGAAGAACGCAGTGACAGATAAAACATTTAAATCTTTCTGTCACTCTATAGCCTGCTACCTTTTGATTCAAATTGGGGAAGTGGCTTTGTTTCTCTGGGAAATAAATTGCTAATACTCACCATATCTATTTATAGAACTGATGTGAAGTTTAATTAGAGAATGGTTGCTATGGGTTTGGGATTTCTCTTGAGAAAGAATTCACATAAACACCATCTTCATTCCTGGCTTTCTCCCATGCCTTTCTACTCCTTGTTGGAGAGGACAAGCTCAAGTATATAAGGCTAGCAGAACATTAGGTACTATAAAATTAGGCCACTAGTAGTTACTAGGGTAAACAAACCCTAAAGGCTAAAAGTATCCAGGGAGAGGCACAAGCTATGGGCATCATAATACCAAGAGCAGTCCTGCCAGGATTAAATCTGATAAGAGAATCTAACTGCCCCATTACTGCTGGTCTGCCCCACGTAGACAGATTCCAATATACTTAGGGTAGCTTGAACCTAATCCCTATGTATTTCAATAGCAGTAATATGAACTAAGAACCTAGATGATATAGCCAAAGAATGATCAGAAGCTGTAAATGGAAGACATGGTGAAATAAAGATTGTGAAGTTACATAAAGGGTGCCATACTCAAGCAAACACCTCCACTGCTCAATTTAGGAGGTGTACAATGTCCAATTCATTTTGCAGAATGTTACTTTTAAGGATGGAAAGAAAAAGATCCATGAAGTTACAACTCCAATTATCAAAACTAGAAAGGCAAACGTGCGTTTCTGTCTCGTCTCTCTTTCCTTCTCCTCCCCTCCTTCCAGCCAAGAAAACTGGCTCTTAAGTTTTCCTCCTCTATTGTGAAGTGCAGTGTTAGTAAGGCCCCTGGCAGTCTTGGTTCCTCTTCATTTTCAGTCTGTGACAGAGTCTCATAAGCTTGTAGGCAGACATTTCGCATGCAGACTGTGACAGGCTAGGTAGCATTTATATTGGGATTCTGGGTGTTCCTCGAAATAGAAAAAAATCTATTCTTTTCTCCTCGAAACTTCAACTAAAAGATGCTTACTTGCTGCTTTGATGAAACTTCTCTGAAACTGGTACATCATGAGTGGTCCTGGAAGCATTCTAGAGTAAAAATAGATAGACACAGACACGTCAGTTCCACAGCAATGACCCCTCTTGCTAAGCAGCACCCTGAATACTGCAACACAGCAAAGCACCTTTCAAATACTCAGGGCACAGAGACACACAGCGGCTCAGAGTAACAGTGGGACTGAAAGCACGTGACATTTCACCTGAAACTCTCGGTTTCAGAGTTTCCTCACCACCACATCTTGTTATGTGCCCTAGGCTGAACTGGAACTCACTATCTTTCTTTCACCTCCCAGGTGCTGGGGTTACCGGCGTTTTGCACGGCTCTGCCCTCCTCTCTCCTTGAAGCAGATAGCTCCAGCTACACATCAGTCACAGGGCATCGAGAGCTAATGCAGAAGCGCAGCCCAAACCCAAAGACCTCCTTTCAGCCCGTTAGTCATCCATGAACAAGAGTGCTTTAGGATGTGTCAAGAAACAAGCAAGTATCTACATATCTATATTCTGATAAGCCAGGTAAGAACCAAACAGACTCTTCATCATTTGTGGCTCAAATCTCATTCTATCAGTTACCCTAGCTTCCTCAGCTCAACTCTTAGTCACCCCTTGCAATGTCCCAAATAAAGTTTGCACCACCAACTCCTTTCTGTGACCTCCTTTGCTGCCTAGCCACACTGAGTCCTCAGGAAGACTGGGTCGAGGCAGATTCGGTGTCTGATTCCAGTTCTCCTCTGTTGAAGACTATAACCCATCCTCCCAGATAATCACAGCACAGAATTACAGTATTCCTACTAAGTGTAAGTTTCAGGGCCTTGTGTGTGTGTGTGCGTGTGCGTGTGCATGTGTGTGGGGGTAGGGGTGGGGGTAGTGGTAAGGAGTGAGCCCATAGTCCAAATGAGGGATGGGAGGACCAAAAATACTGTATATAATAGTACAAGGTAATATTTCCTTTCTCCTCCCCCCAATGGCAGTTTTCAAATGGCAATTTTTTCACATCTACCTTCTCATTTTTGAGGACCAATATAAGCAATATATTTTTTTGTGTAAAGCTCCAAACAGTTGTAATAAACTGGGCATATGATCAAGTCTGCTCAATCCAGTGGCATATCAGTTTTTGTTTTTGTAACAGATCATTCAGGGAAGGCCACAGTTTGGGGTATGTCTAAGGCTAATCATCTTAATACATCTCATTAAGAGCAGGGCTTTCTAAATCACTCACAGCACCATAATACAGTGACAGCCCATCAACTCTGGGCAATTTACAATTGGCCTGACCCGCTGAACTTAATGCTCCCACACAGAAGCAGTTTCCACATCTCAAACACCCACCCAGCAGCTCTCTGGAGGCTGCAAATAAAACTGCTTTCTTCCTGACCACATGCTAACTAGGTGGCTTGCTGCTTGCAAGTGGAAATCCCCACCTCAGGTAGGTCTTCAGAGCACTAGTGACGGTCTTTATCTCCCATTCGGCACAGATATCAGTTTCTGTCTCAGAAGCTGCTTTGGGGTCTAAAATGGAGAAAAAGACAATGAATAAAACCAAGCATGGAACATGATAATGGCAAATGTTCATACACGAAAGCACTCAACCTCATAACTAACGAGAAAAGTAAAAAATTAAAGTTAAAAAATAAGATATCTATTTTGCCTATTGCATCAGAGAAACATTTAAACATCCAAATATCTGTTGTTAGAAGAATATAGTGAAGGCACTCGGCTCATAAATTCCTAGAGGCAGATGATATCAACGCAACAGATTGAAAGGAAATTTGACAATACGGATCATCAAGAGTCTGGAAATGCTTGGCTCCTGCTAACCAGTAATTCCATTTCTTACCATTTTGCCTCAGAGAATAAAACAAAGCATGCATCAAGTTGCAGACCAGGAATGTACAACACACACTCTTCAGTGGGGAAAATGAAAGAGACAGCCTAAACGTTTAATCAGAGGAGTGTAGCTAAGTGAATTATAGTATACCTCCCTGATGGAATATTACATTGCCATTTTATAAACTTAACATTACATTAATACTGATGACTTATGACATGGAAAATGCTTGTATTATATAATGGTAAGTAAAAAAAAAAACAAGATTCAAACATTTTTGAGACATAAAAAATAGCTAAAAGCAAATAAGTTTCAATTATAATAGTGATTGCATTAAAGTGGTAAGAATTGTGGTTTTTATATTTTCTGAATTGTGTATGGTTTGATTCCAGTATTTTTGCAGTATTTTTTTCAATTGACTTAAGTACAATGAGTACTACCATAATCATACTGGCTTCTGATGACTTCTTCAGCCTCTTCTTGCATGCAACTTTAGGCAAATGCATTTTAAATAAACACATTACTGACAGAGAAAATTCATATAGCTGTCTAGAGCTGTGTGCAGTCCCGTGAGAATAAAAGGCAGAGGACGGCAGGATGAACAGTCTCATGGGCCACTGGGGATGACTGTCACTGGCAAGATGGGCAAGGCCACATGCAAAAGGGGAGGGGAGACAGTAGAGCCTATGTGGGGGGGGGCAAAGCCCACCCTTCCACAAGCAGCCTCGAGACCAAGTCACACCCAGCTGGACCAGCTCACATCCCCTTCCTCCTCTGCACCTCATTCTTCACTGGGACTCTCTCTCTCTCTTATTATTACTCCATCTACAGTTGGGAAGTGAAGTCAGGACAGACAGCTCAAAGGCACAACTCAGGATACTGTGAACCAACTCAGGGATGGTTCAGGACTGGCCTTACTCTAGCCGTCACAAAGTTCATGACTTTTCTAGGAGACAAGGTGCAGTTTGGTGTGCTTGCTGCCAGAAGGTTATATAAGTCCCAAGTGCCACCATTAAGAACCTCAGAGAAAGCTTCCAAAACAAAGCCAGAAAGGTGAGAGATTGATTCTGGATGGCAGGCTCAGCACTTGAACCTAGGCATGCTTTCTTAGTCAAACAAGCCAGCCCCCGACCCCTTGTCTCTTGGAAAAATCCTTAAGTTCACACATAATGGCTGGACTGGCACAGATCTGAGCCAGTCACAAGCACACCAGAGAAGTGGTGTGCTGTTGGTTGTCCCTAGTTCATATTCCCCACCTTTTGAAAGAGTACGAAAAGATACACGGTGACTTAGATCTGGGTTTCCAGTCTGATATTTAAATGACATGTCAGGTAAACAGAGACTGAAACCGGACTACCTCTTTCTCAATAGTTCCGAAGACTGAACGCCAAGCAAGGGTTTCTGCCTGCAGGGCTAAGTGCATTTCCACTGAGAAAGGAGATGAGTCACTAGGCATACTGTTCTGTCTGATGAGAAAGAACCCACGTTCATTTCTAGTGAGATGAGGTCAAATACTCAATGAATGGCTTAAGGATTTAAGGTTAAGATGAATGGCTTAAGGATTTAACCTGGAATTCTCAAGAAAGAACAATTACAGCTGGCCCCTCCTCTGCAGGGTGCTCCACTGACATATATTTACAGATGAAGCAGAGAAAAGCTTTAGCTCACAAACTTTGTAGCTCGCAAAGGCAGGACACTTGTACAGGTTTCACATATGACCAAGACTTTCTTGATACACAAAACGAACAATGAATCATAGAGTGATAAATCCCACATAGTTCTCTTATGGCAAATGCCCTTAAAGGTTTAAAAATGTTATTTTCTTAGTGTCCAGATCTCTGAGACATTAATTCTTTTACTTCTCTGTCATCTGAAGCTTCCTGTTTTCCTCCTGCAGACAGACATGGACACAGAGTGATGAAGCCCAAGGCATCCAATTGCTGTGCTTGGCGTGACCTCCCCCGCCCCGCCCCGCCCTCCCTCCCCCCCCCCCATCCCCAAGGCGCATGAGCATGGCTGCCCTCCTAGGTTTCTGGATTCAAGACAAATGTTACTGTACATTTTTCTGAGGAACGATCCAACTTCCACCCCAGAAAGGAGAACATGCAAGGACATCAGCGGCAGTTGGCAGGTCTGAGAGTTGCGAACTGTTCCATAAACCGCATTTAGCAAACTAATCATTAGCTTCCACTTTTTTGGGCTCTGTAACCATAGGAATATTGCATAACATTACAGGGAGGAGAGTCAAATTACAGTCCGGCTGAAAGGCTTTTTATAGCGCTGATGAGGCAAGGCTCATAACTTGAATGTGTCCATTTTAATTTATTTAATGTCCAAACTAAATTGAACACAACTACCCAAATTACCCCATAAAGACTGGCCTGTTTATATACCTACCTACTTCCCTCCTTCCTTCCTTCCTTCCTTCCTTCCTTCCTTCCTTCCTTCGGTGCTTAAGGGGATATCCTGGTGGCATCTGGGCATCTCCGTAGAACTCGGACCTTTCTCCCCACCCTGCCCCCACCACGAAGAATGTAGTGAGATAAACATGCACAGAGAGGGCAGCACAGTGTCCAGTGTCAGGGAGGGCATGTGAGTGACAAGCACTGACTAGGGACTCTCTCCCACCCGCCACCACAGGGAGCCAGAGAATCAGGGGACCTAGAGCCAAAGGAAGCTGTGCTCCTAACAAGAAGCTGTCTTAGGTCACATGAAGCTAGTTCTGAGAACCACTTGGTACTCCAAAAGTAAAAGAAACTCAAAGTCACTACCCAAGCTTATATTTTTTTCAAAATGACCCATTGTACCATTGTGCCGATTAAATATTTTTTGGTTGGGCTAGGTTCATTTATACATGTAACTGAAAAAAATTAATGAAGGACTAGGAGGTGGATTAATGGTTAGGGTGCTTGATATGTGAGTGTAAAGACTTGAGTTCCTATCTCCAGTGCCTGCATACAATGCTAGGCAAGAAGGAGTGAGCCTGTAGTCTGCTGGGGAAGCAGGGATGATCCCTGGAGTTCACTGAGCAGGCAGTCCAGTGGAATCTGTAAGCTGTAGGCTCAGTAGAGAGACCCTGCCTCAAAAATAAGGTGTGAAGTGAGAGAGGAAGACACCCAGCACCAACTTCTAGTCTATCCACATACATGCAAGGCATATACTCATACACATATGCAGACACTAACATTCATCTTGAACATACGCGTGCGCATGTGTGTGCACGTGCACACACACACACACACACATACACACACACATACACACGCACACGCCCCAACAATAAAAGAGAAGAAAATGAAAGCATGCATATACAATAAACAGTAAATCTTTTTTACCATATAGGCAACTTCTAATATCATTAATATATATGTATGTGTATATGTGTATGTATATATATATATATTATATTGCAGTCTACACATATATAATATATACATATGTTTCTCTCTAGAAAACAAAGAGTCCTGGGTTTCCTCCTCAGTAGCATAAAACAGAAATGGAAGCACACAACACATGCCATTTTCAGAGAGCTTTCATTTGACAGTTTCCTACAAAACTATCCACACACGAATATGCGAACTTCTTAGTACTTCACTTTACATATACACTGCACCATTCTTGACTTCATGTCCTCTTGTAAAGAAAATTTTAGTAAAATCCTCATTACTGTGATAAAAATGGACATAAAGTATTGTTTCTTGGCAGACCTTCCTTATAGAAATAATTCCTGAAAGTGGACTTTCAGAATCAAAAATCTGTGAGCTTTAAGTTTCTGAAAATACTCCTCAAGCTGCTCTCAGAGGTTGAAGGCTGAGTGAGTCCCTCTCACACCCTCCAAACAACATGCAGTCGGGCTGTGATCCTTACCAGTCAAAGAGGTTTGTTTGTGTGACTGTTTTTAAGTTATGTCTTAATTTGCATTTTTGACAGGGAGGACAGATGCAGAACAATCTTCTGCGCATGAGTGTTGAGTGAATATGACTGAGGCATATTTAACTGTTCTACAGCTGTACAGCCCCACACTTTCTGAACTGCATAAATATTCAAGGACCTCCCACCCCCAGTCAGGTGCTCCCACATCCTAGAGCTCTGGACGCTCCATTACACTCAGCTTTCTTCTGCTAGCACCCCTGGCAACAGCTGCCCATAGCATAACACTTCTGAAATCCAGCCACATTGTTACAAGTACAGTAGTTTAATCCTTTTATTGCTGAGTCATATGCAGTGTTCTGGGTGTACCATAATTTGTTTATCCATTCTCCGGATGATGGACATCTGGGTGCTTTCCAATTGTAGCTGCTATGAATAAAGCTACTACAAACGTTTGCGCAGAAGGGTTTCTACCAACTACATTTTTATCTCTTTGGTAAATGCTGTGTCCACAAGCAGACTAGGTCAAAACCTACAAGAACAGACCAATGATGAGACTGTTTTCCTTTAGATGAAATGTTCAACTGCCTTCCAAAATGTAAGGGCCATTTGCATTCCTACCAACAGAATGTGAGAGCACGGGCCGCCTCATGCCTCTCATCACAGGACACATCAGTCAGTCACTTCAACTTCAGCTGTCCTACGAGTCACTGTCTTTTCACACACACAATGGTGTGAGCCATCTTCACATGTCATATTTTTTTCTTTGTATATTTTCTGTAATCAACCATTCTTCTCAACATTTTTGTCTATTTTAAAAATTGGGGTGTTGTCTTAAGAATCAAGAGTTTTAAAATAATTAAAACTACAAATCACTGATTTTAAATACATTTTTATAAATATTTTCTTCAGATCTATAACTTATCTTTGCTTTTTGAAAAAAAAATTCTCTACAGTACCATGGATTGACTTTCAGTCTTCATGCATGTTAGGCAAATATATACCACTGAGCTACATCTCCCGTCTTTCTTGTATTTTTTCATCTTAAAACAGAGTCATACCAAGTGGTCCAAGCCAGCCTTGAACTTGTCATTTTCCTGCTTCAGCCTTCCAACTAGCTGGGGTTTAGAGGCTGCATCAGAAGGTCCACCATGAACAATATCATTTTTAGAGAGAAGGTTTTATTTAAATGCAGTTCAACTTAACATATTTTCCTAATAGTTCTTTGTTGTGTTCTAGTTAAGAAAGTTCTTTAAAAACAAGGTCACAGAGACATTTCTTCTGGGTCTGCCATTAGAGGGTTTACAGTGTCTGCTCTTAGGATACATTTCAAGATCCTTTTCACATAGGATGTCAGGCGAGACCTCATTTCATCCACCCTTGTACGGACGCCAAATTGTACCACAGTACTTGCTTAAAAGACTCCACTCTGCATTCAATTATCCAGAGTTCTTTATCCAAGATTCAAGCATGTACTGGTTCTGTTTCTGGGATCTTGTGTCTGTTGAACTGATAAACGTATCTGCCCTTCCAAAATACCGCCCAGCCTTACACTCACCGTGAACCCTGTTCTGTTGGCTATAAACTGTAAACTAGCAACTCTTCCTGAGCCTTTCATGTTCTCCATCTCCATAACAACTTAGAGGAATACATAGTTTCTACCTGTATACCGCCTTCCTTGTATATCAGACTTCATTTACCCCACAGGTCATTCCCCCCACCCCACAAGGATAGATTTAATATTTAGCAATTTGAGAAGCAAAGTTGGTTACTCTGTTTTCTGACTACAAAAAAATTTAGCAATTTCCTCTATGTCATGTCAAAGAATCCAAAACATCCACAACCACTTGTGTTTTGAAAAGCTCTTACTGTCTGAGGTCTCTGTCTTACTGGTTCTTGCAGTATCCTTATAGGCAGGGTGGTGACAGGTGCCAGAGCCGGGGAAGGGGAGCCTCCATCTGTAATCTCCCCTATCTGGGAACTCAGGATCATGGCACACCACCCTGTGCCTGGCTCTCAGTTACCTACCACTTTCTCTTGGATACAGTCTTCAGTCTGGGTTGTTTCCAATCATTATGGTATAAGCTTCAGGTCTCAGAAGTCATTGTCAGTTGCTTTCTTTTTTTTTTTTTTTGACAATGTGTGAAAGTGTGTGTGTGGGAAATGAGGGCACAGAAGAAAGGAGTGCAGACCTTCAAGGTTCCAGAGGGACAGGGCAGGCTAGTTCATGGCTGGAGACAGGAGGGTAAGAATACTGCCTATAATCTGGTGATATAAAGCAGGGCTCCTTAATTCCTCCCTTGTGCTCTCTGCAGTTTTAACCTAGAGGGATGCTCATAGCACGGGAGAAGAACTGCAATGCTGAGTTTGCATTTCTTGCCATCATAGTTAAACATTAATAAAGAGACTCAGTAAAGAAGCCTTTTGTTAACCTTCTCCTGTTGCCAGAGCTGGGGAACGGAGAAGGCCCAGAGAAAGCCTTTGAGAGCACCACATGGTAGGTGACAACCTCCAGCATAGCAGGTCATCCTAGGAAGGAAGTCAGGCCCCACCCCTTTCCTGCATAGCTGGAGGGGAGGCTGCTTTCCACAGGCCTATCACAGCCCTGAGAAGAGAACCTAGACACTGAGGTAAGGCTGGGCAGTGGTGACTCAAGAACACCTTTATAGCATGAGGAATGAATTCTGAAGGGAAAGTCAGCAGATGTTGTAGTGATATCTGTAATCCCAACATACTAGAGGGGGAGGCCAAGGGAACAGGGCTTCAAGGTCAACTTTAGCTTGGCAAATATATACACATAATGTTTACCTGTGTGTGTGCGTGCGTGTGTGTGTGTGTGTGTGTGTGTGTGTGTGTGTGTGTGTGTGTGTGTAGTAAGTCTATTATCAGCCTAGCTATTATGAGAGACCCAATAACAAAACAAAACAAACACAAAAAAGAGGCAGGAGGTAGTCCTTGAAGAATCAGCAGAGAGGGAGGCTGGAGAGATGGCTCAGTGGTTAAAGAGCACTGACTGCTCTTCCAGAGCGGGGAGGGGAGAGGAGGAGGAGGAGGAGGAGGAGGAGGAAGAGAAGAAGAAGAAGAAGAAGAAGAAGAAGAAGAAGGAGGAGGAGGAGGAGGAGGAGGAGGAGGAGGAGGAGGAGGAGGAGGAGGAGGAGGAGGAGGAAGAGAAGAAGAAGAAGAAGAAGAAGGAGGAGGAGGAGGAGGAGGAGGAAGAGAAGAAGAAGAAGAAGAAGGAGGAGGAGGAGGAGGAGGAGGAAGAGAAGAAGAAGAAGAAGAAGAAGAAGAAGGAGGAGGAGGAGGAGGAGGAGAAGAATTAGCAGAGAAACAAGAAAAGAACCTTTGGGTTCACAGTTACACACTCCAGTTCTTCCAAGGTCTTAGGCAGAGTGGGGCCAGGAGGAATTATTCAGGACTACAGAGCCACACAAGATATAAGACTTATGATTGACTAGGATTTGGCTGGCATCTCATACAACAGCTCTTCAATGCCATAGAAGAGAGCGACTCTGAAATAGGACGGAAGAACAGGCCATTGGAACCATTTGTCGACAGTGGAAAGAGTTAGCAGTGTGTCTAACTCTAAAGTACATGCTCTGTTCCCTTGCCTCTCAGGACGCCCGACTGAACTACACACGGGCAGGAGGTTGATTCAGCACTGGAGCATCTACAAGGAGTGTACCTGCAAGAGCCACGCCACAGGAGGAAGTACCATGGGAGAAGACACTACAGTGTCAGTCTAGTGTGAATACAGCCTGTTAGAGAGCTTAGGAATGCATGACCCGTGTTGTAGCCATATCACACTGTATGCTACGCTTATTCACTTACTACATCCTGGTATATATGGTTTAAAGGGGGCTATGATTAAAAGGTCCCATACACAATAAAGCAGTCCATAAAGGTTGTCTAACTGCTCTAAAGGACTCCTATTTTCTTCTTTATGCTTTTTGTATTTTTGTGAAATTTTACCAATGACTACTCATAATTTTTAAACAAAAAAGGGAATTAAATTACTTAAAATAATTAGAAGAAGGTAGAGGTTAGCAAGATGGTTGCATGTGTAGTACTTGCCTCTAAGCCTGACGACCAGAGTTCCCACCTGGGACAAACATAAACCCACATGTTGTCCCCTTTCCTCCCTATACACATATGCGTGCATGTGTACATGTGCCCCCCCACACACACACACAAACACACACAATGTAGCTTTATTTAAAAAATATACAGAGACAGAAAGGAAGAGAAAGAGACATGTAATGAGCAAGGATATACCTAATGTGTGTGTGTGGGGGGGGTGTATGTGGTGTTTGGAAAAAAATTGTAAACATTTAACTTCACTTAATAGTATGGGGGAAGGGGACCGGGACAGTACATATATTCTGTTTCAGAAAGTCTGAAAGTCTTTCTGAGTCTTTTTTACTACCCAAAGACTATTAACCTCTGTTGCTAGGAAGTAAACAGGGTGGTTCTTGGCAGGACACCAGCATGAAGTGCAGGGGACACTGCAGAGGCTATGAGGAATTCTAATAAGCTTTCTTAAGGAACTCTAATCAGTAAAACAAAGATATTCTCAGCACATGGACTCTCATTCCCCATCATATCTACAGTCAGTAAAGTAAGCAGTGAAGTGAGAACATAAGAAATTAACTAGTGATTGAAGTTAGTGTCTGGTTTTAATCCCAGGCCATGTTTGCCATAGCAGAGCATACAAATTCACTAAGAGGAACACTGGAACAAGTGAAAGCAATGTAGACCTGCAGGTAGATCTGTACAAGAAGGGGGAGAACAAACAGGAGTGAGTATGTGCTTCACACTGAGCCCTGGAGAGTTTGTGGTCTAGCTCAGACTATATTCTATACTATTGGCTAGGCCAGACCGGCAGTGGTACCAAGAATTGATGGGGATGCTATAATAGCATACTCAGAAGAGGGAAGGGAGGCCGACCTAGTGCACTGGACTGACAACTGCAAGAGTACTAGATTCCCTTGACTGATAGAGAGACTCACAGGTCGCATTCCTGGCATCAGGTTCAACCTTACACTGTAGTCAGCTCTACCCTGAAGGAGGATCATTTATATTCTAGTCTATCTGGAATGTCCTCCTGGCAGAGGAACTGACCTTGTGACTGTCAGCCGCTAGTTGTTACTCTTTCATGACATTCTTCAAATAGTCATGACTACTTTCCTCCATATCTATGATGACTAAGGAAGAAAGCAAGTGCAGTTCTTTCTTAGGGGGCTATGGAGGACAGTGATTAGAACCGCCGCCTTTCAGAACATCTCCTTTGTCCAAAGTGGATCACCTTAGACTAGCAGTCCTCTAAAACACGGCATTTCTTTTCAATAGTCTCACCTCACATTATCCTCTTTGAATTCTATTTGAAACTTCATCTTGGTGCTCTCTCTCTACAAAATACTGGCTACTAAGCCACAGTTCTCTGGTCTAGCACTAGATGAGGTATTCCCTGCCTCACCTTTTGCCATCTTGCAGGGCCCGTCCATGACAACATACGTGAGCCACATTCTGCTATGCTGTTCACCTAATGCTTGACTCTAATCTTGCTACTGCTGTGCTGAACACACGTTAGCATATCAACCATTGCTTCAGGAAAGTATTCATCCCTTTTCTCATTACTAATCCTGCTCCATCCACAAGCTTCCATGGGCTAGCCTTCTCCTTATTCTCAGGCCCAGACATAGGCACAAGCTCGAGGCCATATGTATCCATCTGTTGAGGATAATGTTATTGGCTCCAAATTGAAAAGTTTATCATGTGACTGGCCCACACGGATCAATCAAAGTCTTCCCTGTGGCCTGCTGCCAAAACGGTCACCCAAAAGACATTCTTCTGAGTGATGGAAGCTCCAAAGACAGCAGTGACTAGGTCTCTCTGGGACACTCCCAGAGAGAACAAAGCCAAGGCCAGCAAAGGACACAGATGATGAGAAACTAGAAGGAAGAAGGGAAGGGAAAGGGCTTGTAGTAAGGACAGCAAAGAGTCTCTGGACCCTGTCTTTTTGGATGAAACAGCCACATAAGCAAATGCCTTTTATCGTGTGAGCTATTCTAAATCCTATTCCTGACTCTTTCCACGATTCGTGTTGTCTCTACCACTTAGAACTTTCAAGAGTGCACTATTTCCTTTGTGAGGAAAAAGGCTCCCACGCTTTTCAGCACATTACTTGGGCTTGTCAGTACAAAAGGCCACCTTAGTTTCTCAGCACTAACTGTCTCTTTCAGCTCCAGGTCGCTCTCTCAGAGAGTAAAGAGCAAACCCACAGCATCAATAGTCTCTGCCTTTACCCTGCAGCCTGCCTCTGCCCGTGCTATTGCTCATATCTGCTCAATCTGAATTCTCCTTCCCTATTCTGGCTCCAGACTCAGGTCGTATTAAGTGCTACCACCATGTTTAGATAACAGCTTTAAGGTGCGTGCATATCTCACCCCTACCAGGACTCTTCAAAATGGCGAGAGAGTTCTTTCTAAAATTTAATGTCACTATTGTGTAGCAATGCATTCCAGATCCTAGGCAGAAATAAAGACTGAAGGCTGACACCTGCTAAGCTCGTACTTCTTATGTTAACATTTCTCAAAATTAAGTCACATCAACATATGGCCCAACAATAGAACCCTTGGGTACTTATTCTATGAGGATAAACATAAAATTCTTGCATAAAATTCTCCCCAAATATCTATAGCAACCTTACTTCTTAGAGCCTGAGAATGGAAACAACCCGAAGTCCTCTAGCAGATGAATGGTAAGCTATGGTATGCCCATACAATGGAATACTACTTAGCAGTTAAAAAGAAATTAATGAGCAATGATACGTGCAAGTTAATCAAATCTAGAAATAATTAAGTACACTAAAAAAGATATTCAACCCTCAAATTTTATGCATTCTATTACTCCATTTATATAACAAGTGATTTCAAAGTGACAAAATTAAAAGAAAAAAAAAGAATAAACTCCTGGTCACCAGGGTAAGGAACTGTATGTGTGAGGAGGTAAGGCAGAGAACAGACATAAAAAAGAACCCAAGGCCATTATGAGAGTAGAAACTGTCTCATTTGGGCTGTATTGATACCTGTATCTTAGTTATGTTGTTGAAACACAGCCTGGTAAGAAGCGGTAACTGGACGAATCTGGGCAAAAGGTACAAAAGATCCATCCACACTGTTTCTTACAATGCATTTGTCTCTCACAATTATTTCAAAAATGGAAAAATAATAAAACCACATCCCACATTGGAACTGAAGAGTGGGAAGTGAATGTAGATGAGCCTCCCATGCACTACGCTTCCCAACAGAGGCCCTCAATGTAACCCATGACGCCAAGGAGTCTTGACTGCAGAGTGAGTACCTCATTCTGGGCCATATAAAGGAATAGAGTTCAGCACATACAAAAGCTATTTTCAGAAACTGGAGTGACAAAGAAGTCACAAACACAGGAGAAAGGCCCTTGCCTGAAATGCCACATTACAGCCAGAATGAGAGTTAATCTTCCCAAGTACCAGGCTACGGCTTTTGTAGACGTGGACAACAGCCACTGATCTATGAAATTTGATCTGTTTGCCATTTAGATCCATGTGACTCACTGAAGCTGGCTGCGTGGCTAAAAATACAGGATATCTGCAGCCTAGGCAACTTTGGCTCTTGGATTTTGATTCAAATACTGCATTTGGAGGTAGTGACTTTCTATTTATACATCAGCCGGGGACAGAGGAGGCTCTCCTGATCAAGTGATGGCTTGAAATCTAGAAGCAAGGGTGATCTTGAGTTTGATCTGCATATATACATTTTATCTGAAGGTTACAGGACACCCTAGGTTATTAGGAACGTGAGATCCCGAGGTCCTCACAGGCTAGAAAGACACCTTTTCTTGGGCATGGGGTGTGTCCTACTGAATACCTGCCTCAAAAGAGGAGAGAAGGAGTCATGAGCTATTAGCAACAGAGCAGGGCGTGGTCGTGATTTGAGTGAGCAAACAGCACTTGGACTGGAGCGCAGAGTCTGAAGACTGTGTGGTGCTTGGTCCCGCCATTTTATTTCAATCTTACAGCTAGCCAGCAGGGCAGGTTGCTAGGCATGGACATTCGCATACCCTAATTCTAACCCAGAGGCTATTTAGAAATCTAAAAGGCTTGGAGGAAGCTACCCAAGAGACATGCCTGACAAAGCCACTGCTGAACTCACCCATCAGGACGCTCAGCAACTTCTGCACCCTGGAGTTGACCCCCACAATTCGATAGAGTCCCTGTTCATTGATCCCTGAGAAGAGAAAAGTTGATGATTTAATTAGATGAGCATCAGAACACGAATCAGAATCAGGCCAACCAGGCCAAATGCTCTTCTGTTTTTCCTTCATTTTCTCTCTCCTTCTAAAAGCTGCTGTAATTAAAGTTCCCTGCCACTCAGCTCAGCTCTTAGCAAACGAGTGGGATTTGGCACAGTTGCCTAAGGATTCACGAATGTGCTGCACACTCCAGCCCTCGCCTGAGCCGGGTCGCTGGCAGAAAAGGAACTTCCCTCCTCTCTTGCCAAAGGCAGCAGATGAAGATTTTTAAAGATGTAAAATACAGTATTTTAAAGATGTAGTGTTTAACCAATTCTTACATTCAAAAATCCAAAGTGGCATGACTTAAAAAAAAAATCATTCACAGAAGAAGATAAATAACTTTCTATCTATTTTTTCACACGGCATAAAAAATACTGAAGGGTAAGGACGTTTTCCATCTTAGGGAATGTTTGTCAAGATTGAGAAATCAGGAAGGGGGCTTATGGGACTTTCGGGGAGGGAGGAAACGGGAAAGGGGAAGTGATTTGGAATGTAAATTAAAAAAATAAAATAAAATTAAATTAAAAAAAAAAAAAGATTGAGAAATCAGAAAATCCATCACAGATAGGACAAAGGTGTTTACTGTGAACTACTTACACAAAGACTTAATTCAAACAACAGAATTTCCATTTACTGAAATGTATGGATTAGAGCGCCACTGGGCCTCTTACACAAGGAGGCAATCAGTATGCATGCATGTGATGTGTGAATGTATGTGGTATATGCCTGTTCACATACGTGGGTTCATGTGAGCACATGAATACAGTGGCTAGAGGACAACCTGATATTCGTCAGAATGTCATCTACCTCCTTTGACACGGGATCTCTCCTTGACCTAGGGGTCATCAATATGGTCTCACTGGATGGCCAGTGAGCCCACAGACATGGTTTCTGCTTCTTCAGTACTGAGATCACAAGCGTGTGTCACCATGCCCAGCATTTTGACTTGGGTTTTGGGGATCAAACTCAAGGCCTCGTGCTCTACTAACGATCAGCTCCAACAGGGAACAATTTAGACTGAGTGATTGAAAATGGTCTTGTTGGCCCACGTCCATCACATCTGGTACCTCTCAGGAACTGCTGTGCTTCCTTTCCAGGTCTCCTGCGAGCTTCTCATTGTGAGAATTAGCTCATACTGCTTCTCTTAACACCTCCCAGTTCTTAGGTGTACATCTTATTCAGAGCTTCTTATGGTGGCCTACGAGGTTTACAAGCTGCTGGCGTATAGTGAACAGAAACCCTGACAAGAGTTTTAGGTGACTAGGTTTCCTTCTTGGATTGGGCTGCTCAAATGGACGAACACACAGCCCACCGTAAGGCTTGTCTATATCTGCTCTGGCTTTGCCTGTTCTAACTATTCTCTGTGTTCTCCTCCCCTTTCCTTACAAGTCTTTCTGAGACAGTGTCTTACTCTGTAGCCCAGGCTGGCCTTTAACTCTCAAACTCTCTAATCTCAGCTTCCTGAACAGCAGGGTTGCAGACTAATACACTGATCTTATCCTTTTCTTTTAAGAAAAACAAACCTAAACTCTTTAAAATTACCTTGAAAATATAAACTCTTTAAAAACGTAGGCATCACAGCTAAGGCAAACAGAGAATCAAAAGGGAAGAACAACAGGCAGCAGAGAGCCACTGCTGTCACACGGAGACCTGTGCAGAGGAGGGCCTCCTAGGTACACAAAATGGGCTCGGCAGGACACTTGTTTGTTTTAAACTGTATTTTTCACTTAACGCATGCAAAGAGAGAGAGAAAAAAACCTTTCTCCTTTAGTGATTCACAAGATTTTATTGCACCAGTGAATTACGCTTGAGTTAGCCGAATGTTGAGGCATTTGATTGGTTCCTGGTTTTGCATTTTAACCACATCACTGTGTAAACATTCTTTTGGCTCAACACAACCAATGTCCTTATATTCCACAATCAATTTCCAATTATGTCTACTAGGCACTTTCTGGGTATATCTTATGTACAGTTGTTGAGAACCTGTCTTCATTTGTTTGATGAAGGAAATCAAGAAGAAATAATCATTAAAAAGCAAAACTAAACAAACACACACAAAAATCTGCTTCCATATGTTAAAGTAACTCCTTTGGAAGAAGCCTCATAGGACATCTAGGCACAGTAACTCAAGATGTTCTGTTGCCCACAACCTGTATGTGTGTGTGTGTGTGTGGTGTGTGTGTGGTGTGTATGTGTGGTTTATGTGTGTGTGTCTGTGTGTTGTGTGTGTGTGTTGTGTATGTGTGGTTTATGTGTGTGTGTGTGTGTATGTGCACATACCCCTCTCTCTTTCTATTTCACCACTAGTAATGTTATAACTCTGCTTTAATAGTCAGAATTTCTTTCAAACAAATAAAAAGTACAAGTAGTTAGAACACTGGAGGATAAATAGACTCATTCCCTTGGTTTTGATCAATTTCAGACGGGAGATAGTAGCTTTTCTCAAGGCCACAATGGATCCAGGGCACTTAAAACTCTACAATGCCAGCACTAAGGATTCTGGTTTGTGATAGACTACAGTTACCCAGTCTGCCCTATCCCATGCCCTGCTCCAATAGATCTGGGAAACGTCAGTGTGGAGGAGGCAGCTAACCCCTTCCTTCTCTGTCCTTGATGGTTCTCAGTCCAGGTCTACAGAGAAGAGATCCTGACTGGGGTCCACAGACTCTGGAGAGAACTAGATGGAAAAGAGCTTTTATTTTCACTGCCACTGACATTGTGCATTTCTTTCCCTGCTTAAACCACAGTGGTATTATCAGTACTGCAGCATGATCAAAAATCACAGATGTTTTCATAACTCCTTACACTGTTACAGAATGGTTACAATGTTGCACTTCCCAGATTATACCTGCTATGAGCCGCCACTATAAGCTGTAAATGAAGTTGTTAACACAGAAGCGTATCTACCACTCTGCTGCCGCTATATTTTCAATTGTTTTAATAATAACCGAGTTCCAAGAACTAGTTTCCATAAGCCTAAGAATTCTATCAGTACACATGTAAGACATTCTTATGGTCAACCAGAGACTAGGGTGACACGAATCGGGCAGAGAACCCCTCCTTCAGACCAACATGACCTGTAGAATGGCACCAGGGGAGTTAATGAGTGACTTAAAATCGGAAGCAGCAGGGAGCAGGTCCACTGCCTCACAGATGCATGACTTTCCATGATGGCCATCTGCCCATCTGGTAGGCTACTTTACCTCTGGTTTCCACCGCATGGATGCATTTCCTTATTATGCTGAAGCCGATACTGTCCAATTGTGCGGCTGAAAGAGCAAGAGAAGTGTGGTCAGGCCACGCATGTGTGAATTGGCACACTGAAAGCAAAGGACATGGTGTGGTCACAGCATACATGTGTGTAAAATACAGATAATTTAGAAATAGTGACAAAGAGCCAACCCTAGGCCGGATACATGCTAAGTGTTCTGCATGTGTTATCTTAGTTCTTGCAGTAACTTTGGCGCTATTTCATATAAGAAACATTGCAGTACTGAGTAAGGGACTCCTTCCAGTTGGAGTCACAGGAATAACTGCTTGCAGTCAGCTACATAAAGCAAATGTGAAGTGCTTTGAAAACAATGGGCATGTGCTTTTCCTAGATTATGGCTTGTAATGCCAGCAAATTCTCTTGAATGGCAGTGTTATTAGCCCCACATTACAGATGAAAAAACTGAGGCCTGGATAAGCTAAATATGAGCAAAGTTGCCAAGTTAACATGTAGAGAGTTGCTCCAGGGACCAGTTCTCCAAATTGCTTTGAATATAACTTTGAATTAAAAATAAATCGGTTCTGGTGATTAGAACAAGAGGAAAACAAGGGGAAAAGGAAGGAAAGAAAAGTGACCCAGCTTTGAACATTGAAACAACTGAGAACAAAGCTACCTGAGCTAGACCCAGAAGCAGAAGAGTCCCTTTCCATAGCACATCAGCAGGTCAACAGCTTCTCCATCTGTTCCAGTACCTTCCAGTGCCACTCCGAAAGCGAAACAACCCAAAGGAACAATTTTTCCCAGGGGAAAACTAGTTTCTAAGTAGCAATAAAGAGACCAGACGTCCACAAAAACTCAACCCCAAGCTTTAGTTATCTACTGATATGATACACGTAGCTTGCCGAGATGAATCTGTTTGAGCACCTGAGACATCCCGCATATATCACTTATTGACTCTTTTCCTCACAACCATCTGGGTGGGGTCAGAGCTTTCTTGCTGTGGTTTTGTTTTGCTTCTGATGACTAAGGACTCTGGGCATCTTTTCACGTGCAGGGGATGATTCTCACTCTTTCATGAAGTGCTCAGAAGCCATTGAGAAAGTATGTGTCAGGCAGGGAATTATCTCTTTGTGCTAAAGAAACTTTCTAAAATATTTATGACTGTCACTCTGGAGTCCACAGAACCCTTCACTTTGTCATTAGAGAAGTGTTTCAGAATATCTTTCGAAGACATGGTGGTCAGAAGTCTGGGGAAAGGAACCACCATTTGTGCACTGAATTCTGGGAGCTGGTGAGACAGACTCTGAACTTTGATGTTTTAAGAGCAGGCTTGTGAACACTAACTCCTTCTAAACATAGATGAACTTCGTCTGGGACAAAAACCACTTCCTTACCCCAGAAACATCAACCAAAGTTTTGGAAAATTGGAAAGAACTTGGCAAATGAGAGAGAAAGTCCCAGTGCTTAGATGACCTAGCAGGTCAGCTAGGAAGCGCGAGTAGTTCCTAGGCAAGTGGTACATGGAAGGAAAAAATGAGAAGGAACTTCCCAGATATCTGAAAAATACATTCTACCAACTTATATTAACTGTAATTTTTAATGGCAAAGACCCCACTTAATATTCAGATTGGTTTTCTCTATGCTGGTGCAATTTCTCTAATCTGTTAAAAGCAAGCAAACCCCCTTCATACTGATATTAAACTAAAGAGCCTTACAGTTCACACAAAAAAATGCTATATTTAGCAGTGTATCTTAATTGTCAAATGTATATAGCATTTGTATGCTGCAGAGCCAAACAGGAGTTCAGGATAACTCTGCTAAGCCTAGTTTATTAAACTTGTACAGTAAGTTGACTACCTAGTTTTGTAAACAGATAAAATTATATTAAGAAACAGAACCCACATCAAACAAGGTTCCCAAGAACTCATAAAATACAGTTCAGCACTGATGTTCTGAATCTGCAAATCAGAACTGAGACACACTATTACACTGTCGCATCCTGAACTTTTCTATCTGCCCTTTGTCCTCCGTCTCTTTCCCTTACACGTGTGTGTGTGTGTGTGTGTGTGTGTGTGTGTGTACATCAGTGGGCGCGCGCACACACACACACACACACACACACACACACTTGCACATGCAGTTTGACTTCTACTCTCATCAACTTGAATTTCCTGCTGACATCATGACTAGGCTACTAATAATTAACAAACAACTACATATTATTTATCTTGGCCTAAGTGTCACTGATCTGACAGGGACTCCAATATATATATATATATGCATGCAGAACATTAATTCTGACTTTGGCCCAACAGGGTTCATAATCTTAGCAATTGAGATCTAGTCTGCAAAGTGAATTCCCACTAAAAAGTCTGGAACACTAACACCATGGAGCAGAGTTTGCAAATGACTGAGAAAGTAGCCTGCCAGATGGATGCGGCTGTCCTTAATCCCCGTGAGCAGGTGATGCAGCCCATTCACTGAGCCAAGGCTCAGAAAAGGTCAGGGATTTATTTGCAATTTCTGTATCCTTATAATCTCCAGAAATAATCTCTCATTAAATATCTACTAGGTTTGTATTATTCCCTTAATTTGACTTACAATGAGTTGATGTGGGAGCTGTGACTCCCAGGCACAGCATCCTGTGATGCAGTTAAAACTTGGCTTCTCAACCTCCCTCAACCTCAAGTTCCCTGGGCCTAGGTTTACATCAGCAGCTCATGCTGATGCATTATAATTAATGTTGGCAGAGTGAACACAGAAGATACAGGCTGTCTTCTGTTAGACAGGTGCCACCATCCAACCTTTCATCACAACCTCTGAAGCCTTGTATCTATCTCTCCTTTTCAGAGAAAAGAAAGGGCCAGGGACACATAACTCCATTCTGCAGAAGCACTGAAAAAACATGGGAAAACAGAAGGGTTGGGCACATGCTGGGCCAACTTGGTGCATTTTAAGGCAAACCCAGATCAGTACCTAACAGTGGTGTTAGTTTGGGTTACTATGCCAAGATGAACTCTAGGAAGAAGAGGTAGGTGATTCAGAATTGTTTTGCCTCAGTGCAATTATAAAAACAAACACCAGATAAGTCACAATCAATTCTTCTTCTTGCCTAAAAGGTCCAGACAGAAAGACAGGGTTCTACCATAACTACCACTGTTATATTGTGAATAAAAAACAAACAAGCAAAACAAAAACAAAAACCACTGATGTAAGCACTTCTGGTACCTCACCTGGGATAACTTCCTCTGATCTTCAAAAAAACTGTGTAGGTGGTGGTGGTGGTGGTGGTTTGATGGTGATGATGGTGATGGTGGTGGTTGTAGTGATGGTAGTGGTGGTAGTATGTGAATGTATCTGATTGTATGTGACAACTCTAACAAAACCATGAACATCTCTCCACCTTTTGTACATAGCCAAACTATCAGCATCTTTCCATCATTCTCACTTACAGTTTATCCATTTTGCCTAGCTCCCACCTTCACCACTGTCTTGGTTCCAATACAATGAAAAGGATTCATTAGGTTAAAGCACTGTGTAAATAAGAGGGCTTGCCTAGGAGTACAAGATCCCCAAGCTGACCTGATTAGAGGGAGAGCAAAGCTGGTCTCTTTGAGCTCCTGTCTCCTCTGAAGAAACCCTGAGAAGCACAGGCAAGGCATTGTTGCCCTTCCTTCTAGTAAACTCAACTCTGAGTAGTTGCATCTTTACATATATTCTAACATCTAATACAACTAACAGAATGAACTGAGGGAAAGAACAAACTCAAAGAAAGCCTTTGACTATTAGACTACCAGCCATACCACACCAGGGGTGGCTGAGACAAGAGGAAATGGTAGACCAAGACTTCTGAGTTCAGACACAAGAGGCAGCTCTTTGAGGCTGCTATACATATTGACACAATGCTCTCCACTCTGGAGGAAGTATTCCAATTCTGCTTTCTTAAGGGCAGAAATAAAACTTGACAATGGATTTATTGTGCCTGTTTCATGATGTGAATTCTACTTTGGAAGCAAAAGAATCAAAAGTACTGCTGTGTTGGATCCAGGAGGAGGTAGCATCCCTTCTCATCCACAGCAATCTTAATTCTGTTATCTGTGTGCCAGAGTGCTTGCACTGACTTCTGAGCTAGCCTCTTCATATTTCTTCTCGCTTCCTATCTTTCCACTACTACTTTGTTGTCCCTATTTGTAAAAACAAAAACAACTTCACTAAAGTCAAGGACAAGGCTGCCCACTTTCTCCCTATGTATTCAATATAGTACTTGAAGTTCTAGTCAAAACAATAAGACAACTAAAGGAGGTCATGGGGATAGAAATTGGAAAAGAAGAAGTCAAAGTATCACTATTTGCAAATGACATGATAGTATACTTTAGTGACCTCCAAAAAAATTCAAAGAGAACTTCTACAGCTGATAAGCATGTTCAGCAAAGTGGCTAGATACAAAATTAACTCAAAGAAATCAGTAGTCCTCTTTTATACAAATGATAAACAGGATGCAAAAGAAATTAGGGAAACAAGACTCTTTACAATGGCCATGGATAATATAAAATATCTTGGTGTAACTCTAACCAAGCAAGTGAAAGATCTGTATGTCAAGAACTTCAAGTCTCTGAAGAAAGAAACTGAGGAAGACATCAGAAGATGGAAAGATCTCCCATGCTCATGGACCAGTAGGATTAACACAGTGAAAATGGACACCTTAACCAAAATCAATCGACAGAGTCAATGCAATACAATCAAAATTCTAACACAGTTCTTTACAGACCTTGAAAGAACAACTCTCAACTTCATATGGAAAACAAAAAACCCAGGATAGTGAATACAAAAGAGCCTGCAGAGGTAGCAGCACCTCTGGCCTCAAGCTGTACTACAGAGCAGCAGAAATGAAAACTATTGTATCCATACAGAGTCAGACAAGTTGACCAGTGGAATCGACCTGAAGACCCTGAAATAAACCCACACACCTAAGCATGGTGATTTTTGACAAAGAAGGATAATATGACACAGTGGAAAAAAGAAAGCATCTTCAACAAATGGTGCTGGTCTAACTGGATGACTACATGCAGAAGAATGCAAACAGATCCATATCTATCACCCAAAGTTTGGTTAAAACTTAACCAAGTGGATCACAGACATCAACCTAAAATTAGATATTCTAAATCTAATAGAACAGAAAGTGGGAATAGCCTAGAGCACATTGGTATAGGAGACAACTTCCTGAACAGAACACCAATGGCTCAGGCTCTAAGATCAACAATTAATAAGTGGGACCTCATGAAACTGAAAAGCTTCTGTAAGGCAAAGAACACTGTCAACAAGACAAAACAGCAGTCTACAGACTGGAAAAGGATCTTCACCAACCTTATATCTGACAGAAAGAGAGTTAATATTCAAAATATATATATATATAAAAAAAACTCAAGTAATTAGACACCAACAATCCAAACAACCCAATTTTTAAAAATTAGATACAGAGCTAAAGAGAGAATTCTCAACAGAGGAATCTCAAATTCTCATTTAAAGAAATGATCAAGCATGCCTTTAATCCCAGCACTTGCGGCAGAGGCAGGCAGATTTCTGTGTTCGAGGCCAGCCTGGGCTACAGAATGAGTTCCAGGATAGCCAGGGCTATACAGAGAAACCCTGTCTCGAAAAAATCAAAACCAAAAATAAATAAATAAATAAATAAATAAATAAATAAATAAATAAATAAAAATAAAAGATCAAAGTCCTTACTCATCTGGGAAATGCAAACCAAAATGTCTCAGAGGTTCCATCTCACACCCATCAGAACAGCCTGGCTAAGATAAAAAATATCAAAAATTCAAGAGACAACACATGCTGGTGAGGATGTGGATCAAGGGAACTCTTCTCCATTGTTGGTGGGAGTGCAAACTTGTACAACTACTTTGGAAATCAAGTTGACAGCTTCTCAGAAAAGTTGGAATAGTTATACCTCAAGACCCAGCTATACTAATCCTGAGCATATACCCAAAAGATTCCATACTATACCACAGGGACACTTGCTCAACAATGTTTATAGCTTTATTCGTAACAGCCAGAAACAGGAAAATGTGGTACATCTACACAAGGGATAGTTGAATACTACTATTCAACTATTAAAAATAAAAACATGAATTTTGCATGCAAATGGATAGAATTTGAAAATATTGTCCTGAGTGAGGTAAGGCAGACCCCAAAAGGACACACATTGTATGTACTCACTTATAAGCGGATATTAGCCATAAAGTACAGGATATCCACACTATAATCCACAGACCCAAAAGCACCTAAGAAGGAAGGTCCAAGCATGGACACTTGAATGTAACTTAGAAGGGGGAATAAAATAGTCATAGGAGGCAGATGGAGGGAGGGAAGTGGGTAGGAGAGGGATGGGGAGGGACATGGGGAGGTGTTGAGAATCAGGTGTGGGAAGAGACAAGAGAGAGGGCCAGAGAGCCAGGAAAGTGAATGGAAATCTGCAGCTCAAAGGGACCTTAGCTGAGACTCAAAGCAGTGGGGATATGGAACCTGAGGAAACCATTTTCTGTAGTCAGGCAGAAAGCCCAGTGGAGGAATAGGGACACCAACCCACCCACAAAACTTTCAACCCAAAATTTATTCTGTCTACAAGAAATATAGAGACAGAGATGGACCTGAGGCTGAGGGATTGGCCAAGCAATAACCAGTCCAACTAGAGACCTATCTCATGGCAAAGCACCAATCCTTGACACTATTAATGATACTCTGTTATTATATTTGTAGTTTGGAGCCTAGCATAACTGTCCTCTGGTCCACCCAGCAGCTAACTGAAATAGTTGCAGAGACCCACAGCCAAACACTGGACAGAGCTCAGAGACTCTTATGGAAGACCTATACCTGACCTTGTGCTCCCCTCCCGCCATCCATACATATGTAGCAGATGTGCAGCTCGATTGTCACACGGGTCCCCCAACAACTGGAGCAGGGGCTGTTCCTAAAGCTGTTGCCTGTCTGTAGAATCTGTTCCTCTGACTAGGCTGCTTTGTCTGGCCTCAGTGGGAGAGGATGAGCCTAGCTCTGCAGAGACCTGAGTGCAGAAATACTCAGAGGGCCTCTACCCTCTCAGAAGAGAAGGGGAGGAGGTAATGGGGGGAGGGATTGTGGGAGTGTGGGGACCTGGAGGGGGAACAGCAATAGTGATGTAAAGTGAAATTAAAAAAAAAAAAACAAAACCAAACAAACAAGAACAACAGAGGCTCTCAGGACAGAGACGCTGAAAGAGCAGGTCTCGGTCAATGCCCCAGCATCATTCGCACCATTATCTCCTGCCAGCAGATAGGGCATCCTGGGGGTATCTCAGTCCACTGGCCTCGAATCCTTTTATTAAGGCCTCAGGTGCCTTGCACTGACTTCTGAACCAATAAAAAATCATGAAGACAGAAGTATTTCAAACTTTCAGATCCAAATGCCTCTGCCTATCAAGACCTTTTCTCCTGCCTTTTAATTTTCAAACCTACCTGCTAGCTCCAGATGCCCCAGGTACTTTGCCTTTTTTGTTTGTTTTGTTTTGTTTTGTTGTTGTTGTTGTTTTTGTTGTTTTTGGTTTTTTGGGGTTTTTTTGTCACAATAAATTCTGAGAAAGCAAAGGTGAAGAAGGAGATTACATTCTGTGATGGACAGACTTCATTTATCTACTTTTTTCACGTTTAAGATGAAGATTTAGGGAAACCAAATAAAGCGACGTCTAGAAGGACATTCTAGAGAACTTGAGAGGTGGGCAATAATCTTAGGATAATAAGGATGCTACTGATAATAGTAACAGCAAACACTGATGCTTAATGGCAGTGTCTAGCACTAGCCACCACTGAGCAAAGGGTATCTGCCCCAATTTTATTTAATTTACCTGGAATTAAAGTCAAGATGTATATAGTGAAGCCAGTCCCTCTTATAAATAACTGAGGCCTGGAGTTTCCCAAGGTCAGACATTATTGCAGCAATTGCATTGGTATTGCAATGTATATAGTATTTCAAAGTTAAAACTCCTATATGTGACTCCACACTACCCCAACTGAAACCTTACAGCCTCTGCTAACCCTCAAACACACACACACACACACACACAATCACAACAGACACATATACACACCACACAGACAGACAAACAGACAGACACACACACACACACACACACACACACACACCATATCATATATACTGCACATGGTGCCCAACTGGGGTGTCAGGAGGTAGTTCTTACCAGTCTGTCAGTACACGTGCCATATCATGAGGAAAAGGCAAACATTAGGCCACGGCAAAATTACATGCTGGCTGCCTCTGTCAGTCTAAAGCTAAGAATGGATTTCTGAAATGTCTCCCAGGATAAGCAAAAAAGCTTCTGACTGCCTGGGCAAGTTCAAGGAGCCCCATTGCCAATACTGTCCTTGGAAGATAGCCTCATCACACACAGCAGCTGGGAACTGAAAGTATCTGAAGAGTATTTCACCCTTTCCAGACTCTGCCTGTAGCTAAGGCACGCTAGTAAATATAATTCTAGCTCGGTGCAGCCACAGCGACCATGTCACAGGCAAGATTCCTAGCAAAAGGCAAAGTGCAGAAGGCCAGCGCCTCCACAGCCTCTCATCTGACTCTAACTGAGCCTCAGAAGACAGAAGGGATTGCCACAGAAACCTGCATGGACCAGAGGGTGAAGAAAGGCCAAGAGGGCACAGGGGAGCCCGCCAGCATGGAGAAGAATCTGCTGTGGACCATCGCTGGCAGGCAGGATGGAAAGCTGGAGGGAAGGTTCACTCAGCTGATTGCCTCGTGGACCAGAGCACAGGAGGCCAGGCAGTGCGCCCATTAATGCTTCCACTCTGCTCAGGTTTAAAAGGGGAAATGTTCTATTTATAAGCTACCCAACAGGGGAGACCTGGCAACTTTTGGATGGCTCTGATCCCAAAGGGATCCTTGTTACCAATGGCTGCCTCTTCCTGCCTTTCCACTGTGGGTGTTCTAACAGCAAAGGGCCAAAGGTGACTGGAAGCAAGGGGGAGAGGGAATCCCCTTTTCCTGCCCTTTACTGTTTTCATGAGAATGTGGATCTTTGATCATGAAGGCTGACAGCTTTAGAACTCTTAAAAACAGTGGCCATGCTAACCCAATGAGGCTTCCACGGTGATCTTCAAGGATGAATCTCTTCTGTCTGGCAGATGAAAGGAAGCCAAGGCACAGAGATGAAGAGAATTGACAATCAGAGGGACAGAACTAGGCAAACAGAGAGATGGAAATCCATCCCTGCCCATCTCCTCTCCTGATCTTCAGTCTTGCCTCATAAGTCAAGATGAGCCTTAATAAAGCACTACTGAGTACTCTGATTTAAGTGACAGCCTTAAGAATGAGAATGTAAACAGCAGAGACAACAGGGAGTGGCTCCATTTGTTCCAGAATCTCTGTGGGATGCCAGGGAACCCAACCCTGAGACTTTAGAGCCATCAAAGCATGTGGCCCTGCCTCACCCAGCACTGAGCACAGGTATTTGAGGAAAGACTGATTCTAATGGTTCTAATATGCAGATTCATGTGGTGTATCCACACAGGGGCAAAAAAGAATTTGACAGGTTAGAGTGGTTGTTCTCAACCTTCCTGATACTGTGGCCCTTTAGTACAGTTCCTCACGTTGTGGTGAACCTATAACATTTTTTGTTGCTGCTTCATAACTGTAATTTTGCTAATCTTATGAATCACAATGTAAATATCTATGTTTTCCAATGGTCCCTGGCAACCCCTGTGAAAGGGTTGTTGACTCCCAAGGTGTCATGATCCACAGGTTGAGAACCACTGGGTTAGATGCTGTAGACTGCTGATAGAATTCCTTCTAGTCTCCCATGTCTGGCTGTGTATGATTGCATAAAGAAACAAAGCATAGAATCCACATATGCCAGGAACAGCAGGAAGCAAAGGACCCTGGCCATTGGTTTTCCTACTTCTCTACTCTGTCTCTTGAGTTCCATTTGCTCCATTAAAACCTAGACACACAGAACTCTATTTCTGTAAGTGATAGCCATTCAAATTTCACTTACCATCCCCCCTGTCAAAACCCCATGCCATTCTAAGCAGACTAGCTTTTTAAAAGGTCACTATGTGTTAAGTGAAGAGTTAACAAACTATACTCCATTGTTAAAAGTCACCATTGCCTGTTTTGCAAGTAAAGCTTTCCTGGCTAGTACTCCATTCATCCCAGGAGCATCTGTGGCTGCTTTCACACTACTGAGATAGAGGAAATCAACAGTTCCACAAACTGAAACTACTTCCTCTCTGCCCCTTTACCGAAGAGCACGATCTCTGTGGTAAATGATGGCATTTACAAAATCAACAAATTTATTTTGCTTGTGTCTCCAATTCATACCACACTACATATGCATTAGAAACAGCTACTTAGAAAGCTCCTGAGGCAGTAACATTGAGACTTGCAGCTACCAAGATTAAATGAACTGCACTCAGAGCTTCAAGACCAACAAAATGGCTACCTCCCTCTTTCTCCTCACTGCTCCCTACAAGAGCAGATCTGTCAATCCAGTGGTTTTTCTCGACTCTGGGCTTTTCCTTGTTCTGTTGTTTGTTGCTCTTTTGGTTTTCTAACAAGGTCTCACTATGTTGCCCAGGCTGGCCTGGAACTCTCCATACTTTGACTTCAACCTTGAAGTGCATGCGCCACCATCCCCAGAAAAAGAGTTTCCTTGTCCGTGCATAACACATTTGGCCAGGTGATGGAAAGAACTAAACCCAGGAGTGATTAGGTATTAACATGTCAGATACTGTGCTCAACTTTAATCCTCACACTGAGTTTGTAAGACAGGAATATTGGTATCTCCATTCCTACAGGAAAGATAATGAAAGTATAGAGGGCCCTGCCATCTCTCATCAAGGATCAAGGGCCAACATGCTAATCTATATCAGCTCCACAGTACCCTATATGAAAGCACTAATCAACACAGCCAAATCTATCCTAATCAAAGCATTGCAGGGTACTGAAGAGGTGATTCCGCAGTTAACAACACTGGCTGCTCTTCCAGAGGACCTGGATCCAATCCCAAGTACTCATATAGTGGTTCACAACTATCTGTAACTCTAGTCTCGGGGTAGCTGATGCCCTCTTCTAACCAATATGGATAACAGGCATACATGTGATATACAGATATATATGCAGCCAAACACCCATAAACATAAAGGAGGGAGGAAGAGAGAGAGGGAGGGAGGGAGGGAGGGAGGGAGGGAGAGAGAGAGAGAGAGAACATTTCAGATATGTATAAGGGATAATATATAGCATGTATAAGTCTCAAAATATCAATCAAGGACTGGAAAGGACCATTAGAGCCAATTAGGACAGAATCCTATCATGGAATATTAAATAAATACCACAAATTTTATCAAGATGTAACTTTTATGGCACAGAAAATTCTTGGACATTTAAAAAAAAAACAGAATGGGAATAAGTTTCTTCAGCATATTGCCAATTAATCCAAAATCCATAGCAATACTGGAAATACATATAAGACATTATTTAAAAAATTCAAGAATTAAAATTGCTTACAAATGGGCTTACAAATTAGTTTTACTGTTTTTGAAAATCAGTTTGCTGCATTTCCTTAATATTCTACTGCGACGTCATATTATTTAATAACCAGAGAGAATATACGTTTTTAAACTGCTTCAAAGTACAGTTTGGAGATTCAGTGTCCACATCCTACAAACAAGAGACCACACCTTTAGCTCTGCACAGAGCACTCACAGTCTAATCATTGCTATTCTCCCCTTCCCCCTCTGTGAATAACAAACTGAGAAAGTACAGTGGGTTCTTCAGCATAATTCAGATATGAGTGGCTCTCGTAAGGTTACTAGATGAAAAGCCAATTGCAAGGGAGGAGTGATTAAGACTTTGAGCACAGAGCATCTACTGCTTGTCCTTCTTCCGGAGAAAAGAGATGTCTGTGTTTTCCTTGCTGTTCTGCTGATTGCACCGACAGCCTTGCACATGGTACATGAGCGAGCCCTCTACTAATGAGCCACAGCCCCACGGGGAAGTTTGCATTTTCTAAATCTGTTCGGTCTAGATGAAATCCCATCTGAGGCTTATTTTCAAATCCATCAGTTTGGGGCATTTACACAAAGGGTACACTTGTTGATGACATGCATATTATACACACACCTCAACAGAACTGGGCCATCTGTCTATTGCTCTTAGTGCTGGAAGGCTCTGCTGCACATCTGCACATTCTAACAACACTTAAATGCAGAGCTATCTATATTCCAGCTGAAGGCGTTCTCCTGCCTCATGCTCTCGGCCCTCAGTAACACCTGCCCTTATGTACTCAGATGGGTATTTACTAGATGAGGATCTTCAGGAAGCCTGACCTAAAGTTTCATCCAGTAAGAGGTTCAAAAAGGAGTGAAGAGGAAGTGTTAATCAGGAGTGGGAGACAGAGTGAACGGCCGCCACGCTATGCTGAAAAGGCAGGTGCTCAGCATTTGGCTATGCTCTGATGATGTCCATGAGGAGGCAAGCCTGCAGCAATAAGGACTCGAGATATTAAATATGACCTGATTAGCCTATTGATTTGGGTTGTGTCTCACATAGAGGGAGGTGGCACTATGAGTAACCAGATTAAGAAACTGGGCCCTCTCTGCTCCAATCCATCAGCTTTCAGCCCTTAAATTGCTGGAGAAACAGAGGGAACCTACAGTTCTGGTTTTTTGATTTTTGTTTTTGTTTTTGTTGTTGTTGTTTTTAAAGCTAACCTTTGAGGAGGGGTGAACAGGTAGTGACATTTATTATTTAAAACTTATATCTGAGTCTCCCACTGGATTGATGGGGCTTCTCCAGTATGTGTGGGTACTTCTAACTGTTCCTGTGTTGGGAAAGCAGCCTAGGCTGAGAACAAGCCTTCCTAGTTTCTCCTCCTACTTCTGACCTGAGCTGATTTCAATTCTCCGAATCTTTGGAGAATAAATCTCACAACTATAGCCAAAGGTCAAGTGTAGAACAAGACTAACCACGCAACAAGGTGGGAGAGGAGCCGGAAAGAGTGGCCAGAACAGACCTGGCCTAGTGCAGACCTGCCTCTTGTAAGAGTAGAGAGGGGATCCGGAGAAGACACTGGGTGGTTGCCCTGTCGGCGAGAAGCTCGGGAACAGGAAGTCAAGTTCTCCTTCACCAACTGTAATTCTACTCTCCCCTTTTCCTTTTCTGTTCAGTCAGAATTGACACCTGGGGAGCTTCGTGCTTCTGACGTTCTTCGAACAACCAAAGGTAAGTTCTCTGCTCACAAGACTACTGATAGACAATGAGCAACAAAGAGAGGTTGTCTTCTGTCTTTAGTATTTCAGGAAAACTTCTACCAAGAACACACAAGACCTCTAGGCAGAAAACTCAAACCAAAATAAAAGGACATTTGTCTGAATAAATAGAAGTTCAAAGTTCTTGGAGCAGAGGATGAAATTACAGATAAAAGTGTTGGTTTTCCTCAAAAATCAATCTATTAATTAACATAATCCTAAATGCAAATGAGGGTTTCATGTTTGAGAAACTTACTAAATCTATTCTCAAAGAATAAATGTGTATAAGTAGCAACATTAACCCCTAAAATGGCATTAATAAGAGGGAGGGAAGGACAGATGGATGGAGGGACAGAAGGATGGAATACAAGACAGAGGAAGAAAAGAGGGAAGAGAGTGGAAGGTAATGGATTTGGGTGCACGTCATCAGGACTTGGGTTAAAAAGGCCTTCTTCAAAAAAAGATTTGAAAATCAGGAACCAGAAAGGAAATCAGAAACAAGATTTAAAAGATGCTATGACTGTATAAAGAATACAGTTCTCTAGCATGCACAAGGCCCTGGGTTCAATCCCAGCATCAAGGAACGACAGCACAAATAATATCAACAGGTAGCAAGATAGGAAAGTGTATTTTAAATGTCTAAAAATAGGCTGGGTATTGACTTCAGTGTCTTGCCTAGCATGTGTTAGGCTCTGGTTCAATCCTTATCACCACAAAAGTAAGATAAAATATCTAAAATTAATAAAGATTAATATCTAAATAGAAAAAAACTTTGCAGGTACATGGGAAAAGATGGCAATTGTCACTGAAAAATGGACAAAGGACATGAGCAAGCCATTAAGAGATGAGGATGCCCAGAGGACTGGCTGGCAAGATGAGCGGACACTCAAAACTCTTTGCTTACCAGAAAAAGATATGTGCTACCATGTAAATATATTAGGCCAGTAAGAAATCACAAGGCTGAGTAATAGAGCTGGCAGGAATGGGGAAATGTGCATGTGGGGCTAATGGGACTGCAGACAGACCACTATGGAGAGCAACATGAGGTTACTTAACTAAACCTATCAAGGACTAGCTATTGGACCAGAGAGTATAACCCCAGGACAGCATCACACAAGGTCACATCATAGAGATGCTGTGTAGTGCTGAGAACTTCAGAGATGAATACAGCTGAGGAGATAAGAGCACATCTCTTCAAAAGATGTATCTTTTGAAAAGGTGTATCTCTTCAGATGATACACCTTAGTGGTTGGCAGGCAGGGGCACTATCTACATCACTAGGGATGATGTAGATGGCTCCCAACACACGCTGAAGGGACAGACAGATCAGAACAAGACAGATCTGTTTGTATAATTTAAGGACAGGGCTAGATAGAAATGGATTTTTACAAGAAATGTGCTTTAAAGGTGCAAACTAGAATACTGGCCTAAAGGGTAAACTAAAGTACACAGGAGGGAAAAGAGATGGAAGAGAATATATGAATACATAAAATGAAAGATTCAGGATGACAATGTACAGGGAAGGAAGATGCGATGCGGGCTCTCTACCTGAGACCTAAACAGAACACGCAGAAGACACAACAAAAAGAGCCACAGAGAAATGGGCCTGTCTTGTCTGTAGTGGTCTTCTCTTTGTTAAGTGAGCAACGTGAAAATATAGCAGTCAACGAAGCCATTTACCAGTCGGTTTAATACCCACGGGCACTATATGCCCTGAAGGAAACTTCACAGTCAAAGTAACAAATTCTGACAAGTCCACAAAAGAATTCCCACCAGCTATCTTCCCCTCAGAACACACTGGCTCAACAACAGGCTGGCATTCAAACTCCCACCAAAAATGTTTGAGAAAATAAAATACCTACATAGTTTTTTGGGGTTTTGTTGTTGTTGTTGTTTTGGTTTATTGTGGTTTGTTTGCATGCTAATATTTGAAATTTGGTCAGAAATGGAATAGTCAATCCTTAAATTGCTATCAGATTGACTCCTTAACTTGAAGAGAGCTTAAACTGGGGCATTTAAAAAAATGGTAGAAAGACCGAGATCCTAAGCAATAGTGAGAGCTGGGTGAGGCAGATGAGCCCAGTAAAGAAGAAGAGAGACAAGAGCATCAAGGTGAGGTGGCAGCCAAGGCGCAGAGTATCTGCCCTGCATACTCAAGGCCCTGGGTTCAATTCCTAAATAGGAGGGAGGTAAGAAACAGCATGATACGGCAGAGAATATTAATACCAAGAAAGGAAGGCAACCCCAACCCAGACCACTAATCCGTCGCCAGCCTGGAAGTCAGTGAATAGTCAAACAAAATGAAGCAGTCCTGAAAAGGTGGCTACTATTTTTCATTCCGTCACTATCTCTCCTCCATCCTAAAGTGTATTCATTCCACCACTGACACAAGCGAATCTCCTCAGTCTGTGAGTACCAGAGGCAGAAGCAGATGCTCCAGCAGAGTGTGCATCTTCACTGAGGACTCTGCACCATGCTTTGTTGAAGAAAAAATAACATAAACTTGCCTTGTGTTCAGGAATACAACCACTGGGATTGGGTAAAGTTTAGATTAACTTGTATCCTGGGAGCTAATTAGCCTCAATTTCTTCATCTACAAATCAAGCCAAAGGGTGCCAACAAACTTAGTCTAATAAACCTCTAGTACCTGACACATATCAAGTAGTTACTAACAGCTATCGCTGTAAAATATTTTAGCAGTAGACAATGTAGCTTACATAGAAACACACTAGGAACTGAACATCCCCAGTAAGCCAATCTCCATCATGATTTAGTATTTGATGATCAATGTAGCTTAAGACACTTTCCTATCAAACACCTAGATCAGTCCCATGATTTTTTCCCTTTATTTTGTTCCACAGCCCTTATTTTAAAAATTTAATAATCTACTACTGCAGGCACCAAACACATTAAGATCTTCCCTGTTCCATTTCTTCTTCTTTTCACATATTTGTGTGTGTGGTATGTTTGCATGTGTGTTCATTTGCATGTGTGGGGGTGTGTGCATAAGAAGCCCAAGGTTGTTGTTTTGTACATTTCTGGTTTGTTCTTCTACCTTATCCTTTTAAGCAGTTCTATTAATCAAATCCAGAGCTTTCCAACTAACCTAGTTTCACTAGCCAGATTGCTCAGAGATCCTTTGTTTCTGCCTTCAAGACCTAGGATAACACATGGCTGCCATGCCCACTGACATGTCTGTGGGCTCCACAGATCTGAACCCTGGTCCTCTTGCTTTGTGCAAGTGCCTTGACTGCTGAGTCATTGCCACAGCCCTTCTGCCTCAGTTTCTCCCTCTGTTGCTGTGATCAAATAAATACTCTGAGATAAGAGCAACTTAAGAAACTAACTTTAGGGCTGAGAGATACCTCAGAGGTTAGGAGCACTGTCTGCTCTTCCAGAGGTCCTGAGTTCAATTCCCAGAAACCATATGGTGGCTTATATCCATCCATAATGAGATCTGGTGCCCTTTTCTGGCACTCAGGCATGCATACAGGCAGAACCATGCATACATGATAATACATAATACATAATCAATAAATCTTAAAAAACAAAGTTTATTTGGCACATAATTTTGGGTTATAGTTTAACACTGTGTGAAAGTCAAGGTACCATAAACTTGAAGTAGCTAGTCCCATTACATTCACAGTCAAGGGCAGAGAGCTGGGAATGAAAGGATTCATGGTACTCTGTTCCTTCTCTTCTCTTCATTCATTCCAGGGCCTATCCCACAAAACAGTGCTGCAACATTCAGAGTGGATTTCCCCAACCTCAATTAATCCAATTAAACTCTCTCATAGGCATACTGGCAGCTAACTGAGCCTAGACATTCCTTTATAGGGGCTCTCTCCCCAGGTGACTCTACAGATCCTGACTATGGAAACTTACCACTTGTACCCTTCTTCTTGTTAAAGGCTGCAGACTACTCTGAAATTTACTCCATTTAATAGATTCCTTAACTGCTCTCTTGCATTTTAAACAGTTTCTACTTTAGAAAAGACCACTGAAGGCTAGCCACTTCCGGAAAACTTCCAAACTCCTGAAACAGTTGTGGACCAGCAGGACCAATTAGCACACACATCAATAAAATCATTTTAAACAGAATGTTTTCAGTCTCTTGACACTTACACTGATAAACAGGTTCATAAAGTCAACAGGTACAAGTGAGCATGCGGCAGAGAACTCTGTATGTTCTCATCTCCATAGCCCTTGGGGTCTCTTGGAGTCTTTACTAAGAAGCGCTGTCTGCCTGAGGCCAGGTGTCCATACTTTCTATCTGTAATTTCCCCGGAGAAGCCTTCCAGCTCCCATTTCATATAATACTCTAGAAACCATCTATCATAGTGTATTGTTTTTCCTTGGGGAGGCACATATTATACTCACTGGATGATATCTTTCGTATCCTACAAACAGCATCCGGAAGGCCCCTTACTGTTGGCCCCTGCATCTGCAGAGCCGGTCTGTCTGCCAGCCTGTGCCTTCATTTGCTCCACCACCAAGGCACACTCCAGCTTTCTATGCTTCTTCACCGTTAAACTCTGAATTCTGCTTCCTATCCCTTAGGCAAAGTTAACCCTAGACACTCTAAACAACCTACTTAAATCGGGATCTGGAGAGAGCGACTTCTTTATTTCCTTGAATATTTACTTAAAATGTTTTCCTTACTCCATTTTTGAAGAAAAAACAAAACCAAACCTGTTTTTTCTCTCCTAACAAAGAGGACAATCTTGTCAGTTGTAGCCATTGCAAATCACTTAACATTTTATCTGAATCTTCTGGCAATGGCTGAAAACATAGCCCGGTTGGTATGGTGCTTGTCTTTCACCCGCAAGGTACTGGGTTCAAGTCCCAGCACGGCATAAACTGGGTGTCAGTTATAGCCACAGTTATCTCAGCACTCAGTAGGGAGGCGGAAGGGCCAGAAGTTCATCCCTAGCTGGGTATTTGAGGCCAGCCTTGGCTAAAGACTCTTTGGTTTTTGTTGTTATTTTAATCTTTTGGCAAAGTATTCCAGAAAGAAACATCTGTTTCATAATGGCTAATGGCTTTCACAAAAGAAGAGGAGGGAGGGGAGGAGGAAGAGGATCAGCAACAACAGCAACAACAACAATGAAAGGCTCACACTGCCGTCTACCAAGAGAGGGGCAACTCTGCGCCCCTGATCTCCTGACACTACTGCACTTCAGGGCAGGGCTTTTCTAGAGCACAGCTGAGGCTGGAGTCAGTTTCCTGTGCCCTTGGGGCACCCTGGAAGGAATTTGCTTTTTTGTCTTAGGCACCAAGGAGATAATCAGGTTGCAGTGCTTGCCCTGCAGGCGCTCCCTCTAATCCCCTTGCCTTCCAGTTACCAGTGCCCTCCAGGGTGCTGTAGCAGAGAGCTGGCCTGCAGCAGGAAAGTACTGTGTTCTACAGAGGCAGCCACTCACCTCCATCAAAGAACACTATCTCCTCCCCTCTCTGCTCTCTCCTCTCAGAGCCACATAGGAAACAGAACTAGCAAGCCATCATCCAGTCCACCTTGACTCCTGGCCTTTCGGGGATGACAGACTGTGCCCGAGGCTTTGGCTGTCAGGTTGCTGGTTATGAAGCCACTTATAAGTGGTGACTGGAGCTACCATCTTAATAAGACCTGGGACCACCACGTGAGATATTGCTTATAAGAGCAGCACAGAAAGCGTGAAGGGTTGTTTAAATGCAAGAGGTCACTACACTCTTGCTAACCTTGCTCTGGAATAACCCTCGGAAGTGTGGCTGACCCAACATGCCCATGGCACCTCCTGGTGGCTCAGCCCTGATGTGGCAGCTTCTCAAGGACTCCCCTCCCGACCCCCAGGTCTGACTGCATACAATTAGCCATGGATACTTACTCCCTTCACTCTGGCTGTCTTTGTTGGAGTTGTAGACCTGAAAAATAGAAATGGAAATTTACTTTGTGCATATTTTATAGCAGCCCAAAGACTCGCTGCAGAAAACCCAAAGATGGAAGGCGATTTCTGCTCCCTGTCCACCGCCCCCCCCAGTAAGAACCCCCTCAGTAATGACTTACTCCCCAGCATGCACTTAGCTGTTTTCAAATAAGCATGGATCAGAACCACCTGTGGAACACTATAGTGTGTGGGTAGTGTGGTGGTAGTGGGTTATCTCATATTTTTTAAATGGCAAATAAACTGATTCGTTTATATACATCAGAAGAAGAGAATTCGAAGTTATAGATCATTAAGCATTAACTGCACACAGGACAATGTCCTCAGCATTTCACAGAAATGATCTCCATCTATACTACAGCTACTTGGCAAGAGCACTTTCTACCACTGTTATACAGCTGGAAACTGTGAGGTGAAATGAGGTTTCACAGCTGGTTGATGGCAAAGGGACATGATAAACTATTGAGTGCTAACCCTGGGGGTGAAACCAGTCCCCTTGTAGTCTGTATGTAGATTTTAGAATTTTATAGTGAGAAGCTATCACATTTACAACAGAACTTCTTAAACAGTTGATAGAAATCATCTAAGAGTCTGATGGTAAGAAGGATAATTTCTCAGTGTAGAGAGGACAGTGGCGTACGGCAAAAGTCAACAAGCTGTTCTGTAAAGGTCAAGTAAACAGTAAATAGTAAAAAGTGCCAAGAGGTCCCTAAATATCAGAGAGAAAACAAGTTCTTACAAAATTAAAAATGCAACTTTTTTGCAAGAAAAACTGTCTAATTAGCAGAACAAATATTCTTTGACTATGCTGCAAGGGGAGGCTGGCATTCTGCTGCTCTGGGACCCAATGACAGCTCTCTAACACTTGTCAATTGCAAAAATGATTCTGTAAATATCACATGTGGCCCATAGTCTACGCAAAAGCAAAGGGTGGGCTGGGCTTGGCTGCTGGCCATGGACCGCCTATTCCTGAAGTACTGCTGCTATAATGAGAAGCAGAGTGAAACCTCTACCTAAGAAGACGATCCCAGTGCCAAATCTGCCCACCCGCGTAGGTGTGGACCAGCCTGGGAGGAAGCCGGCACCGGCATCATAACTTAAATATCTCCTTATCTATTCCACCCTCCCTGGGGATGCTGATGGTCACTCTCCGCTGGGCAACACTTGATTAACCCCTAAAAGAACAAAGCCAAGTGTTTCTGAAAACTGAGCACTAAACCCCCGAAGATAAATTTTCCACTAAGAAATCTAGAGGAATGGCTGGTCAAGGGTGGGGCAGTGGTCTCAGGTGGGCCACAGCTGGCCTTTCCTTCTCCGTGCCTTCATGGCTCTGTGTAGGAGTTGCCCGAGAATGTCAAACCCCAAATCTGAGAGATCATCCTGCTTTATTATATATCACGTGTATTATCATACTCATTCTCTATAGAAGACTGCAGCTACCCGACCACTTAGAGATCAGAGGACAAGCATAAGAGGAACTTCAGAGCTTAAGAAGGATGCTCTGGTGCCTCAGTTACCACCAGTGCACACACAAGTCCTAGAGACAAAGCATCACAGAATGGCTTTGGCCTGGACTTCTCCACCAGTCATATCACTTAGCTGGATCCTATTAGTTCATCTCAGAAATGGGGGTGATAACAGTTGCTTGGCATACGCCTCCTCTGCCTGCCATGAGGAGTGTATTTATGTATTTATTAAGCAGTGTAATTATGTCAAGAGGAATAGACTGCCATAGCTCAAGACAAATGAGGATGCTTTGGCCTGTGTTTCTGCTAAAAAGAATGGTTCAACCTTCACAGACTTTGGAAAAGACAAAACCCCACAAAGTCTAGGTGAAGGCCACCGCGGAGCCTGTGCTGACTCCTATCTGCAGTAAAGCTACAGGTGGCTCTCTGAGCAGCATCCATCACTGGGATAAGCGAAGTGTCTGGACTGGATCAGCATTTGCTAACGGATCTCCAAGGCACTGCACAAAGGTGACAGAGGGACTTGGAGAGCAGCAGGGACTCTAGGTAGCCAAATGGCAGGTCCTTTGGCTTCGGTGAGTTTTATTCAAGCGGTTATCAAATAAGGGACACTCGGTTTTGAAACTTTTCCAGTCCCCTGCAATTCGTTTGCTTGTGTTAACAAATGCAACAGTGGGGCAGTGATTTAGGTGCCACGGATAAAGACGGGCAGCCTCTAGGGGTTCTGCTCACCTGGAACGTTGCTACCAGTGAAGAAGACAAATTTACAAATATGATTCCTTCAAATATTGACAAGTACAATGGAGGTCTGCAAAGGAGGCATTGTGGGTCTGGTAGGGGAAATGCTCCCCTGGAGAGAAAATATCGCCATGAGTTTAGATGATAAAAGAAGAAGATCTAGGTACTCATGTCCAGCAAGTGCTGTCTTACAGAGGAGGAAAGTCAGTATGGTTGGCAACCACCGCAAGCCATACAACCATGAGGTCTAAGGACAAGGCTGTGAGAGACAGCCAGGTCCCACCAGGGCCTTGCTCAGGGACTGAAATGGCAACAGCCCATCACAACTGTATTCAATAACCTTGGAAAGCGAGAAAGGGCAACACAGGAGGAGGCGGTATTTTGGCAAATTTGTTTGTTTTTCCTTCCAGCCTGCCTTGATCACTGCATTTCTTCAATTCAATCTGAACAACCTATCCAAGAGAAACGTGTTCAGATTGTAAAGGCAAAATCCAAAAGGAATAGTGAAACTCGGGGCTTTCAACTCTCCTTAATTAAGAGGCAAAACCGTGCCAAATTACTTTCCTTCCAGGTTTCCTGAGTCTCAGGAGACCCCTGCCTGGAACACCCAAGCATGCTGAGTTTTAGAGGTGTGATCAATGAGCCAAAGGCATCAGAAGCATGTACTATCCCCATCCTCCAAGGCTATGCCATTAATCTCTGTCTGGTCTGGGTAAATGAGCCAAAGACAATGGGTTTTGAAATAAGGCTAACAACCAATCCTGCCAGGACTATATGATCACATGACCCAACAAGGTAGACCAGGGCAGGCAGCAACTCCACGATAGATAGACAATGGCTTGGGAACAGCACTATAGAATGACTTTGCATATCAAGCAGTTACAAAGTCCCCATCATGACAGCATCCAATGCTTGACAGGCTAAATGGATTAGCTTTAGTGGCACTATCATTGTACATGTATGGAACCTGACGGCAGCAATGATGACGACGACAATGATAATAAAGTTAATGTGATATCAAGGGCAGCCAGAAAGAGTGAGTCATAAGAACAATAATTTATTGTTGAGTCAGAGAGAAGATGAAACAGGGAATGCTCTTGAGATCCCAGCCTGATATAACCACCGCCCGCCCATGCTTCCCACTGGTGGCTAACGTGGAAGCGACACTGCAAGTCCTCTCAGAACCAGAGAACTCCCATCTGTGATAATCACTCTGCCAGCAAGGCAGGACTTTGTCACAGACACAGGGCCCTGCAGGTGCCTGCATCCTTACCCAGAAACTACAATGGGGGAGCAATTTAATAAATCACAAGATGCAGAAAGCCTTTGTATGCTTTCTCTGCAACAAATGTGATTTGGCAATAGATTTTCTAAACTGCTGAGCCATTTCAATCTACATGTCCCCAGAGAGTTTTTATAAAGTGCACACTGTCATTCCGATTCTCAGAATTTTTCTGTGGGTAACCTTTTGGTACCATTATCTTATCTAAGTCACATTGAGATAGCACAGGCAGGTACTTCTTTTAAAGTATATAAATGAAGGCATATGTAAAATACTAATTTGATGAGCCAATCTGACTTTGGCTGCATAGCTGATTAGCACTTGGCCACACACTTCAGAACAAACTCTATACAAATGAAGGCATTAGAGAAATAGGCTCATAGACAGCTTCTTTAAAACTATTGTTTTGACCAACATGGCCAACCAGCCTGGACCCCTGGGGGCTGTCAGAGACTGAGCCAGCAACTGAAGAGCACACACAGGCTGGACCTAGGCCTCCGGCACATATATGGCAGGTGTGCAGCTCAGTCTCCATGTGGATAGGCCAACAACAGGAGCAGAGGCTGTTTCTAAAGCTGTTTCCTGTCTGTAGAAGCCGTTCCCCAAATGGGCTTCCTTATCTTGGGAGAGGATGTGCTTAACACTGAAGAGACTTGATGTACTGGGGTGGGGGACATCCAGAAGAAGGGGAGGGGGATAAAGGGAGGCAGTCTATGAGGGGGAGCAGATGGGGAACAACAATCAGGAGGGTAAATGAATAAATAAATAATGAAAAAAAACTATCAAAATATGTATTTTATTATGGAAAAACCCTGTTGTTTCTACATGAACTAAACTGTTTTACCTAAATTCTAAACTCAGCTCCAAACTCTGATTCCTTGAGATCTTTTCTAAGTAACCTAAGATATGTGAGCTCACCCCACCTTACTGTTCCCTGACACACCATTATGGGGACATAATAAACAAGGTATGAGTTAACATCCCTGAACAGTGCTCAGGAAGGTTCTGTATCACTGGACATCGTGTGTGGCCGAGACATGCTCCCTCTGTGCTCGCTAGAACTGTTGATCCTTCTGCATCACATCCTGAGTACTATGATTACAGGTGTGCCCTCCCACATCTGCCCTCGCTTGAACTTGCACTTCTGTATTATTTGCCCCTCAGTGGTAACAAGTTCACAGTAATCTGTCATAGTTCAAACTCTAGCTTTACCATTTGCACACACATCCCTATATCTTCGTAGGCCTCAGTCTTGTCATCCGTAAAAGGGGAATACTAGAGGACAGAGAGATGGTTCAATCATTAAAAGTACATGCTAATCTTGAAAAGGACCTGTGTTCAATTCCAATTCACCACGCCCACCATGTTGGCTCACAATGTTTGTAAATCCAGTTCCAGGGGATCTAAGACCCTCTTCTGACCTCTGCAGGCACCAGGCATGCATATAGTACACAGACACACATGCAGGCAAAATATTGATGCACATAAAATAAAAAAATAGAAGAAATTTTGGGGGTGAATACTAATCTTACCACCCTCTTAGGGGTTTGTGAGAATTTAGCAAAATAATGACTGAAGAATACTTTACCCAAAGAATGCAAGTTTGATTGGGCTCAGAGCCTTCTATAAAGGGTGCTGTCAGCACGAGCACCACCATTACTCGCAAACATAAACCATCTTTCCTGGGAGTGAAGTTATCACTTACAAGATAAATGGTTAGCTAAGGACGGGGTGCAGTTTGAGTTACCTAGTGGTACTGATCTTGTAAGCAATGTTATACCCCTAACATTCACTAATTTAAAAAATGGAGAGAAAGACCATCTAAGGCTAACTTTTAAAGGAACTATTCTTAATTCTTATACACAACTTTCCACATTAAAATAACCACCACCCACCATCATTTTTTTAACTCCACCTGATTAGATGGCAGGACCTGTAGTCAGCATTTGCATGAGTCCTTTCATCCTTGAGCACATGGGGAACCACCACTGGAGCTACTGCACTGACTCACACAGGCTCCTTACCATCCCAAGCTAATACAGCCAGTAGGTTACAGAACCAGAGTAAAGGTTCCACGCAAGTCTGCACTTAGCCAGCCTCAACCTCTACACTCAGTCCAGCTTGGCAAATAGCTTGGAGATTACTAAAGGGGTGGGGGCTAGCTGGTAATGAGAACGCCAGCAGAGCGACCATTATGTAAACACACACTTGCCACCTGTTTAAACCTAACAGTATTTTTACAAACTTCAAATTAGTACAAGTGTGGCAATAAATAATGAAAGCCACAACCAACCTAAGGCCATCTAGGATGCCCTCCCCGAAAAAAAATCCTTCCTAAAAATGATAACCACACAAAGAAAGCTGGCCAGCAATAGGAAGAGGAAGATACAGAGGGATTCTCAGCAGAGTGATCGAACACAGACCATTTTAGACACTTGTATGTCACCCTTGAGAAGTGACCAGTCAGGCTCCATGCATTTGTGGGATGCCACCAGTGCAATCCCATAAAGACAGGAATTGTTTGAGCCAGGGACACCTCTCTGGACAGGGGTGACCACATGGAGAGATGCCTGAAGCAGGGGTAGATAGAGCCTGTTTGAGCAACTTAGAATAAAGAAGGATGACTCGCTACTAGAAAAGACAGAGCTTAGAAATTGGAAGTATTCACGCCCTACTCCCATCACAAATATGCCTCTCATTTCTTCAGGCGGGGTGACAGACGTGCTGAAAAAGCAGAAGGAATTAGCTCTTGCTTCTCTTCCATTCCTCAGTGGGCAACCGACCCTTGACATTCCCACTCCAGAGCTACACTATTGCACTCTCTGTCACAGCAAGGCTCTCTTAAAACTCAAGCCAATAAAAACATATTTGACAGTACTTTGCAAGAATCTGACCCTGAACAAACATCAAATCCCAGCTCTTGCCCAGCAGAGCTACACATAAATAGGGTTCAGGAGCTAGCATGCAGCAGACTGTTCAAAAGCATCCATTAGGAGGGTAGATTTTAAGTGCAAGAAGTGGGAAAAAAATTGATTTTTCCCCCCTAATCCCTGTATTAGAGTTGATGAGGACAGAGTTTATCAAGACCTAAAACGTAAGCCAGGTCTACCATTTCCTGGGGACTGTATCCCATTTTTCTGGAAAATTCTCTAGGAATCTTTACTTGACAGGGGAATGTAAATATAGAACTCCGTACTTTAGTACAAGAAAATAAAAAACAGCTTTTTCTTATTTGGCTTAACTCAAAAGTTATCAAACTCCCTTCCAAAGCTATTTACTCCCTATGGCTCATTGCTTCATGTTGGCTCTGTATCCTGCAGGTGACAAAGGCAACAGAGGGTTGTGGAGTCCAGAGCGCCACTGGGGAGCTCTAGGATAAGGGCTGAGAAAGGAGCTGTCTGCATGAGAGCATTAAGTCCCCTTTCCTATGCAATCGTAAGTAACTCAGGCACTCTCATGAAAGGAGCACAGAAAAAGGTAGACCAGATGACTGGACTCCTACAGCCATGGAAAGTCTGTTGACAACCCCTGAAGCCTTTTTGTACACCAACACAACAGCATGCCATGCATAAAGCTTGCTGCTTGCTGTTCATCGTGATTATGACAAGGATGATGGGTAGAAAATAAACATTACCAGCTAGTTTGTACCTTCAGAAACACAAGCCTTCTCTCTTTGAATTATTCCCCAGCCACATTGGAGAAAAACAAAGAGCTCCTGCAACCCCTCTACTGTTCAGTATCCACACCCCTCTTTTACTTGGCTTCATCTTTACATCCCAAGAGAGACCACAGCCCCTAAGTCCATATGTTTCACATGAAGCAGACCCTTACTGCATCTTCAGGTCCATCCATGTAACTCAGACTCTAAAATCTAGTTCATGGGACTCATGCCAAGTGAAATCCAGCCAGTAGTATTTGATTTTACTATTTAAATAATAATAATAATAACAACAACAACCAACATCACTGGAAAGCAATATACTATATTGCTATATACTATATATTATATTCTATATATACTATATACTATGTACTATATATCTAAAGATTTATAGACAAGTCCACCAACTTGGAAGAAAAGTAAAACAAGCCAGGCAAATGTAAGGAAAGCCACAATATAAAGGGACACTAGATTCCAGTATCATTTAAGCCTATTCATCTAAACATGTATAGGGTTCATTCTTGATCTTTCCACAGTGAGCCAGGAACATATTCTTTTTAAAATTGTGACCCAGTGGCTTACAGCCAAGAGTTATGGGACAAAAACAAAGCAACAGCAAAACTCACAGGAGAAAAATGTTCCAAGGCTAATCTCTTACCCCATTCCTTTCTCTATTACCCTAAGTCAGATTTTCTTAAACTTCTCACTTGGACTTTGATATTGGCCTTCCCTCAGGATTTATTGACTCCATTGTCTCGGTCATATTCTAGTCTGAGGCACATATCACTCCTGTAGGATGTTTCCCTAAGCCACAGCTTTGGTTGGAGAAAAGTCTTCAAGATGTCACAATATCAGTGTTCAAATTTTCAAGGGTTGTTGTGTGAAAGACAGAGTACTCACTTCCCCAAATGAAATGGTAAAGGAAAGACAGAGTACAAGCAAGCACCTATACCTCACTGGTGGTACAGAGCTCTTCATGTCCACTAAGTCACTGGGGCTAAGGTGGTGTCACTCTTACAGGACTGAGCTTGTCTTCATATTCCCAGGGTTGATTCATGTTGATGCATTTGGAAGAGTTAATCATGATATAGGCCTTGGGCAAATTCCAGAATCGGGGGAATTAGTTTTAGTGAAGCAGTTAGGTGGTAGATGTGAACTGTGGGCTTAAGAGACTTCACAGTAATGCCTGGCTCTACCACTTTCGAGTTCTGTGCCCTCGGATGATCATCTGACATTTCTGAGTCTGCTTTCTCATTGTAAAGTAGAGCTAAGAAACAACACTTTATGAGAGCATTGTGAGAAGTAAAAATAGCTCTCCTGGAGCCTGAAGGCACTCCAAATGTTATTTGCCTTTCCCTACGCTTTCTACAAGGCTTCCTAGTCCCTTGAGGCTCACAGACCACCCTAACAGCTCCCTTCTGTGACCTCTCACTGCACTTACAGTCAGTCCTGCAGAACTTAACACTTTCATTCTTTGTTATTTCCATTCTCCTTTGAAGAGATGATCCTTCTACTGTGTGTATGGAAAGTAGGGTAGGAGGAAATGGCACCAAATACAGTGCCAAGCATAGAATCGGTGTCCAAGAAATTATTCATAATTAGAGGACAGGGTGGGTTTAAGACAGAAGGTGACATTCCTCCCTTGGGGTTCTTCTCTTTGGCTCAGAAGCAAGACTTAAGGAGCTGGGTGAGTAGATTTTCTGTATGTTAAAGCCTTCCCATTTTGAGTGCAACCAGCACTTGGGCTTCTCAGTGTAAGACATCACCATTTAAGGAGATATAATTTCCAAAGGAGAGGTGAGACAGAGACCCTTGAGGCACACAGGTAGCCTCAGAGCCTAGGAAGAAGGTAGGCCTTTCTTTCCATTTGCTTCTAGTCCTGCTGATTTAAGCATGAGGAGAAGGTCTCTGCAGTTATTTACCCTGATTGTTGTGGGTACACCTCCCCCCATCCCCCCTTGCTTTGATCTGTGTATTGCATAAACACTGTTGCCATAGTTATAATTCAGGAAACTTTGTTGCTTGACCTCAGGAAAAACTTGATCTCAAATCAGGATAACACCACAGCAGACCATCAGGGGGGAGGAGCTGCCAAATTCCTTCAAGCTTCTAGAAGGAACTACTGTATTTTGGGCAACAAGCAGAGGAAACAGTGCGCTGCAGTGTTATGCAACTTCCCTGCATTTCATATTCAGAAATCCTAAAAACCCCTGAACAAGCAACTTCCCTAGCTTTCAACGGAAGATCAGTATCTCAGCCAATATAAATAAAAACTGGTTGCAAAGGAGGAAAAAAGAAATCTGTGTTCAAGTCAAGAAAGGATTTCAGGGACAATTTAAAGGCAGCAGAAAAAGCACACGCTGAGTCCTTCTTTGCCTCCACGTGATATGGAACGGAGTGGAATTACCCCAGGATGGCCACACATCTGGGACTAAACCACCCAGCCTTGGAAACAGACCCAGTTCCCTGGCCATCCAGCCTCATGTATACTTCTTTCAGCAATGACTACACTCTGTTCTCCCTCCATAAACCAACATTCTTCAAAACAGGCTGAGAATGTACAGTGTGGCCAGCAATGGACACCATTAGATCCCAACAATTTACTACAGAAATTCTCACACACACAGGAAAGACTGGAGAGGTGAGAGCCCGTGTATATCCAACACTTTCCGTTGTTCAGATTCGCTGCATTTGCTTCCGCCCACCGTCATCACACAGCTGTAGATTATTTGGGAAGCACTGATGTCAGTAATTGGTATTATAATCCTCCAGTGGGCATATTACTTACTAAAGTTTAATGTTCATCAATCTTTTAAAATAAAATTTAGAAGTTAAGAAATATGCATTTTTAAGTTCACTATGCCAATCAAAAATTGTGACAATTTTATATATCCATGTAAGCTGTTAAAATGGAAATATTTTCATCACCTCTAACATGAGTTCTCTCATGACACTAACAAGAACCCCCTCCATCTCCTAAGTTAACACACACACACACACACACACACACACACACACACAATGTGTTGTTTTGTTCTGTCATCAAAGTAAAACCACATATCATATATTCTCAGGTTATTTTGTTTCACTTTGTAATTTTTTGTGATCTATCCATGCTGTGGTATGAATCAATATTTTATGCCAATTCTTACTTCTGATTATTTTATTATTATATGTATCACCAGTTTTTGTTTGTTTGTTTTATGGTGTTGTTGTGCACTAAGGCTGTGTTTGGGTATCATAAATAAAACCACTTCAAATATTTTTCTACATGTATTTGTGAGAGCACACATGTTCATTTCTCTTGAATACCCAAAGACAGAACTGAAGAATTACAGGTTATAATATTTGTTATTATCAAATAGGAAACTTCTGCAGTGTGGTTATACTGATATCTACCATTTGAGCATCAGTAGAAATTTTAGCCCTTTCTGGTATATGAGGGGATAAACCCACTACGGTTTTCTGTGCACTTCCCTATTGTTTGCAAACACTTTTTCATGAGCTTATTTGGTATTCCTAGCTTTCCTCTAATGGTGTGTCTTCCAATCTTCTGTGTGTCTTTGAATTGGGTTGTTCTGTTAATGCAGAGTTTTACCAACTCTCGCTGTACTCTGGACTTGCCATTTGTGTAGTATGTTTTACCAACAACACTTTCTGCCATCCTGCAGGTTAGCCTATGAATTTCTTAATGTTGCCTTCTGATAGACACAAGTTTTTAATTTTAAGAAAGCCAATTTTTGGCAGGGTCCCTGCCTTCTGTGTCCTATGAAGAAACAGTTACCAATCTAAGATTGCTAAGATCTTGCTGTATTTCCTTCAGATGACTTTTTAATTTTGGCCTTTATGCTTATGGTCCATCTTGAATTAATTCCCTCTTAGTTACTGAAGTTTGTAAACATAGCTCAATAAAAACTCACTTTGAAATTCACTGGCTTAAAAATAAAACCTAAGATTGAGCGTAGTGATGCACACCTTTAATCCTAGCACTTAACAGGGCAGAGGCAGGTAGATCTCTGTCAATTAGATGCTATACATCTATACAGTGAGTTCCAGGTCAGCCAGGGTAACATAGCAAGACCCTACCTCAAAAAACTACAAATAAATAATAAAACTTTAGGGATACGAAAAACTAGCCTATTCAGCTTCTCCTTTCCTTTTCTCTCCTGCCTCCCCTTCTATCTCTCCCAGAAAGTTATATAACTCTGGAATACATTCATAGAAGCTTCAGCAACTCCCACAGCACTAACAATGCCTGGAGCTACTTATTCCCTACTGCCTCAGCTTACAGAATAAATGGTACACACTAAGCCACACAGGTGCCCGAAGCTAATTTTCAGGATGCCCTTTTGACTACATGGCTTACCTGTAGCTGTGGTCCGGAGGGAGTTGTGAAAGTTGACATGTTTGGTGGTCTTGATTAGTGAGTCACTGACTGACTGACTAGGTGCCCTGAAGAAGCATCCCTTTCTCTAAAGCTTATTTTACTAATGTATTGAAAGGGGCCTCACAATGGACCAACTCTGATATTCTAAACTATCGTGTCCTGTCATATTTAATATCCCATCATCAGGAATGGATCACATTAAGTCTTGGAGGGCTTTCCATGCACTTGAGAGTTTTATATTGCACTGGGAGGGAAAACCTTCAAATCCACCAGCAAACAGTTAAGTTGAGATTTGCTAGCAACTGGTTAGGAACAAGGAAGAAGGAAGGGAGGCTGGGTGGAGACTGCTGACTGAAGACCACTCAACTTACCAAGCCATGTGAATCAAACAGATTGGGGGTGGGACTGCAAAGTTGTACAACCACGGTTTTAGTCAGTGCAGCAGTTCTACATAATGACGGGAAGAAATCTATATCAAAATCCAGCTATACCACTCTTGAGCATATATCCAAAGGAGGGACACTTCATCCTACCTCAAAGATGCTTGCTCAACCATGTTTATTGCTGCTCTAGTCATAATAACCAAGAAACTGAAAACAACCTAGATCTCCACCAACAGATAAATGGATAAAGAAAACGTGGTACCTTTCACAATATAATAGAACTCAGCCATTAAAAATGGAATTATGAAATTTTCAGGTAAATGGATGGAACAAGAATATCATCCTGAATGAGGTAACCCAGACTCAGAAAGATAACTATGGTATATATTCACTTATATGTAGATATTGGCTACTAAGTCACAAGCAAGCTACAACCCATAGAAGTATAGAAGTTAGTTATATAGTAAGGGTCTATAGGAGGAGGGATAGATCTCCCTTGGAAGGGGAAATAGAATAGATAGTTATGGATGGATAGAGGCAGGAAATGGAATGGGAGGATCAAGCAGGGATTTACCTGGAAGAGCAAATGAAAGAGGGAATATGGGGAGAGACAGCTAAAATCAAGGGCCATTTGAGTGGTAGTGCGGAAACCTAATACAGAAGGAGCTTATGAAATATATACATATATGAAAACAATCTAAATGAAATAGCCAACTAACAGAGGAGACAGAATTCCAACAAGACATATCTGACCAATCAAAGCCTCCAGTACTGGGAATGAGTTACAGCTAATTGAGTCACTGGCCAAAGGGGTACCACAGGAACTTCCAAACAACCTAGGTGTTTGTTGAAGCTATAGGTTGCTCTCTACAAACTGACAGCAAAGCCCTGTTGCTGAAGACAACTCCTACTCACGCAACATGGAGAAGTCAAGCTGTCACCTAAATAAAGACTTCACTCCCATGGCTAGTGCTCTTGGTACTGGAAGGTATTCTGCATGCTACCATGGGAGAAATATAAACAACAACCCAGCTAAAACTCTTCCAATCTACAATGGTGTCCTGCCTGCAAGATATGCTGCTGCAATTACAGCACAAAGCTTGTGGGGGTAATCATTCAATATCTGATTTGATTTAAATTCTTCTCCATGAAATAGAACCCATACCTGATACTGCTTAGGTGACCAAGAACCTGAGACTAGATAGATAGCCCAGGGATCTAGGGGAAAATCAAATACTACTGATAGAAAAAAAAAAGAAAAAAGAAAAAAAGTCGCTATGACTCCTAAGGACATTCTACTATACTCATAGGTCAGTGCTTTGTTTGGCCATCTGCAAAGAAGCTTCCTCCTGCAGAAGATGGGACTAAGTATAGTGAGCCAAAGACAAACTTTATGTAGAGGGTAAAAAACTAGGCACGCTCAGCTCTAAATCAAATCTACCACCCACCTCCCAAGCTAGAGAAATACCCTGTCCCAAAGGAAGAAGAGGTGGAAAGAGTATAAGAGCCAGAGTGGATGAAGGATGCCAAGGAAACAAGGCTTTCTAAGGACAGTAGGACTGACATTGATGTAAATTCACAGAGACTGTGTCCATATGCACAGGGTCTGCAAGGGTCTGCATCAGATGGATTCTAGAGCTAAAGGGAGACTGGACGTGTTCTCCCATTCCTAACCCAGAAACTATCTCCAATCAAAAACCACTTGCAAATGAACATTTAGTTTTCTCCAAGGGAGTCTCACTGGAGAAGCAAACTACTTTTAAAGGTAGGCCACATACCCAACAGCAGATGGCCAACAGAAAAAGAACTCAATGACACCGTGGGAGGTTACTTGACTCATAATGTCATGTCAGGGCTTCTTCTCATTCTTTTAACTTTATATTTAGATGATAATGATGATGCTTACTATTAGTATGAATTTACCCTAAGGTCCTTTGAGTATGTGTATATTATGGCTTCTGGTTTTGCATTTTATGGGATTCCTGAGTGTGTGAATAAATGTGTTTCTGTGTCTATATCTGTTTCTTGTGCCTTTTCTTGGACCCTTTTTTGTTTGTTTTGTACTATTCTGATTTGTCTTTGTTTGTTTTATTTTATTATCATCCCTTAGATGCCTATTTGTTTTCTGAAGACAGAAAGCGGGTGGATCTGATGGTAAGGGAGGTAGGAGAAACTGACAGGAATAGAGAGAGGGGAAACTATAATTAGAATATATCGTATGAAAAAATTTCAGTAATAGAAAAAAATAGCAGACATGAATAGAAGAGGCCTTTACAAAGTTCACATTGAGAGTACAAAGTAGGGATCCCCAAGATAGCTCAACATGTTAAAGCATTTATCATATAGCCTTGGCAAACTGAGTTTACTCCTTGTAATCCACCATGGAAGGATTGACTCAAACCCACAAGTTTGTCTTCCAGCCACCACATGTGCACCCACATGCATGCAGGAGATCCTTGTTCCTAAGGTCCAGGAGCCTCTGGTTATAATATTTTCATTAACTGATCAATACAAAACCTTGTTTTCTGTGTGTTTCTGTTTAAAGACAGCTACTTAATACATGCTTTTTGCTTATTAATGTCAAACTTATAGCCATCAGCATACTAATTCTCAAGCAAAGCTCATCCAAGGTTTACTTATGTACGATGTCAAAAGCCTCAAAAGAGCCTTCTTCCACTTAAGGACCATAAGAGCACTTGATCACTAAGCATAAGAGACCAACTTAAATCAAAACATCACCAAGAGAAAGCATGGACATTTTTTAAATGGCACTAAATGGACCAGAAAAAGGATAATTATCTCCGGGTGGATAGCTGAGAGCAGATCTCATCTTATACAAGATGGGGACACATGCCCATTGGAGAAATCACATCTCATCAGTCTACACGTGCCTACCCATGAGATACCACAAAAGAACTGACTTCACTGCCATGAATAATGAGGAACAACTGTACATGTATGGCTATAAGTATGAAACAGACACGTGGCATTATATATGTTCATAAATATACACATGTAAACATATATTTATAAAGGTTTTGAGAAGACAGCTACATTCATACACTCAAATACTATCTTGTGTCCGTTTTGTGAGACCACAGCAGAGCCAAATAGTTTCAACAGACTATTGTAGGAAGACATGTATACTCCACTCCACTATTTTCTAGACGGTTGTACCAATTTATGCTCCAAACAGAAGTGTTCTGAGTTACATCGACTACTCCTTAAAAGGTCCCAAAGCTTCTTCCTCAGACCTCTTATCTCTCACTCTTAGAGAGATCTGGTCATTTCACAGATTCTCACAGCTCCCCGCCATGGTGCCTGTACTCAGATGATGTCTCACTTCTAGACCTGTGACTCTAAACTCCCCCTGCTCACCTCAGCAGACTGGAAATTTCCCTAAGTCTCAAGCCCAGCCTCCACTTCTAAGAGTAGCACATTGCATCTCATATGTTAGCGTCTCATCAACCTATCCTTAAGACTCAGATGGTATCATTGAAGCAAAGGAATTAGACAGTGGCAGCAGAGTAGACAGCAGGGTGCTGGACACTTAAGAAATGCTGCAGAAAGAATCCCATTCATCACCACCAACGTGGTCTATGGCAATGCTTTTGCCCCACTAACCTGAATCTAAAATTTCAAAGACCTGCATCTTTATTTCCATCTCAGACTGGATGACTGTAACTGGGTTTTGCCTTTAACGTGATGGTCAAAGGCATTTAGTCTGAAATCCCAGGTGTCCCATGTGGAAGGCAAGTACCAGGGGCTTGACATGCCACAATAATTCTTTCCTTTCTGCCCGCTCCTGGTCTTCATGCTCCTCATGTGATTACAACTCTGAAATCACTTTTGTCCAAAATCTTCTCTGGTCTTATCACTCCTTACAGCATAATGTTCAGAATTTTCTGTGAGGTCTCTAATAAGTTGACCTCAAGTTCTCTGATCTGGCATCTCAATTTCACCTTATAAACAGCATTGTGCAACTACTGGCTATATTTTAGGCATGCTCCATGGCTTCCTACATGTCCTCATTCCTACCAATCTTGGCGAGAAAGCCCTTCCATCCTCTGCTGTCTAGGCACACACCCATCTTATGTCTGCTTCTTCTGAAAAGCTGCCTTTGGCTCCCCAGTCCCAGACCACCTCTTCATTTTAGTACAATGTGTGCATGACTAACAGCGATCTTCTACTCTGAAATAATAGCAAAGCAGTAGGTTATTCCACAGACACCCGAAAGGCTTCGCACATAGTAGGTATTTATCAGACATTAGATGGATGATGAAATGAACCAAGGATGCAGAAAAATGCTAACTATGTACAACCTAGGATCTACTTAACATTAACTTTAAAAGGTGCTAATCGAACCACCCTGAGCAGTTATGTAATTTAAAATGAACTTAGGACTTCAAGGAGCATTTCAAATCTGGGAAGCGCAAACTACCATCTGCCTACCCGCATTTTAAACACTAAACTGCTCACTTACAGCTGTGTTCACACCAAGTAAATTAAGCATTCTGCAGCAGGGTCAAGCACAGAATCCCAGCAGTGCCCGCCTCCTGTCAAGCATGAGCAGAGCAGGGCTTCTCATAGTGTGACCGCTCACAGGCCTCTGCAATTCAGAGGCTGTCACATGTCCCAGGAGTGTGGCAATCCCAATCAGGGTTCATTTCAAGCCACAGGAAATAATGAATTATTCAATAAACAGGGTTGTGATGTCAACAATCATTTAGAAGAAGAAAAAAGGTAAATCCTGCCCTACTTTATACTCTGATACTAAAATAGAAACCAAGCACACAGTAATTTTAGAGTGGGGATCCATTCAAGGAAAGACAGAAAAAATGAAGTCGCTCCCAGCTTTACATAAAGTGCCCTTATAATAAATATGAGAACAGAAAATGGACCCAATGAGAAAAATGTGGACAAATGACAAACTGCTTGCAGATAAATATTCCTTAATCATTAAAATATCCAAAGTTAACAAAGAAATCAAATTATAACACTGGTGATAGTTTTCCTTTTTGAGAATAAATTATTATAAAAATTAGTAGTATCTGGTATAGATGTGGGCTTAGAGTGGACAGCCCTTTATGAGACTCTTTGTGGAAAAGAACCTACAGAGATGAGTATTCATGTGCTCAGCATGCAAATGAATTCTATGAATTCATACTATACAAAGAACCGTGCAGCAAGTCCACTGAGAGATGGCGATAGCTGTGAAATCCCCCTGTATAGGTATGTGGAGTCCTCTTGAGATACAGCACTGGGTGCATAAGTCCCCTGAGTAAGAGACATTAGGTCCTCCAGAGATTGCCTTCAGTTTTTCCCAGTAGTTAACAAAGGAATCAGCCTCAGAGCCATTCAGAGACTGGTTGGAGAATAGTACCCAGCTCCCTCTCTATTTTATAGGTTATGAAAACAGGAACAAAGAACACCTTGGAGGCTAATTCACCTTAGAGTAGCACCAGGAGATTAGCCTCCAACATCAAGACATACTCATAATTTCTACTTTACCACAGCAGGTCATTCTGTTCCATCAACCACCCATGGAGTAGGCGGGGTAAGCTCTCTGACACTGCTCTAGACCCAGACATTATAGATAGCTTTCTGGTGAACTGGTCAAATCAGTCACCAGTGTTCCACGGATGTGTCAGTAATGTGTAACCGAAGTACTCCTTAGTATCATCTGGGCAATACATAGGGAAGAGAATCGGATCCTGAAATGGCCATCCTATGAGCCACGCCGTGGTAGCCCAGACCAGTTCCAGAGAGTCACTAAGAATGCAAGTCCATCTTCCTCCTACTTTAGAAATGGTAGGTTTAACAACCTAAGCCTGTGGTTTGGAGATAGACCAGCTAACTGTAGACAGGCAAGGTCTCAGAGCTGAGGAAATGAAGCCATTCCAACATCTCTGGCTAACGAACAGTACAGGGAAGAGTGGGGTAGAATAGAGAGCAGACAGGCGGACGCATGGTGCAGACAGAAGAGGACGGCAGTGCGTCTGGCTGATGCTCTGACCCTTTCTGTCCAGAGTCCTTCCTGTCCTCCACATGGGCTCCACACACTGCCCTGCTGCATGTTAGTCTCATTCCCTCTCTGCAGCCCTGCCCACACTTGCCTGGTCAGTAACGTTCAAACGGAAGACAGATGCCCTCCCATCTCTACACATCCCCCATCCAGTCTGAACGAAGCCAGCAGCCATGTGTAGGGATCGCAGGCCTGATCTCACGCCACTATTCTGAGTCACAGGGATAAGCAAAATGATGGTCCTCATTAAGAAGGAGCCCACACTTTACTGCCAGGGCAGGCATTCCCGAGAGCTCCAGAGCTGAGCAGGCCTGGGCAGCCAGCCAGCCATCTGCTCCAGCAACTTATGTAACTTGCTGGGGTTTCCACCTTTGCCTTGAGGGAAGAGAAGGGAAGTCCAAGGCAGAAAACATACTTTTACCTAGCCATCACTCTGCCATGCCTGAACAGCCTGCTGAAGCATTAGATCTTGGTCTTTTCAGTTTTCAAGGCAGGAACAGGCTGCTTACATGCAGCCGCTGTGGAAAAGGCAGCTTGTGGTCAAAGAGATTGGAGAAGAGATTACTGAATGGCTAAGAGTTCCTTGCCTGTCTGCAAACTACACTGTAACATGCAAGCAGCCCAAGGGAGAAAGTGGGAGCTGCCTTCTTAGTAAGGGACCGACTGCTGAGGTTGAAGGGGGAGTGGAAAGGGTCAGGCTGGATGTGTTGGTGCCGTGGGTGAATAATATATACCTTCTACCCAGCCAGGGACAGGGCTTCTCAACAGTGATTGGGGGTGGTTCTGGTTAAGAAGCAAGAAGGCAGAAAGGAAGAAGCAAATGACCTCTTTAAGTGGAAACACTATGGAAAGATCACTTGATTGAGGATAATTCCGTCCTTGAAGGAAGAAATCTGCAATGGTTTTCATGGGCCCACTCAGGCCTTCAAAACACTTGGCAGTCATTTACTTACATCTCAGGCTTGCTGGATTCAGGAGGTCTAGTGTCAAGTGTAACTCCTGCTTCACCACTTCTGTGCAGGCACTGTTGGAGGAAGACTGCATTTGGCTGCATCTGTGCTGCTGAAGTTTTGTAATCCTGGCCAAGCAGCCAATCACATGAGAAGAGTGGATTTGTACCCAAGTTCAAAGGATGCACCCATCAAAATCAATGATAATTCCTGACCATCCTCTGGTAGAAAATCCACCCTGATATTTCCAAATCTACCATGAAGGTATCTTTTGTAACTGGATTGTTCAGTTCTAGTACACATGACATTTACTTCCTGATCACCCTTCCGCCACCTCCCTTTACGAAACACCATTTTATCAAATGACAGGAATACACCACGTTTTCATTCCTCCATAAACAATCCATGGTGGTGTGGTGGAGCAATGACATGTGATGGTGCAGACTGGGAACACCTGGCTGGTCTTTCTGCCACTCGGATCCTTTGCATTGCCCTCCCTGGTGTTTTACCTGAAAAACTTTCAAAGGTTACAATAACAGCAAACTTCCTTTGTGGTACAAGCTTCCAGGAGTAACATTGCAATGGTTAGCATTTGTTGACTGCCCAGTGTGTGACAATCACTGCATCAGGTGGCTTCACAAGTTACCTCAGGGAACTATTCTGAGAACGCCATGAAGTCAGTGTCAAAACCATCCCATTCAACAGATACGAATCCAGGTCAAGAGCTGATTTAAATTCTCGGGGATGAGGCCCGAGTTTAAACCAGATAGTCTGACATTAAGATACTGCTCTTGGCCATCTCCCACCCAGGTGTTTCTGTGCCTGGTTTAAAGTAGATGAGCAGCAGGAAGGGATACTGGATAACCCTTGCTGTGTATTTTATAGATGGGGACATAGGCAGAAATGCACAGTGCACATTTCTCCACACAGAGTCATAATTCTTTATCATGGAGAAAAAGGCCCAACAATGGAAAGGCAAACTTGGGGCGGCAATGCTGCTGCACAAAAGGACACCCTTTTATCAAGACATACCACAGGTGGACTTGGCAAGACAAAAGCTAACCCGTCCCAATTCCTGCGGATCATTAAAACTCGTGCTCCATTATAGGAAAAGCTGCTAGAACTCGGGAACAAAAAGGAAAATATTCTCAAGATTTGTGGGATCACTGAAAATAAGTCCATGTGGTCAGGAGGCATGAGGCTGTGACCTAGTAACTCTGTGGGTGGTCTGGCCACCCGCGGGCTGAGGCCAGCTTTCAGGGTGCTGCCTGCTCCTTCATGCTTGGGGACACAGCAGAACACCTGGCACCAGGAGACGGGCACTGGTGATGACACCCTGGAACAGCTGACTTGCTGACTTCCGCAGTGAGTTTCTGTGGTCGCGGGAGGCTGAGAGCATCTGCCTTCAGACAGGCCAAGTGCAGATCGCTTTTGCTTCCTCTCCCTACTACCTTCTCTTTTATTTCCTAACCCAAGGATAGCTGTGGACATCTGGAGACGCAGCTTTAGAGGGAACTGAGAAGGCAAAGGGTGGTTATTAACCAGGAACTGCTGGGCTCAGCAGAGAAACCTGAGACAAACATCACAAGAGTCACATCCTGCTGTGCTGACACTACCCTAGGAACTGCTCGTCAGTCTGATCCAGCACATCATGACACCAGAACAAGACATTTTCTCTGCCTTCTTTCTTTTCAAATTAAGGTTAAATCATGATGCCCTGTGTATGGATAAGGCAGGGTGCTTAATATGTGTCTCGATAAAACAAAGGATAATTGTGAAATAAAAGAAATGAAAAGTTCAAGGAAGACCAGAACTGACCTATAATTTTACACAATTTTCTTTACGCACCACCACCAGTACCCTCTCTGAAAGTTGTCTGTATGGTTCTTTTTGATGGCCAAGTATGAGACAATCTCATTTCTGTCTGCCAAGAATCCAGTCCCTTCCCTTTCTACTACTAACTATTCCTCAGTCTCCCTTAGAATGTGACCCATGATCTCATTTCTGCCTTTGTGGGCTGCAGCTACCCCTAGGGCCAGCACATGACTCCGATGAGACCTCAGGCACAGTGGTTGCAGCAGGGATGAACACAGGACCTGGAGCCATTTTTAGTGGTGATGCTGTGACCATCAGAACCCCTGGTGCAGTCTGCACTGTTTCTATTACAGAATTGCCTCCCCATCTACCCATCATCCACAGTGTAGGATGTGCTCTTTCAAAACTCTATGGAAAGAGCTAACAGAGACTTGACCTGATCAGAGCTAGGTTTACAAGGTCAAGAAGACTTCTGGAGTGAAGAAAGTTCTAGACCTCACAGGAAAGGCAAGTGTGGCACAGATCAGTGGAAATGGCTGCTTTCCGATCTTCAGGTGAAGCAGGAACGTGAGAACTGGAGGTAAGTGTGGGTAGAAAGGGGGCAAGCAGAGATAAGAGGGATTCTAGGACAAGAGAGAAAGGGCAAGCATATGATCAGCATGCATACCACTCTACACCAGCAGCAACCAGGAAGAGGGTCAGTGTGATGCTAGACATAAGATTTATTGCAACAAACCAAACGAAAAATAGAAAAATGAATGAACCCTAAAAGCTTGCTGTAACACAGGGCAAACCTAAAAAGGTCACACCATTATCTATTCTAGAATAAATCCTAAATATATGTAAAAACAGGGAGAGGGATGACTAGGAGCCAGGATCAAACATAATAGGCAGAGAGGCAAGAAGACAAAGCTACGGCACACACACACACACACACACACACACACACACACACACACACACACTGCCCTCAGTTAACAGAGGGGTGCCTTTTTGGTTTGCTTCTGACCTACATTTTGAAAATCCATGGTTTCAGAAGCCCAGAAGAGGAGAGAGAGAAGAAAGGGCATGCTCTAGGTCTCAAAAGCACAAAAGGACTTCCTAGATACACAGGCATGGTTTTACTTTAATTAAGGGCTGGTGTTCTCCCTCCCCAGTGGCTGTAGTTGCTTTGGGTATCATCACTAGAAATTATTTATATACTAGAAAGAACACTTGCACAGACCTCATAACCATCCTCTTATTTACTCAAATTACTCATACCTCCAAGAAGGTTTTGGTTGTCTCCAGTGTCCCAGTCCTTTTCCTTTGGAAACCCAGTTTTGCATATTGTGACCAATGACTATATGCTGTGTGTACCTGACAAGAGATGGCACTAGTAGGGAACTACTCAAAATACTTTTTAATCTATCTATTCATAATCCACCTTTTCATTAGCAAAGCAATGCGCATAGAAGAAATAAAAAAATGGCTCAGGAATATTTCATAGAGCGTTCATAATCCTAAGCAATTAGATAAATGCAAAGAAAACAAGTCTGGTCAGAATAGCTGAAATCAACAAAGCAACCCACAATTAAATACTGGTGATGGTGGGGAAAGGGGGACCCTAGATCCATTGTTGGTGGGACTGCAAAAGTGCAGCCATTCCTCTTAAGAGGTTCTGAACACTTAGGGTCTGTAGTTAGTGAACTCTGGACTGGAAGGACTGGGATACACCTTCTTAAATTCATGCCAAATCAGGACATGGTATCAGGTGAAACTTAATATAATGTGACATAAAAGGAAAATTTACTTGGATAACTTTATGTCTAATACACAGATATGCTTACTTTATAAATAACTACACAAAGATTTTAGATCATGCCTTCACAGCCCAAAGGACTAATCATCTCTTTTTCTTTTTATTAAAGTAATAAAATTTATTTTAAAATATACAACTCAGTATTGAATTTTTTAAGTCATCAAAATAATTTATAATAGTTAAATGACTCTTAAATATACTTGATATCTTCTGAAGCTAAAAGTAATATGCACTCAACCAGTCTTTAAAATCTATTTGAAATAAAAAACATGATAAAAATAAAAAAAAATCCCTTATGAAGGTCTCTGTGAAAGGAAATTGTGAAAAGTTCCTGATTAGACAGAAACCATTCTATCTCCAAGAGGGAATATGCAGCGTAAGTGTGGCTTCATAGAATGAAATGGGTAGTGTTCCTTCTGTTTCTATTTTGTGGAATAGTTTGAAGAGTATTGGTATTAGGTCTTCTTTGAAGGTGTGAAAGAATACTGCACTAGACCATCTAGTCCTGGGCTTGTTTTGGCTGGGAGGCTTTTAATGACTAATTCTATTTCTTCAGGGGTTATGGGATGGTTTAGATCATTTATCTGATGGTATTTAGTATCTGTCTAGAAAATTGTCCATTTCATCCAGATTTCCAAGTTTTGTTGAATATAGGTTTTTTTGTAGTTGGATCTGATGATTTTTCACAACCCTTGCATCAGTTGTTTTATTGTCTTGTAGGTGGGTGGATGACATATAATACATGCAATTCAATTGCGTCACATTTAGGGAAACAGAGAATTGCAAGCATAATATGCATACATTCTCATATTACTTCTTCCATGTACAGAGTAAACTATTTTTAACTTAGTATTTTTATTGTAATGTCAAGAAAGACATTCAGAGTAGTGTCTCACCATACTTGTCCGACTGGTAAAAGCGCACATTATTTCCAGTTTAAAATACAGCTCATTAATGAATGGCCTTCCATATTCTTTTCATTTTAATAAGAGATCTGAACTAATTTTGAGCAATGAGATTATCAAGCCAAAGCTATAAAAAATAGGATTTTAAGTCAGATGACTATTATAAAAGTTTCAAGAAAGAAATACAAAGAACCAACATTTTATTAGTCATACTATAGAAAGAGAGCAGATTAAAAAGCCAAGCCAAGTTATCTCTCTGCAACTAGGGGGCTAATGCTGACTCCTTCCCACAAACTATTAAGGAATATTTCTTTTCTTTGCTAAACGTCTCGCACCAACAGAAGGCTGGTAAATAGACAGCGATGAGGTGTGCTGAGTTTACCACTCAGCAGCTCACTGGCTAAGAGTACACACTGCTCCTGTACCCAAGGCTCCTTTACTCAAGGAAAAGGCTCACAGACACCTGTAACTTCAGCTCCAAGGGATTTCTTTGTTCATGTGCACATACACACAGACAGAGAGGCAGGCAGGCAGGCAGGCAGACACACACACACACACACACACACACACACACACACACACACACACACAAATTAAACTAGAACAAATCTCTTAAAGTATTCATATATATATATATATATATATTTACATTCAAAATCATTTCCCCTTTCCTCCCTCCCCGAAAGTCCCATAAGCTCCCTTCCCTCCCTCTTTTCCCCATTCAACCCTCTCACTTCTCTGTCCTGGCGTTCCCCTATATCCAGTCTTTCCAGGACCATGGGTCTCTCCTTCCATCTTCTTGGAAATCTATTGATATGCGTATTGTGTCTAGGGTATTCCGAGATTCTGGGTTAATATCCCCTTATCAGTAACTGCATACCATGTGTGTTCTTTTGTGATTGGGTTACCTCACTAAGGATGAACCTGAGCTAGAGGAACTAACTGCCTTTAAATCTGCTTGCTAAAATCCCATTAACCAAGGAAATGAAACTCACATCACAGAGGAAGAGACTAACCCTCAAACACCTCACCCAGAGTCCAAAGGAATGTTGACCCAGACTAAGGCCTGATTTTTTTTTAATCCCCTCTCTTCTCTAAGACTTATTTACACCCACCTCTCTTCTATGACTTACACACACACACACACACACACACACACACACACACACACACACACACACTACAACCTCCACTTCCCTCTCTCCTAAGAAGAAATTCATTCAAGTCTCAACTGCAACTGTCTGGCTCTTATTTGAGTTTCATATTTTGAGGGCCTTGCACACACATGCCTGGTAATAAATCTGTAGCCTTTTCTCTGGTTACTGTCAACTGTTGGGGTATTTCAGCAGACTCACTTACATAACCCTCAGAACAAAAGTTTCAGCTTCTGTACACTAAGACAGAAAAGGGCAGGACATAACTTCAAAGACTTTAGTAAGCAAAGGCATCAAGTTGCAGCTTAGATATATAGGTGGGAGAGATGGCTCAGTAAGTAAAGTCCTAGCCATGCAAGCATCAGGACCAGAGTTTAGATCATCCCCCCTACCCCCACTTAAAGGTTGGGCATAGAGGGACTGTGAGCCCAGAGCTGGGGCGGTGGAAACAGGCAGATCACTGAGGCTCTCTGGCCAGGCACACTAGCCACATCAATGAACTCCAGGCTCCCTGAGACCATACCTCAGAAAGTAACGTGACGAGCAATTAAGGAAGATAATCCACGGAAACCTTAGGCCTCCGTGTGCAAGTTCACACGTGCACATATGCACACACACAAAATATAGTTTTATTTTGCTTGTTATTAGAGATTACTTACATAGGAAGTGAAGACTTATGTGGTAGAATATGCACTTATTTTTAAAGTAATTTTTCTCAGTAAAATGAATCAATGAAAATATTGAACAAACACTTGTGATAGGAAGATAAACAAAATTAAATATCTGGAGCTTTTTTACATCCATCCTGGTTATGTTTTAATTTCCTCAGCCTGACTGTTGGCATCTTTATTCTTACAGGGGAAAGGTAAATATTTTAATAAATTTTATTTTATTTGCCATGTATCCTATATAAAGCAGTCTAGCTCTTCAGATTTTTTCCCATTAAATAAAACATTTAGATACATTAAATCACCCAAATAGAATTTCATATCTGCTTTATCTTGATCTGGGTATCCATTTGAAAGTCATTATGACTTAACTTTGTCTTGTCTTCCGATTGCTTTTTAATCCTTAATGACTTAGAAAGGGCGAGCCTTCAGTTCCTGCCTGCTAAGTCTTTGAAGGTCTGTAAAGCATGCTGCAGATTTTAAATACTAGAACAATAGCAATCCTTTTTATAATCCAGAGGTATTCTGACACAGGTTATTTTAACCCAGCTATTCCGAGGTGAGTACCCTACCCGAGGCCACAGAGGACTCCTCCCTGCTGGGGTTTCATCTGGTTGTTCTAGGCTCCTGTTAATTCATCCAAATGAAGGGAAAGCAATTGTACATAGAAATTTATTTTACAGAGACTTCAAAGCCAACCAACCACCACCATCACCACCAACAACAAAAAAGACAGCCACCATTTACAGCTATGTGTCAAACGAGGAAAACCTGTGGGCTTCAGGCTAGCCAGGCCAGAGCTGGAAGAGGCTGACATCCAGTATGAGCATATTTCAGTGTGACAAGGCAGATGACATAAATACTTGGTTGGCAAAGGGATTTCTGACTTCACTGGGTCTATTTTTGGTTTTTTTGTTCTGTCCTTGGTTGTTCTGCATCAATTAGTAAAAGCCATAAGCCACTCCAGCTACACAGTGCATCAGGATTCCTGTGTCCTCTAGACTGAGATTGAAGGGATGTTAAGATATAGGAAACACAAGTCAACAATAATATGCAGTGCAGCTAGCAATTGGTCACAGTAAGATTCACACGGATTTTTCCCAATGAAGCAAGTCTCATTTGAATTTCAGTAAAGAACAAAACATCTGTTTCCATCTATAGCAGATAAGCCCAGAGCAAGCTGCCTTCTGGGAAACATTTCCTAAACCTTGCCTTCCCTCACTTTACTCAAGTATGAAGCTTGGCTGGAAACTTTGGAGCTTCTCATAATTCAATCTTGATATCACCCATGTCAGGACCTTCGAAGTCAATGGTCTTTTTTGTGAGCATACATTGTATGTATGTGACATGTGCCCGTACATGTGCAGTTTTGAGGCCAAAAACTGATACAGGGTGTCTTCCCTATCTCTCTTCACCTTCTTTTTATAGACAGGGTCTCTATCTAAACCTAGTGCTCACCATTTTGGTAGGCAGTAGGCTAACAGACCAGCAAGACCCTAGAATCTTTCTGTCTCTACCCCATCGCAACCTTTAAAGGGTTACAGATGCATACTACCATATCAAGATTTTAAATTCAGGTCTCATGTTTGTATGGCAACCACTTTACCCAGTGAGCCATCTTCCCATCCCATTGATGATATCTGAACACAACCAAAAACCAGGGTTCAGACAACTGGTCAGAATTCAAACAATCTACAATTTATAGCAGGAGACAAGGCTGTCATCACTTTTGACACTGAAAAATTAAAGAAAACATTGCAACAGAATTTACATGCAAAGAAATAGGAAGTATACAGACTAGACTGGAAGTAGTTAAAATCGGAAGAATATCATTTACTTAATTTTATTTTTAAAAGCAGAGGACACTAAAAGTTGAGTGTTTTCAACAGAGACCAATTCCTTATGAGACAATGGCTAAAAATACACAGTGCTGAGGGAGCTAATCTTATTCCTTAATGAGATTAACCTTGAGCTGGTCATCAAGCCACTCTTAACCCAATTGCTGAGCTGGCAATTGGGGGAACCAATCGCTCAAAGCGTGGGCTACAGTTTTCTAAAACTTAGTAGTATTTCCTGTGATGATACGGTTGCCCTTTGTGACAACAGAACATTCAACCTATCTGGACCTCTTTTAAAACATCCAACAATAGTCCATATGTGTTCTGCCCTGCTCTTCCCTAGACACTGTAACTCAGAGATGAGTTTGCAGACAGTCTTGTTCAAACAGAGACAGCATAAAAGAGGGAAAAAAAAGATCAACTGTAGAGAAGAGCAGAAGCTGATTTGGAAGTGACCATCAGAAGTTAGGTAGAGATAATAGGAGAAACTGAATGTTTAGGCTGAGATGCAGTGAAAACGTGAACTGTGTGGAGACTAAAACTGAAGGAAGAGCAGTATGTCAGACTGACTAGTATATGCTAAGGACCTAAGGTGGAAAGTCCGTGGCATGCTGGAGAACAGAAGGAGGTGATAAGGCTACCCTTTCTAACCATTCTACTTATGTGATGAGCCAACACTGGACTACCAGGTATCACAGACTCCCTCTTCTGAAACTGAGTACATAGAACTTTTATTTAATTAAAATATAATTACACACCATTTATCCCCTCCCCTTCTTGTGCCCCTCCCATGTCACTCCCCTCACCCGTCTTCTCTCCCAAATTCAAGGCCTCCATTTCTTTAACTACTGTTGCTACATTTACATATAAATACAACTTGGTTCAGGGATGCCTGTATGTATTTGTTTTTAGACCTGACACATTGGTATTGGATAACTAATCAGGGGGCTCATTCCTGAGAAAGACTGATTCTTACTCTCTCAGCAACTGTTAATTGTAGTTCTTCGTCTAATAAAGCAATCTGTTTCTTTTTATCTTTCTATCAACAATTCCTCTCTTACTACAACCTGTGGTCCTGGCTGCCAAACTTCAGGACTCTGCCTTTCCACACAATAAAGTATAAGTATTCTATAACAGATGTTACTGTACAAAAACAATTTCCCTGTGAGGTTCTTAGAAACCAAAAGAAGACTAGCCCTCTAGACTAAGAATCAATAAACAGGGGTTGTTTTAAACTGGTATTAAGTTTGTAGTTACAACACTTGGGAGGTACAAGCAGAGAAGATGGCAAGTTCAAGTTCTACTGGTTCAGTTTTGTCAACTTGACACAAACCTAGACATATCTGGGAAGAGAAATCACAATTGAGAAGATGTCTCCATCAGATTGCCTGTAGGCGAGGCCTTGGGGTCATTTTCTTGCCTGGTGACTGAGTAAAAGAGCCCAGCCCGCTGTCACCAGTGTCACTCGAGTCCTGGGAGACGTAAGAACGTAGGCTGAGCAAGCTAGGAAGTGGTCCTCCTTCAGTCCCTGCCTTCAGGTCTCTGTCCTGCATGAGTTCCTGCTTTGTCTTCCCTCAATGATGGACTGTGATCAGAAAGTGTAAGCCAAATAATCTCTCCCAACCCCAAGCTGCTTTCTGTCATGGTTTTTATCTCAGCGACAGAAACCTAACTAAGAAACTGGGTTACAGGGTGAAAAGCTACCTGTTAGGGTGACGATTGGTTGCCCAAGTAGAAAACTCATGCACAAGCTGAGATGGGCATCTAGTAAGGCTGCCAGGTGGCAGCAAATGCACAACGGGGCATTTACTGCATTATTGTGTCCATGTCCACACAATGGCATATCTTCAAGAGAAAAAAAAAAAGCAGAACATTGGGAGTAAAGGTTCTGGTCTTAGCTCTGTGTCACAGCTAGCCACATGTGTACCTTAGGAAATTTGTTTTCCTCCTGTAACCTTATTCCTATAAATCAGAGAAATATTCATGGTTGCTAAGGTTTCTTCTAGCCCTTCCTACATGTGAGTTTAAGCATTTCTATATATTGGAAAAATGAACCAAAACCAGGCATGTATCGTCTTTTCTCTATGTTTCATTTCATCCAAAGACACTCACTCTGCCCTGTACATGAGCACACCTGTGCCTCAAGGTTATAATATTTAAGAATGGCTTCTGAAAAACAGAAATTGCTGATCTTACTTATTTTAAATATATTCAGTATGTGGTTGGTGCATTTACTTTTAGTTCTCGTTATAACCACGCCTCAGAGGCTTTCAATCTTGCAATTAACCATTTAGGCCTTTTAGAATTTATCACAGTGTAGTCAGGCATGGGGCGGGAGCGGGGCAGGGCGGGGGGGGGACTTTAATTCCAGCACTTGGGAGGCAGAGGCAGGTGGAACTCTGTCAGTACAAATCCAGCCTGGTCTACAGAGCAAGTTCCAGGACAGTCAAGATTACACAGAGAAACCCTTTCTCAAAAATCCCAAGGGGAAAAAGGGAATTTATGACTACACAAAGGCTAAGTTAATGTGATCTTAAAATTTGTTTAAAACATAACCTGAGGGCCAAATCATGGATGGAGGAGGTATGTCTCAAAACACCTTCAGCCCTAAAGAGTTCCTTAACTACACATATTTGAAGTCTTCTTTTGAAAATTGCATACCTATTCTCTGAATTTTGCACTACTGATTTAGAGTTTAAATAAGCAGAAGAGCCTCAGACTCATTCACTAATGTTTCAAATGTGTATGAGCAACACTCAAATTGCACATCATTCTTAACTGAAACCTGATGGGTTCAAGGTCCCTCTAGAAAAGGGACTGGTAGTATATTCCAAAGGCTCAGGCTACCCAGTACCTTTTTGGATGGAGAACTCAAGCTTATATAAAGGACAGAGTGATCATTGGCAGGGGAGGAGAGGAGGTGGGGGAGGTGCAGGACATGGTGAGGGAGAGGAGAAAGAGACATTGGGAGAGAAAGGCATGGACAGAAAAAGAGGGAGTGGGGAGAAAATTGATGAGAGGAAGGAAAAGGAATTGGGAGCAAATGGCTTGTGGTGTTTGACAGGCACAAGTCTCTTCAACTGTTCAACTCCCTGTACTCAGTTTGAACTCTGAGTCACAGCCCAGAGCGCTGAGCAAACCGATAAAGAGCGGCTCACGGAGCGATGTGAGTAGGCAGCAGGAAACAAGAGTGGTGCGCAGAGATAGAGATTAAAACACAAGAGAGACTTCACAGGGAGGAGATCTAGAAACCTATACTAAACTCCCTGCCTTATGTGCTTTCTCCATAGGCAGCTTAGGCAAGGGTCAAACATCCTCCTGCCTCTGCCTCTGGAGTGCTAAAGTAACAGTAATGAGCCACCTAAGTGAATTCCTTACTGTGATGGTCCACCATTTTGTAGTTAAATGCTAGTCTTGAGAAGAAGCTGAAGCGCTGAACAGGACAAAAAGAGGTAATCAAAAATGAAAAATCAAAATAAGTCTGTGTAAAAGTTGCTATTTCAACTGTGCCCAAAAATCTTGGAAGAGCAAATGGATGAGTTACAATCTTTCCCGCAGAATGCAATGGTAATGCTATAAAGATAAGAAATATAATACTAATGCTATAAAGACAATCTTTAGATTTAACTTTCAGAGCACTGCTTTGGGAGGGAAATGATGGTAACTCTTGGACAACTAGCTGAGAACCTAGTCTGCATTCCAGAGTACACCCAAAGCCAGATATCCACATCATGTCCCTTCCCCTGCTTCTGAGTTCTGGGCCTCAGTCTCTCCTGGCAACTGTGAGATACTCTAGTGTGGTTAGGTCCTCCACTGTACATTGAGACCAGCATCAGCATCCCCAACACCACTCTAACACCACTGATCCTCAGAGCCTTCGTCTTCTGCAAGATTTACCTTTGCTGCTCCTTTCCCTGCCCTGCCTTGTCCTCAGTTTGCCACTTAAAGATAGATGAGCACAAAAGGCACTTAACTGGAGGAAGGGAGAAGAAAGTGGTGAGCAAGGAGGACCGCTTGAGCTGGGATTATGTTAACCAGACTGCAGTTCAACAGAATGTCTGCTTCAGTAGGAGAGTACATAACCTGAGAGGTTCACTTAATGACAGCATATATAAACAAAGGCCCCTTCCCCATATCCGTGCAGACTGCCAAGTGTGACATCATTATACAATGTGGGCTTAAGTCTTCTCAACTAAACTTCTGTTGACTTCAAAATCCTAAGTGAAAGAAACTTCCAGAGACTGTTCTAAAAAAGAAATCAGGCTGGCTGGACTTCACTCTGTGCTGTAGCCAGAACGCAGACATTCCAAGTGAGCGAGGCAAGCAGGCAATGAGCTTAGCAAAGATTCTCTGGTAGTGTCTAATGCTGCAGGGGACAACAGGAAACGTGTCCTTTCTGGGCATGGGCTACAAGGGGACTAACACCTATGACTTGTCGTTGTCTAGTCCCATTTTCCCTGCTAAAGACCTAAAGAATGTTTTGTTGAAAATAATCTAAACAAGGCTCTTGATATCTATTATTACAAAACTGCGCTCTCAGTCATTTGGAGAGGCTCCATGACAAGGTCAAATAAGGACATGCTATCCAGTGATGCGTGGTGCCAGAGATTTGCAGGCTAGGGAGATTCCATGAATCCATATGTTCTTACCAATGTTAAACTAAAATTCATTTGGTAGATGCATTCATTTTCCCCAAGGATTCTTTGGCTTTTAAAGGAGTCTGATGATACTCCTCCTACCAAAGAACTTTCTGTGTATGTAATTTCCCTACAGACCAATCTGTTGCACCACTGAGAATTCACTGGGATCCTGTTTTCCTGGATTCTAAAACATTGGGGTTTTTTCCCTGAAATTGAAATACATCTTATAATCTTTGCCCATATTTAATAAAATTTTACCTTCTTCTTTTCTGAAAATGATTATTAAATTGATGACGTGCCTTTAAACTGAGGTCATTTAAACAATGAAAGAATTGGCCCTGTATCAAATCTCTCATTTACAAGGAATACTACATGTTTCTGAGCAACTGCCACAATGAGAGAGGGGGGGGGAGGGGGAGGGGGGAGGGAGAGGGGGAGGGGGAGAGGGGGAGGGGGAGAGAGGGAGAGGGGGAGGGAGAGAGAGAATGAGAGTTACTTCAGTGTCTTTGTGAGAACATAGGACTAGGTCTAGTTAGTTAAGCATCAAAATGCCTGAAATACATTTAAGATGATGTCACATCTCCACTGGACACTAGCCAACATTTACCAAATGTGAGTTCACCAAATACATACCATGGGAAAAGTTTTGGATCTAGACAGGGAACTGGCAAGTTCCCAAAGCAGGAGGGTGGTGCAATTCTGGATGAAATTTGGAAAGTTGTGACTGACAAGGAAACTGAACTGGAGAGAAAATGAGGGCTCCAGAACGGTTGGTATTGAGAGGAGACAGTAACCTGTTAGGATCCATGCTTATACAAAGGGAAGAGGTAGCCTTGGAAATTTCCAATGGCAAAGGGTGACTGCCAAGAACAGGCTCAACTAAAAACTCTGACCCCAGGAGCAGAGAACACAAGTATGGCCTCAGGTGGGCTCTTCATGGTAAGTGTTCTAATAAAGGCATAGAAACAACTCCGTCTCCAGCACCATGTCTGCCTGCATGCTGCCATGCTTCCTGTCCTGATGCTGATGATCTAAACCTCTGAACTGCAAGCCAGCCCCAGTTAAATGTTTTCTTCTGTAAGACTTGCCATAGTCATGGTGTTTCTATATAATGTAAACTCTAAGTAAAATGCTGAACAATAAAACTCTAAGACACTGGGCAAGCTTAAAACGGGGAGCAGACAGCAGACAAATGTACTCATCTAAAATTTCCAAAGTCTCCTCAAATTCACAGTGTCCCAAAAGAAAAAAAATATGCTATGACTTTACTGGTTTTAAAAACAGAACATCCTCTCCAAATATTTATTTTAATAATATTTATTAACCTTCTCATGTCTATCCATAAATACCAACATAAGAAGCCATGTTTCTCCAAATCCATGGGATTCACTTCTGGTCCAGCTAACTTCCTTTCCCTTCACCTCTGAACTTGTTTTCCGTATCCACTTCCTTTGCTTTTGCCAATTCTATTTTGAGTCTGATGAAAACAGGCAAACCCAACTACATAGTAGCTGAATTTAAGACATTATAATCAGTAGTCTTGAACCCAAGTAAGATTTTGCAACTGATAAATCTACCCCAACATAGCTCACATTGTGATTACAGTTGATCTTGACCTACAAAAAGTGGTCCACATTGGGAAATACTGACCTAGAAACAGAATGACAGTCAACATGCAGCCTACTTTAACTAGTACGACTGACATACTGGGACTCTGGGCATTCTCCTAGAATTATGCTCACTCCTTGCCTTCTGCAATGAGGACTGGAGAACACTACACTGAAGCACCTCTCTCTCTGGAAATTAAATAAAATTCTGAAGGAATTTCTCTGCTTTCACCATACACCGTTATAATATGAAAATAAAATTACCCAGGGACCTGACAGTTTCAAAGTTGTATATCCCTAAAAAATATCCTGAGACTTTTAAGGATTGGTACCATTATTATTACTTTCTGGCTTCATAGCCCCGCCTCCAAGTTCCAAAGAAACAGATACATATCATTTTATGTCTTTAATAAATCATTATAATTCTACTAACACTAGTCCAAAGACAGACAGCAGAGTCTGTAGCCATCATTACTCTCTAAACAACAGTTAGTCTGTGCAAGCATGTATAAGACCCAGAGACAACAGGACTTACTGTCAACTGAGAAATTAACCTTTACTCAAATTAGATGAAGCACTGTGTTACTGCTTCAGATCTCACCAGAACTATCACTCCCTATAATTACCTAAGTAAACTGAAGCACAGTAAAAGTAGGTAAATTATTCCAGGTTTCACAGCACAGTCAAGATTTAAACTCAGAACAGCACACTTGGAGGCCATGCCTCATTCATATATACATATACATATACATCACATACATACACATATATACATACACACATACATATATGTGTATGTATATATACATACATGTGTGTATGAGTATATGTGTATGTATATATATGAATGCTCACATGTATGTGCTCACATCTCCTGTACTGGTTAGTGTTCAATAAACCTAAACTCAAGTCATCTGAGAAAAAGAAACCTTAATTGAGAGAATGTCTCCTTTAGACTTGCCTGTGGTGTGTTTTCTTGATTAATGATTGATGTGGGAGGGCCCAGCCTACTGTAGATGGTGCCATCTCTGGGCAGGTGGTCCTGGGAGATATAAGAAAGGTAGCTGAACATGAGCCTGAAAGTCAGTAAGCAGGACTCCTCCATGGCCTCTGCTTCAGCTCCGGCTTCCAGGTTCCTACCCTGCTTTAGTACCTGCCCCAGCTTCTCTTCATGACTATAAGCTATAAGATGAAATAGGCCTTTTTTCCTGAAGTTCCATTTGGTCATGGTTATTTATCACAGCAACAGAAAGCAAACTAGAATACTTCTTGATTTCACATTTACCAGTGGGAAGATCTTAACCAATTCCTGATCTTTAGCCTTCATAAACCTTCTGACCTGAGACTTCCCTGGGGCAGCACACTGGGCTATCACATACCACCAATCCTGAGATATGAGGCAGAAGTCCTGAACAGTGTGGAGATCTGGTGAAGAGCAAGCTAGTAAAACCCAACCTTGCATCGGTGGGTTTGTATTTAGAGCAGTCCAATAGTGGCCAGAACCCAAGGCATTCAATGAAAGAACTTTACCTGGGACTGACTAGCAGAAGCCTTCTCACTTTGTGCTCCAAGTTCATTCAGGGTACAGAGAGTACTGTGGATACCTCACAGTGCTCAGTCTGCTTAGCCCCACAAACATGGAACTCATAAGACATATAGGACAAGACCAGTCTCTGCCCTCAGCAACTCGACATCTTCCCAGGATGTCAACAAGAAGAGAGAAAAACCAAGCAGACAAACAGTCAAAGAGGACTGGCATTCCTCTTAATGTCTGGCCTGCCCAGCACCTCCAGCAGAAAGACAGCCTTCATCTCATCAAAGAAGTTCCAAGAAACAAAGCTAAAAATATCTCCTATGCCAGGGGCCTGCCCACGCTTGTAACGGAGGCACTCAGGAGGGTGGAACAGGAGGATTCCTGGAAACTTGATGCTAGTTAGTGAATGTGAGGCCAGACTCTGCTATACATACTAAGGCTCTGTCTCAAATATATATATTTCAAATACTAGGTACTAAAAACATACTAAGTCCCCAAGAAAATGATATTAATACTCCCAAACAACGTAGATTTCTGCACTCTAACTGAGCTTGTAAGATTTATGACTATGATGGTTTGTATATGCTCGACCCAGGGAGTGGCACTATTAGAAGGTGTGGCCCTGTTGTGGTAGGTGTGTCACTTAAGATGCTCATCCTAATTGCCTGGAAGTCAGTATTTCTCTAGTAGCCTTCAGATGAATATGTAGAACTCTCAGCTCCTCCCACATCGTGCCTGCCTGGATGCTTCCATGCTCCCACCTTGGACTGAACCTCTGAATGTGTGAGCCAGCCCCAATTAAGTGTTGTCCTTATAAGAGCAGCCTCGTCATGGTGTCTGCTCACAGCAGTAAAACCCTAAGACAATGGAGAAAATAAAATTCTAATAAAATCGCTAATTAGTAATAGCTGTAAAAGGGTGTGTTCTGCCCAGAGGAGTTTCTACACAGTTTCTGGTCCACTCCTTCCCTGTTCTCCTTTGCTTTTAAAAATAAAGAGGTAATGAGTGGGGGAAGCTCAAGTTCCTGGGCAATGGATCAAGACCACACAGCATGTGGGAGCAACGGTGGTTGGCTGAGAGCTGAGGGCTCAAGTCCTGCCCCTCTGCTGGCTGTGAACACTGAAGCACATATCAGCATTGTTCTCTGCATAAGCACAAAGGCGCACTCCCTTTTATCTTTTTAAAAATATTTTAATAGTTTTATTATTGTTAAAATATAATTACATAATTTGCCCCACCTCAATCCTCCTATGTTGCTCTTCCACAGCCTTTTATTAAATATTGTCACACATATGTGTGTGGATATGAGTGTGTGTGTGTGTGTGTGTGTGTGTGTGTGTGTGTGTGTGTGTGTGAGAGAGAGAGAGAGAGAGAGAGAGGAGGAAGAGGAAGAGGGTGAATAAATGTGTAAATGCAACCTGCTGAGTCCATTTAGTATTTCTTGTATGTATAATTGTATAATTTTTAGGTATGACCACTTGGTATTGCATAACCATGTAGGGTGCTCTTCTCTGGGGAACACTAATTCTCCCTACCTCCATAGTTTTTAATTACCCAAAGTTCTTTATCCAGGGACGGAGCCCCATGTGACATCCTCCATCCACACTGGCATGTTAACCACTGCTGTCATTGTTCACATCTTGTTTAAGCATCTACTGTTGATATTTCATAGATTTGGGTTTTTTTTTGTTGTTGGTGTTTTGTTTTTATGGTCTTAAGGAAGAGCTTGTAAAGTCATCCTAGGAAATGGCTTTGTTTTCAGGATATGTTTTCTTGTTCTGGTGTTTTCGTCTAGGGTTGTGGAGCAGGATTTCTGGAATGAAACTAAAAGGAGTATGACAACTGTGCTGGAAGCCTTTCCGGCTGGGCTGTTCTTAAAGCTGGCTCAGCAATCCAAAACTAAGTCTTGGTTTATTTGTTTGTTTGTTTGATGTTTATCTTGTTCCACACTTCACCACAAAGCAAACAACCCAATTGACGTTCTAAAATTCAGAATGGCTCCAGGTCTTCTGCCAACATACTGCTTGAAGTACCACCTTTAATTTGATCACTAGCTCATATGACCACAGTTGAGCTTCTAGAGTATAGGAGAAAATGACAGATCTACACTGACCATTCTTTAAGCGATCACAGTCACTCTATCATCAATGGCCTTTCACACACAGGGGAAAAAACAAAATAATCTCCATCTATGAACCACTCCTGTGATATCTGCAAGGATGCCAACAGTTAGTGCTACCACAACTATTGAGAGTCACACACAGAATGTCTAGTATCTATGGATTCGGGTGTCTAAACAAATGACTATAATGCACACACTAAACTCAGCAAACTGCACAAGGCTGAACATATGGTAAGGACAGACAGGGTAGAAGACAAATGCTCTAAATGAACAGCTGTATCCAGGAGAACCTCTGTATTTGGGAGAACCGCTGTACCCAGAACAGCTGTATTCAGGAGAACAGCTGTATTCATAAATACAGCTGTATAGCAGGAAAAGCTTCTGTTGTTCTATATCACAGCAGGATAATTACGGCACTCGGCCATTAACTAGCTAGCTCTTTTAAAAGAGCTAGCAGAGAGAACTTTGAATGTTTCTGACACAAGGATAATAATGATGTCTGAGAGAGGCATCAATCACTCTGGTGTGACCATCTGGAACTACTATGCATGTATCAAAATGTTACACTGTTCCCCCAAAATATGCAAGAATGTGAGACAAAAATTACAATGTGTTTTAAAAAGAGATAAATATACTATACGGGAAGAAGATGGACTATAAGGCAATCTAAGAACTTGAGATAGAATACCTAACAGGGAGCTTCTGGCAGACAGAGAAACCTGAGTGCTCTAATTGTGGAATGTAATCTGAATATTCAACTCTGTGCATATCAGCTAGTGGAAATGTCCCTTTCAAAGACTGAGTGTCTAACTGTTCCAAGTATTATTGCACTGATATTTCCTTAGAACTGAAACATACCCTTCCAAGGAGAAGAGTTCAGACTTGGAAAGCTAATGAAATTTCTGAGACTCAGGAAGTTCAGAAAAATTTTAAAGCCCCACACCATTGTCACTGTGCAAGCAGGAAACACTTTCTGGGGAGAGGAAATGCTTCTTCAGCAAGGGTAGCTGCAGGTCGGACAGGGAGCTTCAGAGATGCAGGTTAGTTGCCCCCATGACAGCCTGAGCTTTGATCAGATGTCTTTGGGCTGGAGAGTTTTTGTCAGAGTCACTTGGGAAGAGGAAAATGCAATTGATTAATTGCTTCAATCAGATTGGCCTATGAGCATGTCTGATGATGTTTTAATTGCCAATTGATATATGAGGGCCCAGCTCACTGTAGGTGGCACCCTTCCTAGGCAGGAGGGTCTGGGCTATTTAAGAAAAGTATCCTAGCAAGCCAAAGGAAGCAAGCCAGTAAACAGCATTCCTCCATAGTCTCTGCCTTGAGTTCCTGCCTTGGCTTTACTCAATATAAGCTATTGCCAACATAAACCCTTTCCTCCCCAAGTTGCTTTTGGTCATGTGACCAAACATCACAATGACCAAATGTGAACAAGGTACCCCTCACCCACACTTCTGTAAGCAAACCCAATAAAGTAACAGGATCAATAAGATACACTTGGGTTAAATTTTTTCTTTGACAGTAGTGTATGCTCTATCTGTCATGAACAGGTGTTTATTCACATGTCTCCAAGGAAAGTCACACAATAATTGTAAAATAACATTGAAATGATATGATGACTAAAATCAATGTGTTATCCTAGATTGAACAGCAGTCTAGAGGTTAAGACATAAATTAGTAACTGGAGATTTTTGAAATATATAATATTATATTAATATCAATATCCTTGGTATATAACTATGATTATATGATTATATAAAACATTAATATTTAGGATATCTAGGTAAAGAATGTTCTGGAATTCTTTGTAATAGTTAAGTCTCAAAAGATTTTAAAATAAAAACAATTCTAACTCTTTAATGAGCTATGGAAAACATACATACACACAGAACCATAAGTTCCAATGACTTCTTGATTTGTCAGCGTGCCATAGTCCAGATGTATGAAGGAAAACAGGGGACTGTCATATGAGCCTGAATATGAACTGAAATGAAGAACTGGTGACAGAAACCCTTGGAGTCACAGTGTCATTCATGTTGGCCCCTCTAAAATGTCTGGGCACTAGTTAGCCTAAGCCAAAAACCTGAAGGAAGGCTTTATGGAGCTTACAAACTGGGTATAAAGCCGACAAAACAGCAGTGAACTGAACAGCAGCAGACGAGATGCAGATGCAGATACTGATGGCATCTTCAATGTCTTGTAGTGAATGGAACTCCAGGTGGAAACGCTGACTGATCACATCAAGCGTGGGGTGTTAGGAACTGAGAGTTCTAGTCATGAGGCCCCATGGCAATGGTAGCTCCCTGAGGAGGAGCTACTTTCTCTTTCTCCTGGAAGGTTTAAAGGACTCCAGCAGACCTTGGGACACCCTAGCAGAATGTTGACTGCTGCCACAGCACACAGGAGCAGGTGACCCACAGGTCTCATTTCGGATCCTGTAGCCGATGCTAGGAGAAGTACATCTCAGGCAACATACAAGACGTGCCCATCTGGCTGCAATACCTCTCATTTATGGTTCCAAACCTGAACAGCAGGAGGGGATGCTAGGAGACAGAGATAGTCAGAGAAATAAATAGGAGAGCCTGATCAGCCAAGGAGAGGCCAATGGAAAAGCTAGGACTGTGTCCTGGGATTTGAAGGCAGAGCTGAGAAAACTGATGAGTGTGTCATCTCTAGGTCAGAGGAAAAGGAATTACACTACTTTATATAGCATGAATCAAACTTCATGTTTACATAGCATTAAAGTATGAATCATGCTACAGTAAGGGACCAATTTGGCAATAATATGAGGAATAATCTGGCAATATCTATTAAAATAAATATATACAATCCAGCCTAGCAATTCCACTTGATGTGTATCCTACCAAAAAGTGGTGAAATAAGTAATCACTGAAATGTCCATAGGGAGTCATTATCTTGTTGTTTATAATAATAAAAATCTGAAAAAAGAAACAAGCTTGAATATCAAAAACAGCTAAAGGTTTACTAAAGTAATTGAACTAAAATCTTAATAGAGCTTTGGGGAGAAAAACCCTATACAACAGAGCACAAGTTATATGACCAGGAAAGGGGATATGATGGGGAAGGAGGTTTAGGTGGGAAGAAGGGTAAGAGGGTAGGTGAGTGAGAGAGAGTGGGAGGGAAGACGGGGATGTAGGAGGGTAAGAAAAGGAGGAAGTGGGGGAAAGGGATAACTAACACCAAGGAAGACGAAAAAGCAATACTTAAACCTACCATTTTATAAGCTGTGTGTGTGTGTGTGTGTGTGTGTGTGTGTGTGTGTGTACGTACATATATACACACAGAAGACTATGCTCATCCTAAAAGCCATAGGTTACCAACTATAACACCTTAGAGCCAGGTGTGTGATAACTCCCTTACAGTTGCTAGTCAGAGATGCCCCACGACATCCAAAAAAATACAGACTACTACTACTGCTCTTGGTTGTCGATCAGCACTTGGTGGTAGGACCCTATTGGTGAACACACCACGAACACTGATCACAGGACATAGAAAAAATCAAGTCACTACTGAGCAGGAAGCTCCCTCCTTGCTGACTAATTTTCATAGTACTAAGTACTGGATTTCAGTACATAGTACTGAAAGATGCTGTGTAGTCTGCTGGGGGGCGGGGGAAGAGACATCAATAGTCTTACTCACCTGTGAGCCCAGTAAACTGCACTAATGACTGGCATGGCAAGATATGTCCATGCCTGTGATAATGTCAAGGACGTTACAGGAGCAACCAATTTCTTTCTGATTGGATTTAAGACCCACTCTACAAAAGTACAATCCCACACGCCTTTAAGCCCATCCCTTGGGAGCTCTGGGTTCAAGGTCAACCTGATCTACATAAAGAGTTCAAGGACAGTCAGGGATATCCAGACACTTTATCTCAAAAAGAGAAATAGAAAAAGGGCAAAGTATGTTCTGTAGCTCACTCTTTCAAACCTTTAGACATGAGCATAAGATGCATGGCAACAGCCTGTGAATCCTGGGGATTTTGAAGGACCATAAGCTAGGGCTTTAACAGAGCAGTGAAAGACATCACACAACTAAAAAACTAAAACTAAAATACGGAATGTCTTTAAAATGGACATAAGATAGAACAGTTCTGTCTTTTATGGGTGGAATCGTTTTCCTTAGTCTCCAAGTTGCCATAACAGGGAGCTCACTCTATTTAAGAAGTCAACTGCGGCTCTCTAATAACTCTGCCTTGTGTGTGCTGGAGTACAGGCAGCACATAGCTGGAAGCTGGGGAACCTGTATTACCTCCCCAAGATCACAAACTTCCCAGCCTTCATAAGCAGCATCCCCTTTTCTGCAAATAAGGTAGGGACTTCTGCCTACATATGGGCCTCTTTCTGCCTCACAGCTATGAGGAAGAGCCACATAGAATTACCAAAACCTAGCTATGTTTATTATAGAAATGGCTATTTCATATGTTTAAACTTAATGTACTGATTTATACATAATCATAGGTGCCATGCTACCTACTCCTCACCTTCTAAACTAATGTACTATCAATTCTGTCACCTACCAATCTTCAAATATTCTGGCTATACAGATATCAAAGTGTATGTGTGTGTGTGTGTGTTGTGTGTATGTGTGTGCGCGCACACGCGCGCGCGTGTATGTGTGTTGTTTCATTTATTTCACATGTATGAGTGTTCTGCCTGCATTTATGACGGTATACTGTGTGCTTGCCTGGAGAAGTCAAAAGAGGGTATCAGAACTCCTGAAACTGGAGTTAACACATTTTTTGAGCTACCATGTGGGTGCTAGAAATCAAACCAAGGTCTACCGTAAGAACATTTTCTCTTAGCCTCAGAGCTTTATCTCCGACTGAAGTAGAAATATTATTAATTAAAGAATCTTTGAGATGTGAAAGAGAACTAATACCTCTACACAAGGACACACTGAAAGCAGCTTCAGACATAGGTCACTGATGATAGTCAAGAGAATATATGAGAATACAATCTTTAGGGGTAGAGCCAAGCTCCCTGGTTCTAGCAAACCTTGTGATTCCCAGTGACATCCTGAGCCACCTTTCCATAGAAAATTACTTCAGACATGATGGTGCAATTGTAGTGACTCTAAACTACTTGCTTTAAGACCCTCGTCCTAACTGTCTGGAAACCAGTCTTCCTCTAATGGCCTTCAGATGAAGATGTAGAACTCTCAGTTTCTCCTGCACTATGCCTGTCTGGACACTGCCATACTTGCACTTTGATGATAATGGACTGAACCTCTGAACCTGTAAGTCAACCTCAATTAAATGTTGTCCTTATAAGAGTTGCTTTGGTCATCATGTCTGTTCACAGCATGACAATGGAAAACGGCAAAATTAGTCACAAGTGTCCTATGACTTTTTTATTCAATTTCCCCCATGGCAGTACCTATTGTAACTACGACAGTATTAGATCCAGAAAGTTATTATTAGTCGCATAGTCTAAGTTAGATTACATACGCCATTCATAATTTACCAGATCTCATATACACTTTTTGGTGATTGTGTGCTTGTGTATATGTTAAGCTATATAGTAGCAGACACATACATTTTGATGTAGTTTCATAGAAGTTCTAGTCATGATTCAGAACTGTGCTTGCCCCTCTGTTCCTAACCTCGGTGTCCCCATCCCCTGGGAACTGTGGCTTTATTCTACATTTCTCTGTCACTTCAAGCATGTTACAGGATGGAAGCATGCACTATATATACATTCCCAGACTTGTTCTCTTAACTGGCCTAACACTGAGGTACAGACAGTTGGTGGAGGGGTATCATGAGTCTGTTTCTCTCTACAGCAAGATAGAGAGATCTGTCCACTCTACAGATGTAGCAGCTTTTATATCTGCTTATCCTACCTAGAAAAGGACTTGGGTTGTTTCCAGTTTGGAACTATCATGAGCAAAGTTGCTACCAAAATATGTGTATAGATTTATGTGTCACATTTTCCTATCTCTAGAAAAAGTGTCCCAGAGCAATGGGAGGGTCCTATGGCAAGGTCATACTCGGTTCATTAATATATTAGAAGCTGCCATTAACTTTCCAAAGTAGCTGTGCGCTCCTAACAGCAATGTATAAGTAGATCTACTTCTTATAGGTCCTCACAGTCATTCCTTGTTTTTACTACTGTAAACATAAATCTTCCATATAGGGGGTTGCATTGACAGTACACTGTGGTTTTCTATTCTATTTTTGGACATTATAATATAATTAAATTATCATGTCTCCCTTCCTTTTCCTCCCCCCAAACCCTCCCATATACTTCTCTCCTTCCTTCTTTAAAACTGATGGATTCTTTTCCCATTAATTGTTGTTATATGCACATTCCTAACACATAAATACAACTTGCCCACTCTGTTTAATGTTACTTATACGCATGTTTTTAGGGCGAACTAGTTGGTATTGAATAATGGTGCTGGATAGTTTTATGTCAACTTGACACAAGCTAGCCATCTGAGAGAAGAGAACAGCAATTAAGAAAATACCTCCATAAGATCGGGTTGTAGGCAAGCCTGTAAGGCATTTTTTTAAAAAAAATTAGTGATTGAGAGAGAAGGGCTAAGTTCATTTTGGGTGGTGCCATCTGTGGTAGTCTGAATGAAAATGGCCCCCATACAGTCATAGGGAGTGGCACTATTAGGAGGTGTGCAGCCTTGTGGGAGTTGGTGTGGTTTTGTTGGAGGCAGCGAGTCATTAGGAGGATGGGCTTTGAGGTTTCAGAAGCTCAAGCCAGGCCTAGTGACTCACTGTCTCTTCCTGCTGCCTGCCAATTCAGATACAGAACTTTCATCCTCTTCTCCAGCATCGTGTCTACCTGCATGACAATAATGGACTAAGCCTCTGAACTGTAAGCCAGTCCCAACTAAATGTTTTCCTTTATAAGAGCTGCCATGGTCATGATGTCTCGTCACAGCAGTAAAATCCTAAGACACCATCCCTGGGCTGGTGGTCCTGGGTGCTATAAGAAAGCAGGCTGAGCATGCCATGAGGAGCAAGCCAGTAAGCAGTACCCCTCCATAGCTTCTGCATCAGCTCCTGCCTCCAGGTTCCAGACATGCTTGAGTTCCTGTCCTAACTTCCTTAAGGATGGACTAAAATGTGTAAGTGCAAGTGTCAATAATCCCTTTCCTCACAAACTTGCTGTTAGTCATAGTGTTTCATCGTAGCAAGTGACCCTAAATAGGACAATGACCAATTGGAGTGCTCTTCCCTAGGGAAGATTTCCTCCTGCTCTCAGCAGTCCTGAGTTGCTTATAGTTCTCTATGTAGGGTTGCAGTCTCCTGGGCTTTCCTCCATCCACTTCAGCATGAATACCATGGTCATCCTTGTTCAGCTCATGCTTAGCTAGTTATGCTGGTAAGATTTTCTGGGTGAAGCTTCTGACGTTCATAGGACACCCAATCTCATAGCAACCTCCCTGGTCCTCTGGCTCTTACAGTCTTTCCACCCCTCTTCTGCAATGATCCCTGTGCCTTAGGTACAAGAATTATATTGTAGATCTATCAGTTGGGACTGGGTGCCACAATTCTGTAATTTTGATTGATTGTGGTTTTCTGTAATGATCTCCACACACCAAGGTTTTAATTTGCATTTCCCTAATGGGTAATGATATGGAACATCTTTATGAAGTTTCTATAACTTTAAGAGTTATTGTGTTTTTATTTATATGTATGCAGTGCATTCAGGTTCCTGTAGAGACCAGAAGAGGGCATCAGATGCCCATAGCTAGCCTTCCAGACAGTTGTGAGGTCCCTGCGATAGGTGGTAGGAACCAAATCCAGGTCCTCTACAAGAGCAGCGGGTGCCCTTGACTTCAGGACCTATAAGTTTATTCTAAAGCAGCAATTTGTGTCTTCTGTCTGTATCCTAATTGGGTGTTTAACTCTTTTAAGAGTTCTTTTTATATCTTCAGAATCGGGTCCTTTATCAGAAAACTGCCTGGCAAATATTTTAATCTAGAGATTTCTCTTTCCTTCTTCTCAACAGGATCATGAGTATACAAAAACAAAAGTTTCAAATTTGCTGAAGAAAGAGTTTTTCCTTTTTTTCTCCCCTAAATTTTAGGGACCATATTTTTGGGTGTCATGTTGAAAAATTCACATAGCCCAGTATCAAAACATATTTTATCTTAGTCTTCTAAAAATCTTATAGTTTTATATTTCATACAGAAATCTATGATTCACTTTGAAATCAATTCATATGTAAAATATAAAATTTAAGTTGAGGTTCCTGGTTTTGTCTATGGTGCCTACTACTTTGAAAAGTAACATTTGTGGGGTTTTTGTTGATTCAAAAAAAAAAAAGAGCAAGCTTTTTCCTTTATTGAATTGCTTTGCACTTCTGTCTAAAATCAATTGTGCATGTCTGTGGAAGTCTATTTCTGGGTTCTTTATTCTCTTCCATTGATCTAGGTGTCTATCCTCTATCAATACAATGTCTTGATTATTGTCACTATAAAGGAAGTCTTAAAATGGAGTGGAATAAATCATCTTACTTTATTCCCTCTTCTTACATTGCTTTAGCTCCTCTTTTCTGCACCTTTATTTATAAATTTTAGAGAGAATTCGCCGCAGTCTTGACAGGAATTGCATTATATCTACAGATCTGTTTGGAGAGAGCTGAGTCCTTTACAACCTGACTCCCCTGATATGTGGGTGCAATATGCCTCTCCATTTTTTTGGCTCTGCTTTTATGACACTCTCCAGTGCTAACTTAGATCTGTGCCTAGGCATTATTTAGGGGGTTGATGTAATAATGTGTTTGTAAGTTTGGATACCATTTGCTTATTGCTAGTTATAGAAGTATAACAATGGGGTAGGGAAAGAATCTAATACCCTCTCAGAGACCTTACCATCTAATTCCTAGTACTTATTGGAGGGGGGTTGTTTGTTTGTTTGTTTGGGGATACTAGGTAATTCCTAAATAGATAATCATGTTATATGAAAATATCATGATTTTACATCTTTCCTTCTAATATATCAGTCTTTTGTATTATTTTCTTGTTCTCATACACCAGCTGGGACTCCTGGTACTCAGCTGAATGAATGGTGAGAGTCTGTGTCCATCCCAGTTTTGGTGAAAAGCACCTCATCTTTTATGCTAAGTGTGACATTAGTGATGCACGTGTGATCAAGTAGTGAAGATCAGGCTCTCTGAAGAGAAGGGTTAGTAGAAGATGGGTCTCAGAGTAAAGAAACAACTTCTTTTCCCAATCTCAAGTCCACTCTCCTCTGCCATGCAGCAATGACTTTTCTCCAGAGGATGCCAACATTCATCCTTAGTGATGATGATGGGTTTTAGTGAGTGTGTCAAGACTAGTCACTTCATCTACTACATTCTCTGGACAAAGCTCCTACTTAATAAAATTCAAACATGGAATTCCTTTGAAGTTATTTTGCAAAGAATCTCTTACCAATGTATGTATAGTCCAAAAGTTTAACTCACATGCAACTTGTTTCTTTTTTAAGCAAAATCTCACTGAAAAACAGCTGTACTCATTCACTGGTATCCTGCTTTTGACTACTTTTGAACAAATATGGGAAACTTCAGTAACTATAGCAGCCACTATGTGGCCCACGGAGTCTGAAATACTATCTGATCAGTTTTACAAATTTTACTGGCACAAATTCCTAATAATAAGATGTACGGATTAGGAATACAGGCCAGTGGTACACTTATATAGGATGCTCAAGGCCCTGGGCTCAAACTCCAATAACACACACACACACACACACACACACACACACACACGGAAATTGGAGGCAAACCTGAACCACACAGTGAGAACATCTCAGAAAAGGTGACGAAGATGAAGATGATGGTATAATTATGATTGATTATGATATATGTCTAGATATCCACCTAGAATAGTTAAGAAGCCTCTTGCTGTATGTGGAAAGAATACATTAGAAAATAAAGCTAGCAGAAAAGCAGCCAGCTCTGAACATTATGTAACTGATTCAAATGGGCCAAAAAATACTACACTGTGGGGTTTTCAGTTACACCATCGAACAAACACAGCTTTTTCTCAAGCAAGTTTGAACAGGGCCCCCTTCATTTGAATTGAAAGATCTCATTGATATGTGGATAAAATCCATAATGTTTAATGCTAAAATACAGCTCCAACTTCTTCTATCACATACCCATCAATACCATGGAAATATTCAACATATCTTTAAGACAGACTGACTATAGGCTGAAAACTGTGATTTATGTAGTAATTAACATGTTACAAAATCAACTAAGCTAGGATTTATTTAGATACCACCCAAGTCATCCTAAAGTGCTACTGAACAATGAAGGAACAAAAAAGAAAAGAAACTAAAATTCCCCAGCACCACCCCTAAAAACATCATAATACAGAGTAATATTCTAAGCCAGTAGGTGCCCAAATTTATATCTCCCTGACATAAGAAAGTCTCTCAATATTAGTGAATTACTCTAAGATCAGCTTATGGAAAAGCCAACCACACAAAGCCAAAACTCCCAAGGGGACATATTTAACTAATTAGGGAGGAGGTGATTAAAATGGAACTGCTAATTGCCTACTATGTTCTAAGCAGTGGGAGACAAAATTACACCTCATGTTACTGTCAATTACACGGTCCTCATTTGTCTGTATTTATCTTTCCCTTTAGGATGCTGAAAAGCACACAGAGGTATAGTTTCCAGCACAAGGTATACATTCCTCTGTGACAACAGGTTTATAGAATGTTTAGAGACAGAATTATCTCTTGTTTAGGCTTATTATTAATGTGTACATTCTGGAATAAAAGATGCTTCTCTTTTACTCCAGATGAAAGAGTACTTTCATCTGCAGAGGTCAGGTGTGAGCCTATGGGAAGACTGAAGTGGTTAGGAAGAGGCCAACTATACGCAGTGCAGAACAAATATCAAGTGGCAGGGAGGAGTAGAAGGAAGAGGGGGCTTAAAATGGCGGGAAAGCAGTACCAGAAGCTGAGCTGGAGCAGTGAGGAATGAGAGTTTCGCTGTTTTATTTTGGTTCTGTTTCGTTTTGTTTTTAGAACTCATACCAATAATATCATGAAATGACAGGAGTTCTGGAAGCTCCTATTCTGTGAGTTTTGGGGAGTCATTGAAGAGAGCCAGAAAAAGTAAGTAATGCAAAAGTAACTGAGCATGAACCTTTAGGAGACAGTCTGAAAATATATCTCTGTTAAAGATGAACCTAAATACATCTAGAGATAGACCTGAGCCGTGTCACTCTGGGGAACCTGCCAGCCATTCACAACACCATCTCTCCCCTTCTTCCCTGGAGAGCGCTACGCACTGACTGGCAGGGCCAATGGCTACCTACCTGCAGCTAGATTCCCTCCTTCTCATCTGAGGGCAGATACGGCCACATCGTGTTTACTAATAGAAGTAGCATGTGACCTCTAAGTTCTTCACACTACTTTCCCAGGATGTTTCCAACTCCATTTCCAAGCTGGAGCAGGGGAATGACAGAACCCAGAACACCATGGGTTAGGGGACCAGAGCAGTCATGCTGGGTGAGAGCCCAGGTGAGAGCTCTGACAGCCACACCCACTTCTCTCCACATGTGCTACTACACTGTGTGTCTTCACTGGATAGCATCCTGGCATGTTCTCTATAAAGACAGCCAGTTATTATCTGTAAGGCTTACAGTGAGTTATTTAACCTTCATAAACGTGTTTTCTCGTCTATAAAATGAATCACAACACCTATTTCCTAAAACAGCAGGGAATAAGTAGGTTTTAAGATGCTAAATCGATAAAACACACACACACACACACACACACACACACGGTTCTCAGTTGGGCTTGTTTCTTTGGATAACAATATATATAGGGAAAATTGAGGCTCTCTTATCTTTTGGCCCAAGAAAGGAATTCAGATTAAACCGTTGTTTCATTATACTTCACCCAATTCAGCGTCATCTTTAAGTAGTTGCTTAAATGTATATCTATATTACTACAGGTCATACACATACTGGTTTGTGTATGTTGACTAGATCAAGTCCTGTGTTTTTATAACATACAGATGGGTAGAACCGCACGTTCATCTATTTGGCCGCATCATCCCACCAGCATGGGCTAGGAAAGAGCCACAAAGGAACTGAGACCATGTCCAAGGGACAATGGCTTGATTCACAGTGTTCTCTAGCCAGCAGACGCCATGATCTGCCTTTGTAGGAACACATTTCCCCCTTTGGATCATGCCTTTATCCATGTAGAGTCTTTTTATCTTTTATGATGGAACATAGCTATACTCAGGATTTTTTGTGACCTTTTAATACTGTAAAACTCTAGTTGAGATTCTCAGCATCAAGATAAAAAGACCTGCTCTGGGACTTACCCCAGAGCTCTCAGATGGCTTTTACATGTCACACGTTGCATAACAACCACAAGATCACATAACCCTGCTGAGGCCAGCATCTCTGAAATGGGAACAGAGATCACGTCGCCAGGCTTAACTGCTTCCATCTACCATGATAATGTCCCGCTGCTTACCATGAGGTGTGAATCACCATTGCAGTGGGAAACCTAACCAGATGACAGTGATAAAGATACTCTACCACCTATGTAGACTTTTACAACTCTACATCCCATTAAAAGCGGCCAGGGCCTCACGCTCTGCAGCCTACTTTATGAAGGCAATGTATGGTCAATAGCCATCCAGTAATCCAGACCACTCTTCCTCTTTAAGAGGCCCAGGAACAATATGCCTGAGTCTATAAAGGGGGAAACCTGCTGTACCATCACACAGAACTTCTACCTTAAGAGCCAAGGCCAAAACTTGGGAGCTACATATACACAAAAGCAACTGTAGTATCTACAAACATCAATCTATGAATAAAAAAAATGCCTCTGGGACATTGGTTTCAAAGACTCAAGGCTTTGGAGCAGTAGCAAAACCCTCTCAGTAGGGAAGCAGCCCACTGCTGGGGTCTTCATTGTTCCACTTCCCTGAATTGTTACTTACAGGTTCCCGGCCATCCATAGCTTCCATCCAGAGCCTCCGGTCCTCTTCTGACAATGCCTGCATGGTGATAACCCCTGGCCTACAGAGAGAGGAGAGACACAGACGTGACCACAGTGTCCCACAAAGAGATACTGGCGACATTCTTAAATGTTTTCTTAAGAATATTTAAGACTTACCCACTTATCAGTGTGAGAGGACACTGAAGACACTACATGAAGAGAGGCACATCCCTCTGCTCCTGTTAGCCACCCTCCCACCTCAGAAAACAAAACCACCTCCTCACATCTTTTTCAATATGCCTGTCTCTCTCAAGAGCTGGAGGTAAAGGACAAGAATTATTAACTACCTGGTTCCCTTACAGCTTGATTGGTCCATGAGTGACCCATTTGCTTAACGGGGTGCTTTGTATAAGGAGGGAATGCAGTATTTTCTAAAGTGAATTGCTTGACTGTGGATAAAGAGAGATATACCCATATTGAAAACTTCATATTTCTTAGCATCAAATCCAATGCCTTCTAAACTGCTTTTGTCACCAAATTTATGGAGTAAATTGGCTTTGTAATTACAATTAGATTAAATGTATGTAAATTGTTTTAATGACTACCCACATGCCAGAAGCCCAGTGCCATTCACTTTGCAAGCTCTCCTAGAAGTCTACTTGCTATCCACAATGAGCACAACCTCTCCAGACAGTTCACACAGCATCAAACCCTGCTTCTTTTAAAAATGGCGCTCCTCACAGAAAAGGTTGGGCAATGAAATGACTTGAGGAAAATGTCACACACTCCTCAAGGCAGAGTTTCTTTAGTCAGTGTTGGTCCCATGTTGCCCACAAACTATTTTCCCTCCAAACATATGTGCATTCTGATGAAACAACTTAATGTCTATTAAACTGATATAGAGCACAGTAACCCTCAAAAGTCCCAGCACTGGTGGATCCCACCTCTAACTAAGGAGTTGCTGGCACTCCCGCGCCCCAGGATATGACCCGATAGCCTGCCCATGTTCTAGTGGTCGGCCACTAGACTCAGCAGGCTTAGAAAGTCTCCATGAAGTTGTCAGAGAGAAGTAATGGGGGAGGGGGGTGGACATGAACAGGAACAGAGAGGAGGGAAGGCTCCAAGAGTGAATTTAATAAAAACATGTTTTTGTACATGTACAAAATCCTCAAACAATAAATTAAATACATTTTTTAAGTTTAAGAATAACTTTTTTAAACCCTCATCTTCAAAGCTTGGGAAATCCTGGAAGAGAGGAAGAGAGATCAACTGATCAAGAACTAAAGTCCAGTTGCCTTTGTGACCACATGCTCTCAGTGTAGTATCAAAAGCCTAGGACCAAGACAGCAAGCATCTTGCCAATCTCTAGCATCTCTGGTCACTGACTGCTTCCACTGTTCAATCAATAGGACAGGTGCCCATATATGTTTCAACACACAGCTGTGTCTTTTCACCACTGTCCCTCAGTGCCTTCCGTCTACACTTTCAAAGTAACGATGAAATCACCAGGGTCAGGGATGCAAGGAGCATGGAGTGAAGGAGAAAGGAGAGAAAGGGAGGAGAGGAGATGTCCCCACAAGTCTCCCTCCACTGAGGCAGGCAGAAGGGGAGAGAATACAAGGTTTAGAGTAGGCAGGAGTGTTGAGGACTGATTCCTGAGAAAGAGGTCACTTCTTGAAGCCACACTGGGCATCAGCACCGTAGGAGAAAGGTGAGTCCAGGACAGACTAACTTTCACAGCATCTGCTAGGGCCCTCCCCCTCTTCTCACACTCAAATGACCATTTCTGTCCAGCGGCCCCTTTGGATGTGTCCAACTCCCCATGTACCTACAGACCGTTCACAGCTGTGCTTCCACAGAACCGAGCCTGTGGCCTGGAGACAGAGCAGATTTCATGTTCCCTTCCCACCTTTCAAAACCAAGCACAAGGTGCTCTGAAATCAAAAGTCTGAGAACCTACAGCCTTTTGCAAAGTCCACAAGCCCCAGCTTCCCTTCTCCAATGCTACCCTACTATTTCTTATTTGTTTGTTTTGCCTTCTTTGCTAGCACCACCTGTTTGAGTCAAGCAATCCATATTTATAATATATATATGTATATAGGTTCCCAATCCGACTCCACCCTACTGAGACTGAACTTCTGGGCTGGACGTGGGAAATCAGATGGTGTAGGCTCCCAGGACTCAAACTGGGTGACCTTAGCCGAAATGCCTGTCAGTGAGGAGATGGAACCTGAAGAGACCACCTCCAGTAGTTAAACAGGGCCCTTAGTGGAGGGATGGGGACAACAATTCACCTTCAAAATTTTTGACCCAAAATTGTTCCTGTCTAAAAGAAATGCAGGGACAATGAAGGAGCAGAGACTGAAGGAATGGTCGACCAATGACCAGTTCAGTTTTGGATTCATCACATGGGCAGGTACCAAATCCTGACACTATTACTAATGCTATGTTGTGCTTGCAAACAGAGCGTGTCTGTCCTCTGAGAGGTTCTACCAGCAGCTGACTGAAACAGACGTAGATACTTACAGCCAAGCATTGGACTGAGGTCGGGGACCTCTACGGAAGAGTTAGGGGAAGGAATGAAGGAACTGAAGGGGATGACAACCCCATAGGAAGACCAACAGTATCAACTAACCTGGACCCCAGGGATCTCCCAGAGACTAAGTCACCAACCAAAAAGTATACATGGACTCCCCGGGCACACATAGCAGAGTACTTGTCTGGTCTCTATTGGAAAGGATGTACCTAATCCTGTAGAGACTGGATGCCCCAGGGAAGGCGGGGCGGGGACACCCTCTCAGAGGCAAAGTGGGGGAGAGGGAAGAACTCTGGGAGGGAGAACTAGGAAGGATGACAACATTGGGATTTAAATAAATAAAATAATTAATTAAAAAATTAAAACTGTAGATTCCCAATCCAACCCCACCCTACTGAAACTAATCTTCTGGGCTAGGCCTGGAACCAGAGCTAAAGTCCATAAAGAGGAGTGATGATGCTGTACGTATGTGTGAGGAGTGATGGTGCTGTACGTATGTGTGAGGAGTGATGGTGCTGTGCGTATGTGTGAAGAGTGATGGTGCTGTGCGTATGTGTGAGGAGTGATGGTGCTGTGCGTATGTGTGAGGAGTGATGGTGCTGTACGTATGTGTGAGGAGTGATGGTGCTGTACGTATGTGTGAGGAGTGATGGTGCTGTACGTATGTGTGAGGAGTGATGGTGCTATACGTATGCGTGAGGAGTGATGGTGCTGTGCGTATGCGTGAGGAGTGATGGTGCTGTGCGTATGCGTGAGGAGTGATGGTGCTGTGCGTATGCGTGAGGAGTGATGGTGCTGTGCGTATGCGTGAGGAGTGATGGTGCTGTGCGTATGTGTCAGGAGTGATGGTGCTGTACGTATGTGTGAGGAGTGATGGTGCTGTACGTATGTGTGAGGAGTGATGGTGCTGTACGTATGTGTGAAGAGTGGTGGTGCTGTACGTATGTGTCAGGAGTGATGGTGCTGTACGTATGTGTGAGGAGTGATGGTGCTGTACGTATGTGTGAGGAGTGATGGTGCTGTACGTATGTGTGAAGAGTGGTGGTGCTGTACGTATGTGTCAGGAGTGATGGTGCTGTACGTATGTGTGAGGAGTGATGATGCTGTACGTATGTGTGAGGAGTGATGATGCTGTACGTATGTGTGAGGAGTGATGATGCTGTACGTATGTGTGAGGAGTGATGGTGCTGTACGTATGTGTGAGGAGTGATGATGCTGTACGTATGTGTGAGGAGTGATGATGCCGTACGTATGTGTGAGGAGTGATGGTGCTGTACGTATGTGTGAGGAGTGATGGTGCTGTACGTATGTGTGACTATGCCTAAGGCCCATGCCCTGAACCACCTCCACCACCCTTGCTCCTGGGTTCTCTGCACTAGAGGTATTAACACCCTCCTCTCTAGGCTGGGAGTCAAGCAGCCAACATAACTCCAGTCCCCTTCCTGCAAGAAAACATTTGTAGACACAAGAGCTGCCCAAAAATTGAGAGTGCAGAGAAGTCACATCAACTTCATGGCCTATGGCATGATATTTCCACCCAAAGCCACCAGCACAGTATACTACCTGCTGTGATAAGCACTCAATAAGTAAGTCCTCACGCTTAGACAGGAGGTAAATGCATTCTCACTACTCCTATTTAAAAGACAAGAAAACGCTATCTTTTTTCCGCTGGATGGTTTTAGCTCCTTTGTCAAAGATCAAGTGACCATAGGAGTGTGGATTCATTTCTGGGTCTTCAATTCTGTTCCATTGATCTACATGTCTGTTACTGTACCAATACCATGCGGTTTTTAACACTATTGCTCTGTAGTACAGCTTGAGGTCCGGGATACTGATTCCCCCAGAGGTTCTTTTACTCTTGAGAATAGTTTTAGCTATTCTGGGTTTTCTGTTATTCCAGATGAATTTTTGAATTGCTCTTTCTAACTCTATGAAGAATTGAGTTGGGATTTTGATGGGGATTGCATTGAATCTGTGTATTACTTTTGGTAAGATGCTCATTTTTACTATATTAATCCTGCCAATCCATGAGCATGGCAGATTTTTCCATCTTCTGAGGTCTTCTTCAATTTCTTTCTTCAGAGACTTGAAGTTCTTGTCATACAGATCTTTCACTTGTTTGGTTAGAGTCACGCCAAGATACTTAATATGGTTTGTGGCTATCGTGAAGGGTATTATTTCTCTTACTTCTTTCTCAGCCTGCTTATCCTTTGAGTATAGGAAGGCTTCTGACTTGCTTGAGTTGATTTTATATCCGGCCACTTTGCTGAAGTCGTTTATCAGCTGTAGGAGTTCTCTGGTGGAGTTCTTTGGGTCGCTTATGTATACTATCATATCGTCTGCAAATAGTGATAGTTTGACTTCTTCCTTTCCAATTTGTATCCCTTTGACCTCTTTTTGTTGTCTAATTGCTCTAGCTAGAACTTCAAGTACTATATTGAAAAGATATGGAGAGAGAGGGCAGCCTTGTCTAGTCCCTGATTTTAGTGGGATTGCTTCAAGTTTCTCTCCATTTAGATTGATGCTGGCTACCGGTTTGCTGTAAATTGCTTTTACTATGTTTAGATATGGGCCTTGAATTCCTGATCTTTCCAAGACCTTTAGCATGAAAGGATGCTGAATTTTGTCAAATGCTTTCTCAGCATCTAATGAGATGACCATGTGGTTTTTTTTTCTTTGAGATTGTTTATGTAGTGGATTACATTGAAGGATTTCCTTATATTGAACCATCCCTGCATCCCAGGGATGAAGCCTACTTGATCGTGGTGAATGATCGTTTTGATGTGTTCTTGGATTCGGTTGGCAAGAATTTTATTGAGTATTTTTGCATCGATATTCATAAGAGAGATTGGCCTGAGATTCTCTTTCTTTGTCGGATCTTTGTGTGCTTTTGGTATTAGTGTAATTGTGGCTTCATAGAACGAGTTGGGTAGTGTTCCTTCTGTTTCTATTTTGTGGAACAGTTTGAAGAGTATTGGTGATAGCCTTTTCAACAAATGGTGCTGGCTCAGCTGGAGGTCAACATGCAGAAGAATGCAAATTGACCCATCCTTATCTCCTTGCACTAAGCTCAATTCTAAGTGGATCAAAGATCTCCACATAAAACCAGACACACTGAAACTAATAGAAGGGAAACTAGGGAAGAACCTTGAACATATGGGCACAGGGGAGAATTTCCTGAACAGAACTCCAATAGCTTATGCTCTAAGATCAAGAATAGACAAATGGGACCTCATTAAATTACAAAGTTTTTGCAAGGCAAAAGACACTGTCAAAAAGACAAAGCGGCAACCAACTAACTGGGAAATGATCTTTACCAACCTTACATCCGACAGAGGGCTAATATCCAATATATACAAAGAGCTCAAGAAGTTAAACTCCAGAGAGGCAAGTAACCCTATTAAAACATGGGGTACAGAGCTAAACAAAGAGTTCTCACCTGAAGAATATCTAATGGCTGAGAAGCACCTAAAGAGATGTTCATCATCCTTAGTCATTAGGGAAATGCAAATCAAAACAACCCTGAGATTCCATCTCACACCAGTCAGGATGGCTAAGATCAAAAACACAGGAGACAGCAGTTGTTGGCGAGGATGTGGAGAAAGAGGAACACTCCTCCACTGCTGGTGGAATTGCAGGCTGGTACAACCACTCTGGAAAGCAGTCTGGCGGTTCCTCAGAAAACTGGGCATGACACTCCCGGAGGATCCGGCTATACCACTCCTGGGCATATACCCAGAGGCTTTACCTGCATGCAATAAGGACACATGCTCCACTATGTTCATAGCAGCCTTATTTATAATAGCCAGAAGCTGGAAAGAACCCAGATGTCCCTCAACGGAGGAATGGATTCAGAAGATGTGGTATATCTACACAATGGAATACTACTCTGCAATTAAAAACAATGAATTCACGAAATTCCTAGGCAAATGGTCAGATCTTGAAAATATCATCCTTAGTGAGGTAACCCAATCACAAAAGAACACACATGGTATGCAGTCACTGATAAGGGGATATTGACCCAGAATCTCGAAATACTCTAGACACAATCCGCATATCAATAGATTTCTAAGAAGATGGAAGGAGAGACCCCTGGTCCTGGAAAGACTGGATGTAGGGGAACACCAGGACAGAGTAACGAGAGGGGGTTGAATGGAGAAAAGAGGGAGGGAAGGGGGCTTATGGGACTTTCGGGGAAAGGGGAAGTGATTTGGAATGTAAATTAAAAAAATAAAATTAAAATAAATAATTAAAAAAAAGAATAAAAGAAAAAAAAAGACAAGAAAACTAAGACTCAGGGAGGGTAAGCACTTTGTTTCTAATCGCAGCCAGCAAGTTGCAGGCCCAGGACATGACCACGATCCAACTCTTAACCCTGGTATGTGATACCATCCCAATGTGGGGGCAACAGAGTCCCTGGGGAATTTGTGTGTACTACCCAATTCTCTGGCATCAAAACTGACCAAGGATCCCTATAGCTCCTTAAAGAGCTCCAGCATGGAATCAAATGTGACAGTGGTGAATGTCTCTGAACCCAGAGTGCTTCATAAATATTCTTCTTGCTACAGGCTCTCCCTCCAGAATACAGTCATACCATGCGAGACTGGGATGACTTTCAGTAGCAGTGGTTCTTCACATTTTACCTCAAGACGATGAAGCAAAAGAGAGGCCCTTACTTAAGGCACATTCAAAGACACCTGCCATTTTATTCATAATAACCACAACTGCAGCAACAGAATTGTCTAATGAAAGAGGACACACAAATTGCTATGTATCTAAATGCTAAGACCCCAGGCAACAACTGAAAACAGCAACTAGCACTGCACAGAATAGTTAGGTATGAACCTCGCAGATGGTGAGGAAAAGTCTACAGGCTGAATGACTGTAGCTTCATGGTGTTCAAACTCTTAGAAACCTCACACAAGACAGAAGAGTTATTTTTACCTCCAAGAAGGGGGATGGCAGTGTCTGGTGATAAGGATGAGGAAACTTCAAGGCTATAAATGTTGATCTTGATCAGGGCCTTTGTAATATCTATATGTATGTATGTAAGTATATGTGTACTTAGACTTGACTTATGAGTAACCATAAACATAGACTTGAGATATGTGTATTTTACAGTGGAATCTCAATTAAGAACTTGTTTTAACTGTTCAAGAATTACAATCTCTTGACAACACTTTGGCTTCCCTACTACTCTGAATCTGTGACCTACAAGTTTGGGAAGGAAGATAGAGAGGTCCAATTGCTTTTCCCTGAGGGCTGGCAGAGTTACATGTTTGGCCATACAAACTCAAAGAAGTGCATCAGACATTTCCAAGTGGAAGGCAAAAAAGTAAATACTCCAGAAACGTAGTCATTCCCACATGAGCAAATGAGGGATGATAGCATCACAGCAATGCCGGAGAAGGGCAGGAGAATCATTTAAAGAGAAAAGAAACAACATACTGCGCTGTGGTCCACCTAACAACCAACACCCTCAGACTGAAAATCACGCTCCTACCGCAAACACCAGCCCTAACATCATGGCTTTTCCTTTTCCCTCCCCAGTAACAGCTTCAAAGTGGCCTCCTACACCAGCCTGAAACTAATGCCTGATTACTGATAGGCACAGAAAAAAGAAGTCTCCAGCAAATACTAGAGCCTCTTTGGAGAAGTTCCCTCCAGCCACCAGATGAGAGAGGGTGCAAATGATTTAAAGATCCTTTCTGGAGCCCAACCCTAAAATTCTCCTCAGAAGTCAGCATTTCTTCACCATCAACACATTGTTAGTGCTGGAGCTGGAGCAGCGAACAAGGACCTGCGAGTTTCTCAACACTGCTCCACTCTCGCCACAATGATGATGCAGAAAATGGTTCTCCAACGTGACTAGAAATGAGCAGCAAGAGAGAAACTTATGGGAAGGGAAGGAAAGGACAGGAGTGGGAAGGAGGTGGGAGGCGGGAGGTGAGAGTAGTTGGTATGTGAAGTGTGTGTGTGTGTGTGTGTGTGTGTGTGTGTGTGTGTGTGTGTGTGTGAAATCCTTAAACATGGTAAGAATAATAAAGGGGGAAGATAGTCCTCACTCATCTTACGGCAAGCTGCTACCCATCCCCATGTCTCTTCCAGTGCTGGCTTCCAAAAAGAGCCCCACAGAGAAGCAGCATATCGTTTGCGGCTGTTCTGGTTACGTGTCTATCAGCGAGGTGGAGAGCATGAGGAAGAAAGGGTTTATTTCTCTTACGGGTCACACTCCAGCATCAGGAGAGCTCAGGGGAGGAACTCAGGGCAGAAACACGGCGACAGGAATGGAAGCAGAGACTGTGAAGGAAAGATGCTTAGCGGCTTGTTCCTCCTGGCTTGCTCAGCCTGCTTTTGTACACTATCCACAACCAGGGGCGGCACCACCACACACAGTGAGCTGGACCCTCCCACATCAATCATTAATCTGGAAAATGCCCTACGAACTTGCCTACAGGTCAAGCTGACGGAGGCAATTTCTCAACTGAGGTTACTCTCCCCAGATAACACTAGCCAATGTCAAGCTGACCAAAAAATAAAATAAAATAAAATAAAAAAAAATCAAAAAGAACCCTAACTATCCAAGAGAGGATTATATCCAGAAGGCTAGGACCACCAATGTCCGTCACAGTCCTCTCATCAGCCAAGAACAACCAAAAGTACATCCATTGCTGATTCTGGGGTTCCTCGAGAGCTTTCTAGTTCTAATCTTATTCATGAATCAGAGTCAACAACAGTGATCTCAGTGGTTTGGCAATTTACCCACTTCCTATTGGACAAGGAAATGCTAGGACTGACTCCACCCCACTGAAACAAACACAACTAGAACCTCACAGTACTGTTCTCTCCAAATCAACCTCCAAAGATCTAGGGCTTACTCATTCGTAATACTAAATCTCCAGTTGGCAAGAGCTCTCTTCTAACTCCCATCCACACCACTTAGGGTCAAAATGACAGTAAAGGAAGGACTATGGGACCCACAGAACTTACTGTAGCCTGTGTGTGAAATGTGTCCCACTGTGCTCTCGGAAGCTGGGAAAGCGAAGGCTTGGTGAGTGGGCTTTCTATTCCTGGGTGAAAGGGGTTTGTCAGATGCCAGAAAGAGGGAGCACTGCTGGGCAAACTGCTTCTTGATACTTCCTATCCAGCGAAAAGTCTGCGCAGATGTGACCAAACCCACATCTGTCTGCAGAAAGGAGGTAAGCAGTCAAGTGAAGGGAGCTAGGCAACAAACTCTTCACTCCCCCAAGGAAAACAGAATTGGGTTCCTTTCTCTAAAACCTGTAGCCTTTTATCTCTTCTGCATTTTCACTTGTGGATAGAGGTATACACATTAAGAAAGAGCAGAATGAGTACAGGTCACAGAGGCAGCTGCCACCCATCAAGATACGCAGGTGGATCACAGTGAGAGAAACTAGAGGTCACAGGTTGGTGATTCCCACATGTAGCCAGCATTAATTCCTTATTACATGCCAGACACTGTGCTAAGGATTTTATCAACTCTCACTTCTTTCTCACAATAAACATATGAATAAGTGGGCCCCCTTTATCTTATTCAGTTGCTTATTTACCTTTTTTGGTTTTTTGTTTGTTTGGTTGGTTGGTTGATTTTTTTTTTTTTTTGGCTTATTTGTGTTGCTGGCAATTGAACTTGGGCCTCAGACATGCTAGACAGGCATTCTACCACTGAACCACACCTCCAGCCCTTTGGTACTCTTTCTAAAAGTGAAAGATGCCACATTGCTATGAAGGGCTAACTCTGACATTGTATCCAGGTGGGCCAGAAACTAAGACAAGGCCTCCACTTAAGCCATAATGCTGCAGTGACCTTACCTGTAACACGTGTATGTGCCCTAGAGTCCAAGAAGTCTGTCAACTTGGATAGAGGAAGGAAGGGAAAAACCTCCTTCCGCACACTCCCTAAGATGTTTTCCTAAGCAGCTTCTAATCAATTATCTAGAAAGAATCTGATTCTAATGAATGAATGGATCACCATCAGGGAAAGCCTACAGCACTCACCTCCTGAGAGGAAAGGCTGGAGAATGAGGAGGACCCCCGCCTCCAGGAACAGTCCAGAGAGTAAACACTGCCAACTCCATCTGACAGTTTCACACAGAGTTATTTTAAAAGATTTTAAAGTCCTAGAACACCAGATGAATTTCTAGCATACTCAACTTCATGGCCCACGAATGTGACTACTACTGACTCCTAAGTGAGTACCGTGTGCCAGGCACAGCAACAGGCACAGGCTGCCACAATACACCAAGAAAAAGCATTACCAAGTAGCGGGATGGGTGCAGCACAAGGTCAAGCTAAGCAACAAGCTAAGCGACTCTCTCCTTAGGCTCACCTGCCTCCCTCTGCACCATTTGGGCTCTTCGGTCTCATGATGAACAGAACAGGTAGAATTTACTGCTTCGTTGCTTGCTTTCTTGGGATTTCTGTATGAGCAAATTTTTGGCGCTGAGTTTAAGCCCTGTGTTGAGAAACTAGCAGATAAATGTGTGCACTCCCAACAAATTTCACCACACTGATTAGAGACTAGAAGTCAGGTTGCCTAGGTCACTCTCCCATCCACTCCAATAACCACCGAAGCCCATTCCTACTTAAAACAGGTTCAAACAGCCAACGCTCTCACTTAATTAGAAGGCAAAACAATACCTCCCAAACTTGAGTAAGTTCTGACTTTGAGAACTTCTCAGAAGGCTTGCTATCTACCCCTAAGAGGCAGGAAGCAATTCAGAAAGAATGATGCCCATCCCCCACTGCCCACCCCACCCCTGGCCATGAAGTCAGAGCAGCATGACACCCTCTGAGGAAGGAAAAGCCATTTCCTGTCTGAAAGGTCAATGGCATAGAGACCAGAACTCCAACCCAATGGGCAGGAAGGCAAAGTCAAGTAGCATTTCAAACAGGCAGCGAGAAGGGGAGGGGCGGGCGGGAAGCCCAAAACCAGGAAAAACAGCTCATCCGCTCTGTGGCTCGCGAGATAAAGACCACAACTGGACGGAGGAGCCTGGCTCTCAGCGCAGGCTGGACAGAAGGACGAGTCTGCTGCCCTCACATGCATTATCCCGAAGCAAAGAATCTAGCACCTTGGTTCACCCAGCTAAACGCCAATATCTAAAGAGGCCTGACTGACTGGGCAGGCCAGCTAGCTGTTGCCAGAAAGTAGGTATGAAAGATCTGTGAGAAGGGTGCGAGGAAGGATGAGTCACTGAAGATACTCTCTGCCTTAAGTAGTAATACTCATATAAACTGTCGCTCCTACAGAAACCACACACGCAGCTGTCTTCGAATTACCAGTGTATAAATGACAAGTACTATTCATCTGGACCCCAGAGCAACCAATGCACATACAAAACTGCCATCTAGAGGCTGAACATTCAAACAGTCCAGTCCGTTACGTAAGAGGATCAATCCTCTTTGGAAAACAATCTCAAGAGTCACACAGTTTCACAAAAACACACAAAATGACCCCTTCACATACTCATACCGAGCAAGACCATAAACTGCCTTCATTTAAAATTAGAATGGTATCCTGGGGAGACCATAAACGAAATGTGGACATAAAACTTTCTCTTTTGTGAGAATCAAGTTAGGAAGCCCAGCACTGCGCCCAGGATCTCCCCCTGGTGGGCGTTCTTCACATGGACCCTTTCCTGTGCCTGAACTCACTCTCATATTGCAGAGGAAGGCTAGGGGAAAAGAAGCAAGCTTACAGCAAGGTGGCGTGGGAAGAACTTTTAGCAAAAGGTAAGGTTTAACATAAGGAAAACCTAGTCCCACAGTTTGGAGCACACATGGGACACCATCAGGGAGGCACACTGCTAAGTCCCATCTTCAAAACAATCCTGGCGTCACGGTCAGCTCCATCTGTGTACCACTGCTCCTATGGCTAGTGAGAGTCAGGTCCTGCATTCAAACCTAGGGCTCCCTCTATCTTTTATTTAACCTACAGTATGCAACCTTCTAAGAAACACAACTTGGAAAGATGCTTGCGGACTGGAGGGTACTGATTTTTTTTTTAATTCTGATGTTTCATAAATGTCTAGCTTCTGCTATTCTGACTTCAACTATACTTACCACATTTCTACACAAAAGCAGATTATGTGTGTACTTGCTAAAGCTATAATTTAATTAACAGCTAACTAATGTTCTCTAGTCTCATCATCAGACTCGCAAAGGAAGAAAATAATGCAATTTCAAAACTGTATTCACCATAAAAATTTAAATTGGGCAATCATATACACATAGTACTATAGCCAAGGCTACAAGAAAGTACAGTTTTTCTGCCTCTAGAAGCAAATCATCTGAGATAAACAGAATTAAACAGAAGTATCCAAGACATTCCAAACTGAACAGCTAGCCAACCAATACAAAGAAAATGTGTTGCCAGGGGCTACTGCAGGGTACCTGTGGGGAAGGACAGAATTGGCAGAGTGTGTGTGAGGGAGAGCTGCGAAAAGCTCAGGCCAGCTAGCTCACGACAGCTAGTGCAGCATTTGAAGGAGAACTTCAGAATGACCCTAAACAATCAGGTGAGGCTTTTACAGAAGAAAAATCAACAGATTAATAAAACGTCCTACTTATAACATCTGTCAGAAGAATCTAAGCTGGGCCTGGGGTACAGGCCTGTAGTCTCATGTACTTGGTAGGCTGAGACAGAAATTCAAGGGTATAGGTGTCTCTGTTCTACTTGTAGTCCCCAGTTTCCCGTCCCCCGTGTCATTCTCCACCACCACCGCCACCACCACCACCACCACGTGATCTGTCTTTGCTGCACTTCTGCATTTGCCAGTGCTGGAGAGAAGAGCTTAACAGTCAGAGTTTCTGCCTTGGAGGCTGCTAGTCTTCAAAAAAACTAAAGCATTCTAATTGTTTCCTTTCCCTGAGTATAAACATTACCCCCACCCCACTACTCTGATTCAGTGAATCAAAAGAACCCTTTAGTTTCTATTTCTATTATTTCCCATATGGTCTAGTGACCGCTCCTGGAAAACATTAGGGAGAAAATAATCTATGTGTCACTTACATCTGTGAGAAATTTCTTTAAAACAAACCAATCCAAGGGATGCTGGCAAGCAACTACCCTCATGATTCTTCAGCTTAAGTAAATATTTTCCCTACATTTGCTCACTAATTTCCATAAGACAGTTCATGATGGAGTTAATTATTCAAGTGACTGAATACAGACGACGCTGGTTAGTATTCATGATCCACATATGACAACCAAGAAAGGCCGCTTTTCCATGATGCCCATCTTTAACCCAAGAAGTTTACACACTGAATTCTTACAAAAAAAAGAACTGACCCACTTCAAGGGGGAAAAAAAGTTAAATCCAGTCAATTAACCCATGTAAAATATAAACTTTCAAAAACTAGGTCTGTAGCATGATGATACAAAGGCCACAAAGAAAGTAATTTTTGCTTTCTTAAGCTACTAAATTGAAGATATTGATGAAGAAAGAGGGGGAGGGGAGGAGGAGGGTTGGATAGAAGGAAGCAGCAGAAAAGATAAGGCAGCTGATGCAAATGGTCTATTTCATGAAGTGGGGTTCAGGGGGTGCATAATTGCCCCCATTTAAAAGGTCTTGGTAGGATGGCCTTCCACCTCACTGACCAGTCCTCCCTGCTCAACGCTATGCTAGCTCCCTGCACCTTGATAATGAAGTACCACACAGTAGGAAGGCGGGGTGTTGGGTAAGTTGATTCCTCCTGAAGTCCACTAACTCTGCTTCATGCCTTCCTCCCCCTCTGGGGGATTGCTAGCAGCCTGGTGTTTCTTTACTTGAATGCCATTCTCGTCCTGTTCTCTGTCTTCATGTTCATGGGACATTCTCTACAGGTGTGTCTGCTTCTGAATCTGTAACTCCCTGTTACCTAGGATGCCAGCTATGGTGAATCAGGGCCTGTCTTAATTTCATCTTCTGTTATTGTGACAAAATGCCCTGAACAGAACCAACTTGGGGAGACAGGATTTATTTTAACTTATAGCTCCAGGTTACATCCCATAGTTGTGGGTAAGTCATGGCTCTAGCTGCTCAAGACAAACTCACTACATTGCAATGTCCAGGGCGTAAAGGCCAGGGGCCCTGAGCACATGCATGCTTAGCTCAGCTCACTGTATCTTACTTTATAGAGTCAAGGATCCAAACCCACTTTTAGGCTAGGCCTTCCCACACCAATTAACACCATCAAAACAGTCCCCCACAGACATGTTCATAACCCAACATAATCTAGACCACCCTTCAATGACTCTTTCTTCCAGATGATTCTACAATGTGTCAAACTTACAGTTACAACTAACCATTAATACCACATATTACAGGGATAGGATATTTCACACCACATTTTCGTAGTCTAAATAATATAAATCACAGTTGCATCTCAAAAAATGAACACATTAACAGCGACTACATAAATTATTATATAGTAGTTTATCTACTCTACCCAGAGCACACTCTGGGAACACTTCAGCCCTTCTGTTGGCTCCTCTTTTGCATTCATTTGACCCCTGCCTCCGCGGCACAGCAAGCAAGGCAGAGCCCTCTGAGGGAGGCATGGTCTAGAAAACCAGAATCTAGCACCAGCCCCTCCCTGCTGATGGGCACTGGTGAAAAGGACAGGGTGGGAATCCTCCAGAGAAAGGATTACAGAAAAGCTTTCCAGGCAGGTGCCACTCAACACACAGAAACACCTTTTACTTCTTATCCAATGTCAGGTCTCAGGCTGTCCAAATATCCATGAAGAAGCTCAACTTGGACTATAGGAGGATTTCTGGTGGTTAGATAAAAGCCAGCATTCCTCAGGAACTTGTAAAACCAGTTCCCATGTGCCAAGAGGCTTCATTTCACCTTACCTCTAGCAGAAAGGACAAATCAAAGGACACAACCTATGGTTGTGTATCAAAGCCCATTCAGTGGGGGTGGGGGCTCCCTTAGTATCACAAGTACCTGGTATACATTTTAAAGCTCCTATCCCAGTCTCCTTCCTGCTATTCTTGCTATTCACTCTGCTTAGAGCCCACTATTCTCTGTATGTGTCTCTGTATGTATGTATGTATGTGTGTGTATGTGTGTATGTCTCCCCTCACCCCCATTGCTCTTACTATGCTCTATTCTCTACGTCTTACAATCTTACTATTCACACTATTTTCTCCCACTTCCCTAGTCCTAGCCATGTCCAATCAGCTGGCTATGCTCAGTCAGTCCTAGCCATGTCCAATCAGCTGGCTATGCTCAGTCAGTCCTAGCCATGTCCAATCAGCTGGCTATGCTCAGTCTACCTTTTCTTTCTGCTTTGTACTCTTCTAGAGGCCTCTAGCCATTCCCTCTATATATCTACGATAAAAGTCTTCCTTAATAACGAAGGGCTCATGTTGACAGTTTCTTTACTGCCCCAGCTCACACTCTGTGTGTATGTGAGCAGTCTATAACACACCAGAGTCAAAAGCGGGGGGAGGCAATGCTGAACTGTGGCCTAATCCATGAGGTCCACCGGGAACACAGAAAGGAAAGGCTTCACACTCCTCCCAATCCACCTGCTCCTCAGGGGAGACTCAATGGTCTCATTCTGGAACCTTCCAACATCATCTATATCAAGCTACTGAGGAATGTGACAGGTTCTGGGAAGAAATGGACGGCCCCGGTCTATTAAGCCTACTGAGTGTCAAACGTTCTTGCTCTGAATGTTAGCCTGCAAAGCCTCTCCCCTCCCTTTTCTAATTTGGAGACACGGTCTTACAACAACCCAGTCTGGTTGTTGACTACCAGACTGAGAGGACCAGAGATCCTCCTGGCTTCATCTTCTGAAGAGGTGGTATTATAGGTGGGCGCCCCCCATGCCTGGCTGGCAAAGGTTTTTTATGAGCATGAGGAAGGAGGGTTTGTGGATGTGTTATCAAGAGTTGACATCTGAGAGAATTTTAACTGTCCCCAAAGTAACTCCTAGACAGTCTTCTGAAGACATGAAAAACACAGTAGCTCCAGAGAGCAGCATGGGGCTTTTGTGTTGGTTTGGTTTGGTTTGGTTTGGTTTGGTTTGTGTTGGTTTGGTTTGGTTTGGTTTTGGATTTGGATTTGGATTTGGTTTTTTGGTTTTAATTAGGAAAGAGACTTCCTGGCATTGCGTGTGTCTTGCAGTGAGGTTTAAGGGCCCTGGTGCCAACCCTGTTGACTTGGAACAGGCTGCTCAGATAAGCTCCACACATGGATTCCACTGAAAGAACCAATCCACTGCCATGGGAAGTGTCTCAAAGAACTGCAATCCTGTTGAACAAGCCTAGTATCGTGTGTGCATTTGAGTGAGAGAACCATAGACATGGAGGAAGACACGCAAGCTCACTGTCTATCAGTCTATCTATTGGCTGATTAAGCAAGTGACTTGGTGTCTTTTCTGGGTATGCACAAAAATTAATTATAAGCCTTTAAAAATTATCTGAGTAAAACTTCTTCCATTCCCAATTCTTATTTGCTATATTAATTTTTTAAAGGAAAAAAACAACCAAACACCTGATATAATCATATTGAACAGGCTACTTTCTTTAAATATCTATCCCACCGACTGGAGACATAGCACACATTCCTGAGCATGGAAGACTAGCATTAAAGTAAAACCAAACAAACCTAGTGATTCAGACGTGAACTAAACAATGGGAGGCTGAGCTGACCTTCCGCAATGACCTAGCATCCAGTTCCAACTGGACACAGAAGAGTGGGATGGGGCACAGGGTTACAAACAGTGTAACTGAAGGGAAAGGAAAGAAATCCAAATATAGTAATAATCTGTTCCTGAAAAGAATGTCTTGGCCTCTTACCTGTCTACTGCTTCCACATCAAAGCAGAATCTCTTCTCAATGGAGTCTGTCTTTCGCCGTGTACAGGATTTGAGGGTGACGGACTCATCTTCTCCCTAGTGGGAACACACAGACTGTCAAGGTAAGGCCGGAAGGCAGGTCTGCTCCCCTCTAGGACAAGCATGGCACATCGACAGGATTTCACTTCCAGTTCTCAAATCTGTGGGTTTACAACCTATGGAGAGGGAATGCTGACCATTGAGCTTCTCTAGCAAGCATCTTCTACAGCTAAGATCAGACGCCCTAGTATGTAGATAGCACAGGTAGAGCATGGTTGCTGTTACACAGTGCACATTGGGTACTACTATTTCAATCAGGTTTGATTTGCAGAGGTGACAAGAGATGAAGACCACAGTCCCCTCCTAACTGACTGACTGTGATCTTTAGTTAGTCATCATTTCTTCAAGAAACAGGTCAAAGATCCCTAAGAAGTGCTCACATGGCACCAAGTACCTCTCCATCCCCATGGTACCAACCACAACAAAAATAGTCTGCTAAGGAAGACGAGGAGTCAAGTCTGATGGGAAGTTCACAAGACAGCAAGCACCCTAACGACAGAGACTTGTGGTCTTTGCTTACTACTCTTGTATCTTCTGAGCCCACCTGGGTCCTGGATAGAAGAGGTGTTCAACATATAACAGCTTTAGTGATGAATAAGATGTGATAAACTTCATATGTTTGATGTGTACAATTTGTTACTGTGACATCTGTAGATAGCCATCAAGCTATCGTTGAATCTGAGATAAACTTTTTCAACACTCCCAACCCTGCCTGCCAAACACACCCTTCGGTGATCCACCCACCTTTGCAATCACCTCCAAGAAACCACTGGGTCTGCTTTCTGCTGTTATGGGTTTGTTCGCATGTTCTATATCCTTGTGCAAATGCAGACAAAGAGTAAGTATCTGGATCTTTCATTAAGCATGAGTATTCTGTGGTTCGTCCATGCTGTGGATATCAAGAGGTGTTTTACTACTAGGTAGTGTGTCACTATGTGAGTGGAATGTGACAATCTCACAGAACTCACTGCCTGCCTAGAAACACAGTAGGAGCTCTCTGCAACTTCTTCCTGTCACTAGGAATCCATTAATGTTTCTATTTCTCTATTTTTTCTAAAAGGGGGAAATTAACAAATTCACCTGCCTTGCCAAACTTAAGATGAAGTGTAACTTCAGAAGGTGGATGTAACCATCAACTAAAATCAGCATAGCAGATAAACACAGCCCTAGGAAGAAAGCATTTTTGTTCACATGCCTTATATCTAAATCTCATGCCTTATAGCTCTATCTACTTACTGGAAAGAAAAGATTACTTTCTCAGATTAAGAATTGATCTTTACCCATTCTGTAAGATGCAAAAGCATGTTAAATAAAACTTGCATGATGTTGCCTAGTAATCTCAGTTACTTGGGAAGCCAAGACAGGAGTATCATCAGCTCAAGGCAAGTCTGGGCTATATGAGTTCAAGATCAGTTTGGACAATTTAGCAAAATCTATCTCAGAAGACAAGGGCTGAAGATCTATCCCTGCAATAAAGTCTTTACCTTGTATATGGGAGACCTTAGATTAGATACCCAGCATCACACAGGGAACACTGTTTTAGACTAAGGTCCTGAAAAAAAAAATAGGCTAAAATTCAACCTGGTGTAACCCAAGCAAATATTCTCCATCATGAAACTAAGCTGTTTATCTCCCAGGAAACCAGAAATGAGAGAGAACAGTCCAATTGCTCAAATGGGCTTACTTCAATTAGCAAGGAAAACTGAAGTTCTCTCTGCCTCAATCATTCTATAGACGCACACACATGGAGCAACCTAAATTAGCCTAATGTTAGCCAACTGGATACTTGCACTGAACATTCTCCTGTATCTCCTTTATAGAATAATAATAAGTTTCATGTTATCATTGGGGATCAAACTTGCAGCCTCCTACATGCCAGACAAGAGTTCTTCACTGAGTTGAACTCCCAGACCCGAGGAACTCCTTTGAAATCACCAATTATTCTGTGCTGTTTCTGAATTCTTGAGCCTTCCTCTGCCTTAAAACTAATGTCTGCTGCTCGCCTTACCACAACACTTGTTTAGTTCTATGAAATAGTGATGCCTAATTCTAGAACTGAAAATAAAATCAATTAACCTCTTTCAACTACACGATTCCAGCTCTGTCCTTTGATGAGCTTACTCACTTAAATGTTAAGAAATTTGACCTTGATGATGTTCAACTACAATTCAAATTCAATAGCTATGGGCTGGCTTCTATTATGAAAACTTAGATTAAGGGCCATGAAAAAAAAAAAAGAGTGAGTAACAGAGATCTATAAAGTACCATGAGACATTAGCGCAAAGGAGGGGCAGAGGGAAGAAGTGTAGCCGGAAGCCCATGGTAAGAGGCAGAAAGGGAGAAGGAGGCTGAGGAGATCCAGTGACACAGGAATGTAGTCTTTGTCCCTCAAGGATCAGGAGAGTAATAAAGGGTAGCCAGGGACAGGGACAAAGCCTGGTCTGACTACTGCAGTCTTCAGGGGGTGCCTCTCTTGGAGGGTGGGATTCAAAGACATTCTTAACCACACATGAGGTCTGGTCTCAGGAGGATGGAGGAAATCTGCTTAGAAAATCAAGTCTAAGGCTGGGGGTAGAAAGGAGAGTAGGCATTTTTAAAGGAAAACGATCTAAATGAAAAGTGATGTGCCCAAACCGCTAGCACTTCACCTCTAGACCCCTAGACATGTGTGCTCCCATTTCCTCCACTGGAAAACTTAGGTCACAGTGGCATCAAAAAGATTTGGCTTCAGAAGCAGGAGGTTCTAACCCCAGACTGGGAGGGAGTATTCTCACCCTGGAACGCAAAGGGTAAATTTAGAAGTAAATTGACCTCTCTGATCCCCAATTTCTCCCTTTGTGAAAAAGGGGAAATCTCCATCAACTAGCAGCACAACACAAGACAATGAAGAGTACAGATCACTATGAAATGGAGCATAAATATAACCAGTTATGATTAGGAAGATGACTTGTTACAAGTTCCTAAGGGGACCTTCTCAGGCTCTTCCCACACTAATAAGCTCAACAACCTACTGAGGTACTCTATGGGGTCCCACAGAAGTCCTTAGATACCCAAACACTGACCACTATACACAGCCCCGCCCTTCACTGACAACAGTAATAAGAAAGGAACTGAGAAATGCAACGGAGTTCATTAAACACTTGGAAACATGCAAGATGGGAGCCTGCAGTCAAGCCTGTGGAGGGAAATAATCCAGTCAGCTTGTTTCCGGAAGGAGTGACAGGTAGGAAAGGACCATGACCCATTCCAAAAAGAGCGGGCTTGCTTCTATGAAAACTAGGGGACACCCAGTGATTTAGATATAATTTGTAATATATTTTTCTATCTCTGTCCATTAACATGTGTGTTATACTGAGATAATTTGTAAGTCAACACCACCTCTGCCAAAATAATAATAATAATAATACATAAAAATAAAGGGTCTCTCTCACTGCCTGGATACAAGGAATGAACAGAGATGCTGATAAAACTCTTTATTGTCACGGAAGTAACAATAGATCCAGGAAGATCTAGAAGAAGATCCAGGAAGAAAAGCTGGGAGTTGAAGAAAGCAAAAAGCCCAGCCCAGCGCTGTACCACACTAGCACAGGCATGTCTAGTCTCCAAGCCTGTGCTCTTTCCACTTCTGCACTTGAATTCCCTCCAAACACTAACTCAACCCGGTACCCAAAAATGTCCATAGAAGGCCAGGCGTGGAGGGCTAGCAAAGTGCTAACTTACCAAAATATTAGACACAACTGAAACAAAAAACTACTTAAACCAAAGATAGAGCCAGAGAATTTATTCAAAATGTATTCCAGATATTCAAAAATATTAAACACATACAGGCTGAGAATAGAGACAGAACCACTGGGGTTGGAGATCAGCCTGACTACATGAGTTTGAAGACAGCCTAGGCTACAAAGTGAATCTGTCTTACAAAAACGAATGGGTAGAAGAGGAAAAACATAAATATTCTTATTAAAACAGTTAAGTATATTCGCAAGGAAATAATAGCGAAAATTAGGGAGAGGCAAAATTCAAAGTTAGTAACTGGAAACATTTTTCCAGTTCTGAATTAAAGTAAAACCATAAACCAAGTAAAACTAAAAACCAAGGTGGACAAAAAACTTCCAAGCAATCAGTTTAAAAAAAAAAATCCATCCTAGGGCTTGACTAAATATAGAGTACGAAGGGGAGAGACTCGGTAGGAGGACAACCCACGGGAGACACAGATCATCTCTGTACTGAGAACCCAGCAGAGACAACTGTCCGAGGCAGTTAAGAGGCAGTAGGTTCTTAGAACCCTGGAGAATGCAGCGAGCCAGCAACAGCAGTGCCAGGGAGCCTGCCCAAACCTGGCAGTCTCTTCTAAAACAGTCACAGAGTATGTCCCATCCCACAATGTCTAAGACCACAGAAAGAAGAGGGCCAGGTGGAGGAGGAGAGAGGAGGTTAGAGGAGGAAGGAGCTATGTCTGGCCAGCCTTAGGCTCTCATATCCAGTTTTCATCCTCACTACTATTAGACTGAACCAAGCTTCAGCCTCCTGCCCATCAAATGTTCCCCAAGCTCCTGATTCACAAAGGCTATGCAGAATTATTAATATATCTGGCATGACTTTAAAAGTTGCAAAGTTTAGGGGTAATTTGTCACACAGAAATAACTGATTTATCTCAACTGTCTACTGGCAACTCCAGGGATCCAGCAGAAGAGGCATAAATTGGTACCACAGAATGTTGTCAATCAACCAAGACTTTCTAGTAAGTCATTGATGTGAGACACCTTTAATAATGTGTACATATAAAATAAAAGACTCTTAATTACAGTTACATAAGTAAGCTAACAATGATTATTCTAACCATTTTCAGGGCAATAGGCCTCCTGGAATTAATGCACAAAATTCAAGAGTTTTACAGTGAAATACCGGACTCTTAGCCATGATTGCTACCTGTTCGCTGAGCAAACCAAGCAAGACATTTTCACGGTGCACTCACCCCCTTTCCTCCTGATTTTTGGTCAAATGGAACCATGGTGATTTGTTTGGAATCCCGTTGGTACGTACAGTAATGCTTCACCCAGGAAGTTCCAAAGTGACCTGCAAGGGAACACTGCCTATTAACCATCTCCACGCATCCACTGTGTACCACACATCATTAACCACCACATCACAGAGATGGGCCGCAACGCTCGGGCACAGTGCTCTCATCCACCCTGATGCATTTGGGGGGCAGGGGGATAATGCTACACTGAAACAGAAATCTGATCCCAAAACTGAAAGTAAAACCAAAATAATGCTTTCCCCATGCAGATAGACAGGACCCTGACCTCCCAGTAACCCTATATCTAGTGAGTCTTCAAATACAGGGGAAGTATGGGTTCCCTGGGAAAATGGAGTCACATTCCCACCATCAGTCTCCATTTGAAGTTTCCATTCTCTTCCCTGACTGAGGTGACTGAGGAAAGAGCACGGAAAAGCTCTTCCAAGTGTCAATCACCATTTCCGTCTGGGCGATGACGTCATACCTCCCACACAGCTGCCCAGTGCCTAACCTCAGGGGTTCTGACCTACTTCCAAACCCCTAATTTTTACTTCAGCAGAACTCAAAAAGATCTGAAAAGCAGACATGGAAACCTCAGAGACCCTAGAGATGCAGACTGGAAGTGACTAAATGGCTAAATGAAATCTGTCTCAAAATTCCCCCTCAGGAAAGAGGATAACATCACAGCACCAAGGCCCACCAGCCTCTGACTATTCCCAGTGCTTGGCCAATTCCTTTATTTTCAAGAACAAAGTGCTATTAGAGGAAGAAGACATCAACAGCCTACAGGACTTCAGTTGATACTGGTTTTAGATGTTCACAGAGATCACACAATAGAAATGATCAAAATTAACAACACCATGTAAATACAATAAGCAGTCACTTAATAGTTACTAATGGTTTCACATGACTGCCATATATATACCTATTGGATATCATTTAATAACCTGGAAAAGCAACATAGGGGGCTGAATAGACAGATGAGTTAATAAAGTACTTGTCTTTATGGAGACCTGAGTCAGATCCCAGAAACCCACATTAAAAATTAACTAATTAAAAATTCATTTAAAAAAAAAGCCAGGTTTAGTGGGGCACAGTTGGAAAGGTAGAGACAGGCAGATCCCTGGTAGCCAGTCAGCTGAGCCGACTCAGTGAACTTCAGGCCAACAAGAAAGCCTGCTCCAAAAAAACTACAAGGTGAATGTTGTTATGGATAGCCCTGGTGCTGTTTGTATTTTGATGCTAATTTCACTTCCCCAAGAAGGGCTGCCTGGGATGAGGAGTGAATCAGGTACACAGGTGACTTCATGTGAACATTACCTAGGAATAAAGATTTCAAGGAACCAATCACTGGGCGAGTAGGCGGGACTTCCAGTTTGGAGAAAGGGATGGAGGAAGAAGAGACTTGGCTGGTGGATAGCAGAGGATGGAGAAAAAAAAAATGTAGGTAGTAGAGGCCCCTGGTTCCCCAGGTGTATCTGCCGCCGGAGGATTTGTACCTTACAATAGCTTACAACATTAGGATGCTAGTTGCTGTGCCCAACAATTGTGTTGCCTTTTGAATCTAAACTAAGATTGTGTGGTGTTTTCCTTCACGAAATGACTCAACTGAGTTCCAGAGACAAGGTACTATGGTAGGGCACCCCAGACAGCCATGGGAGTTTGGAAGTGTGGGGCCGTCGTGGCAGGCCCGCCATGGGAACTTAGCAAGCTGGGTGGAGAGATTTTGGAACTTTGAGACAGAGTGTCTGCCGGGCTGAGAACAGGCCGACCAGCCTGCCAGTGCCTTGCCTGTGGTAGTGTGGGTGTATTTTAAATATTTCACGCTACAGAATGTCACCTAAGGAACACCACCTGAGGTTAATATCTGGCCACCACATGTATAGACACACATAAATACCCATAAGAACATACATGCATGTATGCATACCCTGCCCCCACACACACACCCAAGTACATGCACATATAGCAATACATTAGCATTTACATTGGGTCATTAAAGGCAATTTTAAAAATACCAAACATTCTAAAACCTTGGGGGAAGTTCCAGTGACTACACAACGGGAAGATTCCAAAAGTGCTCTGTCTTAGACAGTGTGGATGTCCAGGTAAGTAAATGTGAATCTTAAGATTTTATTGGCAGATGGGGATGGACAGATAGATTGACAGGTGTGCAGATGGATGGATAAGAAGGATGGGGGGAAAAGAAATAATAAATGTGGCAACACAGGTTAAAATAGGAAATCCCCATCACAACGTAGATTAGTCTAGGCAAGGATCAATAGATCACAACTCTATGGAGGGACATGCAAAGAGAACAATTTTTACATTATTGTGAGGTGACTCCCGCAGAATGCTAGTTAGTTACAAAGGGGAAATGGTGGCCACACAGCAGAGAGACTACACAACGTCCTGACTGGATGGTGGGAAAACTACCATCAGGGAATGATGGGCACCATGATGGAGCATCAGAACAGAAAAGCTCAGGAAAACCTAAGTGTTTGTCAGAGTGCTGCACATTCCACACGCGTACACAGTGACAAGGGGACCACAGCCAAAGTGCTGGGAGACTAGGTCTGGGTGGATTCATGCTTTCTTTATGCCATTCTTGCAAGTTTTCTGTAAGCTGGAAATTATCAAAAATAGTCAAGTTCGAGAACTATACTGTACCCTAATGAAATGCTTGAAGTAATATGTAGGAAACCAAAAGACAGTTCTAAGAAAAAAGCAACGCATGAGTGTCAAAGGGTGTGTGAAATGTTTGAACAGAGTCGTGCAAAAGTGATTCGACACACGCACGTGAAGAATAACAACAGCCTTTGTATTCCAGGAGCACAGTGAGCTGTATCCTTGACATCCTGAGAGTTTGCCTTTCTAAGTTACCTCCAAAAATGGGCAGTGGGACGGAGTGAGGCGTCCACCCACAGGGCAAGGAGGGAATGAAACCCACAAATGAAGTGACGTCTGCTTCCTATAAACTTCAAGCTCACTGCTGAAAGAATAAAGAATATAAAACCCTTATGGTAGCCAGTACTTCCACTGTCACATCAGTCACCGTGGTCAAAGGGGAACAAATTTTGAGCCTAAGCAATTACAAGTGAGCATTAGCACTAAGTAGATGATCACTAAAACAAAGTGTCTCTAACCTGCTCTACGTGGAGCTTTCAGGGGTGAATCCATTGCCTAAAAGGACCACAGAGAAAAACACAAAACCAGCACAAATCAGAGGTAATATATCCTGCTAATGTCATGTTGGGGGAAAGCTATGCATGGTGGCATATGGGTAGATATGTGACGATAGACCTAAGAAGGAGAACTCAGGATGATCATGAGTTCAAGGTCAGCCTGGACTACTTAACAAGATCCTGTTAAGAAGGAGAGAGGTTGGCTACCATTAAAGAAGAAAAAAAAAAACAACTTTCAATATGTCTTATTCCTGGCACCTGGAGGTGCTACCCTGGGTAGCATCCCTCTATGCCTTCCCGAAGGCCTAAGGTATGAACTGTGAGTCCTTACTAAAAACTGCATTCAAGTAACATCCCCCAGCACTTCTTCATTTCACTATATTACAAGAAGATAAGTCTTCTTCCTGCCTTTCATTTTTGTTTGGACTTTGCATAAAACCCAAGTATTGGAGTGAGAGGAATTAAGAAGAAAAGAGCCTAAACCATGATTACTCTCAATTGAAAGCAGAATTACCAAATACAAAGGCACTCGAGAAGGTGTGATATGTAAGACAGAGCTCTCCGATGCCCGTGCAGTCAGGGTGCGGTGCACAAGCACACTAAGGCACAGAGGTTCAAAAGGAGAGCGATACTAGGAAGAAACCTGAGCACAGAGGAAACAGAGCTTATCACTTGGAGGTGGACGAGATTGTGGACATAGATCTGCGGGGACCTCCAGAAGCAATGCCTGCCCAAGACTGTGAGTACAGCCCACCCTGTCAGTCAGCACACTTACGCTTCTCCTGCACATACAGGTACCCTTCCATGCTGTACGGGCTGATGGTCTTGTGCTCAAGGGGGTTTTCCTTCATCTTCTTCATCAGCGATTCCACTTCAGACCTGGTTCCTTCAAAGCGGTTTCTTGTCTGCAATGAAAGGAATTTTACTCAAATGATCAAATGAAGAAAAACTAAAATCTCTTAATGATTCAGAAGATCAGCCTTAGATTGAAAATCAAATAAGAGGCATTGAATGGTCCAGGAAATATTTTGCAAATACTCACTTGCAAAAGTATACCTTTGCTTTACAGTTCCATACCCCAATGACTCAAACTCTAGCAACCACCAAGATCACAGAGGAAATTTAGAAAGCATGCAAATACCCAGCCTATCTCCTGAAGAGCGAGTGGACCTCTTAGACCAGGAGAGGGCGTTGAAATAAGCATTCCAGAACAGCGGGACTCAGGTGGCTCACCCGTCACACATCTTTAGGATTACGGTCCTCACTGTTCCAGTTGCAGGAAATGTAACTTGTTGATGGTTCACAGATGGCACCCTCATAAAAGGGGTGCAGTTGGCTTTCTAGGTCATTCCCTCAGTAAGATCAGTCTCAAACCCCTGGCTTCCACTCAGGCCCACTCAGAACTCCAGATGCAGCTGCATCCTGGCCCGATGGACCCCACACATACTCCATGCTCAGTCTCTCAGAGGCACTGAGTTCCTTACTGCCTTTGAGTCTCTTTCTCAAAGCCTGCCCTCAGAAGACCCCTAGGACGGGAGTGCAGCTTGTCTAGCTCATATGGCGCCTTGTGTTTCATCCCCCAGAATAAAAGGGGTGGGATTATGCTTCATGAAACCATTTCTGACATACTCTAACTTCCTGTTCTCCGAGTCAACAAAGAACCACATGAGCTCCTAAAGGCCATGCAGTAGAAGCCATACAGAAACACCTGGATCTAATTCCTACACAGGAGTTTGAAAAGAGAGCTTGCCCCATGACTAATGGCCCAAACACCCTAAATAACTCTGCACCCGAAGGTCCCATGTTCAAGCCAGAGAGGCAACTGTACTTAGACACCCTGTCAGTTTTGCTGAGAGCTGAAAAAGAGCACATTGTTTGAGCTCAAGGCCAACTCGCTTTCCCACTCCTGGACACTCACATAAGGCCTAACATGGCCAGGCAGCTGCTTGCACAGAAAGCAGCTAGGCAAGGCTGGGCTGAGCTGGGATTTCCACTGCCAAAGGAAATCCTGACAGTGCTATGAAAAACACACACAGCCAGCAGCAACGCTTCCGGGAACAGAAATGGTGCTTTGACCTGGGCTATCTTGCATTCTAGAAACGTCAGGTCCCCACTGTCCTCTGAGCCCAGTCAGGGCCCCACTCCGCACACCTCATGCCAATGCAACAGGAGTAGCTCTGCAGCGAGCACACCCTCTCCTGTTTCCCTCTTCTGTCCCTGCCCCCACTCACATTTTGTATGCTGATGGTCAACTGTGTCTTAAAGTCACCAAAATCCTTGGCCAGCTCATATCCATGGTGATAGAAAGTGAAGAGTCCTTGCAGGAAGGCCAGAAGCTGTAAAGAGGGCAAAAAGGCAGAGGTCATACAGGCCAGAGGAGAGGAGAAGGATCTGAGTTTCCAGGGCTGTCTGGGAAGTACAGAACACGCAATATTAATGACAACACTCACTAAAAAGCTCTGTGGGAAGGACAGTCCTCCCTCCCCATGTCACCGAATGTCCACGACTACCCTAAGTACTAACAGGACCCACCTTAATAGTGAGGAGGCACCTCCAGAGACAAAGTAACTGGCTCCCTAACTCTCAGTTGGTGCTAGCCGGGATTGAAAACCTGTTCTCCTTGGCATCAATGTTTACCACTGCCTGAGAACATCACCTCTTAGAAAGGAAAGGCTGGAGCTGTACCTTAGCTGCCTTCTAGAACATGGATAGCATCAGGTTGTCACACGCACTCAGAACATGATAAGGATAAGCTGGTGTGCTCTGAGCCTGTAACCTAATGAGCAAAGTCAAATCACAGAAACTGGCCCAGGAGAGGCCCAAGGGGCATTTCTGAATGCTTTCTTCAACTTCCCCAACAATAAACAGTAAGAACCCCTTTATGAAGTGACTATGCACCTCCCTGGTTCATGTGATATTGGGTGCCTTGACTCTCATTTACATCCCCTAAGGCTAATAATGGGTGAGTGTGCCCAATCATGACCTAGTCACCCCATGCTGAGTGGTGAATACACCTGCTTGACACAGTTCTCACAAAACTCTTCATATTCTCCACAACCACCACAAGTACAACACCCAGAAGTGTGTACTTCTTCAGGAAGCTTACATACGACCCGACCCTCCCAGCCCTTCCCAAGTCCTCCCCAGACTGCCTGCTTTCGCAGTTTGACATGAAGAAAGGGGCTATAACGAACAGTAGAACACGGCTGGGAAGGACTGTGCTCTTTTCGACCACTGCTGTTTTGGCTACTGAGGGCACCTGGGTGTGCTGAGCGGTCCTCTCTGACCTCCAGACTCGAATGCGTCTCTTGTCCTCTGTGCTGTTCTACGACCATATCCATACTTATTGGCATGCACCTGCTTCTGCCTGGAGTGATTAGCACTGGAGGAGGAGTGCTACCTTCAGGATGAACCTCACATCAAAGAACTTTGAGCCAGTGTAGCCACAATGGCAGGAGTGAGTACCTTCTAGGAATCGTCGCTTGTACCCCTGCCTTTGGCTACCAGACTATTGGAACCAATTTCCCCAGGATCTCATGCCAGGAGAAGGGAAGTGTGTCTCTGAAACCTGGGGCCAGACAGAGAACAAACTTGCAGGACAGATTGGAGCCAAGACAGTAATGGGCAGGATTGTGCCTTGATCAGAAATTCTTAGTTATGCATACCATTTACCTTCTATTTAAAGTTAAACCTGTCTCAGGAGGGACTTGGGGAGGTGGGTTCACTAGAACTCTTTATTTGTTCCACACTAAATAAACCTCTTTTTTCTGCTTTTCCCAATGACCTCTGCTTTAACTGACTAAGGATTGGTGAGCAAACCCACATGTTACGGATAATAAGACCTAGGCTCTGTCCCTAACAACTCCAGAAAGTCATACTAAAATGGTAGTGTGACTTCACACTGTTTTGTACCTTTGTATTCTCATAGAAAGTCAAAGAGGAGGAATTGTTGGGTTCTCTGCCTGTAAAATATCTAGTTGTAACTTAGTTACTCAGTAACTAAGTATTAATGCCCTAGAGTACCAAAGGCCAATACTGAACACTTTTCTTCAAAGATGAAGAGAGCTTTAGAACTTCCTCTCCATGACAGTTTCCTGAGAAGAAGGCACATGTCCCTTTCCTTCCAGACAACTCCAGAAATAGAGGATATGGGCTCTGCTGATGTCTAGGCATCCACAGTGAAGGCTGTTCCTCCCTCTCCCTCCTCCCTGCAGGTACAACTGGAATGGTGGGCCCCACACTGCTCCCAAGCCCTAAGAACCTGCTTTTCTGTTTAAATTTTTCATTGTTTTATTGTTTTATGTGTATAGATGTTTTGCCTACATGAATGTCTACTGATCATGTACACACAGTGCCCAGAGAGGCCAGAAGAGGTTATCAAATCTCCTGAAGCTGGAATTACAGATGGCTGTGAGCCACTACATGGGTGCTGGAAGCAGAGTGTGGGTCCTCTGGAAGAGCAGCCAGTGCTCCCAGCGTAGAGCCATCTCTCCAGCCCTTATGCTCTTTAAGACAGATGCCCAAGATAAGCAACTGAACCTACAATCGCTGATGTGAGCTCAGCCTTCCCTTCACTGAAAGTATACAGGACCAGTCTTACTCAGTGTCTACACTTTCTCAAACAGCTGAACCGAGGCACTACCAAGTCCTGTTGAGGCAGAAGAGGGGTGGATTGCTAAGATTTATATTGGTTTTCACTTCTTTTGGTCTGATTTTTATAGGGAATATAAAATAACTTATAAGAAAATATAAAATAATAAATAAAATATAAAAGTAATCTTCCTTGTGTGCCATCATTTGGACCCTTTCTTCTCCCCTCACAGCATCTTCCACCACCATCTCCCTATATCCCCTTCCATAGGAGACACAAGAACCAGATATGTCACCAAGAAATGCTTCCACCCCAACACAGGGAGGCATTTCTAAATCATGGAATGCCAAGGGTTGTGGGCAAATCTCTAAAGTTAGGAGAGAAAAGAAAGACACATTCCCAGAGGCTTCCAGGGAAGCATGGCCCTGCCAACACCTCTCTCAGGCTTCCTCTAGTCAGAAGAATGTCTACATAAAGGCAGCCTATTGGGAGGACTTTGTTACAGGAGCCCCCAGCAAACCAACACAGTTACCAGAAGTATTATCCTTGCAATAGAGGACAGTGAGCTGCAGACTGAGGAAAAGCTGGTTTGGGTCAGGCACCCATCTTCAGCAGGAAGGCAATAATGGTATGTATTAGTTCACAGGGATGTCGGAAGTCAACCCCATCAGAGATGGGATGGGCTTGCTTACCATACAGCGCACAGGAGCTGTTCCATAAAGAGGCAGTCAGAATGTGTTAGAGGACACACCGCTATGAGCAGGGACAGGCTGGGTGGGGAAGACCCATACAGGAAGCAAGAGACAACAAGCGGTGAATGAAGCCTTACAGTGGGATAAAAGAAGAGGAAAGAAGAAAAAGGCACAGTGGTGTAAATACTTGTGATAAATCTCTGAGGCTGTGGTGCCTAAAAATGGGGGAGGGGGTTAGAGTGGAGAGATCAGTGGGACAACTTCTCGAGAGCTCTAATCAACCTCCAGGTATGGAAACTCAAGGCACAGATGGAACACGGTTTCAGCTTCATGACATCAAGGTGCCAGTGTCTGCAATATACACCTCTAGAACATGAGATGTCACAAAAGAAGATACAGGCTTCATTCAGGCACACATACCAGATGGGTGGATGGAAGGAAGGACAAACGAGAGAGTGGAGGGGGAAGGAGGGAGGGAGGGAGGGAGGGAGGGAGGGAGGGACAAATGGTTTAGATCTCTAAAGTCTAACTTTCCTTCCTTGGAGCTCACTATATAGCTGAGGATGACTGTGAACTTCTGATCCTCTTGCCTCTACCTCCCAAGTGCTGGAATCGCAGGTGAGTGCAGCCACATCTGGTTTATGCAGTGTTAGGGATCAAGTCCAGGGCCTCCTGTATTTGAGGCAATTGATTTATCAACTGAGCTACATCCCCGTGTCCTATGTTTATTTTTCTAAAGGTCAATCATATACATACACCAGTACTTTGAATTGTTTTCTAAGAAACAAGATAACATGGTCAATATGCCTGTAGGTTAGCCTTCCAGGGAACCTAAATGCTCAATGACTGATACCTGTGTACCCAACAATCATATTCAATGAATTCTTGTAGTGTCCTTCTTGTGGGTAATCAGTCTTATGCTATTTCACAGAGAGGAACCAAACATTCCAGCTCTCAAAGTGGCTTTCAAAGTGTTAGAAATACAAAACTGTCCTCTTCTATCCCAGCCTTAACATTTAAGGGTTGGGCCTGTAATCTGCGTGTTTTAGTGAGCCCCCAGGGCAGGGTGCTGTACAATGTTGTTGAAAATACATTGTACAAAAGGACAATGTGAAATAAGTTCACGTTTTTACTTTTCCACCTTCATTATCTGATTTCATTCTTAATACATCTATGAGGGTATGTACTGTATCTTTTCAAAAGGAGAAATACAGAAACATTTAGATGTAACTCCTGTGCAAGGTCTTACCTAAAAAATAGTAGAGCTGGAATTGCCTCTGCAAAATTGTTTTTAACAAAAATATGATGGTGATGAAGAGGAGGAGGAAGCACAAGAGGAAGAAGAAAATCTCAGCTGAATGAGCCAGGCCAAAACTACGCAGCCAAGACAACAAATATGTGAGAAGTAGACACCTATTGTGTGTGAGGGTTTGTGGTTGTCATTCAACCCAAACTAATAGATATGATATCTTATTGACTCAAAATGCCTACTGAAAAGATCAAACTCAGAAGTCAGATGAGCTGGCTAGACTAATATTCACCCAAAACAAGCATATTTTACTTAAGAAAACTATTTCTTACTTTTAGAAAGATATTTTTATGGCTAGTTACTCTTCATACATAAATGCATTTTAACAAAGTCTAGTCTTTACCACTCCCAACCTCTCCCCTGTCCCTTCCCCTATCTTTCTCCCAACCTCATGTCTCAGTCTCTGTCTCTGTCTCTCTCTGTCTCTCTCTCTGTGTCTCTCTCTGCCTCTCTGTCTCTCTCTCTTTCACACACACACACACACACACACACACACACACACACACACACTCCCTTCCCTACAGAGTCAGTCAGAGTCATCCACTGCAGCATGGATAATCTACCAGAGACCTGACAACGGCTGGCATTCTCTCCCCTGACTACCTGTAGCTTCCCACCTAGGAGTGTGCCCTGTGACATCCCATGCAGGGATACTGATGAGCTTGACCTTCTATGGGTCTTCAGTGAGCAACCTGGAAAATCCAGACCTTTAATTTATCCAGTCACCCTAAGTTTGAGTCTAAATCAGAGGCTATATTAAGGCAGACAACAGCAAAGACCTGGTGATTTTGAGTGGAGGCTCTTGTTGGCCGGGAGTCTCCATGACGTCTTCCTTATGTAGATCCCATGCTCAGGGGCCACTGCAGGCAAAGTAGCACTGCAGCTGAATGAAACCATAACGATGATGGGACAACCTAAAGGTCAGACTCTCCCACGGGGCACTCTTTCATGCCCAGTGGGACATCGGTCAAGTCTGAATTCTATCATGGTCCCCGAACCGAATCTGTGCTGTTCTATTTGCTTATGGCAAATCTACTGTGAGAAATTACCTTATATCCAACTTGACTGGGTTAGAGGGGGCTGTGGAGCCAGGGGCAGGAGGAGATCACTACAGTGCACATTCCACTGCTTCCTACAGTTACCCCACATCTAGATTATTGATGGAAGAGTGGGACAGAGCAGAACTCTTAGATGGTGACTATTTCCCAGCAGTATGGGAGTCATTCCCCGGGACTCCCATCCACACTTTCTCTCTGCAGATCAAATAGTGTAACCGCAGGTTGCCAGCGGCAGGACTGTACCATCTCCTGAGTTGGGATGCTCTCATGCTGGGAAGAGTCCAGAAAGTCAGAGTGATAGGGCTCTGGCCCTGAAAAGAAGGCACAGCCCTGGGCCGGGCAGCTCAACCTCCTCCTGTGGGGTGGGGGCAGCCTCATTATCTGCTGGCTAATGATGATCAAAAGCAGTTACTCACAGGCTCTACAAATTCAAACATCTTTCTCTCTTGCACTTCCTGCACCTTAAAGACATACTCCAGGGACACTTCGTAGAAATGTTGCCGAACCAGGTCCACTTGGCTGTCTGCCTGCAAACAACAGAATTTAACAGGAAACCAAGTCATTACCTAAGGAATACACTACGCAAAGAGAAAACTATACAGAGGTGAAATTTTAAAATAAATCAAACAGTATGATACTGAAGACAAATGGTAAGCTACTGAACACTATGCCACACACTGTGTCTATGGACACATGGACACACACACACACAGTAAATATTAGTTGAAGAAAATACTATTTTGAGTGCAAATGTCTCAGCCATTGAAGAACACACTGCTTTTTTAAAATACCATCACCGTCCACTAGATGGCAGTGTCATTCCATGCTGCTGCCAGTTAACAGCGCGCACGCACGCACGCGCGAGACACACACACACACACACACACACACACGCACCCCCATGGACTTAATGGACTCAAACAGTGAAAATGGAGGCAGCTCTGTGGATGCCAAGCTGAGTTTTCTTTCCAAATTAACTTCTTTTTTAAAAAGAACTTTCAATGATGTTCCTTTAAATTCAAATCCAAGGAAACTAGGAGCAAGCCAGAGAATTGGGGTTTTTTTGTTTTGTTTTGTTTGTTTTTGTTTTTTTTCTTTTTTATGGTGGTGCTGGAGATCGCCCTATGGTCTTAACGTTCTGTGAGCTTAGACTTCTAACCCCTTGTTTTTTTTTTGAGACAGGATCCCTCCCTATGTAGCCCAGGCTAGCACTGAACTCATAACCCTCCCTCCTTCCTTGGCCTAGCAAGTGCTGGTATTACAAGTTTCTGCCACCATGCTTAATCAAAGAGTATTTTCTTTAAAAAGATTAACAATGCTTAAAATAGCATATGGGAGTAAAATACTGTTAAAACTAAAAAGACAAAAAGAGAAGTATCACATAATGTATTGAAATAATAAATATTATTACGGAAACAAAACCAAAGTGTTTCAGATGCCAGTCTTGTAAGTCACTGATGCGAGGCAGGGGGTCAAGACTGCCCTAGATGGGTGACAGTGCAGCCTTGAGTACTAGGCCAAGAAAGGGCAAGGCAGATCCCAGCTGACAGGGAGGGAGAGGCACACCCAGAAACAGGCACAGCCACTCGCTCCGGAGGCAGGGGGCAGCACTGAGCTCCTGTGCCACTGGCAGGTTAGAGAACAGAAGAGGGTGGTGCAGGGAGGGCGTGGCCCTGGAGGAGGCTTCAGGGCAGCTTCTCAGATCTCCTCCAATCCAGGCACTGGCTCACGAATGGCCATCAGCATATACCCCAGGGCCGCGCATTGGCTAATACCACAAGCAGCTCTGTGATCTCTTACCTCCTGTAGCTGAGATTCCTTCTTTTTGGAAGACAAATTCAAATGTTTTTCTAAGATGCCGCAATACTTCTCTGTCTCTTTGTCATACTTCTTTTTGGCTTCCTGGAGACAGGGGAAGGGGAGGAGAAAAAAATAAGAGGTTCCTGGAGTGAGGTGGCTGGATCCCTCGGGACCTCTGTGTGCTCACCGTTGACTGCTCCCTCTACCCACAATGATGAGTGCTCAAGTGGACATCCATCGAGGCAGGCAACTCCCAGACCGAAAGCGGAAGCATCACGGCTGCCCACCGATGGTGCCTGTGATGACCATCGTGGGGGAGGGACACCCAGAGAGTGTAACTGGGCACAGGACAAACCTGCCGTGGCCCACTTAACATGAGTCAAGGAAATGGGACGAGGAAACTCTTCCCTTTTGTTGTGAAGTTTTTATTGGCTTAAATTCTTGTCTAAAGATGAAAACTAATTTAACAATATACATGTCAACCTGTGTTCTCCCACCGAGTTCTTGAGTCACCAAGGTTCTATTTTTACTCCCTATTTTATAGGTAAGGAAACTCAGAAGGAAGCCAATTTGCAAAATGTCCCAGAGAATGGCAGAGCTGACGTCAAGCTAGCACTGTCTGCCCACGCTCTGCCCACTTGAGACGCGGTCACAGGCTGTCTCCTGGCTCTCCACGCTTTGGTGGGCAGGGCAAGCCAGAGGCGAGGAAGACACTCCGGTCCAACACGGATGCTCAGTTACTCTAACTCGGTGTCGGCCCTGCTTTGGACTGATCTGGGGCCCCAGGGAGATGTCTTGTGCAACTCTAAAGCCTGTAAGAAAAAGGTGTTTCCAGCCAGATAAAAAGGCCATCTCTCTATCCGTCTAACAAATTCACGATGAGCAGTCACCCTGTCCTAGGCTCTGCTTTGGGCAGTGACTCCTCCTCTCTCTTGATGGGAGCATTCTAGTAGCAAGAGAAACCCAAATACCAGGAACAAATAAGCAATATAATGACAGACATTGCAAGAGCTATAAAAAAAATAAATAAGTGGGGGACAAAGGGTACTTGGGAAAGGCCTGGGTGGGGGGGATTAAACTGAGACCCACTGAACACCTGAGGAGATGGGGTTGGCTCCCAGAAGAGAGCCAACCAACAGTGCTAATGCCCTAGGGCAGAACACTCTGGGCCAAGAAGTTCTCCCATGCACCCTTATTTATCTGGCCAACAGCAAGAGCCTAAGCATCACAGAGAGCAGAAAATGATCATATACCCACTGAGCAGGCATGAATCCATTCCTACAGACCTGAAGGCGGCTTAAAAGCCTACTCATACTCAAACCATGAAGCAAGCAAATATGAATGAAGGAAAGACTTGTAGAATTACTTCCCGCCAAGTCTAAGAAAGGTCCGGGCAAGCAACTCCTGTCCATTAACCCACAAGCTTGGGGCTGGTCTCCAACTCCACTCAACGCTCATATCACACATATCCAGTCTCACCAGCCCAGTGGCCAGCAACCCCACAGAGCATCCTAGGGCCAGGCAGTGCCACTGGCCAGAGTTTAGAAAAGGCCTAGAGACAATGGTCACTGGTACTTTGTAACTTTCAGGGGACTGGAGCTTCCACAGTCCACGGTCAGTGGATAGCCGTAATTAGAGAAGAGAGCAAGAGACATAAGGAAAGAAAGAGCAGTCACCCCCATACTGAGACAGCGTCAAGTCCCAAAACACAGTATGCCAGCACCCTGTCTCACTGCTATCGCACAACGTTTGACGAGAGCAACCGCAGGAAGAAAGGGTTTATTCTGGCTCCCTTCCATGGCAGCGTTGCAGCAAGTATGTAAGTCATGGTGCCACGGGTCTGAAGCACTTGGTCACACTGTATCCAGGGTCAGTGGTGCAGAGGGAGACAAGTGCTGGGGCTCGGCTACCTCTCTCTTTTTCTTCTTGAAAGAAATGTTATTTTTATTAAGTGCATCTCTGTGTGTCCGTGTAGGGGTATGTGCAGGTGCCTTTGGAAGCCAGAAGGTAGAAGTTGAATGCCCTAAAACTGGAGTTGCAGGTTGTTAGAGCTGGCTGATGTAGATGCTGGAAACCGAACTTAGGTCCTCTGAAAGAATGGTATGTGACCCCTTAACTACTAAGATAGAGCTCCGGCCCTTTTACTTTTCAATATTTATTTTACATGTGTGCATATGTGAATGTGCACCTGAGACCCAGGTGCCCAAAGAGGCCAGAATAGGAAGTAGGATCTGTAACTTTTAATTTTTTTAAAGCCTATTTTTAATGATGGTTCTTAAATGTTTTAACCTCCCTTGTAGCCCACCACCCACCAGAGGTAGTGGAAAAGAAAGGACACAGGACACGGGGCAGGTGGACCTGTTTAGAAAGGTTCTTTGGAGCAACTCCTATCTGTGTTGTCTGGAAATTAGCAGTTGAGTTCACAGGTCAGCAGTGGTAGCTCGATCCACTCGCAAACAGCTCAGATGCACCAGCAGTCCATTCCAGTAGAGTCTGGATAGCAAAGATAAATCAGCAGCAGTGGCACTACCTAGCAGAGATGGCCAGGCCTCAGCCTAAGCTCGAGTCAGCAGGAGAGACCAGGAGGAACGCCAGGAGTTCTCAGTTGTGCCTTTCTCAGGGAAGCAAAGACCAGCGAAGACTAAAGACCTACAAGCATTACACAGCTAGCTGGGCCAGCAAGCGTAGCTCAGCCTCCGTCACTGTCCATCGAGTCCTTTTTATATGCCTTCTAAACATCACGAGTTCTCCACGGATCTCGCCTCAGTATGTGCATCTGTCTCAGGCAACATCACTGTGCCAATCAGTCCGAGTCCGAGGAGGCAATTGCAGCACACCACCAGAAGGTTTTTGGTGCATTTCTCTCTATGGAGTCCCAACAAATACAGCTCAACCATGCAACATGAGGTGGACCAATACATGTCTGTTGTTAGCAAAGAATCCTTCATCACATGTCCTTTCACATGCTTGCATTAGTAGAATATACTCTCTCCTGTGTCTACTTCAGTGAAACGTTCCTTCACGAGTCTGCCTTAGCCTTTCACCTGTGTCCACTTCAGCTAAATGTTCCTTCACATGTTTGCCGCAGCAAAACACCATCCAACTGACTTTCTGAAGAACCCTTAAGTTTCCTCTTCAAGGGTCCCCTGCAGCTGAAGTTACAGATGGTAAGCTGTCCAACGTGGGTGCTGTAGCCCAGGATCCTAGCCCAGGAGATGCTGATGCCTACATGTAGGACTGGTACTCCCACCTCAATTACCCAATCAAGGTAATCCCTCTCAGGCATGCCTAGAGGACTATCTCTTTGGAGGTTGCAGACCCTGTCAGGTTAGCAGTCAATATTAACCATCACATTAAGGTCTCAAGGTGGGGCAGTACATTATTTAGGCACTTAGGACTCAAGGTAGTCTCTACCTTCCAGAGAAAGACATCACTGAGGGGCAGATAAAGAATGGGGTCAGGATCCTGGAATATATTCCTACTCTAGAGTGGCAAATTCTAAGCAACTATCATCTTTCCAGTGTTCAACTTCTCTCTACAAACACAGGGTGACTAGACAAGACCATCATTCAAGCTTTATCTTCCAGATCACAACTCTGCAATAAAATACGAGCATTCGCTCTTCACAGAGTCACTTGGATTAAGTGAATTAAACTCCATCCACAGCATGGTGACGATGGTGAGGAGGTGATAACTGAGTTGCCAACAGCAATGATGTGTAATAACGGAGGTCACAGAGGCCATTGATAGTATTGGTGGTGATGCTAATGGTGCTGGTTGTGGTAGTAGTAAATGTCATAGTCATGGTGATGGTCCTTGTTATGATGGTGGTAGTAGTGGTAGTAATGATTGGTGGAGGTGATGATGGTTGTACTGGCAAATTTTATGTCAACTTGACACACACTAGGGCCATTAGTGAAGAAAGAACCTCTATTGAGAAAATGCCACCACCATATTGGCCTACAGAACAGTTCCGTGATTGATATGGATAGTGGTGTCGCTCCTGAGCTGGTGGTCCTAGGTGCTACAAGAAAGCAGGATGAGCAAGCCATGAGGAACAAGGCTGAAAGCAGTGTTCTTCCATAGCTTTTGCTTCAGTTCCTGCCTTCGGGTTCCTGCCTTGAGCAACTTCCCTGACATCCTTTGGTGATACTGTTTCTTCTTCAAGTTGCTTTTAGTCATGATGCTTTATCCCAGCCACTGAAACACTAACTGAGACAATGGTGGTAACAGTGATAATTGTAGTAATGGAGGTGATAATGCTAGTGGTAGTGGGTGCTGCTGCCACCACAGATGGTAACAGAAATGGTGGTAATGGTAATAACAGTGGTTATAGTAAGAATGGTGGTAATAGTGGGAATAGTAATAACAGTGGTAATGGTGAAAATGGTGGTAATGGTGGTAATGGTAATATCAGTGGTAATGGTGACAATGGTGGTAATGGTGATAACAGTGGTAACAGCAATAATGTTAATAACAATGGTAATGGTAATAACAATGGTAATGGCGATAACAGTGGTAATGGTGGTTGGCAGTGGTAGTGCTGCTGATGTTAAGGTATTTGTCATCCACAACCACTTCCCTCTTCATCAAATTCAACATTTGACTTGCACGTATTAGCTTGATGAAAGAAACCCTCCCTGAGCACATACCACAATTTGGAACTAGAGATTTGTCTATAGATTTGTGTCTAATGCCATCTTCTTTAGGCAGAACAACCACGTCTGCTTGTTATCCACCAACACTAACTGCTGGGCTCTCACATACATTACCTTTGTGTTTTTTTATTTTTTTAAGTGTGCACCAGGGAGGGGTTTACATGTGAATAAAGTGCCCTGAGAGGCCAGAGGAAAGCATCAGATACCCTGGAGCTGGAATTACAGGCAGTTGTGAGCAATCCAGTGGGTCCTCTGTGAAAGAAAATGCACGAGTTCACTGAGCCACATCTTCAGCTTTTCTCGTTTACTCTCGGTGATTCGTGTGTGGCTCGTGTCATAACCACGGGTTAACGACTGAATGACGAACGCTATCCTTTTTTGTTCAAATAGCCATGGATACACACTGCTCTAAGTACCTTATATGAATTCACTCATTTATTCTTAAGAACTCCACGGGGTAAGGTTTTAAGATCCCCTTTTAGGGATGAGGAAATAGGGATGTGGGGGTTTAGAGACCTCCCCACGTTCACAGACAAAGCTGCTGAAGAGGTGAAATTCGGAACAAGCAGCCTAGCTCTAGGCCAACTCTCAAGTGTCTGTTCTGCTTCCTATACAAAGCGCAGCTCTACAGCTCATGTGCAGAAAAAGCCAACCTGCTCAACTCAGAAACAGAAACTGAGGACCACAATTACGTCAAGATCTGGGGTCACACTTTATTCCTGAACAGCCTCTAGCACAAGCATTTCTAAGGGTCTTGTTAATGATAACTCTGGAGTTGACAAACTCTAAAATCACCTGGAAGACAGGCTTCAACATATATATGGGGGATTATCTTGATTATGTTAACTGATCAGGGATGATCCTTCCACTGTGGGAGGTGCCTGTCAGAGTAGGACCCTGCATTGTCCTGCAAGATCTAAGGGGAAGAAGCAGGGTACACTGCTCTCTGTGTCTTGGCTGTGAATGTGACATCACCAGTTTCTTCAAGGTCTTATCCCTGTGACTCGTGATATACTGTATCCTGGAACTGTGAGCTGAAATGAACCCTTTCTCCCTAAAGCTCCTTTTGTCGGGATATTGGATCACAACCACAAAAAAAAAGAAACTAAGACAAACTCCCCTTCCTGGAAGCTCTCACAGGGACCCCTGTGTAACATGTTGTTATAGCAACAAAACCAGCAGCAGGGAACAGACGGTGAGTAAAGTAATTTCAGCATCAAATAGGCCGAGTTCAGGAACAAGCCATCGATCAAAACAGGCAAAGAGCCCTGCTGGCTCCTTGGGTGTCTCTGAGGCTGCTCCCTGGGTGGTCTTTAAGCTTTGTTTGTTTTCTTTTAATTTTACATACATCTATGACATAAATATATGGGTGTGGAGTGGCAGAGAGGGAGAAATACTGGAAAAGAAAACAAGAAATGACAAAAGAGGAGGGATGAGAAATCATCCTAAATATCAAAATTAATTATTAAGGATTTGTGACTAGGAGACTCAGTATGCCTCAGGGGAACCTTAAGAGTAGTGACACACATCCCACCTGTAGGCAAAGGTGCATGTTCCTGTCATAGGATCACTGTGACATTAAACCCAGAGGGAGATGTGCTTTTCCTCCCTGGTAACTGTGATTAAGTAACTCTCCAAACAATACAAAGAAGGGCCAGAGTGTGTGTGGATCTGTGCTTAGAAATAGATAAAGATGAGAGACAGTCCATACTATCTACAGACACATACACCACTTCCCCTATAAATACTCACTCACCCCACCCCTCTGATACAGCTCTTTAGAAGTCTCTGCCATGTATGTGTGGACACTAAAACATAGGCCCAGGCTACTTAAGAGACGGCTGCTCCTTAGAGAGAGTCCACTGGCCATACATTCTCAGAAAATAGAGAGATTTGGTCTTGGACAAGAATCTTAGCAGAAGAAGACTTCCCTCAAATTCTATGTTCCTTCATTTCTCAAACAAAACCAATGTGCATTTCTTTCTTCCTAAATGTACACTTAAATTGATACAAATCTATTTTAAGCCAGGAGAAAAATCCTTCTGTGGTCGTTCCTTCAAACTATAGCCAAATATCCCTTGAAAGCCTTGACCAAATATCATCCCTTTCAGTAATCATGCCTATTTCCCGAAAGCAGCTGGAAGGCAGAGGGGGATACAGGGAGAGGAAGAAGTATACTCTTAATGAGATCTCCAGGCCAGGTTTCAAAGTAAAACTTACTGAGTGTGGTGAGGCCTCAACCCCACTGCAGATGGTACAAGGGGATGGGTTTGAATTCATTCACAACTCTAGAATACAGGAAAATATGAGACAGTCTTTTGCTGTCATTAATTACAATGAAAACATCTCCCCTGCGGGCATCCACTGAACACTCAGCTAGTTTAGCTAGGAACTTAACTCAAGGAGAGGGAACAGGCTTCCCTCTGCCCTCTTCTAGTAGCACAGTACAAGAATTAGTTTTCTCCAACAGGGTCTCACTGGGAAACAAGCCTCACTTAAGGGCAGGCAGGCCCCATACTCAGCACTAGGTGGCCAAGACAAAAGAAGCTCCGTACCACTTTTGGAAGTTTTGGGGGGTTTTTGTTGTTGTTGTTGTTTTTGATTGGTTGGTTGGTTTTGTTTCGTTTTGTTTTGGTTTTTATCTCATAATGCTTTGTCTGGGCAATTTTTCAACCTTAGAGGTTGTTTATATAATTTTGTTTCTGCTTTTGAGTTTTGTATGGGATTTCTGAGTGTGCAAGTGTGTGTGTGTGTCCCTGCCTGTGTTTCATGTGCATTTTCTTCGGCTCCTTTTGTTTTCTGTTTGCTTTGTCCTGTTCTGGTTTGTATCTTTTGGGGTTCTGGGAGGTTGTTTTATCTTTTAATTGCCTGTTTGGTTTTGAGAGAGAGGGGGGGTGGGGGGAGGAAGAGTATAGATTTGGGTGGGTGGGGATGTGGGAGGAATCTGAGAAGAGTTAGGGAAAAGAATGATCAGAATATAATGATAAAAAGTATTTTCAATAAAAATTAAAATTATAAAGAAAGAAACATTCAGCTCTTTGGTTTTTATGTTTCTAGGTCTGTAGTAACAAATGGTGACCTTTGAGCTAAAACAGGCCGGTAGTCATGAGCCCTACCTAGACTAAGGACATGAATTCTCTTAAAATATCTGCCCAATGGAAATCTCCCAAGGGCTCGGTTTTTTCATTTTGTTTTGTTTTGGTTTTTCAGTTTCTCTTAAAAAAATCAAAACAGAGAGCAAAGGTATGCTTATTTCTATACATAACAAGAAATGATCTGAGGGCCGGCAAAATAGGTAACTGTTCAAAGCCATGGCCACTAGCCTTGATAACCTGAATTGTTTTCCAGCTCTCATATGGTGACAGTTGTTCTCGGACTTCCACATGAGCACTACGGCTTATGTCTGCACACACAAGCACGCGTGCACAAACACACAAACAAATAAATAAATGTGCTTTGCTTAATGAGTCCCTGTGTCCCCAAAGCCTAGTTCATAACTCTGTTTAAATGCAATTTTGGTCGTCCTCCACATTCACAGTTACACAAAAGTGAGTAGGCTGACCAGTCAGTCAGCCAACAGTCCAGGCACACAGCCACCTAGCACGAAGGTGACACCTTTACCTTGTGTGGTTTGTGAACTAGCATCAAACAATCAGTTAACAGACACTAGGATGGTGGTTGGCAGTGGCCACAGGCGGCTGCACCTCAGCCACTCGCAAAGTGCAGAGGAGCTGGGCTCTCTTGTCTTTGGAGGGTGTGCTGCCCTTAGATTTCCTAAGGGGAGCACTGCAGTTTTCAGACATGAACAAAGTTTGCAAAATCCTCACCCTGGCAGCCCCGATCTGCTCCTTCCGAAACTTCTCCAAGGGTGTGATGAGCACCTCGCTGGCATTCTCAATCTGATGAAGAAAAGCAGAGGGCAAGGCACAAAGGCAAGATTAGCAATGACTTATAGCAGCTCTTCCACAGATGCTCCCTGGGCCTCCCCACGTTTCACTGTATAATAGAGAATCTGTGTGGAAGCTCCAAATGAGACCATCTTCCTGTGAAGAGTTTGCTATTGTTGAAGGCAGTCTCATTGTGGAGCCCAGCACAATCCTCTCAACCCCAGCCTTCCAAGGTTTAAAGGAAGTGAATGCAGATGGTAGGCAAACATTCACTGGTTGTAGGGACCTGGTAACAGAGGTAGTCTAAGTTTCCAGTTTCAAGTGATGTAAGTTCACTATTCACCCAAACTTCAAGCAAAGTATATCAGTAGTGAGTCTCTGTTGAAAACCTAACACTGGGCTGGAAAGATGGCTCAGCAATTAAGAGCACTGACTGCTCTTCCAGAGGTCCTGAGTTTAATTCCCAGCAACCACATGGTGGCTCACAACCATCTGTAATGGGATCTGAGGCCCTCTTCTGGTATGTCTGAAGAGAGCAACAGTGTATTCATATGCATAAAATAAATAAATAAATCTTTTTTAAAAAATAGAAGAAAACCAAACACCTTTGGACATCTTCTATGGAACGGACCCTTCGAGCATCATGAGTTGCCTAGAGAATTAATTGGGGCCTGAGACGTCTGCCTCCTGACCGCTGGCTGCTTCCCAACTGCATTTTACAGTGCTCAGCCATTGGTTCCCATACTCTGATTCACTATCATACCAACAGAGCTCAAACGTACCAAATCTGGCTACCTCAGGACCTTTGCCCCTGGCTGTTCCTGCTGATGTTCTTGTATAGATTGTAATCAAGGTTTCAGCTTAAAGGTCAATTCTCTGTGGAGGCCTTCCCTGACTTCCAAAACTTTAGTTCAGAAAAGCTCTCTCTAAACATAATCCTTAAGAACACATACACCAGGTAGTTTTCTGGCTCAGTCCTATCTACCGACACATATACGTCACCCTGTAAATACTCACTCACCCTCCCAGTGTTCCCAAAGCTCCGAAGAAATCAGAAACAAAGGAGCACTCAGACACTTTCTGAATGACCTAGAGAATGAATGAATGACTTCCTGACAAGCTGCCAAGTGTGTGACCATGAACACAACATTTAAATTCTCTGGGCTCTAATTTCCTAACCCAAAGAATGAGGGGGCTAAATTGTTCTGGCTGTAAGATTCTACAGTCTTCTCTAACGCAGCACAAAAGTTTACAGTCTTCACCCATTGCTCACATGTCTCTCAACTAATTATGTCAGGAATCTCACGTCAACAAAGCATTATTTTCTCTAAATCATATGCATGCCCTTCACAACTGCAACACAGTAAATGCCATAGGCTCTTGGCGGACACAGTGAAGAACTGACCGGACAATGGGAGGGACAAAATAGGGCAGGTCTGCATATTTATTCCCATCTGCCTATTTCTTAATTTTGAAAGCACTCACCTTGGCAGAGTACACGTTAACATGACAGTGTGGCAACAGAATTAAATACATCTTGTTTTTATTGGTTAATGAGTTTAAGTAAGTCTTTCCCACAAATCATTTGCAAGTTTCTGAAGCTCACAAAAACATGAGCCAGTCAATAAGTGGTTTCCAACTTTAGTTGCACATTAAGAATCCCCAAGGAATCATTTGCACATCTCAGGAGCCAGGCCAACTTTAGACCAACTACACAATCTCTGGTCCTAGTTCCAGACATCAGTGTTAGTGAAATACTTCCCCACCCCAAAGTTATTTCAGTAGGCACCCAAGCTGAGGTTCTAGTCCTAAGGAGACTCGGAATATGCCAGCACTCAGTTGATCATGTGGGAAGCAAGACAAGTCCTCATCCGGGACTATAAGCGCTAACTTGTCTGGTCTCAACAAGACCTGTGTTCTCATCCATCAAATGAGAGACTGCAGATGGTAAGGAGTAACTGGATTGATGGCAGAGCACAGAGAGAGCCATTCTCTGCCCACAAGGAACTCATGCTTACTAGCCACACAGATGCCCATAGTAACTGTCCAGGCACATGTGGTAAATGCAGACTCTGGGGCATGAACCAAATGTTTCAGATAACACAATGGATGGCCAAATATCCCACAGAACTATGGCTTCCCCCAAAAGGGTGGAGCTTTGCTGAGCCTAGCTGAGCTGAACTGATGATAAAGCTCTCCCAGGGTGGGAAGAGGCTTGTGACAGCCAAATACTCCGATGCACACAGCACAGAGATATAATAAAATTTCAGAGGTATAATCCAATCACTGTTCCCCTACCACAGGCCACAGCAATGTGCTTACCACACTCCGGCCCCAAAGACTGGCAAGACCAAAAGTCAGACTCAGAAGATCCATTTCCCTTTCTTGGGCATTAGCACGTGCACACTCAAGCTTTCACTCCCACCTACCCACCACCATGCCTGCCACTGCCACTGTCACTGCCACTGATGGTCCAATCTGAGTTCAAGCAAACCACAGGAAGCAGTCACAAGAAGGAGAGTCTCTGCTAGTCTAAAGAAAATTCCCCCATCTTTTGGTATAATGCCAATATGGATTTGAATTGAGACTACACAGCTTATTAACCATGTGAGCGCCTGTAAACCTCAGTATCTTCATCTGGAAAAATGGGGTTGATATGGATGGGACTTCAGAGTTATCACAGGAGCTACAGAGAACAGGTCAGGCTCTGGCTGCACAGTGTCTGTGAGACATCTGTCATGCTGTCAGCAACTGCTACGGAAAAAGAAAGAAAATGCTCCAGCTGTTGGCATCCCTCTGGCAGTGCCTGCCTGGAGATGAGCCCCCACTCCAGGTACAAGCCAGTACAAAGCCTTCTGGGGACTTCTGATCAGACTTCACTCCTGCTACCTAGGGGATGTGGGAAACACAAAGGACCCCTCACCCATCAAGGACTTCCCAGAAGACACTAGTCTGGGAGCACTGCTTTGGAACCTAGAGGTCAGCATCTGCTTCTTGAATTTGCAGAGTATGTCTTGAGCAGCTCCCACCAGTGCATTCCTCTGCCAGGTTGTATTTTCTGGCTGCTACATACATGGCAGGTGCCTTGGGATTAGAGCAAAGCACTGATGTCTTCCTTCACATGGCCTCCGAGCAGAGTAGAGAAGGCATGGAGAAGATGGAATGTGTGTGTGTGTGTGTGTGTGTGTGTGTGTGTGTGTGTGTGTGTTCCCATGTGTGAATGTCCCTGTGTTTATATTCCTGTGTGTGCCCATGTGTGCCAGTGTGTGTGTGTTTGTGTGTGTGTGTGTGTGTGTGTGTGTGTGTTGTGCTGCATGTACATGTTTCTATGTATGTACCTATGTGCCAAAGGCTGGCATCAGTGTTATTTCTGTTATTTATCCACTTTTTCACCTTACTTCTTGAAATTCTTTTAGTGAACCTGGAACTCACCAATTTGGTCAGACAGACTAGCTAGCAAACCATAGGGATTATAGGTGTGCACCACCTAACCCAGATTTTTACATGGATGCTGAAGACCTGGATTCAGGTCCTTATGCTTATACACAAGTGCCTTACTGACTAAACCATTTCCCCGGATCTACAGTGAGTTTTTAGGACAATGATACTCATCCAAAGTTATGCACGAGTAACTCTTTTACAGTCATAGAAAGCTTCAAATTCTGCAAAGGTTCACAGCTTCCAAGTACCCCAGAGGCAGAGTCTTCTGACAGCAAATTCCTTGTTCTCTCAGTGTAGGTAGACTGGGACTGAGAGCAGTCCGGGTTACTCACCATTCGACTCCGCTCATCTTCAAGATTCCTGAGAACAGTGGCAAATTCTTGCAAAGATCTCGCTGGAAGAAAGAAAGAGGCCATGCGGTGAAGCAGCATGGTGGGTGTGCAGGAGCAACTTAGGGAGTTCAATCATGATGGGTGTGCAAGAGCAACTTAGGGATTACAATCATGGTGGGTGTGCAAGAGCAACTTAGGGATTACAATCCTGATGGGTGTGCAAGAGCAACTTAGGGATTACAATCCTGATGGGTGTGCAGGAGCAACTTAGGGATTACAATCCTGATGGGTGTGCAGGAGCAACTTAGGGATTACAATCATGGTGGGTGTGCAGGAGCAACTTAGGGATTACAATCATGGTGGGTGTGCAGGAGCAACTTAGGGATTACAATCCTGATGGGTGTGCAAGAGCAACTTAGGGATTACAATCATGGTGGGTGTGCAGGAGCAACTTAGGGATTACAATCCTGACGAGTGTGCAGGAGCAACTTAGGGATTACAATCATGGTGGGTGTGCAAGAGCAACTTAGGGATTACAATCCTGATGGGTGTGCAAGAGCAACTTAGGGATTACAATCCTGATGGGTGTGCAGGAGCAACTTAGGGATTACAATCCTGATGGGTGTGCAAGAGCAACTTAGGGATTACAATCATGGTGGGTGTGCAGGAGCAACTTAGGGATTACAATCATGGTGGGTGTGCAGGAGCAACTTAGGGATTACAATCCTGATGGGTGTGCAAGAGCAACTTAGGGATTACAATCATGGTGGGTGTGCAAGAGCAACTTAGGGATTACAATCCTGATGGGTGTGCAGGAGCAACTTAGGGATTACAATCCTGATGGGTGTGCAAGAGAAACTTAGGGATTACAATCATGGTGGGTGTGCAGGAGCAACTTAGGGATTACAATCATGGTGGGTGTGCAGGAGCAACTTAGGGAGTTCAATCATGATGGGTGTGCAAGAGCAACTTAGGGATTACAATCCTGATGGGTGTGCAGGAGCAACTTAGGGATTACAATCATGGTGGGTGTGCAGGAGCAACTTAGGGAGTTCAATCATGATGGGTGTGCAAGAGCAACTTAGGGATTACAATCATGATGGGTGTGCAGGAGCAACTTAGGGATTACAATCATGGTGGGTGTGCAAGAGCAACTTAGGGATTACAATCATGATGGGTGTGCAAGAGCAACTTAGGGATTACCAATCATGATGGGTGTGCAGGAGCAACTTAGGGATTACAATCATGGTGGGTGTGCAAGAGCAATTTAGGGATTACAATCCTGATGGGTGTGCAGCAGCAACTTAGGGATTACAATCCTGATGGGTGTGCAAGAGCAACTTAGGGATTACAATCATGGTGGGTGTGCAAGAGCAACTTAGGGATTACAATCATGGTGGGTGTGCAGGAGCAACTTAGGGATTACAATCATGGTGGGTGTGCACGAGCAACTTAGGGATTTCAATCATGGTGGGTGTGCAAGAGCAACTTAGGAATTACAATCCTGATGAGTGTGCAGGAGCAACTTAGGGATTACAATCATGGTGGGTGTGCAAGAGCAACTTAGGGATTACAATCATGGTGGGTGTGCAAGAGCAACTTAGGGATTACAATCATGGTGGGTGTGCAGGAGCAACTTAGGGATTACAATCATGGTGGGTGTGCACGAGCAACTTAGGGATTACAATCATGGTGGGTGTGCAAGAGCAACTTAGGGATTACAATCATGGTGGGTGTGCAAGAGCAACTTAGGAATTACAATCATGGTGGGTGTGCACAAGCAATTTAGGGATTACAACCATGGTGGGTGTGCAAGAGCAACTTAGGGATTACAATCATGGTGGGTGTGCAGGAGCAACTTAGGGATTACAATCATGGTGGGTGTGCACGAGCAACTTAGGGATTTCAATCATGGTGGGTGTGCAAGAGCAACTTAGGGATTACAATCATGGTGGGTGTGCAAGAGCAACTTAGGAATTACAATCCTGATGAGTGTGCAGGAGCAACTTAGGGATTTCAATCATGGTGGGTGTGCAAGAGCAACTTAGGGATTACAATCCTGATGAGTGTGCAGGAGCAACTTAGGGATTACAATCATGGTGGGTGTGCAAGAGCAATTTAGGGATTACAATCATGGTGGGTGTGCAAGAGCAACTTAGGGATTACAATCATGGTGGGTGTGCAGGAGCAACTTAGGGATTTCAATCCCTTTATACAGATACACCCAAAGTCAACTGCTGTCTTCAGACTCCCTCATCCTTTAATCATTAACCACTAAAGGCAGGATGACCCAGAAATGCAGGTTAATTGCCTCTGGAACACCAGCTAGAAGGATTTCTCCAAGGAAAAGGCCCTCCTGTTCCTGAGAGTTCCCAGGATTGGTGAGGTGCTGGCAGGCTCCCAGCCCTGAGGCTGGAAAGGGCAGAGTTCCACCAAGGAGTTGAAGGATTTTCTGTCCAGGATTTAACCTTCAATCTTTTTGCATCAGAATCCAACCTTTTGGGTGCAGGGTGCATGACAACTAAACAAATAATTCTGTGAGCAACAGAAGCCACATCTCTGGCTTGGGTGCCCTCTCCCTGAGTTCTGAAGCCACTCATTGATAGAATGCAGCCTGCAGCACAGCAGTCAGACACAGATGGTCTCTGCCAGAATCTCTCTTTCATGGAGGCAACAGGCACTTAGTGAAAGAGCCCCGATCATTTGGATACTTGGGCAACGCTGACTTACAACAAGGATACATTCTCATTGCTCTCAGCTACTCCCCAGCCGTCTTTGCTCATACCCAGATCCTGGTCCTCTGCTTGGCAAAAGACTCAACAACAACAACAAAAACATCGAATGGGCTAATGAACAACCTTAGGTTTCTCAATTTTCTGGGTTCAGAAATTGAACCCAGAGCCTACATTAAGCACATGCTCTATCCTTGGACTACAATCCCAGCCCCATTTTCTTCTTAATTCTTCTTCCCTTTATGGTATCAACTACGGGGAAGAAACAGACTATGAGACCTAGCAAAGTGATGGGTCTTAACCATGTCAATGCTGTGTAGAGCTGCCTCTGGAAGAAAGCAAGGGACAGGAAAGAGGGCAGCAGGGTGATATACAGGAGTTCGCCTCAGCCTCTCAGTAAGGAAGCTGGAGAGAGGTGGTGACACGGAGTTAGCCACTGAGCCCTGCTCCTGCTCTGCAGGCAGTGACAGCTACACAGCTCCGGCAACCTGTTACCAGGCCAGAATGGAAAGCCACTAGATCAAATTTGTGAAAGACTGAAAGCTAAAGAAACAAAAACAAAAAGCAAAAGAACTTGAGATAAGCTAATTAGGTTTAAAATTAACAACAACAACAAAAAAAGTCAACTAAAGCATAGTCCCAGTCTTATCTCAGTCCCCTAGCTCACTCTGTGTAACCCTGATCCACTGCAATCACTCTTGCCCCAGGCTCTTAGTGCCAAGGTTAGATTAAGCAGGGAATGGAGAGGGTCACAAAACCAGCCAGTACAGTGAAGAAGGGTGAACGGGAGCGTCTCCTATGAACTCCAGCTTCTTCCTGCCACTGGACAGTGAGTGAGGCCAGCGCAGGGAGAAGCCCTGTCCTGACGCTGCTCTTCCACTACCTGCAGGATTTCTGCCCTTCTAATCTTATGGGTTTCCTAGTCCAGGAAAAGGCTTGCTGGGGTGAATGGCAAATGCTCTCATCTTCCGTAAGGTTGTGACTTACCTATACACATCTCATCATCTGTTTCTGCATCTCCTATACACTGAAATTTAAATTCATTTAAGGAATCTGCAAACTTCCGCTTTGCTGAAGACAAATCTAATAAAAAAGAAAAAGAGGAAAACACAAATTACTGACATTAAATTGGCCTTCCGTCTCGTTGCCCTTTTAAGTCCTTCTGTGTATACTTAGCAAAGTTTGTTCCTGAGATCAATTCACAGAAGAAATGTTAACTCAAAATAGTAAATACCCGTTTAAAGAACCATACTTTATCCAAATAGTTAATATTTTATATATAAAGTATTAATTTGCTCTAGAAGTTAAAATTTTTATTGCAGTTGCTTTAACAGTTCAAATCTTATGGGATGGAGATACAGTTCAGTCATAAAGTGCTAGCCTAGCATGCACAAGGCTCTGGGTTTGATTCCCTGCACCACAATATACATATGCATGTATGTATGTATATGTACATATGTATGTATGTATGCATTCATGCATGTATGTTTTAATACGAGTTTTAAAATCCTATGTCTGCTTTCTATAACCACACATATCATCTCCAATTGACACCTGGGAATATTGCCACTTCAGGAGACCAGGGAGGAAGCCTGGCTCCGAAGCAACATTAGAAACAGCATCATTCCCCGTACCCTACGGGTCTGTGCTGACAAACCCTCCACTCGGTCAGCACAGCTGTCCCCAAGTGTGACTCTGGAACACATCCTCTAGATCCAAAAGAGAAGCAGGAAGAGCCTGTGCTGCCCTGTCTCAAGGCATACGCGAGCATGGCTCCCTCCAACTAAAGGCAGACAAGGCCCACGTTCTCTGACCCTCCCAGACCCGTTCTCATTAGCCCACAGCTTGACAAATCTCCAGTCAGTTTCCATAGTCACCAGAAGAACGAAGCCCTACCAGTGTTTTCTATTGGGATTTTCCTAAGAAGCCAACCCCACACATGGTATCTATAATGAAGACTCTCTGGGGCCCTTGTCAAATTTAAAAACTAAACTTTCCTTTAAGACAGTAATAAAAGCTAATGATCCTTCCTGAGCCCTCGGCTCCTGTTCAGGGCATAAAATCACCAAGGTACACTGAAGTGGCCTGACTGCTTAACTTAATTCCACATGCAGCCTTCCTGCAGATTAGGTTAATCATCCAAATTACCATCTATCCAGGCTTCCCACATTGAAGGGGAAATAGCATTAAGTTCAAACTCCCAGCGGACGGGATGAGGAGGCATAACTGGTAACGAGGCCTGGATTTAATAAGAAGGGAGGTTCTGGCTCTCCGGATCAACGTGACTTGCTAAACAAAAGCGCCCCTTCCCTCAGTTGAAGGTCATTTAGGTTGTTTCCATTCCCTAGCTATTAAGGCGTAGAGCAGCAATGAACAGGGTTGAGAAAGTATCTGTGTACTAAAGAATGCCAGGTCCTTCAGGCACATGCCCAAGGACTGGTATAGCTGGGTCATATGGTAGATTTATTTATAGCTTTTTTCAGAGATGGACACACACACACACACACACACACACACACACACACACACACACACGCATGCCTGGCTTCTTCTTCCAAATAATAACAAACAAGGCCCAAGTTCTCCAACTCTCCCAGACCCAGACTCGTGTGTGTGTGTGTGTGTGTGTGTGTGTGTGTGTGTGTGTGTGTGTGAATAATGAAAGAAAAGGAGGCCATAAATTTGAGAGAAAACAAGGAGGGGCACATGGGAGGGAACAGAAGGCGGACAAGGAGGGAAGGGGAAAATGAGGTAATTACATTGTAATTTCAAAACAATTGTTTTTCTTAAAGTATCCTAGACCCTCAGCCCTTCCCTCTTTTGCTCCCACTTTCTCCCTTAAGGTTAAGACTGACGGCTCCCAGGGTTTGACTGGTTTGTCTCTTCTTCTATGTGCAGTACAATCTGCCTGGAGTTTGCTGAACAAGCTATGAGGGGGCATAATATACAAACCCAGCCCCTAGGGTCCCTTCCAAGCCAGAGCTGTTAGTAAAGGGTCACGGGGCTCAGGGGTGCTGCTCTTCTTCTGGAGATCGTGCCACTGAAAAGATCCCAGACCATCTTCCCACAGCTCAGATGACATGGGTCCTAGGCAAAGCACTGTGTTCTACTACACAATAGGAGGCACTTAGGGTGGAAAAGAACGCAGGATCCAGTTTCAAATCCCTCCCTGGGACAGACACTTTCACAGAAGACTCCTTAATAAATGGTCCAAACATGACAGCAGCGGGGAACCAGACTTCTCTCGGAACTGGTCTCCTGGTCAGAGGGTCTCCTTCAGAACACAGTTCACTCCTGGCAAGCCTCAAAGTCAGAACACTGCGGAGAGGAAGGAAACTCAAGACTTGGGACAGGCGAGAGAGGAAACAGAAAGGAAGTTATTTCAAAGTAGAAGAGAAAGACCCTGGGAGCCCCAAAGCACAGCACATCAAATGTGAATGTGGCTACACAGTCAGAGTTAAGTCCAAATAGGCCCTCGACGAGGACTCACGAAGTAAGGCCTGAGCAAAGAGTGTGTGTGGGTAGGATATCTTCACTTTCTGCGCAGCAATCCACTGCCGCCCCAACAGGACAAGAAAAAGTTATGCTGACAATCACCTCAACAAAGTCGAGAGTGAAATGCAGACCGAGTTTGGGAAAGCGCCAGGGTGCACCTGAAAGGCTGTCCTGCCAGCAGCTGCTAACAAGGATGAAGGATGAGCTTGTACCAAACAACGGGGCCTCTGGGCTCTAAAGGCGCCTCGCCAGGTTACAGGCACGGGGAACCTGATTTCAGTCTGGTGGCCCACAGCAGATGAGAGCCTTAGATCTGGGCCTGGTGGAGGATGAGGTAATGAGCTGCACTGAAGGGAAGACAGGGCTCTCGGCCAGGGAGGAGAGCTGAACGCAATGAGAATTCCAGAGGCTGGAACCTGGAAAGGAGCTTACCTTGGACCTAGTAGAGAAGCCTTTCAGGGAAACTACAGTAGACACCTGTTGCTTGGCTTGCCCAGAATTTGTGCCTGGCCTGAAGTGTAGCACCTCCAGCTTATTCGAGGGAACTACCCTTCTCCACTCGCATGCTATAAGACGCATGTTATAGAATGATCAATCCCAAACTCTTGCTCCTACCCCAACCAGCTTTGGATCCTGGGTTCAAATCCAGATTATCTATTAATTAGCTATGTTAACTGACCCCAGATTAGTCATAAAGTGTCATACATTGGATGAAGCCTAGGGGTGTCCCACAGGTGAGGGAGACCTACTACTATACAAGCATTCTGCATACTTGCAACTCATCAGGTCCTCTGGACTGAGGTCCCTGGAGTATGCGTGGACTCTATACTGCTTAGCCCCTTAATATAGCCCCTCTGTGGTATTTAGAACAATGCTGAAGATATAAAGTAAGAATACTCAAAAGTCAATGCTTCTTAGTAGATAATCATCACTCTGGGCATACAGCTCTCAAAAAGGTAGATTGCTGGATCTTTCAGGTCCACATAAAAAAGACTCAAACATACACATTCCAGTAAGAAGAACCGAAGGGCTGGGGATAGGGCTGGGTGCTTGGTCCCTGCTCATATAACCTTGCTGGTTCATGTTCGGGCAGCACAAGACACAGCACGGAGCCAGAGTCGGTAATGTTTACTTTGTAGAACTGCTGTTGCAGGAGGACAGGAGGCCGACAGGGCAGCACAAAAAGAGCACTGCCTATATGCAACAAATACAAGAAGATGAGGAAAATCAGGACAGGAAAGCAGCTTCAAGCCTGGACTTTTGAGAAACTGCTCCCAAAACCTTCTACTCTCTCGGGCCAGAGGAAGGTGCCCTTCCCTTCAAAGGATGACAAGCTCTACCTCAGCAAATACTCCTGTGCAAAGAAATCAAGAGGCTTGAACACAAATGTGATGCTTCTTTAGAACAGAAGGTGTGTCGCTATTTTCCAAACACTTTAGAAAACCACCCTAATTTCATTTTATCAGTGATAGCAGAGTCAATCCGATCTCCCTCCTTGGGTAAAACTTAACGTAACTGTGCACACATGTATACGCCCACATAATAAGGAACTCAAGGTAACCTTATAATTACATTTCATTTTGGTAGATATGCTGCATTTCTGTGCCCTCAAAGTTACTCTAATTACATCTAACTATCTTAGGAATTTCCATTAGTCACATCTTTCTCTCCAGATGTAGAAAGTGATTGTAGTTCCTAAAAGCGGACTCCTCATATAAGAACTTGATAGAATTTGCCCTCTAGGCTACAGAAAGCTCAAGAACACCAAAGTCCCCAGGCCTTGCTTGCTAAGGTTCCCTTCCTCCATCCCACAACCCTATATTTAGAATGATTCTGAAGTCATTCTCTGAGTGATTTTATCTCCTAACATACAAAGGATGTCTCGGGTCCCTAGGCAGTTTGGACACAGCAGCATAAGCCAGCTAACAGGTACCTGAGAGTCACCAGAGAAGAGCCACCATGAGAACTGAGAGAGAGAGAGACATGGTTCCTGAAGGACTAACACTTCCTCTTCCTCTTCACCCATAAGAGACGTTCTAAACAGTCAAATTCAAACTCTGCCCCCATCTAACCTTTTCTAAGAACATAGCCAAAGGCGAGGAAGGGTCTCCCTGTCTTGCCACACAAGTTGGCACCAGCTTGTCAACCTCATGCACGGTGACTGTCTCCAAGCCTGTCTATTCTGTGCCGAATGGCCCTTAATTTTGCCAGTTCTTCCCATTGTCTTCAGTGCCCTGTATCCCAAATGAACATTACTATTGGCCTACATGTTTGCCCCAGCCTCCCTGCTGTTCTCCCCATATCTACTTCCATGGCACGTTCTCTATCCGACCGTGTCAGCCTTGTGAAAGCCAGAGAGGAGACTAGAAGCCCTCTCAAGGCTTGAAAGACCCTGTGGATGTGACCTGCCACCTCCTGATCTCAGTTCCAGTGACAGGACAGTTCCTGCCACTCTACCTCCAGATCAGAAGTTTCTTCCTTCAAGAAGCCTTCATTGGCTTTTCTAACCAACACAAATCTGACCCTATTTTTGACTTCATGAATACTATACAAATCGTCCTTCATAGAAACTTGGTGCTAGTTCCTGTAACTCTGCAATGTGCCTTAAAGTACTGAGTTCTACTACTTTAGATAGCAGGATAGTGTCCCCTTGATGCCACTCTCTCTTATCTCTCCAAAGCTCAGCTCAAGCCTGGATGTGAACAAGAGTCACAGAAGGAACAATGACAGAGAGAAGTGGGGATCTCCACAGAAGCATCAGCTTTCACTGAAGGGAAACTTCCCAACTCCATGTTGGATTGGGGCAGGGGTGGTGGGAGATTTAGTACATCAGTAAAAGCTTTCTGACTAATGGGAACCTGGGTGGGGCCTGATGTATATGGAATGTGCTTACCACTAATATGGCACCACCTCCTCTCATACTGTCAATGTGGACAATTCTCACAAGGCTGAAGGGAGAGCTACCTACAGCAGAAACAAAACTTTCTACCAAGGACCTGGAGGGATAAACTAGAAACAAACTAAGACCCAATCACAGCCACGTGCCAGCCCCAACACATTCCCAAGCCTGAAGTTAAGAGTTTAAGAGTTCTCAGAGCATGAGCCCTTCTTACAGAAACCACACTGAAGACAAGGTTTCCCAGGCTCAGAACACAGTGTTTTACAGCCACTCCAGTGTACTTAGCTGTGGGGGGGAAAGGTGATAGTGTTTTTGCTAAATGCCATTTTACATCCTGAACCCCTCTATTACATCAGCAAAGAAGACTATGTTGAATCTCAGAACCAGACATAAAGTATTCATCTAGAGTCTGTGACACAAGCTGCTACCTGTGCCCACTAGGTGGCGACCAACCACATCGGACAATACCTAAGAAAGATCCTGGCCCTTTTGATGAAGACTTGTTAACCTAAAGGGAAGTATCCTGAGGATGCTTGATTCTAATTATGGGAGATCCTAGCCTCCGGTGGGAAGAGATGCTCTGATATTCAGAGAATGAATGTTGTCTGGAAAATTCTGGAGGGTATATATTTTATGAAGTCACTGCCAACAATAAATGGCTTTTTATTCTTCCAGATCTAAATGCGATCAACTCGAAACACCTCTCCTCTCACTAAAGTAGATGATACACCAAGCACATCAGCCAACCACATTAAATGATGTATACTCCGACTATCCATCTGTGTGATTTTCCTAAAGCCATTCCCTAAATCTTTATTTCCTAAATGAGGTGAGAGACGCCACTAGCCCAGAAGAATTGGGTTTCGGACTGTAGTATCAAAGCTAATAATATGTACAGGGTTGATTATAGAAATGAAATCAAGTGGAAAAAGGAAGGGTGTGACTCTTCCCAAGATGAGGGAATTGAGTTAAATTCTACTTTCATCAAAATTCCCTTAAAGAAACGGAAAGAGTCTCAAGCCCACATTAATACACATCAAAATAGCTATGATTATGTATTAGTTGATTGATTAGTTAATTGATTTCTAACTGCGATAAGGTTTTTAAATTGTGATTAAATCGTGTCACCTATAAATTATGTTGTTTGGGTTTTATTTTCCTTCCATTTTGCAGCTAGGGAAACTGATGCTCAGAAAGGCTTAACCCTTCTGAGAGCCACAAAGTTAATCAATCTGGTAGTATAAGCAACCTGGTCCTTCTATGCTCTAATGCCTAGTGTACTCAAATGCTTGAGGTTCTAATGTCAATCTATTCTTGAAACAGAAGGATACATGTCCCATATCCTTAAAGAGAATTCAAGGTAGAAGGGTCTAATCTGAACATGCAAAACTATCAATTAAGTTAACATGTGCTACGGCCATCAGAGAAGGTGGCAACTAAAAGTGCACGTGGGGCATTACTTCAGCTGGGCCACCGGGGGCAGCAACAACACAAAGGAAAAAGAGAAAAACAACATTTGAGCTGAGTCTTGTTTGGATATAGAGAAAACAAGAGGTGTGGGCAGAAGGCAGGCATGGGAAGGTATTCTGAAGTAAAAATGAAGCAAAAAACGTACAAAAACAAGCAAAATGAAACCGTCAGAAATAGTCAGGTAAATAGACAGAAAGGGACTGCAAAGGAAGGTCCGAATCAACCACCAAAAGGGCTTCCATGTTAACTGACAGAATCTAGACGCTGTACCCTTTCAAAACTGGAACCAAGCCTCCACATAAGAGTAACAAGATCAGCTTCAACACTGATGAAGTCTTTAATAAGGAGCTGCCCAGAACTCTGTCTTATGACACCCACTCTGGCATATCTTTCTTTGCTGGGAGATCATGAAACCAAGGCAAGGGATAACCATTGACAGAGGACACCTCTCCAACTGGGCCTGTGTACAAAGAGCACTGGACAGCCAAAGAAGAGAGTATGTATTGAGTAAGAAACTCTGCTTCCTCCGGAAAACATAAAGTCCTCTTAGGAACGATCAGCAGGCCTTAGATTCACTGAATTATGTATGTAGATGATGACACATATAAGCATACCTGTATTTCCCAAGTATTATTTGTTTTTATATGCTTTAATATGTTGAGCTGTCATATTTACACAAATATGTGTATATTTGTACATTATTTATATGCTTTATATGTTATAAATATTAGCTCATCCCCATAAGAACTCTTGAAGTTAAATGCCAACGACTGATCTTTTAACTGTCTGTAGTTTATTTTTTATGTATTTTATGTATAGAAGTGCTTTGTCTACATGCACACCAGAAGAGGGGCTCAGATCCCATCCCAGAAGGTTGGGAGCCACCATGTGGAAGTCAGGACCTCTGGAAGAGCAGCCAGTGTTCTTAACCACCGAGCCATGTGATCGGGCTCTGACATGAGAAAATTAAGAGCATGCTGGGTGGAAGTTTAGGGGTTTATTTTTGTTTGGGGCCACACACAGGATAGTCACAGGCTCTGTCTCTTAGTTATATCCACCACCCAGAGCATGTTAAAAGACAGTGTGTCACCTGAAGTGCTGAGCAAACCTCGGGTGACGCTGTGACCAAGGCATCGAGTGTTTTTATCAGTATCGGGTCAACGGCCCAAGAGCCCAGCCATGAAGCAGAAGTAGACTCGAGAAGTGGGTGCTGTATTTAGAAAGCTACATTCACATGATGTCCTAAAGGACAACGAGACAGAAAGCTGGTGCAAGGAAAAGTCCCTCAAGGAAAACTGGTATTTGGTTATTAGTTAGAAACAAAGAAATGCATTCTGAAAACTAACCCAGTAAGGGCACAAAAAACCAGAGGGTATTTCCAGGATGTTCAAGTACAGATTGATTCGACAGCCTCTCTCTGTCTCTGTCTCTCTGTCTCTCTTTCTTCCCTTCTTCCCTCTCATACACACATATTCTACTATTATCCCCCCTCTCTCTCATACACACACACACACGCACACACACACGCACACACACACACACACACACACATACACACAATTCAAGGGTTTGACTTGCTTGGGTTCCACAAACGCAGATGCAAACCCCAGGTCTCCCATTTCTTAGCTCTGTGCCATCAGCCAAACTATTCAACCTTTCCAAGTGTCTATAAAAATATAAGAGCAACATGCACTTCCCAGAGGTGCCCTGGGAATAGAAAGTGGAAAGAGCCTAGCACAAGACAGCTGCTGATCCACCTTCCTGCCCAGGAGCCGAGATGGGCAAAACTCCATTAGCCAGTTAGAGAGCAGAGGGTAACAAAAGGGAACCTTAAGTGTCATGAAAATGAAACATGTTTGCCTCGCTGGCTCACCAAAGTAACCAAATAACCCTATTCCAGTGAACTACTACAAAATTCATTTGAGAGTTTAAAGGTTTTCTTCAGTTGCTGAGAGAATTTTAAACAAGCACCAAATTTACAATTTCCTCCCAGATGAAAAGTGAGGCAGATTTGATTTGGAGACTGGGAATTCAGCATGTTTTGTAAACTACTTACCTGGTATGTCACACAGTCCTCTGAAATTAATATGATTTTTAAAAACCGTATTATTTAAAAAACAAAACAAGCAAACAGACAAGTGTAGTTTGTGGGCCTTTAAATGCAGGAGAGGTGCAGTGGTGGTGTCATCAAATCGCTTTTGTCTATTGCCTGGGAGGGACAGTCACAGCGCCAGATTAGACAGATAAAAGGACCAGGCCTACATACAAAGCCGGGGCTCTGGGCTTCCTGAGAAGGCCAGGCTTTTCTGCAAACTGCCCTCTGATAAGTATGTTTTAGAAAGGAGAAAATGAATTAAGGACTGGGTCAGGGGAATCACAAGTTCTAGGACAGCCTGAACTATTGTCTCAAACAGGGGAAATGGGAGCATACAGGTTAGACCAAAGGTAAGCAAGTAAGACTAAGGCTGAGAATTCCAGAGAGTGGAGAAGTTTCCTCTCTCAGTGCCACAGAGCTGCTTGTGAGAAGACCAACCAGAGCAGGGAGGTGGCGCACAGGGCCCTGACTGGATCTCCAGTCTCAGCTTGGATTGTGGAAAGCCATTCCCTCCAGGGCAGGGTATCGTGTAATACATACTCTGTGATGCTGAAATCACTGAGGTATCTTCTCAGTGTGTATTTTGATCCAGAAGTCCTGCATGCCAGAATCTATAGGCCTATATGAGGTCCCAGGTGATGTCCGAGCTGGTGTTCCAGACACGAGACTCTCTGAATTAGGATTTGGACTCCCACCTAAGACCCAAAAGCAGAAACCTGCCTGCCCTTGTAGCACAATGGTGACATGCAAGCTCTCAACAGACTCCAGAAGGATGGTCGCAGGAGAAAACCTCTGCAAATATCATGGACCCTATATCAGAAGCAGAAATGGCAGGCACCTCCGGAGGCCACTACACACACCGAACCCAGCACAAGCTGCTGTTTGACACACGCGACTGAAAAGAACTCACTTGAGAACCAAGGGCTGAACCAGAGCTCAGAGATCCCACAGAAGACCCTTTCCTGCTTTCTCTTCTTTGCTTGATGGTGAAAATATATTCTGCATATTCCTACACAAGGTGCAGCTCTTTGAACAGTTTTCAAAGAGCTGATTGAGGGAATGCAGACTCTGTTAGTCTCAGCAAATAACCATGGCAACTAATACCACCCAAATAAAATGAGGTCTTCTCAGTGATGTGCTGGCTCAATTAGATTAAGAGGGTGACGTGTATCATCTGAAAAATTACAGTGATAAACTTCCAGCAAAATCCAGACCTTCTTGGAAAGGGTTATAAGTAAAAGAAAAGCCTTGCCAATAAATAAAAGACAGGATATGGAGCCAGAAAAAATCCAGGAGGTGAAAGACTGGAGCAGCACTGCTCTGCTTACCATGGCTTACAGAGGCAGAAGCCATGGATGAACTCAAGCCACCATCTTTCACATCTGAAGGCCACAACTTCTACCAGAGACCTATCAAGGAAGCGGCATCTTGTCTCTTTCTGTGCCGTCCTTCGTGAACAGTGTAAAGGAAAAACAACTACTGCTACCTCAGAGGTATCTTCAGAGAGGCTTACCTAAGTGACTGTGGAGCTTTTAAATATCAGAGAGGAAGACTGCAGAGTAGTAGGTCCGGCTAGTAAAGGGTTCCCAGCACTTAGGAAGGTCCTCTCAGACACTAGTCGTTCTATACCAAGGTCTTTATATCGGAGTTATGCTTGTGAATGAATACGTCAGTATCTACAAATCCAACAGCCATCTAGTCGTTACACACACACACACACACATGCCAGACCTGCCTCTTCCAGTTCTCTGCAGTCACACCTGCTCTGAACAAATCCAGACAAGCAAGAACCTCACTTGGGAAAACAGGAGTGGCTATGCCAAGGCCAATAACCTCCCCGTCGCTTCTGAAGCTTTTCTAGCAAAGAATAAAGAGGGGGGAAAAAATAACCCTGCCCATAGAATCAGTGTCTACCTGGCACTCGGCAATTACTTGGGAACACCAAAGCCAGCCATATTCGCACAGCAGACACCCCTCCTGCAGGTCATTTCAGCAGTGAAAACAAACTTGCAAGTAATCAAGGGAAAGCAAAGGAGGAAAATTATGGCCTTCAACTAGCCGTGTCTGTTCCATGTCTGTGCTGGGACTTTGTAACAGGCTCCCAGGAGGTCAAGTCCCATCTCCACCACTGGCAAGGCCACTGTACTGTTTCCACCTGTGTGAGACTGAGCTAAGAGGAGAGCTACACCCCAAAATTCCTCTGAGAAGAGAAATGGCACATGGAAGTACTTAGCACAGAGCCTGGCCTGCAGTACGCACTCAATAAACCAGAGGTATTAGTATTAGACAGCTTTGTATAATGATGTCATAAATAAAGCATCAGGCAGATTTACGTCCATAATGAGGCCCAGCCAGCCACCCAGCTGCCCCTTCACCATGTGAATGGTCCCACCACACTGACTCTGGCCTTCCTCCAATCAGGCTCCCTGCAGTAGGACTAGAAGCTAGACTTCATCAGCCTAATTCCAGGCACAGCGCAAGTGCTTCTGAACACATAACACAAGAGAGCAGGCGACAGCTCCCCAGCACCGGAATGAGTTCAATTAAAAAGAAAATCCCATTGTCTCCCCCCAGTGGATTCAATAAACATTTCCTGAAATTAAAAAAAAAAAAAAACATTCAGCAATTCTGAATGGAGCCACACCTGATTCTCAGAAATCAGTTTTATTTCCTTCTGTCCCCTGTTTAATGCTGTTTATCCCACATCCCTGCTGCTGCACCTCAAGGGGAGCTTGTGCTCAGGTGACAAAACAGGGAGGCCCAGTTGGGTAAATATCCACTTTCCTCAGAGGTTCCCTTCTAAGGAACCAACCACTTCATGCACCAGTACCTATTCATGCCCCAGCGCTTCTCAGAGCATTCCTTGCTCCTGCCTATCACACAATGGGAGAGGCCAAAGATTAGTACTTCTCAAACTACAGTACCACTGTGCTGTAGGGAGTCCACTCAGCCACCTCAATCATGAAGTCTAGAGGCTGTGATATCTAGATCCCAGCCTGGGCTTCCCAGGTAAAGCTTGCTTGCTTTCTTTCTTTATTTATTTATTATTTTTAGATTATAATACTATTACATCATTTCCCCTTCCCTTTCTTTCCCTCTCCAAATCCCACAAGGAACCCACACACACCTTGCTCTATTTAAAATTCATAGCCTCTTTTTAACTGTTAATGTTCGTGTGTATATATGTGTTTGTGTGTTTTCCTAAATACAAATATAACCTGTTGAGCCTGCACAATGCTACTTGCATGTGTGTATGTATGTACATAGTTTTCAGGGCTAACCATTTGGCATCCGATAAGTGACTGATGTGCTCTTCTCTGGAGAAGACAGACTATTTGTCCCCCTCTCCGCAACCCTTGGTTGCCTGTAGTTCTCAGTGTAGAGCTAAGGACACTTGGGGTTTCCCCCATCCACGTTAGCACATCCACTGATGTCATTCTTATTTATGTCATGTTGATGAGACCTCATAGTTCTAACTTGTGACATTTCTGTATTACAAACATTTCACAGCAAATTTCCTATGGTCCCTGAGCCTTATGTAAAGGAGTTGTGTTATAGATCTATCAACTGGGCCTGGGATACATAATATGCATTTGGTAGGTTATGGGTTTGTTATGGTCTCTATCTATTACAAAGAGAAATTTCCTGATGGAGTATACGAGCTACCCTTATCTGTGGTTATAAGGACAAACATTCAGCATGTAGTCAGGAGTTATACTGGTTTATTAAAGTGGTGGTTTACTTCACTATCCCTGGGTAGTTGGCTAGGTTTCCAGGACCATGCATGATCTCCTTCTTGCTGAACCGGTCTCAAGTCCAGTTAGGAAGCTGTTGGCTCCTGCCAATGTCTGTGTACGACTACTATAACCTTGGGGTTGGTTATCAGGCCATAATGGTGCCAATCAGTCTTATACCTGCTAAAGTTCAAGAAATGCCACAAACCTCAGAACATCGAGTACCAGGCACCCACAATGGCTGCTGCTGACAAAGGTGGAGATCCTGAGGCCAAGTTCATCTTTGACTACCTGACCGTAGGTCTGCAAGTGTACCAAGAGTTTGCCAACTCATGCTCAAGACAAAAGAAACCATAGTAACAGCTCGGGGTGGGAGGAGGGAATGTAATTCAAGTAAAAACACGAAAATTCCAAAGCTAGAATCTAATAAAACAAATAAATTTTAAAAAGCCTTCCCAAGAGCTGGCCAGCTAACTCAGCAGGTAAAGGATCTTTCCGCCAAGCCTGACTACCTGGATGTCATCACGGGAACACATGTGGGAAGAGGGAACTGACTGCCATCAATTGTCCTCCGACCGCCATATATGTACTGTGGCACATGTGGGCACATGCAAACATGCCAAACAAACACAATCAGTCAACCAACCAACCAACCAATCAGCGATGTCCTTCATTGTTTCATTCAGAAGGCCAGCAGAACCATGGCCCTGTTTGGTCCCCAATTCCTAAAGCTCAGCTCTTGGCACCCGAAGCTGATAAATGGCTCAGTGGTGGCTGCACAGAAACCCACGAGGAAACCAAGCTTCCCACAGAGGGGCGGCTGCCTTCAGCTTCTCGGAAGCTTGAATCGCAGGCCTGGCCAGGGCTCTCAGTACAGACTCTGTCCCGGGCACTTTTCTCTGACACACAGACCCAAGGGAATGTCAAGAGGAAAGCCTGAGACACTGGCATGTAGTGCTCACAGCTGTGCAGGACCCTGTGCTCGCAAACGGCTGCTTAGTCCACTGCTCTGTGGAAGCTGTCTGAAACCTTTCAATGTTTTTGCTTCTGAACTTACATTTGAGTAACTGAAGTCCCGTAGGATGTGAAGCACACGTGTATGAGTGTGTCTTGGGTATGTAGTTCTTTGATGCCCCTCTAATTCTAGGGAAGCCGTGGTCTGTGGGAAATTAGCCAGAATCAAAATTTCTGAGTCCTAAAGGAGCTTGTTAGGCCCACAGCTGCAGAGGTGGGACAGTGACAGTCAGGAAAGGCCACACTTTCTGCTCCAAGAAGGCAAGAACATTGAAGGGCCTCAGATAACCCTATGATATTTAGTGGAGCCTTTCTCACTCCTGCTTTCCCTCAAGATAAGCCAGGCACTGCTGCAACCCATGACAGTAGGGAACTGGGAAGCCTGGGCAAGCTGCCTTTCTTTCAGTCCCTCCTTATTCATCAGCAAGCCAAAAGCAAGCATGCTGGGGATGTGCAGGCATCAGGATGTGCAGCATTTCCACTGCTATTGGTATAAACACATGGGAGGCACAAAGCACGGGCTGTATAAATTTGGATGATGCTGCCTATGAGTCATTTAAACTCACACTCAAGATGGGCACTGTAGATATAAAGATGAACAGGAAATGCATACTGATAACTTAAGCATTTCTTTTTAGAACATTAAATTACAAATTAAAATACCACAAGTCAACAGGAAAGGAGCGTTCTATTTTAATATCTTTTATAGCTTTGATGTCTGCATTTTTCTTAACAAGGGGCCATGAAGATTATGCAGCAGAGCCCTGGAATTGTTTTGATACCTCGACTAAAACTCCCCTTCTCTCCAGTTGGTACCCGAAGGTGTGCCACCCCGTAACATCACCATCTCGGGCTAGTTCATATCTGCCCCGCTATCTTTCTCCCCTCCCGACAACTTCTCACTCCAGTACACAGAACGGGATTTCAAGGGCAGAGCTGATCACCACCGTTCTCCGCTGTACCTGTCCCCACTCCCTTCAGACAAATCTGCACCAAGCTTTATCTTTGCCTACAAGGCCTACAAGGTCCATCTCCATGCCCTCTGTCTATGGCATAGTCCCAGGTCAGCATTCATATCAATCCTTAAGTGTGCCAGGAAACCTCCAGCTACATGCCTGGCCCGTTCCCTCTTCCTTTGAGTTCTCCTCACCTCCATTCAGGTCCTGTACCTCAGCCCATAGACATCCCTTGTTTAGGGAAAACTGTCCCACCCACGGCATCCTCGATTCTTACAAACCCTTGCCCCACTCTTAAGTTTCCTTGAATTGGGTATGTGTTTAATGTGTACATTCCTGATGCTATTACATAATCCAGGAAGCCAGAAGCCATGCAGATCTGCTCATTATACAACTCAGGTCATCAGACTGAGCAGCAAGTGCTTGGCCTACTGAGCTACCTCTCTGGTTGCCCAGCAATATCTTTAAATGTCTAAACAGACACACAGTAAAAATGTTGACTTTTAAAAGGTTCATTCAAAAAAAATGATAAGCCCTGTATTTCTCTTTTTATAGAAAGTTGAGTTACAGAAATAGAGGCAAAATGGTGATGACACTATCCATTCCTTCATGATGCATAAAACAACCCGAACCCATTTCCTGGGTTTAGTCTTTAAAAATCACAAAGCATGCACCCTCCTCTTACTTGTTCTTCTGCAGCAAGATGCTTCTGATGCTTTCAGGATGCTGCTAGTGCTACTTCCAAACCACTCAGGCTACAGCAAATGCTAGGAGCAAATTTGCCCTCCAGTAAATGGAGTAGATGAGGCCGGAATTTTAAATACCTAATACAGTGGGAAACTGTGCCAATTAACCTCAGGTCAATGCAGAAGCCATCATTCCTATGCATTATGTATCGCTTGAAGGAACACAAGAGTGCCCTCTGGGTAAGCATTTCTTGATTTGTCTTTTGCAGTTCACCTGAATCAGGTCATCCCAATGTAATGAATAAGAAAGTCTGAGAATCACATCCACTCTGCCTTTTTAATAAATTCTCCAGATGATTCTTCAGCAGATTGAATTGAAGGACTTCTGTTACAGGAAGACACTACACGCAAGGTCTGAGTCCCAGAGAACTGGAAGACGCTAACAACAGTGAACCTGGAAAAGGAGGGAAATAAGAAAAGGAAAGCAATGGCCTCCTGTGGACCTGGAAAGTCCCTGGCAGCAGGCCTCCAAGACAGCAGCAGGAAGCGGTTCCCACAGAAAAGAAGGACCATGGAAAAACCCTGGGCTATTGTTTGCCGGGTCATTAATTATTTTGGCCATGTTACTCTCATGGGCATTTCCTCCTATCTCAAGGTGTACTTGGAACCGTTAAAAAATCTTGACATGGTCCCCTTGCTGCAGGAAGGACAAGGTGAATATGACAGGGCCATTTCTCATATTCTCATGGCTGTTTGGGGGTATGAGAGAAACAGTCTGTGTCCACGTGCCCTCATCACAGTCAGGAATTCCTGCTGTTGATGCATCCGTCCTCTGTCCTCCCAGCCCTTGGTCAGCATCCCTATGCCCACCCATCAGAAACTAAATAATGAAAAGACCACATCCTACCCTGAGGTGATAGGGCCATTCTATGCAGGGCCAAATTGTTGCCATCTTCAGTCAGGCTAGGCATGTTTGACAAACATCATCATGGCTTGGCTTATTGGCTATATATGGCTCATCTTGAAATGAGGGGATGGGAGGGTCATGGAATCTTCACTGAGTATCCATCCATTCATCCCAACCAGTTCAATGCAATTCTGCACTGACTGCACATGGTCTCTGAGACTCTGGGAGGGGCCAGAGTATGTAGATAGGGAGAATGAGAAGAGGAGCTCTCTCATCCTGCCGTGGGTAGCCATCATCCCTGCTGGAGGCAAACCTTCCTGTGTGGCTGCTTTTAAGGTCACCTAGGCTCTATAACCCCTCACTCAGTGCTCTGAACGTGAACCTAATAATCTGATTGGTTCCCCAGGTGACTTTGGTAGATTCATACCTTTGGTTTGTTATGGGGACCTTAGGAGGATAGGTGGATGCTATTGATGTCACTCCTGGGGAAAGAGTTTTAGCAATAGTTCCTCAAATCTGTGTTTACCCAAAACCTGCCAGGTGGCCTCATGTGAAAGAGTCTTTGATGAAGTCATCAATTAATATTCAGCCATACTAGGTGGAGATGGGCCCTAAGTCCAATGACTAGTGTCCTTGTATAAGAAGGAGAAAAAAAAAATACAAGAAGAATGACCTGTGAGAACAGGGGCAGAAACTAGGGTGATATAGCTAGAAGCCAAAGGACACTGGGGCCTGTCAGAGCCACTGCAATCTAGGACAGTGAAGGGAACAATCTTCTCGGGAGTCTTCAGGGTATAGGTGTCCAAGCTGACACCCTGATTTCAGATTTCTATCCCTAGAATGGTAAGGAAATGAATTTGTGATAATTTTTTTGTGGTAGCCCTAAGATACTAACAGACTTTCCTTTCTTATAAACTTGTGCTTAAAGTAATATTGTTACTGAACCCAACAGCTTGCAAGAAAAGGAAAGGAACTGTTCTTCACACAGGTGTGCCAGTCTCATCTGGAGCCCCTCGCCATGGTCTTCCCAACAGGAATCCTTGTTCTTCATACTGAAGAGCTGTACTATACTCATCTGGAGTTCCTCTCCTCAGCTCTCCACTTGCCCACCTAACTTCTTCCTCATATCAGTGCCTTATATCATCTTCCTGGGTATGAAAGTCCTCTCCCCAACCCAGATACCACTGAAACCTAGCTTTCTCCAGAAAACTCTATAAGGTGTGGTTTCACCAAAATGGCCCTGACACCCTTCTACCGGCTCGTGCTAGCCTCTGAGGCAGCTGGACTTCTCCTTGAACTTTCCCAACGTCCTCAGTGTGGGCAGCTCTAAGAGAGCTCGGACAGAGAAGTCCCATACAGTACCACAGCCCACGGGAGGGAATGTATATTTAACCGAACAAGCCAACACAAATGTCATTCTTCATGACTAGGCCAGAAATGCAGCCTGTCTTCAATATGTCTTCTCACAGATGTGAGAACACTGCTATAAAAGAAGTAAACTAATACAAAGATAACTCATTTATTCAGGGACTCATTCACAAAAATGTAGTATTTATCTATGCATGCACCATTACGCAAGGAAATCACTGGAGAGACAAAGCCGGGTAAGAAATAGACACAGCCTGTGACTTTGTGGCACTACAAGTTGGAGTACAGGATATAAGTTACTCAGTAACCTCACATCACAGCTGAAAAGTAACCCATGGTTTTGTTCAAAAATGTGTTACTTGCTAAATTCTACCTAACGCACAGTTCCAATGTCTAGACAATGCACGGCATATGGATAGGATCTCGATAATGGAGATGGAGAAAGAAGTAGAGACTGGATGGATGGATGGATGGATGGATGGATGGATGGATGGATGGATGGATAGATGGATGGGCGGGCAGGTGGGTGGGTGGGCAGATGGACTAGTGCCTCAGAGGTAACAGGCAGTTGCTAGCAATACACACAGATGGACAGATGGAAAGATGGATGGGTATCCAGACATCAAAGCACCAGGGATGAAATGTATATAAAATACAGCTTGGAAGTGCAAAAGATACCAAAGTGCACAACCCACCTCGTCTCTCAGAATAACGCTGCTGCCAGCATCTGAAATAAGCAGTAACTCCAAATGGGCAGAACTGCCCCACCTGAAACTATTGGGCAGAAAAAGACTCAGCAACACACACACACACACACACACACACACACACACACACACACACAAACACACACGAGAGAGAGAGAGAGAGAGAGAGAGAGAGAGAGAGAGAGAGAGAGAGAGACCCTATAGTGCTTCCTACCCTGTTCTCTTTCTATAGTGCTTTGGAAAGTCTGTTTTGCCAGTCCTCTACCACAGAGAGTATTTACTATTCTAAAATGTTGACTTTACTCTTGCCCAAAAGGCACAGCATACAGCCCTGCAGGGCTGTGTGGTTTTTAATTATTATTTTTATGATTCTTCCTTTATCTACTGCCTTCAGAAGGACTTCTTGCAGGGATCTAAAGCTAAGGCTGGCTATTCTATTGTCATATGTTTAGAGGAGGGCGGAGAAAACCACAAGCTGGGGGAAAAGAGGATCTGGGTTCTTTCTAACAACTACCCAATCAAAGATCCCTTCCATGGCAGCTGAATAGAGAAACAGTTCGCAATTAAAAAAAAATCCCGAACATAAACACTTAACCCTGTACAGAACAGCTGCATCCCAGAACGACAGAGGAGGTTTCCATATGCCTATCCTTGGCTCTGGCTCGTGTCCTATTAGAATCCTCCTAGTTCCTGGATCCACTTCATCTCACACATCAGTAAAGAAGTTTAAATAATTCAGATCCCATGGGGCCTATTGTGTTAGCCTCTTTGGGTCATAATAACTGAATAACACATACTGAATAATTAATCAAGAATAAATGTTTGTTGGGCCGGGTGGTGCATGCCTTTAATTGGGACACAGGCAGGCAGATCTCTGTGAATCCTTGGCCAGACAGGGCTATGTAGTAAGACCTCATCTCCAAAACATCTATGTTTATTCAAAGTTCTGGAGGCTGGGAAGTTCAAGGGCATTGCACCAACATCTGAGTCACAATGTGACAACATGGCAGAGTACACGTTGTCAGACAAAATTCAGGTGTGTGCTCAGGTCTCTTTTCCTCTTCTTACAAAGCCAGCAACAAATTTGGAGAAACGTGGCCTAAGCTTCATGTCCTCGTTAAACTCTAACTGCCCCCTAAAAGCCCACCTTTAAATAGCAGAAATCTGAAGGCTAACACTTGAACTCTGGGGGGACACATTCAAACCACAGCACTTTTCAAAAGCACTTTGAGTCCCTCTGTCTAAGGCAAGAATAATTTATACTAAGAACAACCCATGCCCACCATGGTGTGCAATCTATTTATTCTGTAAATAGATTCATTCATTCATCCCATACCTGTTTATTAAGCTCCTCCTACATATCAGAAAATGTGGGAGGCAACAAGAATATAACAATGAATAAAACTGCCTCACCCCTGAGTTCCCCAAGTTGGTAACCTAATACAGAAGTATCAGTGACAAGAAGGTTAGCAGATAAGCCAAGTATGGTGTCATGTGCCTATAATCCCAGAATTCCCTTGTGGGACAGTGGACCATGCCACCAGACAGAAAAACTAGTAAGGTTATAGCAAGTTCAGAACCACAATAAATCTCATAATTGAGAATAGCAGGAGTTCAAACTAGCTCCCAACCAGGTTCCTGTCCTGGAGCACAAGATCATAGCACCCCACTAAAAAGACCATGACGGGTCACGTAGCATAAAAACCTCGAGTTCTCCATGCTATGAGGTATCTAGATGGGTCCCAAGTGTTTAGTCAGTGAGCTTCCTTTCCTGGGCATCCTTTCCTGCAAATGGTATTTAATCCCTGATCTACCCTGAGTAAGATGTCTGCATCCTCATGTCTCCTTCATCAAGGGATGGGGTGGGGGTGGGGGGGTGGTCATATAGAGCCACACCTAATTTCCTGTAGAGGTCCTCTCTTCCAGTCCTTCTATCCTTCACAGACTCCTGTTCCCAATTCCTTTAAGTTCCCAGCGGTGTCTGGGTGCGCAGGAGTTTGAGAACCATAGCACTGGTCCTAGGCCCTGCTGTTTCTCACCCAGAAGAAAATGAACTGAAACCCCTACCAGACTGTGTTCTACCTTCCCTGAGTGACATTCCGACATTTCAGCACCGCTCTGGCTCCCAGCAGCAAGGCAGGCTTGCAGCCTATTGCCCCTCCCTGCCTTTTGCCTCCCAGAGCAGCCTGTCCATCCTGGCATCCCAGGAACCTGACATCCCAGCAGTAAGGCGGAAACACAGAACGGCAAGAGGGAGAAGTGGGAGAACGGAAGTCGGAGCCATCCTGGAAAGCATGGCGAGATCCTGTCTCAAAAGGAAGAAACAGCAAACAAACAAAAAACAATGAGGGCTATGAGTGAATGACATGAAAAATCACATCCAAGGCCAAATAAGAAGTGTCATGTCAGCGCCAGAGAAACTAAATACGTAAAAGACAGGCATTGAGCCTCCCCTCGTACTGTGAGATGAGCTTCAGGCATTGAGCCTCCCCTCGTACTGTGGGGACGAGCTTCAGAGTTACAGGTAGAGGTGAAAATTGATTAGATCATGCCCTTGTGTGAAAGGTGTGTGGTGGGCAATTAAGCTTTCAAAAAATAATTTGCCTACTATCTTACCACCTGCACGGATGATCTCCTGAGTGATAAAGGTTCCTGAGGTCACAGAGTAACAAAGTTCACCAAACACAGCACCCTACAATTCTATACTACTGCACATACCCAGGAGGAATACATTACCTTCAATGGGCCATCCATGTTCCTCATTACACCACATACATCCCAACCCAGTTCTCCTGGAACTTCCTACAAAGGTGGACCCAGATTAAAAGAAAAAAAAATGAAGAGCTGTCTACATCCCAAGAAAGACTACAGCATGTCAGAATGTGGAATTAGGATATTTCAACACTGTGATGAACAAGCTTTATTGGGAGTCTGGTGTGTGCCCAGGCACTAAGGATTTTAAACATATTAATCACTTAATTCTCTCCAAATCCCTTAGAGGTAGGCACTATTGTTTAAAGCCACTCCACTCTACAAATCGGAAAAGTGCCAGTGACAACATCCAAGAGCCTGACTATGTTAAGTTACAATTTTTAAATCCCAGCTACAATGCCATCAGTTGCCCCAGAAGCTACTTTATAGTCTAAGTGATTCTTCTCAAAAACACTGTTCTTGACTGCCCAGACTCCCTGAGTCTCTCCTCAGGGTACCTTTTGCAGCTCTGAGGTTTGGCAAAGCGATGGAAAGAAGTTTCAAAGCTGCAGTACTCTCTAAGTCTCTGACTGACACCTACCTCTGGGGAAGGAAAGCTTCCGAGGTATCCAACCAACAAGGAGAGACAACAGCTCAAATCTCTGAATCCCCACCTCCAGGCTAAACAGTACACAACACTCTGAATAGGGACATTATTCTCTGCTGTTGATCTTTTAAAACCAACTGAGATGCAAACATCCTGAGTAAAATCACAGCTGTAAAGAAGACAGGGGACCAGAGGAAGGCACACCTCCTCTGGGTAGAGGAAACCTCCCACTGCCCTGTCCAGGACATGCAGCCAAGTCATGTAAAAGCATCCTCTGCAGGCAGTCCACAGGCAGCAAGCAGTCTAAATGCAGCTGTGTGAAAATGCATGTGAGATGGATAAAACTCCCTGTTGTTACATGGCACGGGCTCTGCGATCAACTGCAGTACCACTCTAATTAGTGACTTAAGGAAAAATAAACAAAGTACACATGCTCCGAGAAAGCCTCCTGTATCCTGAAAGCGACAAAAGACTTATTTAAATAAACCTAGGTCCTGCCATGCTGACTCCCTTTCCCAAGAATGCCTTTGGACAAAGGCAGTGGCCAGCAGTTGCACTTGGCAGTGGGTGGGATGACAGCCAGCTCTTGTCCCAGGAGGAAAAGCATCCTTAGCAACAACACTGACTTGTGTGACCACACCAAAAGGCTTTGAAAGCTAAAAAGACTCCCACCTGAGACTTATTGTTTATAAGCTGTGTCTGGCTGGTCCAAACCCATCCCCCCACCCCCACCCCAGGCAGTGCCCCCACTGCCTCCTCATCAGACCTCTCTCCCTGGCTGAATGTTTCCCTGAACAGCATTGTGTGCCTCTTCACAGAAATCACTGAAAGACCGCCCCCCCACCCCCAATCAATCTAGCATCTATCCATCTACCTAATCTAGCATCTATAGAGAGCAAACATCCATCACTGTCTTGGTAAAGAGCAAGAAGTCTGACAAGCCCAAGCAAACATTTTCATGTCTATTTCTAGTCAAAGTGAATCCAGGGTGAGGTGTGTGTGTGTGGAACAGACTCTGGAATTAGAGACTATCTGAACAACCCTGCAAGTCAAGGATCTCTTTGGACCTCTCAAGAAGTACAGGGAGGTGAGAGAGCTTCCCATGCACAAGGGTATCTGGAGGGGTTAGCTGGGTCAAAGGCTGGAAATGTAGTGACTACAGCCAGCACACTAAAGAAACCACAGAGGAGAGGCCAGCATAAGATAAAGAGAAAGGGCCTCACACAAGGCCTTCAGAGCTACAACCAATTCTCCACAGCTACCAAGAAGCACTGCCATGAGCAACCCACTGAGAGCTATGGTCACCTTTTGGTTATTGGAGGAAAACCTCAGTCTTTTTCTATGTGCTCATGAGAGGTGAGATGCCAAATCACTGACCATAAAACAACTAAACTAAGCTACTAGAACAGTAATCTCAATCTGTACATAGTTGAATAATTTCTAATTACAACCTAATAGCTAATGTTATCTTAACTAACATCAAAATGTATTTTCTGTGTCAATAAAAATATAAAAACTGTCCATGTGTACAACAGTTAAATTATCTCATCATCAAATGTGCCTTGACTAAAATTGCCTTAAATTACTCAGATCTCTGATGTGATGCAGAAATCTGGGTGTGGTTTATGCTGTCCACAAAGCTTAGCCTCTTTTCTAATGCTGGGCATTTGCATTAAAGGAACAGTTATAATAAACACTCTTGAAGGGTCCTTCAAATCCATTGCATATTATAGCTACTCTTTATGTGAGGTGCCTACAACACAAAAACAAGAGGATTCAAGCAGTACTCATCAGAGTGGGTAAGGAAGAACCCAATAGACAGTCTCACCTGTCTGACGTTGGCTAGTACTGACTCCTTTAACCCTGCCAACAGCTAGATCACACAGATACCATTTGCTCAATTTTGTGGAGAAGCAAAGATACCAAGATCCCCAGCACCTAGTAACTTCAAAAATGTGTATTCAAGGGCAGGTATGACTCTCAGGTTTTACCCTCAAATACTATTATCAAATACTAGAAGAATGAAGGTAATGATCTGTCGAGATAGAGACACCAGAAATACAGACGAGACTCCTATGGGTGGAAAGAAAAGAAAGAACTGAAGGACAATCAGGGTGCCATTCCCAAATTCTTGCAGAAGCTAGGGACTGGAGAGATGAGTGACCAAAAGAAAGAAGCCTGGTATGGCAGGAGAGTCAAAAGGAAAAGCCTTGGGAAGACCCACAGAACCAAGATGTAATGAAGTATCTTAGTTGGGTTTCTATTGCTGCAGGAAGAAAAAAACCCACCAGAACCAATTGCAACTTGGGAAGGAATGGGTTTATTTGACTTACAGGTTCAGTCCATTATCAGGGGAAACTGAGACCAAACAGGAGCGTTCCTTACTGGCTTGTTCATGACGGCCTGCTCAACCCTTCTTTTTCATACCATCTAGGACCACTTGCCCAGGGACATGCACTGCCCACAGTGGTTTGGACCTTCCTCTATCTCAGTTAACAATCAAGAAAATGCCCCCCATAGACTTGTCTACAAGTAGAAGCATATTCTTAATCAAGGTTCCTCTTCCCAGACAATTCTTGTTTGGCTCAAGTTGATAAAGAACCCCACCAGGACAGCGAGTATGGGTATTCAGAGGGGAAGAAGGAAGCCTGGAACCTTCCTTCAGTCAATGAGAAAGAAAGCTCCAAGAAAGACAAGTGTGTTGGTGTCATTAGCAAGATGGCTCCTTGAGCCTTTGAGATAGCAACTGCAGAAGAGAACCTGAGACTGGAGGTCTAGCAGATGACAAAAAAAAAAAAAAACTGATGGTAAAACAGAAGAGACAGTTAGGTTGAGACACTCCGCAGTCTATTGTTAAGAAAGTTGTGGCACAGATGGTACCTCAGTGGGAGAAGTACAAAGAGAACTTTTGTTGGATGCAGCTTACTTTTTCTGTTTTAAAGATTCTATTTTAGCACATTTAGAAGCAGAAACAAGTTTGCCACAGAGAGGAGGGAGGGGCTGCTGTTCAGGGGCACTAAGTTGAGGCAAGTGTCCAGAAAGGCAGAAAAAATTCCAGTCAGAGGGCTAGCTTGAAGGGGCAGGAGGTCATCTCTGGAGCTAGGTGGCTATTCTAGCTACTCAGTAGCCACAGTAAGGAACAGCAGCCTCTCCTCCTGACCATATGGATGGCACATAATCTTTAAAAGCCACCTGGCAGACAACTGTTTGGAAAACACAGATCTTCTCAAGCACCATTCACCCTTCTGGAATAAAAGAAGGACACAATGGGGCACGCTTTGAAGGAGAGAGGGGTGAGGCACAGTTGCCTGTTCTGAAGTCCCGTGTTTTCTTTTTATTTATGTTTCTGGAGTTTTTGCTTTCTCAAATGAGAACCTGTCTCATCGAAGGGTAGGAAACAAAGTCCACACCTACCTTACAATGGCAACCAAACTTAATCGCTTTGCTTAGTAAGAAAATTCTCCTGAATTCTTAATAGTTTCGATATTGAAATCATTTTTCAAAACCACAACCCATGGATTGGGCTCAGAGTCCCATGCCTTTGTGGGAAGAATTTTACCAACTGAGGCATCTCTCTGTGCCTTTTTTAAAGCACTGTTGGAGACTCGGGGAAGACTGATGAAACCATTTTTTTCATGCATTTGGAGTTGGGAATGGAACGACCTTGAAACCAATGAACAGCGTGACAGAAACGTCACAGCCCATGTCTTGCATCATCACCACCTCCAAGACAAAAAGCAATACAGTGCAGAAATAACAGACTGCTCCCAGGATCGCTAACACTGCCACATCTGCAAAGAGGAAGGAAGGAGTTGTTGCCTGCCCCACAGATTGATTGATTCCACTGGTTGATCCCCACAAGCCACAGCTGAGCAACACACATCTAGGAAGCGGGTCCCTGTGGTAAGGCGATTTCAATTCTGAGACCTGGTTTTGGTTTGAGTTTGGTTTTGCTTTGCCTCTTTGTCAAGAAGTGGCTGTGAGAACTCATGTTTGGGTATTCTATTTTATTACATCAGTCTATAAGCCTGCTTTGCTGCCAGCACCAAACTGTTTTTATTGCTATAGCTCTACAGTATCCTGAAATCTGAAACAGCAATCCCACCAGCATTCTTTCTTTGCTCGGGTTTGCTTTTGCTACCTGGAGTCTTCTGGTTCCATATGAGTTTAGAATGTGGTGGGGATTTTAATTAGGGTACACTGAATCTGTACATTGCTTTTAATAGGAGGGTCGTTTTCATAGTATTAATTCTACCAGTCCATGAACGTGGGATATCTTTCCATTTTCTAGTCTTCCCCAATTTCTTCAGAGATTTGAAGTTTTGATTATAGCAGTCTTTCACATCCCTGGTTAGGTTTATTCCTAGATAGTTTATTGTCTTTGATTTTATTATAAATGGCAGTATGTCCGTGTTTTTTTTTTTTTGATAATCTAAGTAGATTTTGCATTGTACCACTTTTCTGAAATTTTTTATTGTTTCTGGAAGTTTTCTGGTGGTTTGGGGGGATTTCTTATGGCTAATATCATATCGTCTGCAAATCTTCTTTTCCCATTTATATCCCTTTAATGTCCTTCTCTTGTCTCACTGTTCCAGCTAGTGCCTCTGGCGCTATATTGAAAAGGACATGGAAAGGTGGGCGGCCCTGTCTCCTTTCTGACTTAATGGACTGATTCGAGTTTTTCTCCATTTAGGATAGCACTGGCTTCAGGTTTGTCCTATGTGTCCTTTATTTTGATGGGGTATGTTCTCTCAAGTTCGCTGTCTAGGAATTTTACCATGAAAGCATGTTTGACTTTGTGGTAGGCTTTATCTACATCTACTGAGATAAAAGTATGATTTTTGTCTTTAATTCCTTTTATATGATTTAACATATTTATTGATTTAAGTATGAAGAACCAACCCTGCATTTCTGAGATAAAGCCAAGTTGATTGTGGTGAATGGTCTTCTTGATATGTGCTCATTAGTTAGTTATTAGTTGTTAGCATTTTATTAAGGATTAATATCTAGAATATACAAAGAACTCTAAAAACAAAGTGTCAAGGAAGCAAATGACCCAATTTTTTTTAAAGTGCTAGGATTCAAAACAGGGAGTCTCAATTGAAGAAATAAATATAGCTAAGAAATATGTCAAAAGGTGTTCAGCATCCTTAGCAATTAGGGAGATGAAAATTAAAATAACTTTGAGATTTCATCTCATCCCAGTCAGTATATAAGATCAACAAAACCACTAAAAACTATGGTGAGTTGTGGGCGAAAAGGAGCTCTCATTCATCATTTAGTGGGATTGCAAATTGGTACAGTTGCTCTGTAAATCAACATGGAGAGTCCTCAGAAAACCTAAAATAAATCTACCATAGGAGCCAGCTGATAGCTCTCCTTGGCAAATGCCCAAAAGACTCACCATTCTTCTCTAAAAATACTTGCTCAACAATGTTCACTGCTGCCCTTGTCACAATAGTCAGGCAATGAAAAGAACCTTCATATTCTTCAACAGATGAATGGCTAATGGACTAGTGCTCAGCTGTAAAGAAAAGCCATCAAGAAAATTGCAGGGAAATGGACAGACCTAGAAAAAATTATATTGAGTGAAGTAATCCAGACCCAATAAAACAAACATGTACATTCTCTAGTATCTATAGTTCCTAGCTCCAAATCTTCAGATATAAGTGTAGCAACCACATCTCATCAAAGAAGCATCTCTCTACAGCAAATGTCGGCCATCACAGAAAACCACACTGGACACAATGCAGAGACCAACAGATCGGGACTTGGGGAGCCCAGCCCCAAATGAATACATCTACATCATAGTTCCTACATCTATGACTCAGGGAACATGGCAGAAGAGAAAGTAGATTATAAAAGCCAGAATACCAGAGGTCTACTATGAAAGAATCTCTCCGAGAAATGGTTACACAAACAAGACCAGAACAATGGCCATATCAATGGACATACTAATATATAATTTCATGGGTATAAAAAGAATTCACCTGTATAAAAAGAATTCTAGTCAACTAATAGCTGGTAGGAGAGGGAGAATTAGCCTCCACTGAAGATGAACCCCGTTATTAGTTATCTAATACAAAGTGATCAGTCCTGAAATCATATATATGCAACAAAAGTAGATTCAACAGGTTTAATTTATATATTTCTACATATATGTAACAATAATAATCAAAGAAAAAGGCTTTTGATTTGAGGGTGCATAGGAGGAACTTAGGAAACATATGGGGTGGGTTGCAGGTAGGGTACCTAGGAGGGGTTGGAGAAATGGAAGGGGGAAGGTGGTGCGATTCTATTTTAATTTTTAAAAAATTTAAGAAGAGAAATGGGATGGGGAAAGTACGCCCACATTTACTTTAGGCAAGCACTTGTTTCTGTGGTCTCCAGTTTAAGTGGCCCTAGGGGGAGAGATGGCCAGCCTCCAGCCCTATAATCTAAAACTGCTAGCAGTGAGGCTCAAACAGTCCAGGAAAAGCCAAAACTAATCTCTGGAGCTACTTAGTTCAGTACCAGATAGGTAAGACTTAGTCCTGGCATTTTGGCATAGAGACACACCGTCCCAGGTCCTGTTCTGAACCCTTTTCCAGCTGCAATTCAAAATTCCTTTCACCCCCGTGACTCTTCTTTAACAAATCAAGCTGTACCCACAACTCACAACCACAGAGTCAAGGAGTCTTTGTGGAGCCCCTCCCAGCTGGAGGTACTCAGGGAAGTCAGGAGCCACCCAGCAGTGCTCACTCTTGACTGTTGCCTATGCTGCTCACTGCTCCAGCTGAGTTTCCCAGGCTCTGGCTATCCAGGCAGAACAGGTCTCAGACACCATCTCCTCCTCCTGGAGGAGTTGTCCCAGTGCCACCCTGAAGCACCTGCCTCCACCCACACAGAGAGCAGGTACCGTCTTCATTAATACCCTGCTTCTTCCACCTAATGACGACTAATACACCATCATTTGCTGTGGTGGTATTTGCTGGGCGACCCAGGCTTGGGTTCTGTATTATTAAAGGATGGAGCTAACACTTACTAATAAGAAAAGAAAAATAAGCCACCTTGCAGTGAGATCTTACTACATCCACAAGTGCTGCGGATGTCATGAATAATATTTCATTGGGTCTGCAGAATCCTATGGGGTAGGCACTGATTCAGACAGGAACAAACAGGATCAGACAAACTGTAATTTGCCCAAGATTCAGACAAGCATCAAAGCTGAGGTTCTCGATTAGGTGGCAAACACCACTTCCTCCCTTCATCTCCATTTGCTACAGCCCCATCCCTTTTTTTGACACCCCCCCCCCCGGTTATGCTGAGATGGCACTGGAAGAAACAGCACACTGGCTCCTCTGGCCTTATTGTTCCACACTAGCCTCCTGTAAGGGAGAATATTCACATGGATGTGTGCTTTAAGCATACTACACAACAGGTATCAAGTGAACAGTGAAGAAAATAAAGAATAAAGGACATCTGACCCTACCAAAGCAAAGTCAGGATGTGTCTTACAAATGGCCACTCAACAGCCTATAGAAAGCACCACACAGACCATCACAGTCTTTTTCTCCCAGGTGTCTCTGAGATACCGCTTTCTTTCTTTCCAGGGATCAGCTGTTCTCTTTCCAGGGATCAGAGAGAAGATGGAGGCAAACTCAGCTCAGTGAGGAAGGATGACACAGCACAATACAGAAGCAGCACACCCAGTTCTGCAGCCCTCACTAGGACAAAAATCTCATCCAAATCCTCTTTGTTATGGAGGGAGGGCAGTCAGAGACACTAATACTCAAAGGGGCCTGAAATTCAGGCTCTCTGATACTGCACTGAAGGGAGCAGAGGGAGGTGAAAAAGCTGGTCTGCCCCACCCTCCTCCCTGCTGTAGTGAATCCTGTCCAGGGCCCAGGAACCTCAGCTTTCCATAAACACAATGGCTTTCGGTAGGTCCCAGGCCCATCAGACAATGACAGAACCATGTTCACAGTGTTACTGAAAGGACTCAACAGTTGATACAGGCAGCCAGAGTCTGGCAGAGAGCAAGCACTTGATAAGAGTCGGTTACAAATGCAGCCAGGCAACAACAATTCAGAGAGGCTGTGCAAGAAGACAGCAGAGGCCTAAACACTTCAGGTTGCCAGTTGCAGCACAGTGCACAGAACATGAGAACTCAAAATGCTGTTGATCTGAAAGGAAGGGGGATGGGATGGGAGTGAGACTGGAGGTCAAGTAGAAGCACACTGTTATGGAGTCTCGATGAGCTTGGCTTTACCAATTAAGACTCCTGTCCCTGAAGTCAGCATAGCAAATATCAGCCAGGCAGAAGATGCCTGCTTACAGGCACTAAGCAGGCTGACACTCAATGGCTTTAGCTGACTCTAATATTCAGGAGCCAAGATGTCCCTATGCATAAACAGTGCACACAGAAGTCTCTTCCTTTTCTGAAAATACAGGAGTCTGCAGTTCAGCCTGGAGGCCATCTAGAGCACACAACAAAGACAGTAGCTGCAGATGTCTGGCCACTCGGAGGAAAGGCATTTCCTTTACTAACAGCAGAGAGCATGAAGTTATTCTTCCTCCCCAGAGCTCTGACTCTAGTAGCTTGGGAAACAGGATGGCACTACAAGCATTTCAATCTGAGACTTGCCTGAACTGATTCCCACCTTGACACCTATTATCCTTTAGATTCCCTGGCTCTGGGTTTGCTCATCTGTAAAATGGGGAAAACAGAAGTCATTCTTGAAGAGATAAGAATGCATTCTTGAAGAGATAAGAAGGCATGAATGTTCAGCGCCTTGGTCTGTCCTGAAATTCTGGCCTCTGCTGCTCCCTCCCTCTCATGAGAAACTACTCCACTCGAAGAAAGTCTCGTTTTCCTTGTTCCTCCAGTAGCCTCTATCAAGAGCCGCAGCTCCTAAAGGACTTCCTCGTGCTTGCTCAGGGCAGCAGTGCCTCACAGAGTGACCAGGAGGAAGAGGAAAGGGAAGCTTGTCCCAGCAGGCCTCGTGGAGGGTTCATCTACACAGCCTGTCATCACTGAGGGCCATCATGTATCAAACAGAGCATTACCTGAAGGAAGCAGGCAAGAATTAGCTGACTGGCATGCACTTTCTTGGGAAAGAGTCTAGGACTTTCACAGGATATTCAACAGTCTTTGGCACTACCCTCACCAGGAAGGGAGGGGGTGCTTTATAAAGTCATTCAGGGAAAACAATCATGTCTGAGAAAAGAAAATAGAAAATTTCCAATGTCTCTGCCATGTGCTGTCCCATAAAACCGGTGTACCCACAGCAGCGGAGGGAAAGCATCCCCAGATAAGGAAACTGAGGTTCAGAGGCAAATGCTAGCAAATGGCAGAGTTGACACCCAAACCCATGAAGATGAGGCCAAAGCTTAGGCTTAGTTCAACCCCATTTCTACCATACACACTTTGCGCACGTCTTCACACAACTTGAGCTGAGAAAAGTTGAGGTCATTAGGAAGACAGCAGTGAACAGGTACATAAGTACAATGTGTCTCAATTTTTTTTTTTTTGCTACAAAAATGGGGATTTTTTTTTTAAGTCACCACTCTATGGGTACATTACTAAAATCAAATGATGTAAGACAAAACACAACACGTAAAGGAATTGGGTTTGCCTGCCATGGACTGCAAACTCAATGAATAGTAGGCATCATTGTAATTAGAGGTTGGTGAAACACCGAAAATATTATCCTTCATCTGTGACCCCACACTAATCACACTGATAGGCTCATCTCCCTCTCTCCATGAACTCTGGTCCCACACCAGGAGGGTGGGGTTTTTTTGGCTCCCAAGAATGAGCGTGCGCTTCCTCTCAGCTGCATGATTGTAAAGCCAACTGCAGCAGCTGCCAGCATGACTTGGGTGCATGCCTGGGTCCTGAGCCAGCTCTCCAATATCACCCGAGGTGCTGAGAGGTCTTGGAAACCTCCAAGGTGATTACAGGGAGTATAGAACATTCAGAGCAAGCGACTCCAGAATTAGAACGAAACCACAGGGAGGAAAAAATGATACAAGGAGTTGTCAAAGTGAGGTGGGTCCATCACTGAACCAACTAGGCCAACAGATGAAAGTGTGGTTGGTTAGACCAGGCTCTAGGGAGAGAGGTGGTTTGGGGAAACCTCCAATGCACGGTCCCTTCATCCCTGTAAGAAACCTATCTAACAATGAGATTATTTGAGGAGGGTAATTTTTATGAGTTTGTCTTACTCTTCTTGGCCAGAATTTCGTATTTCTAGGAAAATCCATGAAGACACCAATCATTAGAAATAATAGATGCCAAATATTTATTTAACAACTATACTATGTACCAAGCTTCTTACATTCATTCTCCATATAGTACTCAAAATAAAATCTTGAGGCTGTTTCTATGGCCATTTTATAGATGGCAATTGGCCATCTAACAGAAATGTTAGATAGCTTGCCTGAGGCTACAGAGCTAAGAGGAGAGACACAGATTAATAAATTTCATGCTCTATTAGTTTTAGGTTGTTAGTGAATTCTGGCCACAAAATCTCTAGTCAACCATTTCTCCTAGTCCTTTCAGAAGCAAGACAGCTCATTTATTCCAGTCTACCTGTATTTTTTCTTTGTAAGATAGAAGTTCATATAACACAGTCTGGCCTTAAATTCTCTATAAACAAGGATGACCTTGAACTTTAATCTACCAGCCTCTACCTACTGAATGTTGGAATTACAGCATGTACAAAACATGATTGATTTTATGGAGTGCTAAGGGTTGAACCCAGGACTTCATGCATACTAGCCAAGCACTACATAAACTAAATTACATCCACAGCCTCTCCAGTATATCTTAATCTAAAAGATTTCTTATGCTGAGTGTCGAACCCAAAATAAACTGTACTAACCTAAGGGCCATCTACTCTTAGAACATGCAGGACAGAAGCATACATGAAACAAAACAGAAACGGAAAACGGGTGTAATATTCACAAACTTTCTTTCCACAGACTTGCATACCTAGAACTTTCCACAACACCCTCCTCCCACTTTTTTCTCAACAACAGTTTAAATAGAAGACATGAAAATTCTGCAAATGGTACTAAAATACCTAAAGAATGATATGCTATAAAGGTCACCAACATAAGAACTATCTCTTAAAAACACACAACATCCTCCAAGTGTTCTTCATTAGATTTCCCTCAGCCAGTCCTGGCTTTGGAACCTACCCATTAATACAAATCAAAATAGATATGAACCAAATGTTCTAATTTAAAGGTTCCTTCCTTCTCCAAGAGCTGTACAAGAGGAAATACATTATTATACACCAGGCCACCTTGATCTAGAAATTAGTGCCAGACCTCAAAATATTCATAGTGCTTATAAAACCAATTAAGTCTAAGAACCCCAAATCTGGGAGCTGAAATCAGAATTGAGGTGGAAAGAGGCAAGTACAAACAAGGAAAATTCTGTGCTAGGACTTTCCTTTGAAATGAAACTGTTGCTGCGTTTTTGTTCCTAGAAGTCATCACTCAAGATGCCCAATGCACCAGTCAGCTTGCCTCCACCCTTCTCCATCAGCCATCTTGGCTCTAGCCAGAGAGATCTGTTGCTTAGCAACTACCATCCAACAAAAATAGGAGCCAAGATGAAGTCAGGCTTGTGATATCTCTTGCTCTTCAGCGGTCATAGGACGTGTTTCAAACAGAGCCAAGAGAGTTTTCAGTTTTAGCATGCCGAGGGTTCAGAGGCTGCAGAACTTTGCAAAACTGCCCTCAATATCAACAGTCAACCTGGACAATCAACCAGGATAAAGAGTTTTGCTAAACTTTAAGGCACCCTCCTCCCAGTTTATATTCAATCTCTCAATTAGAATATGAGTGTCATGGCAATGGTGTTCTCAGTATGGTACTATGCATCTTTCAGCACAGTTATCTAACTTAGCACCATGTTATCTGGCACCTAAGGTCATCTCCCCAGAGACTATCCTTAAAACCATATTTAAAGTCAGTCCCACTAGGTACTATGGAACATGCCAGTAATCCTAGCACTTAAGATGTAATTAAGCAAGAAGATAAGAAGTTCAAGGCCAGTGAATTTGAGTCCAAACTGAGCTCAATATTAAATTAAGTTAATATAAATAAATATATAAATACATTAATCCCGTTACCCAGAATTTGTTTCCTAGCCATTTTAGGACTTAACGTTTAGCCATATTGTGTGTGTGTGTGTGTGTGTGTGTGTGTGTGTGTGTGTGTGTGTGTGTGTGTGTGCGCGCGCGCGCGCGCCTACATGGAAGTAGGGACCTTGGTAGCGACTTTATTTTATTTCATAACCCCATAGGCTGATCTACAAAAAAAAATAGAGTTTTGACTGTGTGGATAGGGTATTGATAGCAGGGAAAAATCATGTAAAATGACCTGATGCAGTTTCAAACAATGATAAACTCTGACATTACCAAACTGCCCCCCAAATAACCTGTTACAATTTTTTGTTTTAATTAATTCATATAATTTCTTTTTACATTCATTTACACTTTTGGTTTTGAGAAAAATAGCTTCCTCATGTTTACTACCTCCGATGTAAGTAAAAGCAATACTCATTTCTATTTCCCTACATTGCCTCTAGTGAATCTTTGTGAAGAAGGACTAATGCAGAAAACTCTGAAACTTTGAGAAGGACTCCAGGTTCCCCTGACAGTGCTATCTCAGGTCAAAAACAGCACCCAGGAGGGCTAAGTGGAAATGCTCACCTGTCTTCCCTGATGACTCTGTGGAGAGGCTCACACAGCATCATAGAGACTGCCATACATCATGGCCCCTCCCCATTCTATGATGTAAGAACTCTATAGCTACATGAGACTCTTGTCTATATTTTTAGACATTTCTTATTCAGGGTCCTTCTTTTCCAAGTTTGATATAAATAAGACCTTGTTTATCTTATTCATAAACGTCAAGGATATTTTCAACCTCAGTAAACAATGGTCAAAAACATTAAAAATAAACAAACCACCCTTGCATGATTGTGCACTCCAGTTACACACACTGCCTAAGCTTCCAGACAAAGCCTAAGGATTTATTCCTTCCCAAACGAAGATTAATCCATGTATTGTTCTTCCACGGTGAGGTATGGTTTTACCAGCCACTCCCCCTTATATATTTACATGGTTCTGAGTAAATACAGTTTAGATTCTACTCAAAATTATTTAATTTTATCCCAATATCTGAAAATTCATAAATCATACAGTCTGTGAATAAAGTGACTCAATAAAATACTAAGCCCTGAATAAGCCTATTTAGGGAGAGTAGAATCAACACACATAGAAGATTACATTTTCCAAACAGCCCCACCAGTGTTAATCCCACCAAACACATCCTTCATCTACTAAATGAAATATATGTAGGCACTCTTCCACCAAGCAGAGTGTCCCTGGTCCCTCCCCTGGAACCTGGAATCGACACAAGCAGCATGGTGAAAGTGACACTGTAATCAAGTAAGTCACACTCATGAGAGACAACACGGCAGCTACATTCCCTCCCCACACTCATGACTTTGAAGGTGGAGTTATCTGTATGGTGAGGACGCCATGTTGGAAAAATGGTACTTGTTCCCTTTCTCAGGTGTTCGGTTTTTTCAACCCAGAGGCAAGCTAAGAGTGAACAAGGCTGAAGAGGAGTCCAACCCTCTAGTAAACCCAACTGAAGCAAATGAGGCAGAAATGGATGTCCAGGATCATGCATGGACTGTACACTGATGAGAACAAAGTAAATATTGCTGTTTTTAAAAACCACCAAGTCTCGGATGGTTTGTTATTCAGCCCAGTGACTAGAACAATGCCTAGCCACTACAGTAAATGTCATCTCCTCTTCAGGCCTATGGGCAATAATGAGGCTCAGTACATATTGCCCGCCCCCAACTTTCAGGTTAAAAAACACCATAAAACAAGCAGTAGAAATACTAGAAAACCACACAGCACATAAGACTGGCCAAGGTTCCAAGTGTCTATGCTCGTTAGACTTGAATGAAACGCCAGTATCTAGCTTTTGGCAGCTGTCACTTTTATCCTCTGTCTTAGTTAGGCTGACCAAGGCAAGTCTTATAAAGAACATTGAGTTGGGGCTAGTTTACAGGAGCAGAGGTTCAGTCCATTATCATCAAGGTAGGAACATGACAGCATGCAGACAGGCATGATGCAGGAGGAGCTGAGAGTTCTACATCTTCATCTGAAGGCTGCTAGCAGAATACTCGCTTCCAGGCAGCTAGGATGAGAGTCATATAGCCCATACCCACAGTGGCACACCTACTCCAACAGGGCCACACTTTCTAATAGTGCCACTCCCTGGGCCAAGCACGTACAAACCATCACACCCTCTGTTATCTATTTCATTTGTACAGCTGGCGTGGAAAGTGAGGCCACTACCCTCTTATGCTCTTTTTGCTGGCTTCTTCATGGTGAGGAAAGCCCCACTCCAGAACATTTCGCTTTTGAATAAACCAGAATAGGTATTATTTGCCTGTATGAGGTTTCTCTGACACCTATATCCACAGACTGTATGAACCAAACTTTTGACTATTCACCTAATGAGAAAAATCCCCTAGGTTTTAGTATTTATTGAATAAATATTTCACATGCAATGTCTACTATATACAGGGATTTTAATATCAAACATACATGAGTTCAAGTACCACTGTCATTCACTAGCTAGATAGCACTGGGCAAGTCATTTCACTTCTCTGTAAACTAATTCACTGTGTCAATAAAAGAGCCAATAATAACCGTCAAAGGACTGCTGTGACCATTGAATGGGGTTATTATAACACTTAGGAAGTATAGTGTGTATTAGGCACATTTCAAATGCATACAGGTTTCCAGCTCACACCTGGCACACAGTAGGCTTTCCACAGCTGCTAACTGCTACCACCACCAGCAGCATTACCAACACCATCAGATTAGGATTGGTTCCTATGACTGAGGCCTTGATGCCTCTGGGCTCACGCTGTGAGGATCAACTCCTCAGCATAGCAAAAGAAAATAAGAGGCTCAAATTCATAGTCAACTCACTGTTCATCTCAAATGCTATGAAACATAAATTCATAAGATATACAGAAATCATCTATGTTATTTGTTAATATGTAAACCCAGACCAGACACAGTGGCACATGCTTTTAATCCCAGTATTTAAGAGGCAGAGGCAAGAGGATTTCTGTGAGTTCAAGCCCATCCTGATCTATCTAGGGAATTCCAAGCCAGCTAGGAAAACAAAGTGAGAATCTACTCCCAAAAAGAAAGGAAGACACACACACACACACACACACACACACACACAGAGAGAGAGAGAGACAGAGAGAGACAGAGAGAGACAGACAGAGAGAGAGAGAGAGAGAGAGAGAGAGAGAGAGAGAGAGAGAGAGAGAATCCATGCCTATAGCCCCAAGATTTGATTCATTAATCCACTGAAAGAGTCCAGGAATTTACTTTTCTAACCGAAGTCCCATTTCCTTTCCTCCCCAGTTGATTCCAGGAAACCTTACCCTAGAGATGCTGGTAAACTTGATATCTAGACCAAATCAGTCATAATGCAATAGAAAGAACATGAATTAAAAGCCACAGCTGATCTCACAACACAACTATTGGACACAAATTTCTCAGTCTGCCTTGTTTTATGTATTTATAGCAAACAAAATAGGAGCTATCGTTTACGGTGACTGTACCATGTGGAAGACACTGTTTACATGTTTGATTCACTCAACTCTAATGTCCACAATAAAGTGCAAGTGTGATTACAGGAAATAACAAAACCAAGTCAGAGAGGTTTAGCACAGCCTGTAAAGAGAAAAGATTGGATTCTATCCCAGGTTCACCTGACCCAACCCCTATGCCCTTAAGATCACAATGCCTCTGGCCATCATAGCAGAAATTCACATCCTTGTTTTTATTCAGTCAAAAGGTGGGACAATGAATGCTTTGCTGAAAGTAGCTCCCACTGAATATGAAGAAAACACAAAGCTTATTTCCAGTCTCTGTCTTAGCACCACAGACATAGTTACAGAAGTTACTGACAGGTTGCAACATTTTAAATTCAGATTGCTATATGCCAATATTACTTTATGGGAAAAAAAAGAAAATTCTGCATATTAGCATAAAATTGCATACATGATGAATTATTCTTGGGTCGAAGATTTAATTCAATGTTGAAAGTGCTTTCCTGTCATCCTCATGGTCCCAAAGTTTGATCTTCAGAGCTCAAAAACATTTATATTCTTTAAACTTGATTTCATCTCAAATGATTAGAATGTTCTGTATTATCAGTTAATCTCAAAAAAAGGAAATTAATTGGAGTATGAATAAACTTTAGTAAGACTTCCAATCCAAAACTTACTATAATTTATAGTGTCCAAAAAGGAAAGGCAGGAGTCAGGGACCTGACAAAATATTTAGTGGTGTTCTCCCATGCGAGATTAACTTCTCCTGCAGAGCAAAGTCATGACCTGCTCAACCTTCAACTCCGCAGCTCCACATGGTGCCAAAGGGACATGCAGGACAGAAAAGGAGACCCAGGCACTGGAGCCTGTATGGCAAGTCTTCCTACCATCTCAAAGCCAAGGCCAAGTGAGAACAGAGAGCAACAAGACAGCTCATAAAAACAATGGGCTTAGCATGAGAGGCATTGTACTTAGTGGAAAATGCGAGCAGGAAACCAAGCAGAGTTTGGGGCTGCTCTGTAGGAGAGGGTGAAGAAACAGAATTGTGCCAAGCGCTCTCTTCCCTTCCCTAACTCCTCTCATGGGAAGAACAGAACTTTCCATATCCTCCACTGAGCTGAGAGAGCCAATGGGAGACTTTCTCATGACGTATCCCTTTTTGTTTTCTCTTGCCAAGTAATTTAAAGGGAACTTAATCCCAGGCCTTCTTGCTTCCCAACTTCATTTCTTCACGGGGAGCTCAGAGAACAAACAGAAAGAGGAGGGTGAGGACAAGAAGGGGGACAGAGTACTCATTATGGCAAGTTCCCAAAATGCTTTTTAAGACAAAATCCTCTTTAGCCTCAGATTTTGTTTTATGAGACATTTAAAGCTGTTATGAGACATTGAAGGCTGTGTCACATGCACATGCACAGAGGTCACACAGAAAAAGATGACTCTGAGCCCTGACAGCAGCCCACCTGACCTGCTTCCCAAATCCCCATCACAGGACAGGCTAGCAAATCCTCCTCTGGTTTCCACATTTATGGAAGAAGGACAGTAGAACCATTCACTGGCAACTCTTCTGTAGGATAAACAAAATAGTGGGTATGAAATGCCTACCATGGCATCTGACCAGAAGTTTGTCTCAACTGGCAGAAGAAGCATGCAAAAATTGAGCCACAAAGTCTCATTTATATTTGTATAGTTACAAACGCCTTTCAGCTATCCTGTGGGGAAATTAAATGGGGGTACCCACGGTTCTATTCTGATCTTAATTCTTCCAAGTAGCCCACAGCCAACTTCTCCTGTAACAACAAAGGCCTCCAAGAAGTGTGGAAACTATCCCCACTGCCAAGGAAAACCATGGCAACTCCTTCAGACAGTGTCTGAGACTCAGAGCCTCTGAAACAGAGAAGACAGGTGGCCTAATTAACAGTGAAGGCCAGGGCACTGGGCTCCTGCCTTTCAGAGTCCACGGAACTCCACCAGGAGAAAAGAACATCCCCCTTCAGAATAGGCTGTAAATCATTTATTTGACTGCTTTACCATGGGGCAGGGGGAGCTGGGCTTTAAGGAGGCCAGCTCCTCTCTTGGGGTGGGGGGGGGGAGATAAGCCTCTGCTTGAGGCTTGAGAAGCCAAAGCCCCAGAGAGATCATTAGCCAAGGGAAACATCAACTTTGAAAAGCCAGTTCATAGCCCCTACTTGGGGTTAACTAGAGAGGAAAGTTGAACTCTGGGAGATACCATGTCAACATTCATGAGGATTTTACTCCTCAGAATCAAGAAAGGGCACCAAGGCCTGGACTCAAAACACTTCACCTGAGCCTAAATCCTAACTTTGCCGCCTACTAGCTCAGAACTATGTTCAACTCTCTGTGCCTGATCTATAGAGTGGGTACGATGCTAGAACCAAGCTTATAGGGTTTTGTGAAGATTGTGGGATTTATTACAAATATAGAGTTTGATCCCATGAAGTTACTGAATCAGTGAAAGCTATGATTATCTGCCATTTACTGCTGCTGGCTAAACATTTTTAGCTTTTATTATGTACCTCAAATATGCTAACCACATCACTGTACATAATAACCACATTTGTTCACCTAAACCTTATGAGACAATGTATATAAAACTAAGCCAGTGCCTTCTCTACACATAGAAAATGTTCAACATCACACTTACTCCTTGCTATTACCACTATCAAAATGCAAGTCAAATCCAAAATATCCCTCTTCTCAGTTTTGAAAAGTTACCTGGGTAAAAGATAAGTCAAAGAAAATGAAGTTTAATTGTCCTGTAGGCATCTAATGGGCGTCTGTCAATCATGTATTCCTGATGACTCTCTTCGAGACTCCTTGTGCCACAGCCTTGACATTAACTCGAATATTTCCATTTGACAAAGAATGCAGAAGTCAGACAAATAAAGCCAGACTACCCTCCCACACTGGAGTCCATGACTAGAAGAAATGGCAAGAGGCCTCCATACCATAACTCCTCTCTCTGCTGTTCAAGAAACTACATGCTTAGAAGAGAATTCACAGCCCTAGAACATCTTCAAGTTGGTAAAGAGAGAGATATTTTAAATGAACACTCACCAAGAGAAAGAAAATGATAGTAAAGAAAAAGACTGCTGAGCCAAATTCATAGGTATGTGTGTGCAACCATGAAACTGCAATTATACAATGGAGAGCAGAGATTGATTTCCTTGTGTCCCTTGATTACTCTGCCCCTAATTTTTTGAGGTCTCTCACTGAACCTTGCCAATTCAGCAAGGATGACTGGTTTGAAAACCCTAGGGAATCATCTTATCTCCATCTGAATTACAGGCACATGCCACCATGCGTGACTTTTTTATATGGGTGTTGAACATAGTTCCTCCCAACTAAGACATCACCCCAGCCCCTCTCACACATATAAACACAAAACACCCAATACCTACCCCAGAGTACTGGGCTCTCACTGTTTAAATATGAGCCAGGTAGAACAGAACCCCACTGCTGAACAGTTCTAGGCAGGCAGGTATCATGCTCTGTACAGGAGTAACTATTGCACAGTGGGATGCTAGATGTCTTCAGTGCACTCTCTTTTTCGATGTGACTTGGCTGTTCTTCTTATCAGAAGGTACACCTGGCTTCTCTACTCCTTTACATCTTAGCTGACCTTGTGACTTGACTGGTCCACAAATCCACAAAACGCGGCAGAAATGACCCTCAGCAGATTCCACACACAGCACGTTTTTCAGCAGATTCCATCGGGCAGTTTCCGCCATTACATTTTGGAATGCTATCCTAAAGCTACTGTAGCATGGAGAATCCCAGGCTGAGAGACCACGTGGTGTGAGGCCCTGCTGCTCAGCCCCAATGCAGCTTTGTGGGTGAGCTGGAGGGAGGCCAGGAGCAGCACCCAGCCAGTCTACTGAGACATGAGAAGTAAGTGCTATTGTCCTCTGGCTCAGAGGCCCGAAGGAGCCATGATAAAGGGTGCAGGCAAACCGTGTGGGGCTTAACTTCTTCAATGTACTTCTAAAGGTTGGAATTCTCTCTCAAACTGGATACCAGGCAAAATCTACGTTAAAAGTGCTTACCAGAAGAAGGAAGGGATGGAAGAGAAGGGACTTTACTATTTCTTGGCCTAGGAAGTAATTACATGGGTGTATCACTTTGATGTAGCTATGGAGATATGAAAGCAGACATGTAGGTGGGATCAGACAGCAAGGAAAAGAATACACACTGGGAGAGGCGGAGTGAAAAAGTCTGGCTGGGTGACCAGTCATAGTGGCCAAAGAATTCATGAGAGCCGACAGAGTTGACTCCCAGTAGGCACAACATTCATTCATTCATTCACTCATTTTACCCTACACGCACTTTTCCTAGAAACCCCCCTTTTTCTTTTTCTCCTACAAAAACTGATTAGCAGAAAAACACAAAACCGTGTTAGTCTCATCAGATGCCCCAGTGCAAATGGTGCCATGAATTCATTTTTTGAAGGCTTTTTTTTTTAATTCACCTGTGCGTGTGCAGTGGCTAAAGAATCTGATCTCACCACATAATTAAACACTCAATCTTCACTAAGAGGTCATCACAAGTCTAGTCTAACAGAATGTGGCGTACTCTCGGTGATAAGCCCAAACTTGGGATATTAACATGAAGAGAAAGACTTAAACATCAGAAATCCTTCACTCACTCTTCCCACACCCTACCACAATTCATTATCACACAAGTCCATTTTTAATCATTGCCACCATTGCTTATATTGCACTGACCAAGACACATAAAGTCACCTCATTTTTCTTAGCCAGCTATTTAGATCATATTTGATAGTAATAAGCTATTTTATTAGAAATTATCAGGAAAAAATGTTAGCAATCCTGAGCTTGTGACAAGCCCTAATAACAACAGTTCCTTTGGCTTTTACAAACCCATAAATCTGTGAATACTGTTTGACATTTATTGAACATGAGTAACATCCCCACGTGCTGTGTGCCTGAGGCTTAGCCAATGTTCTAGGGAAATGACTTAACTCACACAGACTTGGAAAGATTCACCCTGGACCAGTATTTATTTCCTCATACCACTTGCCCTTCCTCCCATTCTAATCAGATCAAAAACATGCACTTTCTAACCATCCCCAAGGTAACAAATGTATAAATCCTTGGGCCCAAGCCACGCCTCTGCACTTCCTGGCTGATGAGGTTAGAAGGATGAGTCCCGCTCCGGCTCAGCTTGTCCCTAGGTGACGGGAATAAAAGAGTAGAGTAGAGTCGGGAACTAGGAACTAAAACCGCTAGGCCAGTACCTCCTTGGACAGGTGACACTGAGCAAGTTCTCCATCGCTTCCTTTAGGTTTTGCTCTTTTCCTAATCATCACATCTGAAGTTAACCTTGAAGCAAGTGTCTACCAATTAAATCAGACGGCTCCTATATTAACAGGGGCAGGGGCAGTCTCCAGTGCCCTGCGCTCTGTAGGCCTGTGGTGTTTTCAGATGAATGAGGTGGCAATGTGACAGTTCCACAGAGCCCTGCTTTCCTCTAAGGTGGTGGAGCAGGCAGCCTCTCACAGGAGATTGGCAGTCATACCATTAACCATGGCGCCAAAGAAACTCATGTTAGCTACACATGGCGTGGCCTTATCTGAACCGGGCTTACTTGGGATTAACAGCAGTATTAAAGACCATATGATTGATGCAAGCATGCATATATATATATATATATACACACATATATATGTATATATATACATATATATATTTGTTGCTTTTCTTTTCAACAATTTTCCTTTTTATTTCATTATTTCCACCCATTTCAGAATTGACCAGAAAGGATCCTATTTCATTATCTACTTATTGGATATAAAATAAACAAAGGGAGAAAAAAATTGTCAATTCATAATAACTTATTTCATGGTATATATGGTTAAAAAAAATGTGTACATGTAGAAGAGACCAAAGGGCAAGAATAAATCCCAAAATGTATTTTTTCCTTAAAAAAGAATGGAGATTCACGTATAGTGCTTTTGATTCTTTTCATGCAATGTATTCTAATTACTATTCCCCTCCCTCTACTGCTCCTAGCTCTTTTGATTTTTTTAACAGGCAAGAGAGTCCTAGAGAGGTCCAGGCTGAACACAAGGTAAGGGCGCTATTTCACATCCGAGGAGGAGTACTGGTAACCTCACAAAGCAAAGAACCCAGTCCCTTGCAACAGGGTGTGTAGGTAGCTCTTTTCAGAGTAAACCATTTACTAGTCCTACTTCTGGCTTTGATAAGCTAAGAAAAGGGACAAAAACAAAGACTAGAAAAATTGACCATGAAATCCCATATGCCTAGACAAGGCCTACAGTACGAACTAAATGATAGCATTTAAAGAATAAATATCCACACCTGTTCCTGAATACAAACAAGCCATTAGCTAGGAAGAGCTGGCATGTGTGAGCATTTACATGCGCCAGGTATGGCTAGAATTCCTTTGTACCTTTCCTGATGTAGCCCTCACCTGGTACTATTATCATTCCTGATTAGGAGAGGAGAAAACTGAAGTCTCTTGTAAATATGTGTCTCCCAGAGTCAGGCATGGCCAAGAACAAGCCTCTGTATTAAACCCGGTGCCCATGATATTTATTCTATATTACATTTGTCCTCTTCTTATTAGTCACCCAGCTGATAATGAGGTGCAGGTCTTCGACCCCATGTATCCTGACCTCCACACCAATACCACACACATCCACTGGGCTTCAAGCAGGCCTCACACTGCCACACTGACAACAACTAAGATCATACATAGGAGGCTCCCGTACCAAAGTAAGACGGCTTTTGGTCAAAGATGTAAAGTTAACTCAGATGCCAAGCTGATAGTTGGTCCACACAGGACTGAATCTATGTATACTGGACACTAGCACCTGAGCTCTCAGTCCATCAGCAGAAGCCAGGGCTGTCATCAGACCATGACCACAGGACATAGGACATACCATATAACCAACAATAGAAGCCAGCGACATCAGGGGCTGGAACAAATCCATGGATCTCACCCAGTGACTTCCTGCTTTTCATAAAACAGAAACAATTTAAACCCCCTGAATCTCTGTTTTCTTGCTCTTGGCAGATAAAAGCAAAGTGGGACAGTTAGTAAGAAGCTGGGTGACCATGGACGAGGTGACAGCTGATATGCAGAGGAAGAATATGAAACACTAAACTGCACAGACTCAATTGCATGGTACAGCATTGAGGCACATAAGGAGAGGCCCAGGTCATGGACAAGAGCAGGCCCCTGTTGCATCTTCCTCTGTTTTAAAAAGTACAGATGGGGACACTCTCAGCCAGCCATTGAACTGAGCACAGGGTCCCCAATGGGGGAGCTAGAGAAAGGACCCAAGGAGCTGAAGGGGTTTGCAGCGCCACAGGGGAACAACAATATGAGTTACCCAGTACCCCCAGAGCTCCCAGGGACAAAACCATCAACCAAAGAGTACACATGGAGTTACCCATGGCTCCAGACACATAGGCAGCAGAGGATGGCCTTGTTAGACACCAGAGGGAGGAGAGGCCCTTGGTCCTGGAAAGACTTGATGCTGTAGTGTAGAGGAATACCAGGACAGGGAAGCGGGGGAGGGTTGATTGGGGAAGGGGAAATGGCTTATGGGATTTTCGGGGGAGGGGAAAATCAGGAAAGGGGATAACATCTGAAATGTAAATAAAGAATATATCTAATAAAAAAAAAGTAGGTGCATGCCCAACACTTACCCCAGGTTTTTATCAACTATAATTTCTTCAAGTCTTGGCAATTGCAATCACAAGGGACAGAGGTGTTACCCCAGGTTTTTATCAACTATAATTTCTTCAAGTCTTGGCAATTGCAATCACAAGGGACAGAGGTGCTGGTGAAAGGAAGCAGAGAGGACTAGGGATGATCTGAGCTTTAGCCTAAGAGCTACATCATACCCAGTGATGCAACCAGAGACCCAAAGCAATTGCCTCCTCTAGGGAGCCCTGTCCTTCCCACTGCTAAAATCTGTAAATGTATGTGGTTTGAAGTCAGGCTATCCTGTAGAGTTCTGGAGGCTCCCACTTACAACCTGACTGGTTTGCTCTCTGGGACAGCCCTAGTGCCCAAGCACAGTGGACACTCAGGAAATAGCTACTCAACAAATGAGTGCTGCTGTGTGGGCTAAGTCAACAGCTGTTCTCTTAAATCTTCATCTCTTGCTCTTTATTTTTCTTATGCAGTGGAGTAGTAAGGAGTAAATGAGTCAATGCTGTAAACCTCATCTAGGACCTTGTGACCTCAAGACAATCAAACGGCCAGCATTCAGTTTTCTAGAAATCTGGCTTAGGATGCAGCAACCCATTCTCGGGCAACAGAAAAAAACAATAGTTCATTGGTCTGTCAAATGTATGAAACACAAATTCAACAAAGATCGCATTCCCTTTCTCTCTAATTGATCCCTAAATTTGATACAGTCTTGCTGTCTTCAATACCCTGTGAGAGTGTTGTTCTAGTTATATAAGTAAAATGGAAGTGGCTATCTGGCTAGCAATTCCATAATAAACCTAGATCTTCGGCTGTTGTCTTGACATCTCTCCATAGCCATGGGATATAAACCTCATATAGAATTCCTTAGGGTACAGCACTGCAGAAGGCAGAGGGGAAGCAACACTGTCACCAAGGGACTTCTGCCCCATCTGAGCACTGGCCCTACCAAGGACACAGATAACAGATAACAATTCCTGCCTCAGAGAAGTTCCCTCCTCTCTACTCTGAAATCTCATCTGGACAGAAGGCCCTTTCAGAATATCTCCCAGAATACAGGCCCCTCACTACTGCCTACCTTATCTTTTAGACTTATTCATTTAGTATCCATGGCCAATTTAGCTTTGTTTAAAAAAAAAAGTTAAAAGTCCTTAATGCTCTGGAAGGAAATATCATCCCACTAAGGAAGTACAATAGAGAAATAATAATGACCCTTTGTACTTTAGGTAGCCTATGGACAGGGAAGAAATTAAATCAAAGGAGCCAATTCTCCTTTCATAGAGACCAGCAGTCACCAGGGAGAAGCTACTGATTATAGGCCCCATTCTGGTCTGGACAATGAGAAATAACCTACCCTGGAAATCTATGTGCCCACCACCATTCCATGCCCACCTCCATCAGAAGGGGCGGTGAGTAGCCTCCCCCTGAAAGAGGAAAAGCCCTCCTTAGTCAATAGCATGATGGAAAAGTCGTAAGGATTAGCAGATATCATGTCCTGGATACTGTTGGAAGTATTTAAATGTGTTAACTGATTTCAATCCTTAGGAGGCAGGCTGTAATTCCCAAAGTCACATGGACAGTAATGTTCTTCATTACAACTTTTCTTGACTGAGCCTGCTTCTCAAGCTTGCTGAAGAGTAGAGGTTTACCTTGTCCGCATAGGGAAGTTTGGAACACAGACCTTACCTACAGGAAACATTGACTTATAAAGGAAGAAAAAAGCCCATTTTCACTGTTTATCAGTAAGAGTATCTGCCGATTTCTTTGTCTGCACTTGTGGAGGTTATAAACTGTCAGTAAATATTTAACATATACCAGATTCACCCCAACTCTTAAAATATAGTTCCTGTGGGCTGGGGAGGAAGCTCAGAAAAATCAGCACTTGCCTAGCACATGAAAACCTGTGTTTGATATCAAGAACATAAACCAAGCGTGGCAGCAAACACCTGCACTCTCCAAAGTCAGGAAGTGAAAACAGGAGGTTCAATAGTTCAAAGTCACCCTTGGCTTCATATAGAGTTTGAAGCCAGTCTGGGATACATGAGACATTGTCTCAAAATTAAATTAATTAATCACTGTTATGAGAACCACTTGCCATGGTGTCTCAACAGGGAAGCAATGGTAGCCAGTAGCCTCCCTCTGCTGACTGTGTAACTGATCTCCTTCTTATCCCACCCTGCTCTACACGTCTATCACCAGAGGCCAGAAGCTGCACGTGGGTAATAATTTAAGGACTCGCCTGTCCAGCTCTCCCCCCAGGTCACCCACTCTAGAACTTTTCACAACTGCTGACGTGAGGGCTACAGCCCTGTAGGGTGTCACCTATGTCAGCGGGTACTAGGACTACTGTTCCCCCACATGTCCCACCCTGGCCTGCCACCAAGTATAGATGCTTGATAGGTGACAACCTTGGGAAGCTACTACCCCAGGCTCAGCAACCTAAGGATTTTCCAAAATTCCCATTTTGGCAAATATTAAGGACCAATCAGCCAACAGAGCTCTGCTCAGCAAACAATAACGTTCTCCAGAAAGCTGGCTTCCAAACATCCCAAACATGGCTATGAAAGACCCCAAGGGAAGGCAAACTAAAGCCAACACACACACACACACACACACACACACACATACTACTTGAAGTGTTATGCAGTATTCCACAAACAAAATAATATGACGTGAAACTAATCATGGAGTTTGTCCCAAAATGTGTGTGAGTCATACTAGCACAAGATGACAGGAAATTATGTGAAATACTCCCAGACTATTTACAATACAAAAAAAAATGTTCTGTATAAACTACAAAAAGAAAAGTCTTTTTTACGGTTACAAAGAAGGTGCCCACTTTTAGACAGATACTGGCAAGGCAGGCTTTAAGAAAGAACAAAACATTTTGCTGAAAACAGTGGAGAGATGAAACCTAAGTCAAGCTTGCCTTTAAATAACCACCAGCAAGCTCCGAGCTGTCACAAGCAATTACTACTGTCAAATGCATACTAGCATGCATACCGTGACACTCCGGTTACAGTAAGACAGCAGAGCACCAATTTTTAAGGTAAATCTAGAATAATGTTTCCAATAAGACTCTCAGTTCTGGGTCTTATGGAGAGAAATAGGGTTTCCCACACCATCACCCTCACTACCCACCCACCCCCTACACACACACACACACACACACACACACACACTCAATGTACTTATTTATAACAAATGCTTTGAAATCATTTTGATAATACTGATAATGAAAAGGTGACTCAGTTTGTTTCCAAAACAAAGAGAGCAATTCTAAGGCCACAGAGTCCTTGCAGCCAGACCTTAGGGTAGACAAAGGAAGAAATGGGAGTGTATCCAACCAAGCCTTTTCTTCTGCAGAGAAGAGGCACGCCCAGAAGGGAGGGGTTTAAGCATGGCCAAGATCCCATACTTCCTGAAAGTCAGTGCCCTGGACTGAGGAGAAGGAAATGCTTGTGTGTTTAGCGCAAGCACTAAGATCATCTAAGCAAGAATTAAATGCTTGGCTCCACCTTCGCCAGCTGAAAAGGCACTAGTCAAGTTACTTTATAAGTTTGCTCATAGGTAAAATGAGAAGGCTGACATCGCCGCTTCATAAGGTCATTGAGAGAATTAAACAGCAGAACGGCAAGTGCTAAGCACAGTGCCTCTCAGCACTCAAAAAAAAAAATGACAGCTGCCCCGGTCAGTACCATCAACACGTCAGTACAATGAGAGCTCACTGGTGAGCCAGTTCCACGCTGATACCACTTCTCCTGCATGTGCTGAACCCCATGCTGGAGGTTAGGTGTGCAACAGGCCCCAGTGTGGTGGCAACATGTTCATGCAACCAATACAGTCCCTAAGGATGTGGTCAATACTAAGAGTATATAACAAAATGGTTCAAACACCTAAACTGTAATTCAGAATGGATTTAAATTGTGGCGTGGGTCAAGTCTCTTTCTCTCTCTCTCTCTCTCTCTCTCTCTCTCTCTCTCTCTCTCTGTGTGTGTGTGTGTGTGAAGTACTGCATTATATCTGCTTCCTTCATAGGTCTTACATTAAGATTCAATCCTACAGTTTCCCTTCACAGAGAGTTAATATTCAACAATGGGTTAAAGTTCAGCACTATCTGAAGGAGCTATCAGGCACCAAAATGAAAGCAGCCTACCCCTTCAGAGATGAACAGAGTCAGTGTGTACGTAGCCAGAAAACACACAATCACAAAGACTAAAGTCCACGAACCCCCAGCTGACTGCGCTTGTTAACTGAGAGGATTCGTCATCTGCATCTCTGGGTAAATGTAAAACTAAAGCGCCCTACTGTTGACAATTCATCAAAAAGCTAGAGCACTGCAATGAAGCATGAGCCAACCCCGGCCAAAACACAAGTAGAGGGAGATGAAAGATTGGCAAAGGTCTCTCCAGGATCACCACAACAAACTGAGAAGTCACGGCCAGCATTTGCATCAAATGAAACTCAACGGAATGCTCTACTGGCCAAGAGGGAGTAGGGCATGTTTGACAGATAATATTGTATCACCTCCAACTCTGTATTTCTCTCAAAGGGTTAGATCAGCAGCCAGTGTATGGTTAAACTAAATAGCTAACTAGAGTAGGTCAAAATCCCTTTATCTAGGTATGACTGGATTTATGATCAGCTGAGCACCAATATATAGAAGACAAAACCATGAAATAGTATACTTAAAAGCATCCTATTTTCTAAATGGGGCTATGAGGAAATATAGATTTTTCTTTAAAATTCTTCTTAGCACAGAGATGCTTTGGAAACTGACTCTCCAGATGGGGTGAGTTAATCAGACCAAGTGTGTCTCGGATTTTAATGTTCAGGCAAATCACCTGGTTATCTTGGGAAACCTCCAATTCTATGGGGACCAGATGGAACCCATGACTACATTTCTAACAAATCACCAGGTGGTGCTGATGCTGCTCCATGAACCATACTTTAGAAAGCAATGAAACCCTGACCATCCAGACATAAGTCTAGTGATGGAACATTCCCTTCCCATGAGGCAACTGTTCAGGATTATAGATGGCTCCAAGAATAGAATGGAAACCAAGGGCTAAGTCACAACAAAAGGACAAAAATGCATTTTCAGGTGTGGGCTCAGACACATGAAATCTCCACCTCTGTTCCAGACCACTGAAGGATGCAAGGGGGAAGTATGAGTTCCACATTCATGAGCTCTACCTTAAGATGTCTGTCTTAGGATGGAAGAGGGACATAGTGGAAGGATACATGCCTCTGACCACTCGGACAAATATGTAGGCAATTCACCCTCTCATACTTTCGGTCCATAGTAACATAGTGGACCCCTTGAAGATGGAGAAGGGCTAGATGGTAAGAGAATACCACACATCTGGAAGTTCTGAATCTGGCTCCAATAACATCTCATTTTTGGCTTGAACTCCATCTCAAGGAATCTTTCTTTCTATTGATAACATCCTGACTGTCCTAAGCAGACAGAGGCCTGCTCAAACCCACCATGTCCTAGAACAGCCTTCCAGGGAAACATGAAGTCTAGCCTGGACCTAAGGGCAGAAAATTAGCCATGTCAGCTCTCATGTTGTTACACTTGAGGGTTCTGTTAGGGGCAGACTGTTTCTGGGAAATACCTGGGAAGATAATAAAAATGCATAGCTGGCACTTCTGAAGTGCCCTCAAAATGTCGTTATCAGTATGTTTTTATCATTTATATCTTTATGAACGTGAAGCAACCAAAGAAGCATTCAGAAGAAAAGGTTCCTTTCATTTCTGAATTGAAGGGTCAACCCTAATTCGGCCTGTCCTCCTGCCGTGCATATATAATGTCTGCTGTCTGAGAACCACCAGGCCTCCACTGCTCCCACAATGTCTCTGGCTGCCTTTTTTTTTTTTGAAGATATTTATTTTCATGTGTATAGGTGTTTTCCCCTGCATGTGTGTCTATGCACCATGTGTATGTGGTTCCTGCAGAAGAGCGGGTCAGATCATGTAGGTGTTGAACATGGAATCCAGCTCCTCTCTAAGAGCAGCCAGTGCTCTTAACCACTAAGCCAATTCTCTACCTCCCTCTGACTGCCTTTTAACAGCCACTGTAGCCAGGCATGCTTTCCTCTAACACCAGATTTAAGATTATCCAAGCCTTCACTGGCCAAGTCTCTCAGGCTTTTTGTTTGTTTGTTTGTTTTTTTTTTAATCATGTTAGACACAAAGGCCAAACCCAAACACAGCACAGCTGTTCAGAAAAAAGAGAACCACCTTAATAAGAATCCCTTAATAATTTATAATCCAAATTTACCTGGCAACAACATTTTGTCTAAGAATTTCAGAAGCTCTTGACAAAAAACATCTTATCAGGATCCAAAAATATCCTAAGGAGAGTGAAACAGGTCAGAATTGGATTCTCAACATTCAGGTCTTTGAACTAAGTTACATTCCTCAACATGTGGTTCCAGAATGTCCTGTCTGTCACCTAAATGCTCCTGAAGTGCACATTCATGACTGTCATTCCAAATGCCAAATCAAAATTGCTCAGGAAGACAACTGCAATTTTTAATAAAATTTCTCCAGAAAGTTCCAATGAATATTAAAATGCTAAAGCAAAGACCTATCTATCCAGGCCAGGAAAAAGCGGGGAAAGACAAACAAGTAAATACATATAAGATGTGACCCACAGTCTAAGGGCCTCACAGACAGGAAGTTCCCCCCATTAGCTCTTTGAAACCCACTGGGATAATTATTTCTCAAGGTCAAGCTCCCATACCTTACCTATTCTTTTACATCAAGTCCATTCTGTTTAATTCTTTTAAATAAACTCATTTCCTTGCATGTATTGTGAAAGCAAATTTTATATTATGTAGATGGTAGCACTTGGTTTGATCCTTAAGTTATGTTCCCTAAATAAAAATTGTAATTATCAATACAAAATACTATTACCACACTACCTCCCATTTCACCTATATCAGAGAACTCCCTCTCTTAAGGACACAGTATGTCACCAAGATATCTAGATGGCACTTATGGCATGGCATAGAGAGGTGGCTATTCTGAAGAACTGTGCCCCAGATAGAGATGGCAACCTGTCAAGATGCCTGGATCTGTGTGTTCCACAGGCATGCTCACCGAGCCCCAGCCCAGTCTTCTTACTATATGGACCAGAGTGGACAGCAGTCCTAGATGAGCCAGTCTGCTTCTCTACAAAGAGAATGTAGAATTGGGTCTCAAAGGAGCTTGTTGATTGATGCTGAGCACACAAACTGAGGGGTTCCTGGGTCTGTATCTGCCTTATGACTATACTGAAGCAGAAGAGGTGCAGCAGCACCAGGAAGAAAGTCTGAGCCCCTGACTAACTTCTGGTTCTAGATTCCCTGACTTTGTGATGCAAGAGACAGTCCTGTGTTCCACTCCCTGACCCTGGCTTTGGGCAATTGAGCACATAACTGCTCCTTGCAACTGAATCACCTCTAACTATGACTCAGTGCGATGTTCAGTTCTGGACCACAGCTGGCCAAGTGAAGTTAAAGGACATTTAGGACCAGGAAAGGTGTCCTTCCTAGAACATACCCAGAGAGAGAATGGAGCTTGACTGGGGCAGGGAGAGGGGATTCTAATCAAGGTTCGTCCACATTACTCCAAGTGAGAGGTACCAGAGAGAGGAGCTGACTCAAGGTTACCTCAAGTTCCTCCCTCCTGAGGATGGGCAGGGTCAGAACGATGGCAAATGGACACCATGTTAATAATGATCACATTTCATTTTCCTGAAAGCTCAAATGTGGTTGTGTCATTTCCCTTATTTTATACATGAGGACACTAAGACCCCAAACTGTTTGACTGCTGTGGTGGCACAGCTAAGAAACAGAAAACCCAAACCCCAGAGTGTGAGCTCTTAAACATCATGCTACCTTGCCTTACTAGTCTATGACAACGACTACAATAACAACAAAGCAATCTCCAGGAAACCTGGTGTCAGTGTGACAGCATACGATGCAGCCACTGAGCCCTGCACGGTCACTCTCATCCTCAATCCCAACACTCAAGAGGTTGAGAATGGAGCATCACCTCAAGCTGAAGGCCAACCTGTACTACATAATTCCAGAACCGCCTGGGCCATACACTGAAACCCAAACAAGCAGACAAAAGTGCAGTCACCAAAGGAGCATCCCAACCTCAGCAAGGAACAACCTGCCTCCTGGGATAGTTCATGACCCCAGACAGCACCACCACACCTATGGGCACAGCACCAAGAAAGAGAGCTGTGCAGAGAGAAAGGCTGAGACGCTGTGCCACCTTGACAAGACACGGCGTGGCTGACTAGAACAAGAATCTGTAGAGCTGGCATGGCGCCAGACCACGGACAAGAGACTAGATTAGAGCGACTGATTTTTAAGCAGTAATTGGGGTATGGCATTCTCCTCTGTGGTCCCACATGGGATAGAAGAAAAGACTCACTCCCAGGCCAGGCAGAACTAAATAAGACTGCCAAGAGTTGAGCTGTCAGAAGTCCTAACAAATGCTGGAAAAGAAACCACATTTTAGGGGTTGGGACTATTTCATGTATTAAGAAGGAGAAAGCAAACCTTAACTACAGCCTCAGAGCTCATTTTAATGTCCCTGGGATCCCTTTGCTAAACCTAAGCCTACAGCAGACAATTAACCTGTCAAAGTTCACAGGAAACTGTAAACCGCTGACCTCTAAAGTTCAAAACAGCTCCCAAGTTTGGTCGGGGAGTTTTACGCAAGGCACCTGAGCCTTTCAGTGTTGGTACAGGGAGCTGACCCCGAGAGAATGACCCTCACACGTCCACCTACCACTGTCTCTGCTATGGCAGTGACCAATGCACTCTGACAGGCATGAATAAAATGGCCCTCTCGGCCAGCACTGAGGCAAACACTCATTGCCGGCTTTATCTGTCTGCATCACCTCTTGAGAGGCAGCATTCGCTGGAGCTACCTGGACTGAGGAAGGAGTCAGAGTCAGGAAATGGGAGTAACAAAGATACCAGGCTGGCATGGAGGTTAGCCCAAGATCCAAGCCCGTCCAGGGGCACTTGCAAGAATCAAGACTCTCATACCCCCGCTTCCCCACCCTGAACTGTCCACTTCACTTGTTCCTTTTCTATCATCCAATCTCAAAGGAAGTCATCCCCCCCACCCCCCAGCCCCGCCGCCACCTTGTTCTTCCCACGCTCTTTTCAGTTCCTTGTTCCAGCAACCACTCTAGGAAGGTGACGTTCACCACTTTCCCTTGGCAACTCCTATTCTTCCAGCCACCTGGGGAGTCACAGCACCTGAATGCAGTGCTGGCACCTCCATCCTAATCCCTCCCCACCCACCTGAGCTCCTTATTTCTGGCACAGAGGAGAGAACTGACATTCTGTGAACTTCCCGCACTTGCCAAGCACCATGCTGGGCCCTTTCGTTTTTTCCTTGAGTGCCAGAGATGCAAAATGCCACCGTCTCCCTCCAAGTCCCAATTATGTTTCCTCCACTCTTGCTATACAGCCTCTCCTGGGATCCCACTCAGCCCCTCTTCTTTCCCTACTGCCTGGCCTGTCTTCATGCAATGACAACAGATCGAATCCTCTGGGGCACAGGGCAGATCCCCGCCATTGAGCTTCTCAAGACAAACCTAATGCCCTCCTGTTCCTACAAGCTGGCCCAACTGCCTTGTCTGATACTGGACTGCTGCCACCACCTGGCTCTGACGTACATCCTAACTTCCTACCCAGCACATCCCTGCAAGCCGCTGGGCCCCTGCCAAGTCACATGATCCCCTTCCCTGGCAGCTCCCTGAACTTTCCAAGCCCTTGCTCGCAGAGTTCCTACAAGCCGGAATGCCTTTTCTTCTCGTGTCTTCAAACCTGACACACGTTCCCTCTCCTGTCTCAGGAGGTACAGAGAAGCCATTGCCTACAAGATGCCTATGCTTCTCCCACAACAGAGAGTAACTCTATCTGCATGTAAGCTTCTGCTTCATTCATTCACTACTCTTGGGGCACTATTTTAAATGCGGTCTATTATCCCTAGGGTGAGGACTGAATGAGCTTTACCGCTGCAACTCTCCTCTGTTACTGGATGTACCATTTACCTAAACAATACCCATATACTCAGCACACACGCAAACTCAGCAGCATAGTACGCTATTATGCTGCTACAAGGAGCTCAGCATATGTTGGGGAATCTCACACACACACACACACACACACACACACACACACACACCATAGAGTATGATGATTAGTTCTAATGATCAGCTTGAAATAATCTAAACTCAACAGGAAAGAAAGTCTCAACAAGGGATTCTTTACATTGAATTGGCCTGTGGGCATAGCTGTAGGGAATTGTCTTAAATTAATTGATATGAAAGACCCAGCCTACTGGGTGGGTGGGTGGCCCTATACCCTAGGCTGGAGATCCTGAACTGAATGAATAGAGAAATTGAGCTGAGCACAAGCAAGCATGCAAGTGAGCGCATGCGTTCATTCCTCTCTTCTTGAGACTGTGGATGTCATGTGACTGGCTGTGTGGCATTCCTGTCTTAACTTCTCCACAGTGATGAATTGTAATCTGGAATTGTTAGCTGAAATAAACCCCTTTATTCTCTTAAATTGTTTCTTGTGTAGGGTATTTTATCACAGCAACAGAAATGAAACTGAAACACTGGGCTTCTTATCTACAGACAGATAAATGTCAACCAAATCTTACCCAAGTAAGTGTATATCTGATGACACCCAGCTCTGTGCTATACAGGGAAAAGAATGTAAGTCCTCAGGAACCCTGGACGAGAGGGCCAGGAAGACTAGCTTGAGGAAGCATAGCTAGAATGACCCTGAGAGACCACAGGGAAAAGAAGTGGTCAAAGTATTCTAGGTCCTGGAAACACCCAGGGCAAAGACCCTGAGGGCAAAAGCTAAGACGGTCAGTATGACCAAAGACTAAAAGAAAGCTAGGGAATGAGGCAAGGCAGTGAGAGGGGCATCTCACTTAAGAGTATGAGTATGAATGTATATGACTGACCCTTGCCAATGAGGATGCCTTATCCCTCAAAACTAACCAACCTTACATCTACAAAAAACAAAACAAAAAAAATCACCTATAATTCAAAATATATTTCTTTCTCATTTGAAACAATTTGTTATTTAGGTGTAAATGCTCTTCTCTTAAAAAAAAAAAAAGAATAAAGTACAGTCTCCTAACTAGCATCAGAAAAACAAATGAGGTTGGAACCTAGTAAAAATCATGTAGTTCCATAGCAACACAATGCCAATTTGACCTTGAACTAGAAGCTGGCAACTGACTGGGAAATGGCCTGTCAATTGTCCAGCCCTGATAACAAGGGTAGAGGCTACCAATCGCTGAGCATTGATGAAGGTTGTTACAACCACTACCTCACTGGCTTTTCATAACATCACAATATGATTTTCATTCCTTTTTTTTATCACTGAAACTCAGGGCCAGAAAGATGGTTCAGTTAATAAGGTTGCTTCCTACCAAACCTGGCAACCTGAGTTCAACCCCCAGGATACACGAGAGAAGGAGAAAGCTGACTCCTGTGTTGTGTACTGACCTCTTGGTGTGTACATGTGTGTGTGCACCTGCACACACACACACACACACACACACACACACACACACTAAATAAAAAAACAAATTTCTTTTGAGGCAGGGTCTCAGTTTGTAGCCCTGGCTGGCCTAGAACTCACTATGTAGACCAAGCTCACAGAGATCTACCTGCCTCTGCCTTAGAGTGCTTGGATTAAAAGAATGCAACATCATGCCTGGTATCAAACTGTAATTGGTTTTTTGGTTTTTGGTTTTGGGTTTTTTTTGTTTTTGAGACAGGGTGTCTCTGAGTAGCCCTGGTTGTTCTGGAACTCACTTTGTAGACCAGGCTAGATCTGCTGGCCTCTGCCTTCTGAATGCTGGAATTAAAGGTGTGCGACACCACAAAAAAAAAAAATGTAATTTTTCAAAAATAAAAAATAAGCCTGAGCTCATATTAAAATAAGTAGTATAATTTTACCCCTGTAAGGAGAAGCAAGCCAGATCCTAGCCAGGTCACTGGGACACCACGGTCTACAACCTTGACCATAATCCTTCAGTGCACCACAAAGAGCTGCCCTGTCAATTCAGGAGTCCTGCCCACTAACTTTCCTAGCCCAACCTTACCAAGGCTCCAGGCCACTGTGTACCTTCCTAGCCACTATGCAAGCCAAAGATCATCTCAGGAGGAATGCAATGGACCTCCTGCTGTCTGCTCCCTCCCTTCCCTGCTCCCTCACAACAGTCCAACTCTTCCTCCAATTTGAATAGAGATCAGTCTTCCAGGTCATCACAATACTCAGTGTCCTGAGAGAACAGGAACTGGAAACCGATGAATCTCCTTCAATTACAGGAGCCAAAGTCAACAGACTCCAAGCCCCTCGTGCCACGCACTGAACCGGAAAAGGGGGGATGGGTAACTGGGCAGCTCTAGCTGTGGTTTTCGCATCTCTTGACACATTTCTGAGCTTGTGTGGAGGGCAGTGTCATGCTGTCACTGCTAACAAATCCTTCTAGCAACTCTTCCTCTCCTACCCCAAGCCCTGTCAGAAGTAGCCAGCACACAGGCACAAACAGAACTTGCATGCGTAAAACTGTTCACCTGCCTCCAGCCTAGCCAACTCTCCTGAGGGCCAGTCAACTGACCTGAATCACCAACAAGATTTTATTGAGTCTTGTGCCCACACACAAGTTCAAAGTCAGCCAAATCCTCCCTTTTGTCATTGAAGATTGGCTTGAGCAATTCAAGATCCTGGAGTAAAGCCAGTGATTTACAATGGCCTTCTTGAGTCACGCTATTATAGGCTCAATTGTGTCACCTAAAATTCATACATCCTAACTCTTAGTACCTCACCATATAAATGTCTCTGGAAGCAAAGCCCTTAAGGAAGTAATAAAGACAAACTGCAGTTATGTTAGCAGACTTTAATCTAACAAGATGGGTCACTTCATAAGGAAATTAAGACAGAAATATGCACAAAGGAAAGAAAATGTGAAGCTTCAGGGAGGAGGTGGCCTCTCACAAGGCGGGGATAGACACTTGTAAATAAATGCCCCTGCCAACACCTTGACCTTCCTTTCAGCCTCCAGAACAGATTAGTGTGTGGACATGAGCACACGCTGGAGTTACAGGCAATTATTTCTTTTAAAGGGTGAATGGAGTTAAAACACAGTTAACCTTCTCTATAAACAAGCACTCGAGCTGTCCTTGGAAACCTGATTTAGACCACAGTTGTAGTGGGCTTTTCCTGTAAAGAACTGTGTTAAACAAATGCTTGTGGCAACTGTCATGTGAGGATGTTTGCCCAAACAGCCCTCACAGCAAGGGAAGGAAGGAGGAAACACTAGGGGAAGGCATGGGACAAGGGACCCTTACCACAAAAGAAACGTCACTCAGGAGATGAGACTGTCAGCTGAACCAGCAGCTGAGTAACAACCGAGCATATCTCAGGGGTGAGCAGGAGGTTTGCGAATGCCATGGTCAGATGAGAAGGCGGCAAGCCGTGAATGAGAGAGTCCAAGAGACTGAGAGGCTTCTAGAATAGCAGCCAAGAGACACGAAGAGGAGGTTCCAGAGAGTTGCTTCTCAAGCTAGAGCAGGATTGAAAAGATCAGAGTGTGTTGCGTTGGTCCCTGGAGCCCTGGAGCAATGCTACATACACAGGCACCAAAGTAAACAACCAGCAGGTATTAAGCCGTGGCCATGAGTCACGGGCTGTGCTAAGCGTGCTCCCTACACGCTAGCTCATTTACACCTCTCAAGGACCAAAGTCTATTTCGACTTCCATGTAAGCGACAAATATTAAGTCCTACTTAGGCATGATATCCTCCCAACCTCCCGCTTCCTATTTTCCTCTCCCTACAAGCAGTGGTTGACTCATAAGCACACACTTGTGAGATTAATGAAAAAGAGAGGTACCAGTTCTAAAAGAGACAGACCCAGGACTGGAGTCCAGGTAGATGGTCTTTCTGGAGAACCCTCTCAGCTTCTGCTTTTTACTCTATAGAGCAGAGACAGCTTGCTAGAGAAATGGGAGCAAAATATCCTGTTTGGAGATAGCTGTATCCACAACACACTGAACAGTAAACTTCTTCTCTATACTGATTCAGGGCCTGATGATTACAAAGAATAAGAAAGGGGCCCCCAGACAAACACAGCCAAGAATACTCCCTCCCCTGTCCTATAACACTCCCTGGATCATCTTGCCTATCAGCCTGGGATACAGCCACTAATTTGTCTTACTGTTAGGAAGAGAGAAGGACAAAGGATTAGAAGGGGCAGGTGTAATCTCCTAACCCTCTTGTAATCTGCTGAATCAAGATGCTATCCTCTACAATTCAGCTTCTCCCCAAGTACCACACCCATACAGCTTGCTGGTGCTTGGAGTCACCAGAGGTAACTAACTCACAGACAATGAAGTTTACATAACAAATTTTTACTTAACTTTCTATTTGGGCAAGTCAGATGGCCCTTTAGGAAACCAAGAATATCCTTCGATAAAAAGATCAAAGATTCCCAACTTTAAAAAATATTAGGTAAACAATAGGTGTGGCAGAAAAAGATCGAAATGATTAAATGATTAAAATACTGGTTTCCTGGAACTTTCTCGGTTTTCTGTATCAAATGTCCCCATCCTGGCCACTCACAAATCCACCCAGGTGTGTCACAGTTCAAAAGAAAGGGAGTTTCCTGACACTGCATTCCCCAAATTTTCCGCCAAAACTTCTTAATAAATGACTATCTATACACTAGAGAGAAAGATGAAGAGCCAGGAGGAAGGGCAGACATACAAACACAAGAGGCATTCACAAAAATGCTGTGTTGTTGACACCAGGGCTTGGCCTGAAGCTGACGCCCTGCCCTCCGCCTGGCGAGGGCAGGGACACAGAGCTCCCTTTGACACTGCCCGAAGTCCCACTCCATTCTTCTGAGATGGCAGCTCAGCTCAGCCCTATCAAAAGAACTGCACTGTGGTCTCTGGAACTTGTTCCAACAATAACAAACAATGAGGCTTTCTCTCTCTGATAAAGCCCCTCCCAGTCAAAAGTAAAGATGCATTCTGAGAATTCTCTCAGCTACGCGTAGCCCTCCTCTTGAACTTCCCGGCTAGAAATGATTGAGTGGCAGGTAGCCTGTGGATGTGAGGGTAAGCTGAGTTCTAGGACAGGACAAACACTTTCACTCACAGATTCACAGCATCTTACACAGGGATGCAAGAGGAGGAAGGATTGAAAAGGAAGCAATGGAGTGGGGGATCTACTGGTTGGTAGAGCACATTCAGGGAGCCATGGTTAGATCCCCAGTGCTACACAAAAGTGGTGGCACATGCCTGTAAGCACTTGGCGATGAAGATAGGAATCAGGAGTTCAAGTTCATTCTCAGCTTTCCAGTGAAGGCCAGCCTGAGATGCTTGTTATCTTCTCTTAAGAGCAGAGGAGGTGTGTAGGGATGGAAGTCTAACCTCCTCACTAATCTAATACTTTGTACATTAATTTAAAATAAAATAAATGCTATCCTTACACTCACCCCCACCCCAAGAAAAATAAAAAAGAAAAGGAAAGGAAAGGGGGGAAGGGGAGAAAGGGAAGGGGAGGGGGGTCACATCCCACACTGGCCTAGGGCGAGCTCTATGAGAGCAGAGACTTGCCTTATTTACACAGCATTCCCAAAGCCAAACACAATCTAGGACATAGCAGAGACACAGCAAACTAGTATTGAATGAATAAGCTGAATGGCTGGAGTAGGTAGAATGGACAGGGGCTTCCATAGGGATGATTGGATGGATGGTTTTGGAGCTGGGGTAGTGAATGACTGAGAGGTCTCTTTCCCCTTTCTGCATAGGGACTAGCAACTCTAGGAAGACAGAGACCTTACCCTAGGGATGACTTCTCCCTTTTCAGACCTATCCTTTATGGGTGGTAGATTGACAACAGGACTTTTGAACTCAACACCATCAGGGCTCAGAGGTCAGCACAGGAAATGCCACCTGACTGTTCTCGTGGACTTGCTCACACACACCAACTTCTAGCTCCAGAAACAAAGAGGAGCAGAGCGAGTCTGGCAATCCTGGCTTGCACCAACTGGTTGAAGGGCTCCCTCCTGCTAAGTTCAAAGTCCTTCACATCTTGGCTTCTTTCTCAAAGGACATTTATTTGAAGCTTTTTTCTTTTCTCCTTCCCCCCCCTTTGCTTATCTGCATTTTCTAATCCTTCTATAATGAAGATAGATTACAGGAATAATAAAAATGCTCAACAGACTGATAAAATGCATATACGATCATTCAAAAAAGACACTAAAAAGGCTTACTTTATAGTTACATTTTAACATTTGTACATTACAAAACTTAACATTGCCATTTCGTGTAACTGCAGTCAACCATATCCTTTGAAAAACAAACAGTAAATCTGCGATAAAAGTCCAACCTCTGGAGTTAAAATCAGAACACTGGCCACCAGGCACTCATCTCATAAAAGGGGACAGCTATCTGATGGGTGGGGTGCCAGTATTAGGAAAGCACAAGGTCTATGAGCTTAACAAGCCATTGGCTATAAACTGACGTTACACATGCTCTAGTCCATCCATAAGAAGAAAAGCTGCTCTCTCCTCCACAGAAGAACTTGCAGAGCAGTGGAAGGCCTGGGTGACCCTCCCCATAAGTTGGAGGAAGAGCTAGCTGGTCTACCCTAGAGCAGTGTTCCCAAACATATGAACTACATTCCAGTTGGTTTACCCCTCATCTACAAGAGCTGATTCTGTCCAGATTCAGGCCTCATTATCAATGACCACCCTGCTTTATACAATGATAACAAACAAAGCAGCTAGGCTAGTAAGCAAAAGACCCAACGTTTAGAGCCCATTTAGACCTTCCAACTCCTGGAACCATTTCGTGCCTTGGTGACTTCTTTCACCAAAAGTGAGAACCACCAGCTATATCCTGTAGACAGATAAGAATAAACTGAGGCAAATGTCAAAATGCAAAAGGTGGAGAAAGGAGAAAGAGACAGTCAAGGTGGCCAAGAAGAAAGACTGCAGTCATGTGCCACAGAACAGCACTTTGGTCACAGATGGGCCACAAATACAACAATATACACCAGACCATCTAGGGCTGTGTTAAGGACATGTTACAGTTTCCCCACAATGACAGAAGTGCCCACTGATGCATTTCTTAGAGCACACCACCTCCCATCATTTAGCCAAATGATGGTATTTAACTATCTCTACTCCAAACTTGATACCAATTAGATGAATAGCGTTTCACTTTCTGAAAGTTGGACAGAGTTTAACAAGCAAAAAGAGAGGTTCAAAGCCTCATTTAGTCCAATGGCCTCCTAAAACACTGAGGAACTTAAAAGAAAAATAGAGATAAGCTCCCGGCTCCTCTTCTTCTACTCCTCATCCTCATTGGGATATGACACAGAATTTCAAACAACCTATGAGAATTGCTGAAGGTATCAGGTGAAAAGTCCCCTCTTCCTTCCCAAGGGCAGGGCAGGAGTAAGCCACCAGCACGAGATCCACATAACCCTCTATCTTCAGTCCCACTGACTTCCACAAGCACCAAGGCAGGGGCGCTCACTCGCATCAGGCTCAGGAGCCAAGGTTGTAATGCAGCATAAACTTGAACATTCCCAGGATGTATCAACAGAAGGGGTGTGGAGGGCAGCCAAGGCAAAGACTTCCCAAAGCTAAATCAATAGAGCCAGCTGTAGACAGAGGGCAGCAAATAGAGTGTGTAAGACACAGCCAGTCTAGCCTTGCCAGCTGCCCTGGGGACATTATTCAACAAGGTCTGTGAAATCTGTCCCCAATTCCCTTCTCATATACCAAGCCTCTGTTGCCCTGCTGAACTGAAGTGCTGGGCCTCTAACATAAGATCGGGGCTAGAAACTGCCAACGTGACGCACCCAGCCTGGTTTATAGCCTCGACCAAGTTTGGCCCTTCACTGGCAGTGAGTTCCGCACCTCTCATTTGATGACATGTTCAGTAAACAAGCTGTTACACACTCCTGACCCAAAGCTGCCTCACACGAAAATGGACAACCAAACCTAGCAAACACAGCTGCTTCTAGAGTCAAACAGCATCAGCCTGAGAAGCCTGCCCCAAGTTAGCTCAGTGAATCTCAGGTTTAGCAATTTCGAGCATATCACTACTGCTAACATTAAGTAGAGAAAACTGCTAAGCCTACCTCGGGATCATGTTAGAGAAAAATCCCACTTGTTTGTACAACCTAGAGGCTCTGGTATCTATGCGTATCTATGGCAAGATTCTTCCCACTTAGGATTCCGTGCTCCTGCCCATCCCCAAACTCTCCCCTCACAGCCATTTCTCCACCGTTACCATTTCTCCATCGCCTCCAACCGCAGCCAATAGCCACCCAAAGAAAGCAATCGCTTACCCTCAGCAGATTCAACTGCTGGTTAATCCACAATAGGGACAAGAAATCCAGCCTCAGCCTGCTTCTGGTGCCCTGGGCTTCCCAAAGGGCTGAAAGATGGCATGTGACTATAAAATGCATAAAATGTGTTTATGGAAGGTCAGCTGTCCAGGAAATGGAGCAATGACCTTGTAACTGTGTTTTCTTAATTCCAATATTTTTTGACTCAAGTTTCACCCATGCATCTCCCTGGTGTCTGCACTGTGCAATAGCTTAAGAAAATAAGAATAGAGACAAAGTCCAAGGATCCAACTGGGGCCCACCCCAAGCTTCTGGAGCAGTGCTCCTTGATTACAGGTAACTTCAGTAACCAACTTAAACACACATGTACACACACATGCAACATATATAATTTGGACACCAGAAATTTATTATGTCATGTACAACCATAAAATGTGTAGGACTGTCACTTAATTTTTATTTGTTATCAGTCATGTATTTGTATGTGTTTGTGTGTATTCATGCATGCCATGGTGTACATGTGAAGGTCAGAGGACAACCCCAAAGTCAGTTGCTGGGATCAAACTCAGGTCACAAAGGGCTTAGCTGCAAGAGCCCTTCACCACTGAGGTGTCTCATTGACCCAATCACTTAATTTTTTAAACGCAGTCTTTGCAGGCTAGGAATTGGTAAAGCAAGCATGTAGATCTAGGCTCAAACCCCATAATCTATAGAAAACGCAGGACATTGTGTCGTGTGCCTGTGAAACCAACTTTAGGGGTGCAATGATCCCTGAAGCTCATTGGTCAGTCTGTTGTGGGTTGGTTCTAATGCTAATTGTGTTAATTTGGCTCCCAAAATCACATGGGTATCTGTACATCCAAACACTGAGGGTCCCTGCCCCCAGTTGGCTCTAATTGGTAAATAAAGTGGCCAATGGCTGGGCAGGGAGACAGAGGTGGGGCTTTAGATTGCTGAGGGAAGGAACCACATGGGAAGAAGGAGCTTTTAGAATCACCATGCCAGGAAAGGATTAGGATACAAGTGTCAGAGCTGTGGAAGACAGAGAACAACCATATAAGAATTGAGGAAAAGCGGCCCCAGGGGCCATTCCCCTGATTGGGTCTAGGGTAGTGTTAGCCACAGGGAAGTTTGAGAGTGGGCCAGCTGTTGAGCTGCTGAGGGCATATTAAAAACAAGGCTGTGTGTGTGTGTGTGTGTGTGTGTGTGTGTGTGTGTGTGTGTATGTGTGTTTTATTCATGAATCCAAAACAATTGGGCAGATGTAGAGGAGTCACACACCCTCAGGGGAGTTTAGAGCAGATTAACAATTTACCTCTTTACCAGCCAAACTGGTCAAATCAATGAACTTCAGGTTCGGAGAGATGAGATACCCTGGCTCAAAATCTAACAGTAAAGGACAATAATCAAAGCTCGGTTCCACTTCAAATAACCAATTGTTCACTCTCTTGTCTAGAAAATCTGCTCATTCAACTTACTTACTATATGTGATGGTTTGAATCTGAGATGCCCTCCACCTTGTGCCTTTACATGCCCTCATACACATACGTACATGCCACATACACCACACACATGCAGAACACACACAATTAAAATTTAAAAAAAAATAAAATTAAAAAATGGACATGCAGTCTTACCTACTTCAGAATAAGACACAGATTTCTGTGATTGCAAATAAGCTTAGCTTTACAAAAAGCTTCTCAGGTATCAGTTTATATTTTTCCCAAAGAGAACTGGAAGACTGCTGGTGTAGCGAGGGAACTGCTACTTTCCTACCAGATTATCATCACTGGATAGCTCTACAGTGTCAAGTCAATTCTTGTGCCCAGAGACAGCCTGAGAAAGCGAGGCTTTCTACTCCACGTGGTGAATATGCAGAGCTAAATATGCAGCAGCAACAACCTGCCAGAAAAGGCTGGACACCAGGATAGCCTGGTCTAACTTCAGATGCTCTGCTAAGATCTTAGTCTCAGATCTGCCTAGCTCATCTCCCTGGGTCTGGGACATCACCCTGGGTGATACTGGCGTTGCTGGCGGATGCCATCTTCAGACAAACCCATTAGTCACACTCCGTCTTAGAAAACCTGCTCAAATTAATCAGAAGCTCACCATATGCTGTGGTTTGGATGGGAGATGCCCCCCCAGGCTCATGTTTGCAGTGCTTGCTCTCCAGCTGGGGTATTGGGGGGAGGGTGTGGCCTTTAGAGGGTGAGCATAGCAGGCAAAGCGGAGCAGGTCACTGGGGAGAGAAGCTTTGGAGTTTATGCCTAGCCCGTTCCAGTACACTAGTACACTCTCTGCTTTCTGGATGGGCACAATGTTAGCACCTCTACCACACACATTGCCATACTTGCCCTTCCTGCCTTGCTGGACTGAGATCTTGATAAACTGTGGGCCAAAATAAGTCTTTCTTCCCTTAATTTGTTTCTGTTAGGCATTTTGGTTGCAAATACACAAAGGTAACTGAGATACTATACGGCCCAGGAATCCCACTTCCATTCACCTACCTGAGAGAAATAAGCATACTTTCATACAAAAACTTGCATAAAACACTCAAACTAACGAATATGAAAGGGTCAGCGAGATGGCTCAGTGTGGAAAGGCACTTGCTACCAAGCCTGATGAGCTGAGTTTGATCCCTCGAACCCACATGGAAGAGGAAGAAAATTGAGTACAACAAGTTGTCCTCTGATGGCTACACATGTGCCATATATAGCATGTGCTTGAGTGTGTGTGCACACACACCATCAATAAATCTATATGTGTGAAAACTTAATAGAAATTATCTAAATAGCTATAAAGGAAAAAATAGAAAACAAAATATGGTATGAATCACAATGAAATACTAATCAGTAATAAAGAGGAATGGATTAGTAATATAAGATACAACATTTAAACCTGAAAAAGATGTTGAACTATGTGAAAGAAGCCAAACACTAAATAGCACATAATATGATTCCATTTACGTGAAATCTCCAAACATGGCCAGCATGAAATATACAGACTATAGATAGCCTTAAGAAAGAAAGAAAGAAAGAAAGAAAGAAAGAAAGAAAGAAAGAAAGAAAGAAAGAAGGAAAGAACAAACCAAGACAAATGAGTAGAAAAGAAATTTTTAATAATAAAAGTTTTCTTTAATCTAAACAAAATTATGCTTTATAAGATGTTGGCAGAATATAGTAGCTTTCTGTTTAGTAGATAAGCCCATGAAGAAGTGGATGAGTGAATTTCCCAGAGGCCTCTCTGGATGGCCTCAACCAGTCCATGATTAACAGTCAGCCTCAGAAAGTTATGCATAGTCATTATATAAGCATTGGGTCTAATACATGAGATGATGTTTTTATAGGTAAAAATCATTAAATAATGATCATTTCAAATGACTCAACCTAGAGCAGATCTCAAGTGGCACTAAGCTCTAGCACAAAGACAAGTTCCAGGTCCACCATATGGGAAGTGGGGTGATTACAGGATCTTGCTAAAGGCTGTTGTGGCCTTACAATGATACTCTATGGAGAGCACCTACTATGGCTGACACAAAGTCGCAGAGGACATATTCTGTAAATTATAACAATTATTAACACACACTAGTCCTACCTCTCGATGAAATTCCAAGTTATCAAGGCCCAGGTCTTTACACCTTCTATACCTATGTGTTTGCTCAGCATATAGACCTGTAGTGTCCATAGGTAAGGCTCCTTATTGACTACTAAGACCTGGAACTGCTTCCTCGGAGGCTGGCAGAGAATCCTACCCTCAAACCACTTCTCCTCTGAGACGTATCGATAGTGCTGCGGGAGGCTTCCTATAATTCCATTTCCAACATCCTCCTCTCCATGGGTGTACACATAACAGCAATCCAATGAAGAAGAAGGAAGTGTCATCATAGAGAGTTCCTTCTGGCTTATTTCTCAACACAAATGTTTGCTGCTATGTAACCAGTGTTTTGATGGATGGATGGGCTATCTACGAAACCCCAGGTTTCTTCTTGTAACAACAAACAACAGGAACTATGAGCAGATGCAAAAAAAAACTATATCCCTACATTCTGTGTGAAATTTCTCAGTTCCTTTGTAGAGATCAGAAATGGAGCCAAAAGACTGTAGACGGGAAACATTAAAGATGCCATGTTCCACAAATAAAAACACAGAACAGTCATATAAATGTGAGGTAAACAATGAATATCTGAAGATATACTAAAAACTGCTCATTGTTTATCCTAAAGTTCAAATTAACTGGGTGTGCTCCATTTTATCTGGCAACCCTAGATTTAATCTGTTCCTCAGATCACTTTTTATTTCCTAAACATTATACATATATTTTCATTTCAAATAACTACTCTTAATCCACAAAAGAAAAACTATGATAGCCAGAGAAAGACCATGTCCAGAGTTTGTGAGTGCTAGCATGGGTCACTGTAGACTGAGGACCATGTTGGGTGGGCTCTGCAAGAAGATAGTCACTGTTCCCTTGGCTTTACACAGAGCAGTAAACCTAAATATCATTATCCCTGTGTTACAGGTAAAGAAATGGAGACCTAGAGAAGATAAACCCAAGCCCAATCTGGATAAAATATTAAGCTAGAGGCCTTGCACCAGAGTCCCCAGATGTAAGCCTACTGTCCACTGTGATGGCTACTTCCAACATTGTGTTCACATTATCTCAAGAAAGTCATTACGTTTTTCTCTCCAATGACTCTACATCAATGAAGCAGAAACCTCAATCTCCAAAATACTCCAACACCTTGCTGGCTGACCATAATTCACCTTTCTTTCCCATTTCTGCCTCATCTCATCAAATTCATAATTCATTGACATTTCCACTAAAATCAAAAACAAAAGATGACCAAATTTTAAACAAGCCGTTATTCTGCTAACTACATGCAGCTCTACAAAAGGGTGGCTAGGACCTAAGACTAGAATCAAGTTTAAATCAGAACAATGCTGACTTCCACACATACATCCATTTATAGCCTGCATCACCAACAGTAACCAGGCTGTGCTAAAACTGACAAAACTGTAGTCATTCCTGTAAAAACAAAACTCTCTGGACATATGTTGTAAACAAATAGTTCATTCATATAGAAAATACTACACGACAGCTTTTCTCCTTTCATCTCAGCCTTTGGAGCACCCAGTCATTGGCAGAGGGGACAGGATTCTCTTTGATGTCCTTTACTGGTTCAGGGTTATCCCTCACTCCTCAAGGTTACTAAATCTGGCCCATACGCTCACCAGTGTCAGCGAAACACAGGATAGTGTGTCCTGCCACATAGACAATGGGTGGTACTAAAGACAAACAGCCTCTACTTAAATCAATCTGCTGAAGACATAGTGTTCCCCAGGGGTGTGAGAGTCTCCAGCCATGGGGGCCCAGGGCAGGCATTTTCATCCTCAGACTGCCTGAAGAAAACAGCTGGGTAGGGCAACATTCATCAAACACAAGAGGAGCCAGAGGCAGGGCGAGGAATTCTTCATCATATTTGCCTTTGGAAAGCAATCCATCTCCTTGGTAACAGGCCTAAAAAAGAAAAAGGGAAGAGGGAGGGAATACTTCTACTAAATCTTCTACCTTAGCAGGCAGCCTAGAAAATGCTTACCATTTGGGTAAGGTAACCAACCATTTCTTGTTCTTATAGGATGCTTGCAACTGGGGTGAGGGGTGGCCTCTGTCATACTCTTATATTTACATATTTAGGATGTGTGTGTGTGTGTGTGTGTGTGTGTGTGTGTGTGTGTAAACAATGAAAAAAGAAGCCACACAGTTGAAAAAGAGAAAGAAAGGGTATATGGGAGGGCTTGGGGTAAAAAGGCCCCCAATAGAAATAATAGATATAGAAATAAAAAAAACAAAAACCATATACGTATGACACAACTGCTTAGGCAATCATGGTGGTAAGACTCCGTGGGTATAGTTAATCTTGTTCATTTTTGCCTGAAACGGGGCATCTAGTCTTTCATATGAGCTTCATGGTTATACTATCTAAAATATACGAGATGGTGGCAATGTTGATAGTGTCAGAATTTGGTTTTGCTCTGCTTGGTTTAGATTTTGGTATTTTGCTTTGGTTTGGTTTGGTTTGAGTTAGGTTTAGTTATTTGGGGGGGGGTTAAGAGTGAGGTGGTTGTTTTGATTTGTGTTTGTCTCTTGGTGGTGGTGGTGTTTCTGAGACAGGGTTTCTCTGTGTAGCCCTGGCTATCCTAGAACTAATTATGTAGATCAAGCTAGACTGGAACTTACAGAGATCTGCCTGCCTCTAGTGCTGGGATTAAAGGTGTAATTTACCACTTCAAAAAAAAAAAAAAAAAAAAAAAAAAAAAGTAATGATTTTCCACTCTTTTATACTGTTTAAAGATACTAATTGCAGCCGGGCGGTGGTGGCGCACGCCTTTAATCCCAGCACTTGGAAGGCAGAGGCAGGAGGATTTCTGAGTTCAAGGCCAGCCTGGTCTACAAAGTGAGTTCCAGGACAGCCAGGGCTACACAGAGAAACCCTGTCTCGAAAAACCAAAAGAAAAAGATTCTAATTGCACAGTGTTAATTTTTTTTTTTTTTTTGAAAGACCCAATTGTCCCCGTCCCTGCCCCTCCCAGAGGGATAAGACGCAGAGCCCGCATTCCAAGAATCAGGAATGTTGTCTTCTTCAATTCGTCATAAAAGCTGCTATTGGAGAACATGGCTGGGCCTGTGGGCTTCCTAATTCTGCATTCTAAATTACGGCATATTTGCTCAACTTGTCACACATAGGGCCAGAAAACCACAAGTTTCCTGTCAAAGGAGAGTGCCTTTCCTCAAAGGCTGATCAAGTACTCTGGAGGCCACCAGTTCTAGGCAGGAGGGCACTGAGTAGAACTCACCAGGCCACATTCTCCTCCAGCTGGCTAATCAGGTTGCTGGGAGACTCAAGATAGGCGAGCTAGGAGTGTTAGGTAGTTAAGTTCCTTCACAGGAAAAGAAACACTGCTCATTCCATGAGAGACAGCACTGTTATGTTCTCTATGATAAAGGGAGAGTGTAGTTTCTTGATTAAAACTGTGGCATGTTTTTAGATTAAATGTGTATAAAAACTGAATGGATATATTCAGATCCTACTTTCTGCCCCTTCCTGACCTTTGTATGAAATATGCTCTTCCAATAATAACTTTTCAATACCAACCCGTAAGTCCAAACCCAACGTACTGGCTGGTTTTGTGTCAACTTGACACAAGCTAACGTCATCAGAGAGGAAGGAGCCTCCCTTGAGTTAATGCCTCCATGAGATCCAGCTGTAAGACATTTTCTCAATTAGTGATCAAGGAGGGAGGACCCAGCCCATGGTGGGTGGTGCTGTCTCTGGGCTGGTGGTTCTGGGTTCTATAGAGAGCTGGCAGAGCAAGCCATGTGAAACAAGCCAGTGAGCAGCACCTTCATGGCCTCTGCATCAGCTCCTGCCTCCAGGTTCCTGTCCTGCTTGAGTTCCTGCCCTGATTTCCTTTGATGATGAACAGGACTGTGGACACATAAGCCTAATAAACCCTTTCCGCCTCAAAAAAAAAAAAAAAAAAAAAAAAAAAAAGTGTGTGCCACCATGCCCGGCCTTGCGTTTGGTTTGAGACAAACCCTCATGGATTGCATGCTGACCTTGAATACCTGGCCCTCCTGTGTTCCCTCCCAAGTGCTGGGATTCCAAGTGTACACCGCCATGCCCAGCTGTCTGAGGCTGCTCTGAGGACGGAATGAGAATGTGTGCAGGATCTAGGGTCTGGTACACAGGGCAGCACCAACACCAACAGCTGTGCTCGCACTGCTTGGAGATGATAGGAGGCTTAGTTAGGGCTTCTATAGCTGCAAAAAAACACCAGGACTAAAGAGCAAGTTTGGGAGGAAAAGGGTTTATTAGGTTTACACTTCCAGGTTACTGTTCATCACTACAGGAAGCCAGGACAGAACTCTAGCAGGGCAGGAACCTGGAGGCAGTTCCTAGAGGCATCCTAGAGGTGATGCCGAGGCCATGGGGGGCTGCTGCTCACAATCTCGCTTCCCTTGGCATGCTCAGCATGATTTCTTATAAAAGCCAGGACCACCAGCCCAGGGATAGCACCACCCACAATGGGCTGGGTCCTCCCACGCTGATCACTAAGAAAATGCCTTACAGCTGGATCTAATGGACGCCTTCCCTCAACTGAGGCTTCTTCCTCTCTGATGACTCTAGCTTGTGTCAAGTTGACACAAAACCAGCCGGTACAGAGGTAGAAATGGATGATATATTAACTGAAATGCAAATGCAAAAGGCACCTATAAAAATATCACAGCTTTACTCCCAAAGAACATATGCCAGGAAAAAAAAAAGTCTAAGAAGAAACAAAAAGCAATCAGCTTAGTGCCCTTGATAAACTAAACCACGCAGCAACCATCTTTATGCAATTATAGATGCCTTAGGAACAAGAAGCAGCACCTGCCTGAGTGGGTGATACACACAAGACACATGCTGCTGTCCTGAGGCCCTGCTGGGACCTGCTGTTCCCACCAGGCAGGACAGCCATTCCGTGTAGAGGTTTGGACAGTTCCTTAGACTGAAACCAGAAGGGAAGTTGGAATCACTTCTGCTGATCTGTGCCACAGCCCCTGATTTCCTCCCTTATGCTAAGACTTTCCAGTTTACATCCTGGGGTTCAAACTTCACCTGAAGAACATGCTGCCGGGCTCACAGTAAGATTCAGAGAGTTAGAAAATAGCACAAGCAGTTCTACACCAAAGCAGGCAAGACCAGCAAAGACCAGCACGGCCTTCTCTAGGCAGTTTAATGGAACAGGGGCAAGGGGTGGGGGGACCTCCAGCTCCAACTTATCATGAAGAAAGAAACTCTAATAGGCTGCACATATCTAGCCCACCCTAGCTCCCCACTCTGATATTTAAGTTAGGACAAACATATTCATCATCCAGCCACATCGTCTGGATATATTATAGCTACTTATTGCAGTTGGCACTTTCTGGATCATCATCACAGACAAAGGAAGATAATTATGGCCCTCTCAAAACTTGAATTCAAGGATGAGAAGGAAACAAATGTATCACTTTCAGATCTTTCTCTCTATGGATGGATCAAGGCTGTTCATTTATCACAGAATCCACGGCATCAAGCCAATGAATCAGGCGAGTAAAAAAAGCAGGTAAGAAGGCCAGTCCAGACATTCCCGTAGCTTAAGGAATGAATCCTGCTGAGGAATGCACAGGCACAAAGAACCTTCGCCTCAAAGCATCCACAATCAGGACTACTGATAGACAGGAGGAAAACGTGCTAGCATAACATAAATTAAGGCATTTCTCAGGGTATTTGTGGAGAGGCTATAATATACCAAGTAGACCACTACAACAGTGAACAATGCTCTTTTAGCATCTAAGAGAATCTTACCATTCACACAATAGTAAGTTTTAAAATTTCAAAATACAAGCAATAAATTCATAAAGAAAAAGAAGACATTCTGAAGCACCTCTAAAAGGCCATAGCTGGTGCTGGGGATGGAAGCTAAGTAGCGCAGCATTTGGCTAGCATGTGTGAGGCCCTGGGTTCAATCCCGTCTGCAAAAGGATGAATCAGACTTTTAAATCAGGTATAGTGGCGCCCAGATTTAATCCCAGCTCTCAGGAAGCAGAGGCAGATGGATCTCTGAGTTCAAGGCCAGCCTGATCTACAGAGTGAATCCTAGAGCATCCAAGCATATACAAAGAAAGCCCTGGGTTTTTTGCTTTTTATTTTTATTTATTTTTTTTTTAAAGCTGGAGTAGGCGTGCTCAGCTATAAAGATGTCTGCCTCAAAGTCTGATAACCTGAGTCCTGAGTTCAATCCCTAAGATCACATGATGGAAGAAAGAAGCAATAAAGTTGTCATGGAACCTGTACATGTGGGTCTGCGCACGCACACACAGACACAAAAATATAATAGAAATAGTTGTAAAACAGTAACTGTCCTTATAATAGTAGTCACTGCTGTGAGAGTACTTAAGCACCACACATTTCTCTTGAGTAGAAGCATGAACAGGTAGCCTGGTGTGTGGAGTTGTTAGATGAGATGCCCAACAGTCAAGGCATTCCTTCTTGTCTGGTTGGGAATGGTGTTACCTAAACTAGCCTGTTCTTACACCTAGGAGTTGCTAAACATCAGGCAGACCTTGAAGGAGACCACTCAACTTCCATACAGGCATCATGTGGTAGGAGAATGGGCTACCAATTGCCATCAGAGCCGATCTTTTCTCAGTTCAGCCATATATTCTAGAGTCCCTAACTAGGCAGTTCTTTCCTCCAGGGTATAGTTTCTGCATTTACAAAACTACAACAGAAAAAGGAGAAGCATGTAAGTCAGATGAGGAACATGGACTGTTCACTGCGACAGGAATACAAATGAGGAGCAACCTCAGAAGTCAGCTTTGAGTGAGATAACATGGGCGCGGGTGGAAGCGCTTCACTCTTCCTCTTCCTCCCACACACTTTCACCATCACCGCCCTTCCAGGAAGAGTGGCTTTATGTCAGCTCTTGGGCAACCTACAACTTCCTAAAACACTCCAGTGTTGACTGGGGAGCACAGAGCCCAATATCTAACAATGTCCCATGCCCCCGCACACACCCCCATGCCTCCCAAGCCCAGCCATACAAGAAGCCTGGCCGGCACGGAGTCTCCAGACTGGGAGCCTACTGGCTCCCAGAGTCACTCCAGGAGAGTTAAAGACGAGTAGTCAGGTGAACCGGTGAACGCTCAGAGCGAGTGCAGCAACAGGACTGCCTCTGGTGGAGGCAGAAAAGAGCCACGCAGCGGAGCTATGCAAAGATGCTGCGAGATGGAGCTGGAGGAGGCTGGAGTCAAGGCAGGCAGGGTGTGACTGAGAAGTTCTAACAGCAGAGGGAGGCCACTAACTGGCTCTGAGTGATAAAGTAACATGGCACAGTTTTCATACGTAATGGCCACTCTGGCTATAGCCAAAAACAAATCAGGGAGTTCTGATGTCAAACACTAGCAGTCACTAAATGAGGAGTCCTGGGATAGACAGAGAAGGCGAGAACAGAAAAGACATTCTAAAAGGATGGGTTGGGGAGTAGAATGAGATGAGAAAGCCTGGTATAGCACATGAACTCTGAGGCACTGACATCAACCAGAGCCTAAAGGAAAAACGAGTTTGGAAGGCTTGGGGGACTTGGGGGGTTGTTGTTCTTTGCTTCATTTTTGTGGTAGTTCTGGAGTTAGAACCCAAAGCTTTATGCATGCCGAGGAAACAAACATCCTCCTACTGAGCTATACTCCAGCCCCAGAGCCTGCACTGGAAAAAGATCCCTCAGGTAATAGAAAAGCATTCAGAATGACTAACCCTGGCTCAACAGTAACTGGTCTTTTGAGATCATCAGTCATACCACAAGAGTTTGCATCTTCATTCAGTGTCTCTAATGGAGCGCCTCATAGGCTGGCCATGAAAAAAAAAACAAAATAAATGAATGTTCTTCCTACAGTAGCCCTGAAGGGAAATTACAGCCCTGGATCTGGCCCATACTGCCTCTGGATAAGGAAACGTGCAAGGCGAGCCTAAGACAGCCAAAGCCAACCAAAGCTTCTAGAAGCATTTGTGAGTCGGGCAACTTTAATAATCAGCCTCATGGAGCTCAACACAATTGTCCAGCTTGTTACCGACTTGAAAATGCAACATTCATCAAACTTGCAGATCACAATCCCATCTAATTATAAAAACACCATTAACTCAAAGTATGGTTTTTTATGATGCCAAAAATAAGTCCTTTAATCCATATGTTCCCCAGCCTTGCCACATCTACGGAACAGAAGTCCTAGCATTTACTCCCCAATAAAATGATGCTTTACATACTCACTAAAAGTGTATGTTCATCATTTATCTCATAAAGCTTTAATTATATTACTATGCTACTCAAAAATGCTGATATTGGGACGAGAGAGATGGCTCAGTGTATTGCTCTTGCAAAGTATCAAAACAAGTCCCAGAATTCACGATGGGCAGCTCACAACTACCACCCATAACTAGCTCCAGAGGAATCTGATACTTTTGAGCTTCATGGGCACCCATATTCATGTGCAAGACCCATATATGTACACATAATTTTAAAACAATAATAAATATTTTCAAATTTTCTAATAACTTCTTAGTATCCAGGATATGAGAGTGACTCATCACTATGGTTCCCAGAACTTCTATCATCTAATCCCAGCAGCCTTTGCATCTTTCTCGAATCAATGAGCCAGCCAAACCAGGCCAGTCACAGTTCCTAGTCCAACACATTAGCAACTGATCAAGAATGAGAGAGAGAGAGGGGGGAATGGAGAAAGAGAAAACAGGATTGATTCAGGGAACTAAAGGTAGGAAACCCACCACCTACTAGAGATACCAAAACATATCCCAAAGCACAGTATCAACACACACAGTAAAGAGGCAAGAGGGGACAGCAGGGCTCAGCGTTCGTGTGTTTCAGAAGCCTGATCAAGATGTCTAGACTTTATCCTAAAAGGAGTAGTGAAGATGTTCCTTAGAACAACCTTGCTGAGAACTGTTTTAATCAATGCAGAAGGTACTTTTTTTTTCTAAGTTATCTTTCAGTCCACACTGCCCATCAATGAAATTCAAACTAGTTTGTAGGAAATATCTGTGGGAATTTTCAATAGTAGTACATGATCTCTTTTAACCAGAGATTATAATCACAAAACTACAGACCTAGCAGGAACTTTTGCAATCATGTACTCTAACCTCTTATTTTAAAGATAAGAGGACAACATTCTTGAGAGATTAAATGATTTGTTCAAGACTAACGCAATCTGTGACAGTCAATATTCAAATCCAAATTTCATGTCTGCCAAGCTAGAGAAAATAGGATGTAGTAAACCTTCTGAAGAATTAAAGAACCCATTCATCCATCCAACAGCTATTTACCTGAGCACCAGATGTCATTCTAAATTGGGCATAAACAAGGACCAAAAACCTTTGCCTTTACGAAATTTTCAGTCTAATAAGGACAGACAGTTGCTCTCCCTCCCCCCACACCACACAAAAGCATAATAAATAAATTATATGGTGTACCAGGACAATGTAGGAACTACAGAAAAGAATAAAGCAGAAAAGTGAATTGGTGGAGGGCTATCAGGGTAGACTTACTGAGGAAGTAACATGAGAAAGATTAGAGGCAAGTGCATGCAAGATGCTGAGAGATACTGAGTGTTGGTAAGATCACATGATTTATATCTACTCCATCATAATTTACCTGTATAACTCATGAGGCAATAAAGCTAACCTGCTTCCAAAAGTTCTGGCATCTACTCACCAAACAAGTTCAATCAACAAAAATCCACACTGTAACATTTCTCCTGATAAAGGGGGGAGGGCAGGCAGGAGGTCTTCTGGTTCTAATAAACATTGACTGATAAAAATATTAGATAGCAATAAAAATGGGAAAGGAAGAAATTTTTGGCTAGAGGCAAACAAGCACATAGTCTGCACTCTGATAATGCAACAAGCCAATTAATTTTAGTTTCTGCCAAATATGGATTAAAATGTGGGTCATTTCCTGAAAATACCAGAAACGAAACTAAGACTGGCACCAATGTACCAAAACCTAGTGAAGAATTGCCCAGGAGAGACAAAAGGGGAGTATCAAAAGAGGAAGAAGAATCATGATGCAAATGTTCTTATAGCATGGCTTCACTGTTCTTCCCCAGAGTATGTGCAGGCACAGGTTCAATGTTCTAATTCCAGGGTAAACACTGAGAATCCTCACAATAACTGGCCCTCTGCAGTGATGACAGGTGCTTCCAGAAGACTGTTCGTAGATGAGAAAATGGAAAGTCTTTTTTTTTAGCCCATTTTTATGTGATTTTTCTTTATTTTTTTTAATTTTATGTGCATTGGTGTTTTACCTGCATATATGTCTGCCTGAAGATGTCAAATCCGCTGGAACTGGAGCTACAGACAGTTGTGAGCTGCCATGTGGGTGCTAGGAATTGAACATTAGGTTCTCTGGAAGAGCAGCTAGTGCATTATTATTATTATTATTATTATTATTTATTACTAGATATTTTCTTTATTTATATTTCGAATGTTATCCCCTTTCCTGGTTGCCCCTCTGAAACCCTCCTATCCCATCCCCACTGCCCCTGCTCATCAACCGACCCATTCCTGCTTCCCTGTCCTGGCGTTCTCTACACTGGGGCATGGAGCCTTCACAGGACCAAGGGCCTCTCCTCCCATTGATATCTGACAAGGCCATATGCAGCTGGAGCCATGGGTCCCTCCATGTGTACTCTTTGGTTGGTGGTTTAGTCCCTGGGAGCTCTAGGGGTGCTGGGTGGTTCATATTGTTGTTCCTCCTATGGGGCTGCAAACCCTTTCAGCTCCTTGGATCCTTTCTCTAGCTGCTCCATTGTGAACCCTGTACTCAGTCCAATGGTTGACTATGATCATCTACTTCTGTATTAGTCAGATACTGGCAGAGCTTCTCAGGAACAGCTCAATTCAGCAAGCATTTGTTGTCATCCACAATAGTGTCTGGGTTTGGTAACTCTATATGGGATCCTCAGGTTGGGCAGTCTCTGGATGGCCTTTTTGTCAGTCTCTGCTCCACACTTTGTCTTTGTATCTTCTCCCATGGGTATTTTCTTCTCCCTTCTAAGAAGGACCAAAGTATCCACACTTAGGTCTTCTCCTTGAGTTTGGTCTGTGAATTTTATCTTGGGTAGTCCAAGTTTCTGTGCTAACATCCACTTATCAGTGAGTGCATACCATGTGTGTTCTTTTGTGATTAGGTTACCTCACTCAGGAGGATATTTTCTATTTCCATCCATTTGCCTAAGAATTTCATGAATTCATTGTTTTTTAATAGCTGAGTAGTATTCCATTTTATAAATGTACCACATTTTCTGTATCCATTCTTCTATTGAGAGACATCTGGATTCTTTCTAGCTATTATAAATAAGGCTGCCATGAACATAGTAGAGCATATATCCTTGTTACATGTTAGAGCATCTTCTGGGTATATGCCCAGGAGTGATATAACTGGGTCCCTAGGTACTATATCCAATTTTCTGAGGAACCTCCAGACTGATTTCCAGACTGGTTGTACCAGCTTACAATCCCACCAGCAATGGAGGAGTGTTCCTCTTTCTCCACATCCTCGACAGCACTTGCTGTTACCTGAGTTTTTGATCTTAGTCATTCTGACTGGTGTGAGGTGAAATCTCAGGGTTGTTTTGATTTGCATTTCCCTGATGTTAACTAAGGATATTGAAATTTTCTTTAGGTACTTCTCAGCCATTCAGTATTCCTCTGTTGAGAATTCTTTGTTTGCTCTGTACCCCATTTTTTAATAGGGTTATTTGGTTCTCTGGAGTCTAACTTCTAGAGTTCTTTGTATATATTGGATATTAGCCCTCTATCGGATGTAGGGTTGGTAAAGATCTCTTCCCAATCTGTTGGTTACCATTTTGTCCTATTGTCAGTGTCCTTTGCCTTACAGAAACTTTTAATTTTATGAGATCCCATTTGTCAATTCTTGGTCTTAGAGCATAAGCTATTGGTGTTCTGTTCAGGAAATTTTCCCCTGTGCCCATGTGCTCAAGGCTCTTCCCCACTTTCTTTTCTATTAGTTTCAGTATATCTGGTTTTATGTGGAGATCCTTGATCCACTTGGACTTGAGCATTATACAAGGAGATAAGAATGAATCAATTTGCATTCTTCTACCTGCTAACGCCAGTTGACCCAGCACCATTTGTTAAAAATGCTGTCTTTTTTTCCACTGGATGGTTTTAGCTCCTTTGTCAAAGATAAAGTGACCATAGGTGTGTTGGGTCTTCAATTCTATTCCATTGATCTACCTGCCTGTCACTGTACCAATACCATGTAGCCAGTGCTCTTAACCACTAAGCCATTTCAGCCATCTCTCCATCCCCTCAAAATGTAAAGTCTTAAAATTTAAAACTTCCACATGGTTTGCAACAACACAGCAAGTACTAGAGCCCAGGTCTATCTGCTTCCAAATCCATTCTGAGCCTGAGTGAATTTCAGCGCCTGGCCTATTTTCTAAGAACTTATGACCTAAGAATTTTTATTACTATTAAAGGATTATAGATCATTTATTTTCTCAAGCAAAAGAGTAGATGAAGCTAAACCATGTGGTTAGCACAAATGATACCCTAGGTTCAATCACTGGCACCAAAGTTTATAAAATAAAATAAACTTACAACAGAGACCCTATATTCTCTGAAAACCCTAAAATGCTTATTTACTATTTGTCCCCTTACAGAAAGTTTGCCAATGCCTACAGTCAAATCGACTGCAGTAGCCACAAGCAGACCCCCAAAACATTTCACTGGATGCATTTTGTTTCCCCAACCGTAAATATCATACTAAGGAAAAGCCAGCTCTATGGAGAAGCAGTTCCCATGCAGGCTTGGCGAGAACACAGTCAACAGCAGGCTGGGCCTCAGCAACTCTGCTGCACTACTTTCCAACACGCAAACATTTTGTTTTCATGGTCTGCAATGTGTCCAACAAGAGCATCAACACATACACACACACACACACACACACACACACACACTACAAACTCCCTGAGAGATCCCTACCCTATTCTCTAGGTATCAAGCTCTTAGACATTTTTTAGACTACCTGGTCTATCCAGATGTAGTAGTGCCCAATCTTTCAAAACTATCTCATTTCTCCTCCTCAAAATCTGAATATCCACTATTACTTTTAAAACCACAAGTTGATAGCCCAAATTATTTTCTCCAAAAGTGGATAAGAGCCATGATCTAGCTGGGAGGGAAAGCGCTTTCCCTTCCCTGGATGACCTTGCTCATTTACTTGGGCCCAGTGTGGAGAATTGTGGTTGCCTTGGCTACTATCCCCACTTCCCCTGTATTTATAGCACCCTAATTCTCCTCTGGGGACACCGTCCATCACTGGCTTTCAGAACATTTATTTCACATGCAGTTACTCTACTCTGGGTTCAAGCCAGCTTCAAAGGTTATCTCAAGGATGAACACATAATTCAAGAACAAGCCAAAAAAACCCAAGTCTAAACTTATGAACTTACCCATAAGTTCTGAACTTACAGGCTGTAAGTCATCTTGCAAATATGAGGGAAGAGACACCTGAGAATGGAACTACCCCAGAAGAATATGGAGTTCAATGACAAAGAGAAACCAGGGCTGAAGACACCCTTTGGAGCTAAGGGATCCTGTGAAACATAAAATCAGAATAGCCCTAGGCTTTCTAGCTACACACCCTAGTTAATGCATTTTGTTTAAGCGTCTTGCTCAGTTTTCTCTCCTTCAGATTGTTAAGCAATCTGGCTATTGCAGCCAGAACAGAAGCACCACTTCTACAAATGCGCCTTCCTGACACTGACAAGATGAAGGTGACAACAGCAGCTACTTCATTGTGGGTTACTACGCATCCCACTGAGACCAAAAAGAAATTCACTGCTCTTCCTCCACTGATTCCAGGAACACAGAGCTCTTAGATATGTCAGGGGCTTCTAATTTAATAGCACATTATCTGATTTGAGCTGGAATCATTAGTCAGTGTTTTAAATCAGAGTCTCTCATCTGTGGCTACCCACAACTGCTACCCCTCAAACCTCTATGGAAAGCGAAAACATACAGAGGGGAAAAGCTCGGAGCAAATCCTGTGCTTCTACTGTTTCCATGGTTTCATGGTAACCAATCTGGACCTGACCACGCCAGTGACCAGGGGACTGAATGTCAGACCTCAGGGTCACACAACAGACCCCACTGTTAGAGGGCAGAGCTGGGTCCCTCTACAAAGCTGGAAAAATGCAGCAGATAGAGAATCTGATGGCTCCAGATTTTCCATAGGTTTCCTTCATTCCCACCTAGCCGAAGTTCCTGTAACTTTTATGTCCCCAATGAGCATCAGCTATTGATGGTCCCCAATCAGATGAAGGCTTTGAAAAACAGCTGGAAGAAAAATAGAGAAAACAGCTTTAATTTTATTCTTTACTAGGATACTAGAAATCATCAGAGAAAGGCAAATGCGCACGGCAGGACAGCCTGTGTTTCAGGCCCAGGACTTCTTGAACTCTCTGCTGCGGCTATTCACTCTACAGCTGTGCACCAGCTCCAAAGCACAGCCACAGAGCTGCTCTGGATCAGAAGCCACTTCCCATCCCTGTGAGGTCAGTGGCAATAGAGCTGTGTGATCACACATTTTCAGGTTCTGTAGTATTAGATCTCTTTACACTATGTAGGTCAGTAAGTCTCCAGTGCTTAGATGTCATTAAACAGGGTACTGTGCTTGCAGATTAAAAGAGGTGAGGCTGTCCCTTTCTTCTCCCTTAAATATGTAAGAATGGTGGTGTTCCATCAACACACAGAGCCTGAGTGGGGGTGGAGGCAATGGCTCCTCTTCCTGAATCCTGCTTATCCTCAGTTATTTTTGAGGAACTGAATAGCCTCAGTTCCTCGAAATCTTGAGGCTGTGTGTGAAAAGCACAAGCCTATCTGTTCAACTCCAGCTACAAACCATTCCAGCAAAGGGAGCTCTCCAAATGAACTGATATTAAATCCTCTTGAAAGTCACCACAGAGTACCAAAGAAAAACCATGCAGAAACCATATCTTCATAAGTGTCCACAGGAAGAACAAGGGATGCAGATCCAGCTTAGAAAGGTCAGCAGGTGGAGATAGAAAACCTTGGGAAGAAATCAGGAGTCATAGATGCAAACATCAACAATAGAATACAAGAGATGGAAGAAAGAATCTCAGGTGCTGAAGATTCCATAGAAAGCATCGACTCAACAGTCAAAGAAAATGCAAAATGCAAAAAACGCGTAACCCAAAACATCCAGGAAATCCAGGACACAATGAGAAGACCAAACCTAAGGATTATAGGTATAGATGAGAGTGAAGATTTGCAACTTAAAGGGCCAGTAAACATCTTCAACAAAATTATGGAGGAAAACTTCCCTAACTTAAAGAGAGAGATGCCGATGAACATACAAGAAGCCTACAGAACTCCAAACAGACTGGACCAGAACAGAAATACCTCCCGTCACATAATAATCAAAACACCGAATGTTCTAAACAAAGAAAGAATACTAAATGCAGTAAGAGAAAAGGGCCAAGTAACATACAAAGGAAGACCTATCCGAATCACATCAGACTTCTCACCAGAGACTATGAAAGCCAGAAGATCCTGGGCAGATCTCATGCAGACACTAAGACAGCACAAATGCCAGCCTAGACTACTATACCCAGCAAAACTCTCAATCACCATAGATGGAGAGACCAAGATATTCCATGATAAAACCAAATTTTCACAATATCTTTCCACAAATCCAGCCCTGCAACGGATAATAGGTGGAAACCTCCAATACAGGGAGAGAAACAACACCCTGGAAAAAATGAGATAATAACCTTCTTGAATCAAACCCAAAAGTAGATAACCACTCAAACATAAAGATAGCGTCAAGAATGGCAGATGGCAATAATCACTATGCCTTAATCTCTCTTAATATCAATGGTCTCAATTCCCCAATTAAAAGACATAGACTAGCAGACTGGATACGTAAACAGGACCCAGCATTTTGCTGCATGCAGGAAACGCACCTCAGTGTCAAAGACAAACACTACCTCAGAGTAAAAGGCTGGAAAACAATTTTACAAGCAAATGGCCCCAAGAAACGAGGTGGAGTAGCCATCCTAATATCGGATAAAATTGATTTTCAACCCAAAGTCATCAAAAAAGACACAGAAGGACACTACATACTGATCAAGGGAAAAATCCACCATCAAGAACTCTCAATCCTGAATATCTATGCTCCAAATGCAAGGGCACCCTCATTCGTAAAAGAAACTTTACTAAAACTCAAAGCACACATCGCACCGCACACAATAATAGTGGGTGACTTCAACACCCCGCTCTCTGAAATGGATCGTTCAGGAAAGCAGAAACTAAACAGGGACACAGTGAATCTAATTGAAGCCTTGGACCAAATGGAACTAACTGATATATATAGAACATTTCATCCTAGAGCTAAAGAATACACCTTCTTCTCAGCTCCTCATGGTACCTTCTCCAAAATTGACCATATAATTGGTCACAAATCAGACCTCAACAGATACAAGAAGATAGAAATAATCCCATGCCTCCTATCAGATCACTATGGAATAAGGGTGGTCTTCAATGGCAACAAAAACAAAAGAAAACCCACGTACACATGGAGGCTGAACAATGCTCTACTCAATGATAACTTGGTCAAGGTGGAAATAAAGAAAGAAATCAAAGACTTTTTGAAAGTTAATGAAAATGAAGGCACAACATACCCTAACTTATGGGACACAATGAAAGCAGTGCTAAGAGGAAAATTCATAGCCCTGAGTGCCGCCAAAAAGAAACGGGAGACAGCATACACTAACAGCTTAATGGCACACCTGAAAGCCCTGGAACAAAAAGAAGCAAATACACCAAAGAGGAGTAGAAGGCAGGAAATCATCAAACTCAGGGCTGAAATCAATCAAGTAGAAACAAATAAAACCATACAAAGAATCAACAAAACGAGGAGTTGGTTCTTTGAGAAAATCAACAAGATAGATAAGCCCTTAGCCAGACTAACCAGAGGGCACAGAGATAGTATCCAAATTAATAAAATCAGAAACGAAAAGGGAGAGATAACAACAGAAACTGAGGAAATTCAAAAAATCATCAGATCCTACTACAAAAACCTGTATTCAACACAACTAGAAAATCTTGAGGAAATGGACAATTTTCTTGACAGATACCAAGTACCAAAATTAAATCAGGATCAAATAGACCATCTAAACCGTCCTATAACCCCTGAAGAAATAGAAGTTGTCATTGGAAGTCTTCCAACCAAAAAAAGCACAGGTCCAGATGGTTTTAGTGCAGAATTCTATCAGACCTTCAAAGAAGACCTAACACCAATACTCTTCAAACTGTTCCACAAAATAGAAACAGAAGGAACACTACCCAACTCGTTCTATGAAGCCACAATTACACTAATACCAAAAGCACACAAAGATCCGACAAAGAAAGAGAATCTCAGGCCAATCTCTCTTATGAATATCGATGCAAAAATACTCAATAAAATTCTTGCCAACCGAATCCAAGAACACATCAAAACGATCATTCACCACGATCAAGTAGGCTTCATCCCAGGGATGCAGGGATGGTTCAATATAAGGAAATCCATCAATGTAATCCACTACATAAACAATCTCAAAGAAAAAAACCACATGGTCATCTCATTAGATGCTGAGAAAGCATTTGACAAAATTCAGCATCCTTTCATGCTAAAGGTCTTGGAAAGATCAGGAATTCAAGGCCCATATCTAAACATAGTAAAAGCAATTTACAGCAAACCAGTAGCCAGCATCAATCTAAACGGAGAGAAACTTGAAGCAATCCCACTAAAATCAGGGACTAGACAAGGCTGCCCTCTCTCTCCATATCTTTTCAATATAGTACTTGAAGTTCTAGCTAGAGCAATTAGACAAGAAAAAGAGGTCAAAGGGATACAAATTGGAAAGGAAGAAGTCAAACTATCACTATTTGCAGACGATATGATAGTATACATAAGCGACCCAAAGAACTCCACCAGAGAACTCCTACAGCTGATAAACGACTTCAGCAAAGTGGCCGGATATAAAATCAACTCAAGCAAGTCAGAAGCCTTCCTATACTCAAAGGATAAGCAGGCTGAGAAAGAAGTAAGAGAAATAATACCCTTTACGATAGCCACAAACCATATTAAGTATCTTGGCGTGACGCTAACCAAACAAGTGAAAGATCTGTATGACAAGAACTTCAAGTCTCTGAAGAAAGAAATTGAAGAAGACCTCAGAAGATGGAAAAATCTGCCATGCTCATGGATTGGCAGGATTAATATAGTAAAAATGAGCATCTTACCAAAAGTAATACACAGATTCAATGCAATCCCCATCAAAATCCCAACTCAATTCTTCATAGAGTTAGAAAGAGCAATTCAAAAATTCATCTGGAATAACAGAAAACCCAGAATAGCTAAAACTATTCTCAAGAGTAAAAGAACCTCTGGGGGAATCAGTATCCCGGACCTCAAGCTGTACTACAGAGCAATAGTGTTAAAAACTGCATGGTATTGGTACAGTAACAGACATGTAGATCAATGGAACAGAATTGAAGACCCAGAAATGAATCCACACTCCTATGGTCACTTGATCTTTGACAAAGGAGCTAAAACCATCCAGTGGAAAAAAGATAGCCTTTTCAACAAATGGTGCTGGCTCAGCTGGAGGTCAACATGCAGAAGAATGCAAATTGACCCATCCTTATCTCCTTGCACTAAGCTCAATTCTAAGTGGATCAAAGATCTCCACATAAAACCAGACACACTGAAACTAATAGAAGGGAAACTAGGGAAGAACCTTGAACATATGGGCACAGGGGAGAATTTCCTGAACAGAACTCCAATAGCTTATACTCTAAGATCAAGAATAGACAAATGGGACCTCATTAAATTACAAAGTTTTTGCAAGGCAAAAGACACCGTCAAAAAGACAAAGCGGCAACCAACTAACTGGGAAATGATCTTTACCAACCTTACATCCGACAGAGGGCTAATATCCAAGATATACAAAGAACTCAAGAAGTTAAACTCCAGAGAGGCAAGTAACCCTATTAAAAAATGGGGTACAGAGCTCCACAAAGAGTTCTCACCTGAAGAATATCTAATGGCTGAGAAGTACCTAAAGAGATGTTCATCATCCTTAGTCATTAGGGAAATGCAAATCAAAACAACCCTGAGATTCCATCTCACACCAGTCAGGATGGCTAAGATCAAAAACACAGGAGACAGCAGTTGTTGGCGAGGATGTGGAGAAAGAGGAACACTCCTCCACTGCTGGTGGAAATGCAGGCTGGTACAACCACTCTGGAAAGCAGTCTGGCGGCTCCTCAGAAAACTGGGCATGACACTTCCGGAGGATCCGGCTATACCACTCCTGGGCATATACCCAGAGACTTTACCTGCATGCAATAAGGACACATGCTCCACTATATTCATAGCAGCCTTATTTATAATAGCCAGAAGCTGGAAAGAACCCAGATGTCCCTCAACGGAGGAATGGATTCAGAAGATGTGGTATATTTACACAATGGAATACTACTCTGCAATTAAAAACAATGAATTCACGAAATTCCTAGGCAAATGGTCAGAACTTGAAAATATCATCCTTAGTGAGGTAACCCAATCACAAAAGATCACACATGGTATGAAGTCACTGATAAGGGGATATTGACCCAGAATCTCAGAATACCCTAGACACAATCAGCATATCAATAGATTTCTAAAAAGATGGAAGGAGAGACCCCTGGTCCTGGAAAGACTGGATGTAGGGGAACGCCAGGACAGAGTAATGAGAGGGGGTTGAACGGAGAAAAGAGGGAGGGAAGGGGGCTTATGGGACTTTCGGGGAGGGAACGGGAAAGGGGAAGTGATTTGGAATGTAAATTAAAAAATAAAATTAAATTAAATTAAAAAAAAAAAGTAAAAAGAAAAACTAGTAAAAAGAAAAAAAAAAAAAAAAAAGAAAGGTCAGCAGGTGACAGGCAGGGAACAAAACGAAAGAAACAATGAGAAATGGCTCCTTCCCATTCTAGAGATATTTGCTCAAGATGTTCACTGCTCTCTATTCATAATATCCAGGAAATGGAAACAACCTAAATGCCCTTCAGCTGACAAAGGAACATGGTTGTAAAGGAAAATGAAATCTGCAGGTAAATGGAGGGAGCTAGAGAAGATCATATTGAGTGTGGCAACCCATGTGACACAACACGGAGTAACCACAGAAACCAGGAAAGTCCAGACGGATGATGGCGGTAGGATGGGGTGGGGCACGAAAGGGGGAGGATGTTAGGATACAAGTGATTTGAAGAGGGAAATGGGGGAAATGAGGAGGCTATAATTATAGAGGGGCTTATAATTATACTTTCAGCAGGACACCCCTTTGCATTAAGTACCACAACAGGCACCTATGATGAATCAAGGGAACAGCTGATGAATAGGGTCAGTTTCCACTAAGGGTGTCCACCTCTGGCTAGTAGACAAAGGTCAGCCACAGCAGAGACCTTACATGTGCTATGTGAATCCTATAACTGGACTCTAACTATATATTAGTGACTTCTGACTTTCGAGAAGTCAGTATCTCAGACCCCTTGATAATTTCATAGAATCTTTGTGACCAGGCATGTTTAAAACAAAAACATCTAGATTAAGTTCAGTATAATATAGTCGGCGCATAATGTCCAGTCTAATTCTCAGAGGTAACTCTTCACACAAGGATTCATCTTCAGTGAGGAGGCCAAAGATCTGGACATAAGGACGGAGCAAAGATAGTATTCTAAATCCCCATGTTAATACCATGTTATAAAAGACAAAAGAAATTCATCATTAGAATAGAGATATCCACTATGATTTAATACCAGGTACTCGTTTGTTTTTTTTGTTTGTTTGTTTGTTTTTTTGCATATAGCTCCTGATAATCCTTAAAATGTTCTTCAATTATTGTCCCATCGTTTTTTTTTTAAAGGAGAAAACAATGTCAGAAGTTGGGCGGATGGTTAGCAGTGTAAGACTAGCCAAGGGCAAAAGGGCTAGCATTGGATGACATTCAAAATCTGATCCTAACAAAGCCCCTACCCCCACCTCCCTCCCTCCTACCCCCCCTCAGCAATTTTCTAGGGGGTATAGCTGGACATATCTCATAGACTACCATGAAGATTCAGTGAAATAAAAATAAGGTTTGGACTGGATATGGGCTCTATGGTAGAGCATTTATGTAGTGTGTGCAAATCTCTGGATTTGATCCTCACACTGAAAACATTTTTGAGTCTATAGAACACTTAGGAGATGCATACCTTACACCGTACAAGCATTTAAATGACAGCAGATAGTCCATTAGCATTACTAATGGTTCAAGTCAATCTAACAGCAGCTTTTCAACATGTGGGTTTCTGAAAAAAATCTCTTTGCCTCCAAAATTCTGCTTAACCAGAAGCAAAAAACAGAGGAATAAAGAGATCAGGCAAGAGGTTGAAAGAACCAGAAAGAAAGCAAGAGCTGCCTGTGTGGATTCATTCAAAGGAGACCTGTGGCCCATTTACAAGTGCGTACGTACATTAAGGATTGTGTAATTCTCATGAGAGGAAAGAGTAACAAGACCTCCCCGTGCGAAAAGTGTGCATCAGTTCACGAAGTCTTGACACAGCACAGCTGGAGAGTGGTAGTCATACAGAAATACAGTCAGGAGCTACTGAGTGGAAAGATGATAAACCGAAATGACCATCTCTAATTGGCACTACTAATGTCGTTTGCATTTTCTACATCTTTAGCTTCTAAATATTCTCCATATAATAATATGTATTATTTGTGTCATCAGAAGAAAATGCCTACCTGAACTTTGTTTTAAACAACTAACCCATGTGAAGGGCAAGAAGCAGCGTAAGTCCCCGGGGAAGGCAGAAGGGACAGGCTGTCATTTGGCTGTTGGTGGCTCTATGAACTGTGGCACTGGCAGCTCCAGGGAGACATCAGCCTTCCATCTAATCCAGGACTTTTCTATATATGTCCAAAGTGTGTCACTCCTGGAATTTCTAAATACAGTACTCACACCCAGTCTCCTGACGTATCCCAAATAGGTTTCTAGGTTCTCTGGGTGGCATTATAAATACTTAATTATATCTGGAGCTGTTCAACTAACCCAAATAATGCTCTCATTCCTTGTCCCCATTTTTATTCCTTGAAATATAAGTAGTGGCCTCCTTGATTCAAGATGATTTTCACAGCACTGCTCCAGCCTGATGATAAAAATGGGAAACTTGAAGCTTGTCTACGATCTCCCTGGAGAAGCAAAAATAAGAACCTGGATGCTTTGGTCATAACAGCCAACCAGGGAGAGGGAGCAGGACATTCTGTACCCACCCTGGTTCTGAGAGGTCCACTCACCTCTGGAACATAACACAGGAACTTGAACAGGAAAGGGGCCCTACATGGTGTTGTTTACAGTCGTAAAAGACTGCAGGCAGAGCCTTCTGGGTTCTACAGTCTTTTTCTCTACAATTGTTACTCCAGAATCTGCCTGGGTCATTCACTTTTAAAGAGGGCTTTGTCTTCCTCTTCATCGAAAGGATATCAAGGGCTCACATCTTTGGCCTTTCAGCAAGACACTCTGTGCGGCAGTCACAATGGAAGACAGTGGAGTGTGGGGAAGGGACAGAGAGAAGGGTGAGCCGAGGGCAAGAGCCAAGGCAGAGAGGGCAGCAAGCATTCTCTACTCCTCAGGCTGGAAGGTCTCAAGGGAGAAAAGAGGGCTTGCACGCTAAGACGTACACTTCCTCCCAACCATCCCGTATCAATGAATCGAGCCATTTGTTTATCTGGTTTCCAAAATATTTAAAGCTGATGACCTCCAAATACGACTCTCCAAATCAGAATACCACTGGAAACGCTCTCTGCTGTGAAGACAAAAGTTCCTCAAGATTAGGGGTATAGCTCATTTGCCTACAATTCACAAACCCTTGGGTTCATTTCCTCACACCAGCAGTAAGCAAAAACTAAAAACTTTGAAAGTTCCTTTCTTGATTCCCACATGATTCTAGCTTATATCTTGAACTCTTCCTTCCCACTCTTGGCCAGGAAGTTACTCAATAAAGCAGACTCATCACCCAGGCAGAAACAGGGTTAAAAGGGAGGCTAAGCAAAGGCCTCCAGGTACTCTCAGGGTCGAGTGTGAGTGAGATTCACAGAACCAGCAAATCGTCCAGGGTGAGAAGATGTAACAGGGCTAGGTCCCTACAGCCAGGCAAAGACATCCTCCAGCATTCCCAGTAGCTGCACAGTCTGAAAGTCCTAAGGTAGAATGTGCCTGTGGCTGGAGAAGTGGGAAAGTCAGAAAGGGATATATAAGCACTGTAGAAAGGACAAAGAGAGTCTCCCAAAGAACTGTAGAAACACAGAAAAACTGCAACCAACCACGGGACCATATGCTATAAACGAAAGGTTCTGTGGTACGTGAGTCCAGCATTTTTTATTATTATTATTATTATTATTATTATTATTATTATTATTATTTATTAAGCCACTTTCTAAGTCCTAAAGAAGAACTCCCAAGGTCTCTCTGCTCATCACTGCCTCCCACCTCGCTGTCCCCCACACCAGGAACTCAGCATCAGTCTGACTGAGAAGGCACATACAGAGATGACTCATCCTTTTCTAGCTGACATTTGCTGAGTTTCTCATGTAAAATAACCGTTAAAAAAAAAAACTAAGATTTTTTTTTTTCTTAAAGAGATGCAGGTTCGGGGGTTATGGAAGAAAACCCAATATTTAGAACTGACACTTGTCAAAGCTAAGCCTGCTTTATGAACTCTTTACCCACTATCACCTTCCTGCATGAACTTAGGCTGCCTCAAGCACAAACCCCTATGTGATGGCAGGAAGGGATGCTGCCCAAACGCGGTGGGGGAGTGGAGAAACAAGCCAAAGTCATCTCCCAAAAGACACCGAGGCCAAAAGTGATCAGTTCCACCCCAATGTCCTCTGCAATGGAGCAGAACGTCCCTGCTGGGGAACTTACTGCAAGTGTGATGGCTTCACAGAAAGGAAAAGGGATTTCTTTCCAAAGAGAACCATGTTGCTGCTCTAATGAGACTAGCCACGTGGTAACTCGCTGACCTTGCACACCAGTCAGGCAGCGTTGGTCAGAGAGCCAGCAGACAGTCTCATGGCCTGGCTGGCAGATATAAATCCTGGACAAACAGCTCGGGGCTGAGGCTTGAGGAAGCCCCAGGAGCACCCCCAGGCCTGCCTGGCCTCCAGCCCCCACAAAGCCATACTGTCCACAGCAGGATTCAGGCAGCTGATGAGCTGCTGGACAAACTACCCAGGGCAGGCTCTGTCTCCGGCATCTTTTGAGATTCAGACACCAAAGTGGGAAGGCCCTGTCGCTGGGAGAACGACATGCAGAGTCTCCTAAGCAAACAGCAAAGCCAAACGCAGCACTGATGTCCTGATGGGGACATCTTGGGCTTTCACCCACAGCAGCTGTAGCCTTCTCCATGCAGCCCTGCAGAGATCAGAACAGAGACAGGCACCCAAGGAGGATGAGTGGCCTAGGGGTGCTGCAGCAGCAGGAGGGGCAATCGACTCTCACTGGGTTTAGGATATCTCATGCTCCAATCAACCGACAGTCCCTCCTCAGACACCCAGCCTCTGCAGCAGATCAGCTAGCTTGCTGGGCTTCCTGGTTGTTTTTAAAGGGGAAACAAAAAGGTAAACATAATTATAGGCTCTGACCCCAACCACTTTTAACCCTGAGGAAATCAACCAGGGCTCACTGCGGGGAAAACTGACTGCCCTATGATTGCTAAGGAATAGAAAGTTCCCTTTCCGATGCTCTCCACCCCCACCCCATTCCCAATGCTCAGAGGGTCCCAGCAGACTCCCAGGCAGAACTTAAGGAACAATTGGATCCCAGGCATGAAGCCCACTGGCCGAGATGGCATGTTTCCTGAAACATGTACAGTTTTGGAACACTCCATCATCCTTTGACCTGCATTTAGTGCTGCCTGACACCGTGTAGACACCTGAGCTGTCCCAAGGGAAGGCAGGGCAGTTTAGCAGGGCACATTGAAGGGAAAGGATGCTTTGAGGACAAACGAAGTTTACACAGAATCTCTTCTGGCCTATATTGACTTCCTGTGTGGTCTGACACACCCATACACATACATGCCCACACATGCATACCCCACACACATGCAAATCACTAGGGAGAAAGGAGAGTAAGCTATGGTCACACAGACTTGCAGGCCTACCCTGAGCTCAGAAATCTCCTTGGGTTGAAAACCTAAGAATTAGGCTGAGAACATCTTACAGACAGCATTCTCTCTTTTAAGAATGCATGCAACAGGCGAGGTAGGGTGATTCACACCTTTAATCCCAGCACTTGGGAAGTAGAGGCAGGAGTATCACTGTGAGCTTGAGGTCACCCTGGTCTCCATAGTAAATTCTAAGACGGTCAGAGTTACATAGGAAGACTGTGTCTAAAACAATACAACAGTAGCAGCAACAACAAAAATGTATGCAGGGGAAAAAAACCCACTAAGGTTGCTCTGGGGAAAATATGGAAGGCTCAAGATGGCTGCAGTCATGGCAAGCTGAATTAGCACAACCACCACCTTGTAGTCAGGACAATCAGGTAATGAAAAAAAAAGTTTCAACATATTATTGACTTATACTGTGCTTATGCTACTAAACTCAACATCTATAATTCTCATCTGTGTTTCACAGTAATATCATTACATAGATAGTAATTACCACCTTACACTTATGCTGCTTTCTTCAGTTTGTCCTCCAAAAGTCAAATCCAAAGGCCTCTGGGAACGTTCTCATCCAAAATGTCTAGGACAAAATCCCCAGTCATCCATTCAGATGAGCTCCAAGCCTCCTCTATCTCCTGCTCTGTGACAATATGGCTTCAGCCTCCACTATCTTCTCTTAAGGTCTCTACCATCCATTAGGATCCCTTGGGAATTTTTATAATTCCCAACCTAGACATATTGCATCAAAACCTCTGGTGGGTACTTGTCAGGCTCCAATGGACAACAAAGGCTGAGAACCACTGCACAGGTCACATACTCAGCCGATTCATTTACTCCAGGGCCTCAAACAGCACCTGGGGAGAGCCAAAGTCCCCAGGTCTCTTCCAGAGCTCTACCCCTACTCCACCTGCATGTCCTGTGAGAACAACTCTATAGAAACAAGTATCCCCCAACTCCATGTCTTCACCACACACCTCAAATCTACAGCGAGGCAATGGAGTCTAGTCACCACCTAGGACCTAAGAGACACTCTGGAGGCGCCCAGCTCCACCCTCTCCCTCATCTCTTCCATTCTCAACCCAATACAGTTGAGTGTGCATTCTCCTTTTTCTTTGTATCATCACCTTTCCTCTGAAAAATTCCACAGAGCCCTTCATTCCACTCCATAACTCTGAATGTTTAAGTAGTGAACCCACTAATTCAAGCAAAAACACACGAGTGTACCACTTCCTGTCATTCTCTCTATACTCCCTAGCACAGAGCCCCGCCCTCCACCTCAGGGACAACTGTATCCTAGTCTGTGAAACCAATCACTCTCCTACCAGGCACCAAGTAAGACAGATATCCATTTTCCCCAATGCATCTACCTTAGGACAGGGCTAAGCATACAGTGGATCTTATGCTGCTGCTGAAACACGCAGCTATTTTAAATAATACAATGGCAACTACTTTTTAACTAAATGATTATGGCTCAATGATTCTTTTTATAATACAAAGTAGCTAAACACACCAAACCTGTGACTTCTTATTGCTGTAAACTTCCCTTCTAAAATAAATGAAATTTTGAATAGACTGCCACAAAGTTAATAAAGAACCATGATGAAGGTGAGGCAAAATTAGCAGAGGTGACCTACAAATGGCAGGTAAGTAACACAGGCCTCTTTGGACTTGATAAGCCTTAACTAGCCTAAGGTCTCAGCCCCCTCCCCAAGTACCCCTCCAAACTGCCAGTACTCACTCCTGGGCCATAGACTGCCAGTGATCTCCTGCCTCCTTTCTAGATGCTTAACACCCAGGAGAGGGGCACATTCCTGATCTCCTCTGACAAATTCTACCAGTGTATTCTTCTACACCAGCGGTTCTCAATCTCCCTAATGCTATGACCCTGTAATACAGTTCCTCATGCTGTGGTGACCCCCATCCATAAAACTGTTATTGTTGCTATTTCAGACATTAACTATAATTTTCCTACTGTCATGAATTGTAATATGAATATCTGTGTTTTCCAATTTTCTTAGGTGGCCCCTGCAAAAGGCCCAATCAACCCCCCAAAGAGTCATGACCCACAGGTTGAAAAACACTGCTCTAGACCAATAGGAGCTGTTCTAATTACCTGAGCATAAACCAGAGAGTACATGTGTGGTAATCTGAACATGCTTGGTGCAGGGAGTGGCACTATTTGGAGGTGTGTGGCATTGTTAGAGTAGGTGTGGCCTTGTGGGAGTAGGTATGTCACTGTGGGAGTGGGCTTTAAGACCCTCATTCTCACTGCCTGAAAGGCAGTCTTCTCCAAGCAACCTTCAGATGAAGATGTACAACTCTAAGCTGCATCATGCCTGCCTAGACACTGCCATGCTCCTGCCTGGATGACAATGAACTGAACATCTGAACCTGTAAGACAGCCCCAATTAAATGTTGTCCTTATAAGAGTTGCCTTGGTCATGGTGTCTGTTCATAGCAGTAAAACCCTAAGTAAGACAATATGTGATATAATCCTGTCCTCCATCAAAAAGACACCTGTAGGAAAAGACACCATGGGGATATGGCACACAAAACATCTCCATCTTCTGCCTGCCAGGAATTTTGGTACCCACAGGCAAGCTTCCACCATAGATAAGATATGTCCGCTAGCCCAGAGTCACTACCTCCAATCACCAAAGCTTTACGGGAGATCTAGCACCTGCCAACCCTCCTGAATAGAGCACACGCTATACCAGATGAAACACAACGCCACACTAGAACATAAGAGTAGGCCTTGTATTTGGATAAAGCTAAGATACAGCTGTGCCACATTCTAGGGAATATTTTTCACTATAACTTTTAATCCTAAGAATCCTAAAATGAACAATACAAAAAAGCCAGAAGAATATTCCAAGTTTTATATTACAGAAGTTATTCTAAATAGTAAAAAGAAAACTGATTTCCTACTCTAAAAATCATGGCTGAGGAAATTCAGCTTACTCAGAACTTTTTAGACAATTTCCCAGAGACTATTACAGTAAAAATATACATATATATAGATATATATACGCATACATACATATATATATCTATATATATGTATGTATACATATACTGCTTTCAGCTGGGCAGTTCTAGAGTAGAAATTCATCCTACAGTTCTGATCACTTCTGTGTCCCATGCCAGAGGTATGTACATCAAAGAATATGTATATACATAACTGTATATTTATAAATATATGTATGTATGTGCATGAACATGTTAAAATACATGTGTATACACACATGTATTTTATACATGCATGTTTATATGCCTCTGTATGAGCATGTTTACATATGTGCATATGTGTATACATATATGTTTATATACATAATTATATATGTGTGTGTTTATAGACATATCTCTGTGTATATATACTGATATAGATATAAACAAAGTCTCAGGTAATCTAAGGGCCAGCTTGGAACTCTCTATGTAGTTAAGAATAGCTTTGAACTTCTGGTCATCCTACCTGTACCCTCCCAATGCTGTGATCATAGACATATGACGTGATATTCAGTTTTATACATAACTGAGGCTCACACTCAGGGCTTCACACATGCTAGGCAAGCACTCTACCAACTAAGTCATGCCACAGTCCAAAGATTGGAAATAATTTAATTGTTTAATAAGGAGATGGTTAAAAAAAAAAGCAGTACTTCATCCATGCACAAGTGCAGAACATGAAAATAAATCACAATTAGGTATACAACAATACACATGCATAAGTGTATTGCATAAGTGTACCGATGAATACACACTGTAGAACTTGGGATCGAGACACAGGGGATGGAGGAAAACTCACAATCCTTTTTGGTTGTTGGTCTGTGTGCATTTGTATATGTTAACTACTTAATGACAAGGAAACAGACATGGACAAAAGGAAATATGCCGCTGTAATTGCATCTTTGTCTTTGCCCACAGCTGATCCACAAGCTAACAACAAGATAAGCAATCGGAACTGTTGTAGTTCTGGTCCTGTCTGCTCCACCGTGACCTTGGCACAGAAACAGCCAAAGTTCAACTCGGCTGCCCGGAAATTGTGCTGAAGCAACTCGGGATCTCCCAGTTCATATTCTCAAAGTGTTCCAATGAGCCTGCAGTAAATGTAAACATCAATATGATAGGGAGATCAAATGAGCGTTGAAACCTACCTGTGGTATCTTTACAAACCATACAAACCAGAGTTTATTTTGGCTTTTCCTGTGTGGCAGCAGCAGGAGTCAAAGCACAGCTACTGAGTTGGCCCTGAGAAGCTGGCTTGCTAATTAGCAGTGATCCAGAATTCTCAAGCCCCAAACCTTTGTCCATCTGGCAAAGAAAGCACACACACAGGCACATGAACACCCAACCCAACCCCAGGAATCTCCTCTTTCTAAATATAGTAGGCAACTGCCCAACTTCCAAACGCACCCTCCGAAGCATTCTGTGCCTTCCAACCAAGGTGAAATGAGCCAGACATAAACACGCTGTGACAGCTTCTGGCCCCACTGCCAAGCTCTTTCCTTACTATTTCCTCTCCTCCTCTACTCTGTGTTTCTACAAAATGTGGAAACCCCAGTGACATCAATTTATAAAACTCCCTCTAGCTACTGATGTTTTTTGCTCTCATCCTAACAAGCATGTTCTTCCTGCCAGGCCCCACAGTTTGAGTTTGGAAGAGTCTCTTCAATATGGGCAAAGTATGTATGGTTCATCTCCCCTTGTACTTGTAAGAATCAGAACAGTATTAGGCAGGTCCAAGACTAATAAGGAAGCCTGCATTTCTTGCCCTACCATAACACTTACTGGGAGTAGGGGGTACTTCACTCTTTCAGAATCAATATCCACGCCTCAAATGCCAGCCTATTCAGAATGCTTCCTATTAAACTAAAAAGTTAAGCTTCAGAAACATAATCTAGCACACATTCACAAGCACCAAACCAATTAGCTACAAGGAAGTAAAAGTCCTAAATAGTAGCTGTTACAAAACTATCAGAAATGGAGTCTGAGACAGACCCAAAACATTTCAAATGTTGGAACCCACACACAAAGGCAGATATGAGACTGATCACTGCAGCCCTTTCTCTAACTGAAAAACTGAGATAATCCAATAATCCAACCCTCTGAGGTAATCAAAAGAAAGGCAGGGTATACATGGACTGACCTAGAAAAAGTATCATAGGGGAGTCATGGGGAAAGTAAAACAAAAATGTATGTAGTTAAAATTCCATTTTTAAAACATAATGCACAGAAAATGGATAAGGAAAAGAGCATCCCGAAGTGAAGGAGAAGAGAATCCTGAGCTATGGGTGTAATTCGGAGGTAGGGCACCTACCTAGTCCACCGTGTGGAACACTGAGTTTGATCTCCAGAACTGAGAACAACAAGAAACAAAAAGAGAAGGAAGGACAAAGAGAAGGATGCGGGGAGAGGGGAGGGGAGAGAGGGAGGGAGGAAAGAGAGGAGGAGGAGGAGGAAGAGAGAGTTACAAAGCTCACTCTCTCCATATACTTCTCTGATATGAGTGCACACTTGTGAATTAAGTATGTCAGTATCATTTCAACTTGCCTTTGAACTAGGTCATCCATACATATTGTTAATTTTCTCCAAAAACCTAATCTTCCTCAAATTCTCTATATTTCAGGAAAAAAGTAGCAGCATTCACATAATAGCTCACATCAAACACATCTCGAATCATTCCTGTTTTCTCTCTCTTCTTTGATAGTCCGTATTCAATTAAACATCAAATTATGCCAGCTCGACTTATAAAGCACCCAGCCTCTGATGTTTCCATCCTGGTCCAAGGTTCCATAGCTCTTATTTCTAATTAAGAGGTCAACAGCCTCTTAATTGGCTCCTTGTTCCATCTGGTCCCACTATCTTGTCTCGTATAATCCTGCTGGCCTTGAACTCCCTATGCAACTAAAAATGATTTTGAACTTCTTATCCTCCTGCCTGCCTCTACCTTTTAAGTGTTTAGATTAAAGGAATGCACCACCATACCAGATCCCCAGGATCTTTTTCAAGTATAAACTGGATTATATAACAACATCCCATGGCCATCCATCACAGAGAGGATGAGACAGACCCAAAGTCCTTTCAAGCACTCAAGAGTCCTATGACCTAGGTCCTAGACTCCAGGTTCATTTCCCACCACTGTGCTCCGGTCTCACTGATGCATCCTCCCCTAGGCTTCTGCACCTGTTGCTTCACCACAAAGTCCATATCATAGTCCAGGTCTTTAAAGTACATGGCAAGAGCAAGGCATAAGCTCTCAGTTTGTGCATGAAAGTTGTCTTTACTAGCAAAAAGGGTTATCAGTTGAAATATACTGAGTTGTAAGTTTTGAAATTAAAAGCAAACCAGTCACTGGAGTAAATCTAAAATAATAGCTTTGACTATTAGGTTTATAACAGCATCCCCCTCCTAGGCTAACTTTTGGATATGCCAGGGCCTTGACAAGATAATCCAATCACCTTCAGAAGTTGTTTTCTCCTTATAACTTCCAGACTTTGTCAGTGCAGGAGGTGTTGGTCATTGTCTAGAGACTAGAATGCCTGCCTGTAAGATCCACTATGAGAGACAGTGATGGGCTTATGTAGGACAGCTGAACCACTGTCCCCCTAAAACCAATCTCTTCAGGTCCTGAAATACATGTCAGACTATGCAAATGGTAGCAAAGAAGACCCAAAAGAAACAAATGGACAAAATGAACTAAGTACTGTTCACTTCATCGTCAAAAGTTTTATGGGACAAAGCAGAGGCTAGTGTGTATGTGAATACACATCTCAGCAAATAAGGTCAACCAGTAGCCCATAAATGCAGGACAGATACTCAAAGCCATTAGTCATCAGTGAGATTTGAACCAAAGGAGATCCATGATCCCAGTAGTTTGCTACAATCAAAAAGAGATACTAAGTGTTGGTGAGGCGCATATCCTGAGGCTGTGTAATATGGTGTTTCTACCCTGGAAAACAGTTTGCTTTTAAAAGTTAACCTACATTTCCTTCAAGCCTGGGTCTAAATCTAAAATTTTACTTAAGTTTCCCATATAGCTCAGCAATTCTCCTCCTAGGTAAGACACGAAATTCGAAGTGAAATACTCATCCAAAGGCACACACACCAACACTCTTAGCAGCATCACTCAAAAAAGCTAACAGCTGAAACTCAACTCAGAGTTTACAAAACAGAATACTCCCCAGCAATAAAAAGGAACAAACTACTAATAAAAGCTAAAGCACAGATGAGTCTCAAATCAACATGCTAAGTGAAAGAGCCTGGATATAAAAGACCACATAATATATGACTCTACTTAGCTCCAGTTCTCAGAAAAGACAACTCTAGAGACAGGGAAGGGGGATTAGCAGCTATGTGTGGCTTGAGAATGGAGGGCACTTGCAAACAGACATGAGGAAGCTTTTGGAGTGACAGCAATTTTCATCAACTGGCCTCTGGTAATTGTTCTATAGGCCCACTTAAAACAGCTGAATTCTATGTCAGCTAAATTATTAACAGTGGAGCTTTAAAAAAAAAAAAAAACCTACTCCCCCAAAGCATGCTGACCTGCTGAAACAAATGGCTACTCTGAAAGGAAACATGAGGGAATGTTCTTGGGAGACACTTGATAAATTGGCATGTCACATGCAAGTGTTCATGGTCATTCTGTAGGAAAGAAAAAAAAAGAGGAGAGGAAAAATCATTTCCATGATTTCACGGGAGAAAGAATGTTTCACTGTAGTAGTTGCTAGTAATTAAATTTTAACAATAAGACAATCAGCCATAAAAATAAGTCAACCTCTACTATCTGACATAACATAATTGGACCCTGAAAATACCATGCTACATAAATAACCCACACACCAATGATAACTTTTGTTTGATACTAGAGATGCCTAGAACAATCAAATAAAAAAATATTATCAGGGTCTAAGGTGGGTCAGGAGTAAGGAGTCATTATCTATGGGTATAATTTCCCATTGGAACGCAAGAAAAGCTCTGAAACTAGAGAGTGTGGTCAGTTACATAACACTGTGAATATACTCAATGTCACTGAAATGTATGAAATTATTTAAAAGCTGTTAAAGTAGTAAATTTTGTGCTGTGTATATCTTACCACAATAATTTTAAAAGCCTGTTTTGAAAAATGAGCAAAAAAAACCCCAAAAAAACAAAAAAACCTGAGCAGACATCCCACCACAGAGGATACACAAATGGCAAATAAGCATGTGAAAAGTCTTCACTAGCATATGTCATCAAAAAACTGAAGGGGAGAGTCGGGGTGGGGGGGAGGCGAGTGTGAAATTCTAACACCTATTAGATGGTCAAAATGCAAACACTGACACCATCACATACAGGGCAACAGGATCTCTCTCTCTCTCTCTCTCTCTCTCTCTCTCTCTCTCTCTCTCTCTCTCTCTCACCCCCGTGTGTGTGTGTGTGTGTGTGTGTGTGTGTGTGTGTGTGTGTGTCTGTCTGTCTGTCTGTCTGCTGGAGGAATGCAAAATGGTATAGCCACCTTGGAAGACAGTTTGGTTATTTCTTACAAAACAATACATGCTCTTACCATATGATGCAACACTCATATCCAAGTCTTTACCCAAATGAACAGAAACGTCTTGTCTAGGCATAAAATGATTGTCAGCTTCTTTCATAATTGTCCAGACTTCAAAGCAATCAAGACATCCTTCCACAGGTCAAAGAAGAAACACGTTTTGGTATTCAGCAATGAGACCCAATAGAAGACATGGAGGAACTGTAAATGCACACTGCTAGGTAACACAAGCCAATGGGAAAGGCTACACACTAGTTCTAGCTACCTGACGGTGTGAAAGAGGGCAGACAGGAAGACAATGAAAAAGATCCGCAGTGAACAGGAGGTGAAGGAAAGGGTGTGTAATAGAACATAGAGGGCTTTTAAGACAGAGGAACCGTAATGACAGTACAGTGGGTACAAGTCACTGTACAGTCACTGTCCATCAACTGTCCACCACCAAGAAACTCACATTAAGAATAGTCTACCAGAGACAAGGGGTATGGAGTGTGTGCTCTCATGTACAAGGCCTTAGATTCAACCTCCAGTGCCAATAAGATAAAATAAAATCAACACTAGTTAATCAGCAGTAATAGATGTATCCAGATTTCGAAAGACTTGAAAGAAAAGGAGGAGGAGGAGGAAGAGGAGGAGGAGGAAAAGGAAAGGGAGGAAGATGAGGGGAAGGAGGAAGAGGGGGAGGAGGGGGAGGAGGAGGAGGAGGAAGAGGGTGAAACCAGAAGTAACACACTCTAAGCTATAATGGTAACCTTGTATATATTCTACTCAAATGTTCTGTAAACCTCAAGCTAATCTAAAGAGCAAAGTCTAATCCTTATTTAACAATGAGAAGATGGTTCTAAGCCACAGAGAGTGGGTTGAAAATTAGAGATTAGATGCAATTTATTCAACGAAACTTTGAATAGAGAAACATGCAGAGATGCAGAGATGTTTTTAGAGCCAGGGTTATATAAAAACAAAAAAATTTTGTTTGGATTTAATTAGCTGTTGTTTATATTTGTATGAGTAATACTCCAAATGTCAGTATTGCAAATTACCACCACTTACAAATAATTAGGAAAGTCATTTTTCCCTTTTCTTCACAAAAAAATTGGGAACAACTTTTTGTTACCTGGCTGCATTTTTATTTGTTCCATTAAGATTTTTGTGAGGAACATAATTATTGCTAAGCATATCAAACTGACATTGTATATCACCTGAGATTTTACGCCATTCAAGAACAGCTTGTTCTTGGGGTCAAGGGAAAGGACTCATCAGGTAAGAACTCTTGCTATACAATCATGAAAACCTGAATTTAGATCCCTAGCACCAACATAAAAACCAGTGTGGCCACATTTGAACCTATAACCTCGGAGTTGCAGAGAGCAGAGACAGAAGGGTCTGAGATTAGTAAACAAGCCTACATAAAATATGAGCTCTGGGTTCAGTGAAAGACCCTGAATAAGTCGGAGTTGATAGAACAGAATACCTGAGGTACATCACATACACAGGTGTACCCACAACTGCTCACACATGTTCATACCTCACATGCACACACACACACACACACACACACACACACACACACACAAAGGCTCCTTCTCACTGTGGAAGAAAACTGTATTAAATTCTAAAGAAGTATAAAGGTGAACAGGTTTTAAAGTACACACATTTGGTAATTATTTGACTATTGTTTCAATGAATAAAGAAGACGAATTGTTCACTTTAAAAATTCAGACCAAGAACAAGTTTTTGGCCTCCTTATTTAAAGCTCTATTACTCAATTAAAAATGAATCACTGATCATCACTTGGTAGTTCCCAAAAAGAAAGTGATGCTTTACAAAAAACAAGACAGAAAACAAAAACAAAAACAAAAACTCCCTCCTAATCTACCCGTCTAGACTTCAAGGCTCTTTCAGTCTATGCGGGCAAGAAAATCTGAGTACAATACAGAATATTGGCTATCCTTGGCTACTCTTGGCTGGAAATCTATAAAGCACTAGTCACTTCTCAATTGAGCTGGCACCTGCTCCAGGTTTTCTCTTCTAGGGATCTATGAAAAGTCTGTATTTTTCACTACCAGCATTTTTACTGAAAGAACCAAGGGGTAATGCTCAGAAGAGGACCAGCAGGTCACTGCCAGGTTCAAAACATGGTTACACAACTTCCTATCCCTGTGAATTTTGACAAGTTATCCCAGAAATGTAGAAACAGGAAATGTAGCTGGTTCACCCTACCCACAGACCTGGATCTTACGTTTCTATCAACTCGCATGGAAAATATTTGGCGGGGGGGGGGCGGGGGAGGAGGAAGAGGGGAGCTATATCTGCGCTCAACACGTGCAAACATTTTTCTGTCATTACTGAATAAACAATGCAGTATGTAACAATCACGTCCATAGCATTTGTGTTATGGTATGTGTTAGCAGCAATCTAGAGCTGCCTAAATTATTCAGGAGGATATGTGTAAGTGACTTGTCAACAATAAAAGTGACTTCTCAGCAATAAACTTGAGCATCTGAGGATTCGGGTATCCAAGATGGATCTTTGAACCAACCACCCTGTAGATACGGAGGGACAACTACATTCATCTTGCACACAATTTGTGGCCCTTGACACAGGAACTAGCAATTACTAAATGCTCAATAAAATGAAATGTGCTGGCTTTCTTATTGTGCTATTCAATTGTCTAAAATGATCTTGACAATACGATGGAAGAGAAAGAGCAGAGATCCCAACATCAGTACCATCTGAGAATGCAATGGAAAAGGCACATTGTCCTCAAAAGGACTCATAAAAAGTCCGAGATCAGCTAATATAACATAAAAGCATTCATTTCACTTAGTAAAAGTGTAACACTCTGAAGTAAAGCAACTTGTAATAGGGCTTCATTCACTATTACATACCCAACCTAACTTGACTGGAGGGGTTGGATTCTTAGTTTTGCCTTGGTTATTAACTCCGTATCCATCAAACTAGGTAGACACTCCATACCGCTCCCACAGATTGAAAACACCAGAACACACTTTCCAGACCCTTGGAGATAAATCAATGTACCCTCACCTCTCCTTAAACCCCCACCTTGTAAAGAGTAAATGTCTTATTGACTCAACAGCTCCCCATCTGAAATTCAGTCATGAACTAGGTGCCTAAAGGTGATTGCTGCCAACTGGATGGCTGCAGTTATACTTTTAATGTCCAGACTAAGCCAATCTGTGGAGGCAGAAAACTCAGTGGTTGGCCAGGGCTTCAGAGGTTGGGAGGAAATAACGACGACTGGTGGTGAAAGCAGGTTCTTTTTGGAGATGACAAAACCGTTCTATGACTGATGATGATGGTTGCCTGATCCATGAATATACTAAACCACTGAATTAGATGCTTTGGATGAATAAGCTACAGAAGATACAGTGAATTACATCTCAGTGGTACCACTATCTTTAAAACCACATTTCTGCCCCACCCATTTAGTCTGTCAGAATAAGGATTCTCTATTTCGGAAAGCAGAAGTCAAATTCAGAGGGATATTCCCCAGCAACAAATCTAGAAATCAACTGTCAACGTGTGAAGAGACATGGTTCCCCAAAGCCCAAACCTCTCTGACTAACATCTTTTCATGGCTGTGAAACCACATTTCACAAGTTTGACATAGAGTCCACAAAAGAGTCACAAAGAAAGGCTATTGCATTCTGTAAGCCTGATATGTAGACAGGGAGGCAGACAGCCTCTTCCTCCAAGAGGGAAGCCTCACCTAACAATAAGTTAATAGGAACAGAAGAGACACTGGGAGGCTTACATATTTTGTCACTTTCAACTGTGGCACTTTGTTTTGCATAACCATGACATTATTACCAGAATTCTACAATATACCCACCAGTGGCTAACAACTGCTGGAGCTCCCAAGAGCTGACCACATGTACTTCTGTTCCTGTTCTCTTTCTGGGCCACCAAGTCCTGATAACCTTGAAGGCTGGCATCCTGGAGTATTGCTGAACATGAACTGAGAGGTGCCAAGAGCCTCCAAGTGGTGGTGGTGGAGGGTTGGGTTGGGTGTGGTTTGGTTGTTTTAACATTCACTGTGTCTCTCAGCCTCTCAGAGATCTGAGTGACTATTTTCACTTTACAGAGGAGGAGCTCAGGCTTAGTAAGATGCCCAGAGTCAAACAGTTAATAAGTACTGGGGTCAGGATTTGAACCCAAGAAACTCCAAAGCTCACTCATCCTCTATCACTTCTACAGAATGAAAGAAAAGATGAGAGCTAAACACACAAAATCATCCTGGCTGAGAGAATGATGAGCCAGTGAGAGGAAGGGGCCCTGGGTGACTGAGTACCACTCAGAAAACATCAGACCAAATCACCATCAGCAATGACTGGGAACTGACCAGGCTCAACTGCACACCAAATAAGAACTCTCAAATTGGTAAGATTTTCTCTATTTTTTAATGTGTGTCTCAAAATATTTTGTTGCTTATGCTCTGTGTCCATACCAAGGATGGAGAAGCCATATAGAGTTTAAGAGGTTTGTTTTTATGAAATTTATGGAAATTTTGGCATATTCGAGAGAAAAACACAAGAGAAGCTATGGTTTAGGCTAACCCAGATGACAGTGTTGCTTCAAGTACAATGTCTTTGGAATTTGCCAACTTGTATTTGAATACCTTGAACCCACCTTGAGCAGGTTACTGACTCCTTGGCTGCTTGGTGTCATCATTCACAAAGTAGAAGTAATATTAAAATGATGCAGCTAAATTCTGCCAACCGCTAGAGGCCATTTTTATTGCCTCTGACTCACAGACAAAGGAAATCTTAACCCAGAGATCTGTAAAATTACTAGTTACAAAACAAAAGCAAGGCTACCTACATATAACCGTACATAGCTATGTATTTATTTTAAAGCTATAATGGACAAGCACTGGCTTTTCCTTAACAGTAATGATCAAAATGGTCTGATTGAAGAAAATTAGTATATGGGAATTAATATGTGAGCAGCAGGTGTCTCACAATGACACAATACCTAAAATGGGAGAAAACACTGAAAACTTGTGATAAGAAGTCACATCAATCATATGCTCTGTTAAAGCAGTAGTTACAAGTAGCAGAGGGGGACAGTTAGTCATAAAGTAGAAAGACCAGCATACTTATGCCACCGTCAGTCTTTTCACAGAGTCTCAGAACTGACCCATCTGGCTGGTTAGCCTTTGAACCCCAACATTGCAATGATTCTTCCTATCTAAAGAATTCATACTCCTCAAAAATAATGGAAGGCAAATTGCCAATCATCCAACACGCATTCCTCAGATTCAATGCTCAGATACAAAATGCAGGTCAGAATCTAGCAGGTTTGGTCCTGTAGGATCCACTCTGGGCACAAAAGGTCCACGCAGATTCCAAAACACCAGGCCAGTAGATGAAGCAGTGTGATTCTGGGCTAGTGATTCCCCAAGCATGTGTTCTGGTTTGCAAAATCAAAAGATAGGTGAGATTAACACACAAATAAAGCCATAGCTACCACAGAGTATTGTGCCTCTGCAACCACAGGGGCAGGCAAATGTCATTGCTACATCTTAGCATCTAGTGCAACACCCAGGAAATAGCAGGCACTTCATATGTTTGGTGAGAGAGGCAGAGGATCAATTAAAGCCAGGCTGGGGTCAGCCGTGCCAACGATGCAGTGCATGCCTTTAATCATAGCACTCTTGGGAGGCTGAGGCAGGAAGATTACTGCTCCAGGCAAGTATAAGGAAACCCTGTTTCAAAGAAAAGAAGAGGATGGGGAGAAAAGGGGAGGAAGAAGGAGGGGGAGCAGAGGGAGAGGAAAAGAGAGAGAAGAAACCAATCAAACATAAGGGTCAACCAAAATTTCCAGACCCAGCTTCTATGTGGGCCCCAAACTTACCTCAAACTAGAGGTTACTTGTCCCCTGAAGCAAGGCAGACCCTGGTCTTTGGCCCTGGAAAGCCTCCTGAGACAGGCACTTGCTGCTCTGACATTTCATCCCCTTGCTCCTCAGTTTTAAAAGCAACAGGCTTACTAAATGACACCTTGGCACTTAAGTCTTTCTCTAATGAAGCCTAGGAACCATTCAAACAGCTAGGATCCTACTCTGTTGAAGCAACCATTCTTAACTGAACGATACCATCTATTAGGAAACCCATCACAGAGACAGGAAAAGTAAAGAATCAAAGACAATTCCACTATCTGCCTTCACTTCCTGAGTATCAAAATGAAAAAAAAGAAAAAACCGCCTGAACTATTTTTAAATGAACCCAATGAAAAGGTACCCTTCTTGCCCTGCAAGGTGCTCAATCCTAGAATGTTCTAATTTGGCCACAAGGAGAAACTCTAGGCTTCCTCTGCAAAAGTTAGATGGCATGCAAATTTTAACACACACATACACCTTGTACCAAGAAACGGGGAAGGCAGAAAAAAAATGGCTTCACAGAAGCTCAGGGAACCTTTTAAATGAGCTTAAACGTCTCTTTTTCTGAGCAAGGGCTGAGGATTCCCTCTCGGCCTTCTGAATTTTAAAATATAGTGAGGGAGAGGACTGATACGGAGCAAGGGAGCGGGAGAAGGAGAAAGACGGATGTGTTCGGTCTATTTTTAAACCTTCGCCCACAGTTTAGAGTAAAGGAACACTCTGGTTCTATACTCCCACCCCTGTCACCTTCTGCTAAGCACAAGAATCAAAACCTGCACACGTACACCGCACTGATCTATGTCTAGGGATTCATTCTGTCAGTGTTCCCAGGAATGCAGCTAACCAATCACCCCAAAGCAAAGAACCCAGTAGTCTGGACTAGGCTAGAGCTGCGCGCAGGGCTCCTGCAGGGTTCGAAGCGGTCACCACCCTCCTCTTCCCAGGGATGGGCAGCGCCCCCTCCGCACGCTCCATTCCCAAGGCTGGGCACCGAGGTGAGCAACTCGCCCCCTAAGGACACCAAGCCATGCAAGTGGTTTTCCCCAACAGGCTGCGGCAGGCTCACTCCAGAAACACCTGTGTCGCACACACCCGCCCAATCCAAAGTACCACCCTGATGGCCACCTCCCTGCCGTCCCCGAATGCCAAGGGCTGGGCGACCCGATTCCTCCGAGGCAACTAACTCGCTCTTTTTACACATCCTTCTTGCCTCGCACCAGCACAGACACCCGTCATTCTGCGCCCTCGGGGAGGGATGAAAGCCGGTAGCGCGCGGGCGACCCGGAGCCGAGCGCCGCCGCCGGGTGCCCTCCTGCGCTGCTCCGGACACTCACTCTTGAGCGCGCTGATGAGCGACTTCCCGTCCTTGATGAGCTCCTTGATGAATTTGTTGGTCTTGTCCAGCTCCGCTTCGTGCGACTTGAGCGTCTCTCGGAAGTGAGGGCTGTCGAGGCAGCAGTCGCTGAACTCGAGCGCCGGGAGCCCCATTCTGCCCGCGGAGCCGGGCTGACGGGACGCGCCTCGCACTCTGGTCGGCGGACACCCGCGACGACGGCCGATCCACAGGTGTGGGGGGCGCCGGGTACCCCGCGCGCGGGGTCAGCGGGAGCAGGAGACTCAGGACCGCAGCCGGGACCCGGACGGATGGCGGCTGCTCCTGCTGAGAGCCAACGAACAGCACACCGGCAGAAGTCGCAGCGGCGGACCTTTGGCGGCGCCTGGAAGTGAACGAGCCGAGCCACCGCCTCCCCACCTCCTCTGCGGGCTTGCTCCTCGGCAGCCTCGAGCAGCCTCGAGCGCCCTCTCACAGAAGCCTCAGCCGCCCCGCCGGCGTCCGGGCCGCCCGAACCTGCTAGCGATGACCTAATCCCCTGCAGGGCCAATCAGTGAGCTTGTCTCAGCCCGACCCACGGGGCCGCCAGGGGACGCCCTGCCCGTCCGCCGTTCTAATCCAATCAGATCTTTCTGAAGGCGGGGCCTGGGAGGGGGCGGAGCCCATGCCACCACTGGGTCCGCAGAGCAAGCCCCGCCCCCTCCTGCTCGGCGCTTGTTGCAGAGCCTGAAGAGCCCTGTGCTGCATTCTGTAGTGGGTGCGCCCCCGCCATCCTGAACCTGGCCCGCCCCGAGTGACTCTAATCCGAGCCTGAAATGAGACGTCTGCTGATCTAGGGAACCGAAGAGACTAGGTGTGCGGAGCAGGAAAAAGCCAGAATGAGAACTGCCATTTGCCGCTGCCCACCGGACACTCCTGAGCATTCGAGCTTGCACTCAAAATACAGCTCCTTGCCCAGGAGAACTCTGAGCGCTCGGAACTCGCAATCCCCGCTTCCAGTCAAGCAGAACGTATTTGCTTCTTTTAAATTACCAACTCCCCTTCCCTGCAGTCCTCTCGCCCCCTACTGTCCGTCCCACTAGTGGCCACTCCTGCTCAAAACCCGCCCACGGCTGCAACCCACAGAAGGTTCTCACGTCCTTAGCAAGAATTCAGCTTTTCCTATTGGATTCCTAGTCCTTAGCAAGAATTCAGCCTTTCCTATTGGATTCCTAGCACCGTTTTACACAATTCTGCCCAATGTCGGCTACTCATCGCTGCTGCACAGCTTCACGAGGGCACGTGCCGCCGCAGTTCTCTGGTGGGGTGCATTCCTATAGGCTAGAACAGCGACTAGTAATTAGGAACAGATAATATGCGCTATGTACGACTGCGTGTAGTCAACTATGCATCATTCTCTGCCTTCCAGAGTAACTACCCTCCCTCTGATCAATCACAGGAGTCAAGGTTAACACCTTCCTCAGAGCATTTGGTAGGCCGGGTCCCAGTGTCTAGAACTGAATGATGCACTCCTAGAGAACAGAGACTGTCTTTGGCTAAATTATTTCTATGTCCAGTAACTAACAGCACATCTTCATGGAGTGGGGGGGAAGGTGCTTCTTTGTGTTTTCAATCGGTTGGCTATTATAGACACAGCACTAGACTCAGGATAGAACCATGAACCCAGAAAGACCTTGAAACTTCACTGTTTCTGTTCTAGAGAGGAGCAGCAACCAAGGAATTGCCTTGCTGCCTGATGTAAGGATGGAAGACCTAGATGCTTGGAAAAGAGTTTCAGACTCCAAAATGTCAGAAAAAGGAGTCTTTGTGTGAGAAAATTAATTGATGTATTTATCGAATGAATGGATGAATGAATGAATATGATCAATATCACAATTTGTATCTACAAAGTCAGGCTTGGGAGCAGGCACAGATAGAAGATAGTTGATAGGTAATTAAACCCTGGAAACAATCATTCCTCCCTTGCTGTGGAGGAGAAAAAACATCTGGAATGGAAATTCAATGAAAGTAAATACTGTTTCTTAGGCCTATCTTGAGTGTCTAAAGGTAGACACTCTGATTATCTGTTGCTACGTAGTGGAACACACAAAACTTTCATGCTATAAGACATTGACCACCTATGTGAAGACTCAGGGTTAGGAGAGAAGCAGGGACTCAGCCTATTGTGTGGGTCCCTACTGTGATCAGAGTCAGTGATAGACACTGGAGCAGTGAGTTGTCAGCTGGACCCTCTCAGAAAGACTGGAGGCTTCTCCATGTGACTCTCTGTAGCCTAATTTCCTCAGAACATGTAGCAAAGAAGGCACAAATATATTCACAAGCTTGTAAATTAATATGACCATATTACCAGGGTCCTAGGCTATAGGACTGATGCAAGTCCTAATAAGCCAGTTTCAACCACTACCCTCTACCCCCCCCCAAAATGGAGAAAATGATGAGGGAAAAGCAAAAAGGGAGTAGAGATTTTAATCGGTGTGGCTATACCCAGAAGAAAGGAAGACCAACCCGTCAGAGGTACTGACGTGAACTCCCAGACGACATAGAAAAGAGCCAGAGGCAGAAGACGAGACGCATGCATAGTTAAACAAACAGCCGAGGGTGAACTGTGATCTACTGGATCATTATCTCAGGCATTAAGTAAATTGCTGTTGCCTGGGAGGTATCCACAGCTCCTGCCAGGAAGTGATTAGCAGCCAGACCTGTTGATCCTAACTAGTAACCAGCAAGGGAGCCGGGAGCAAGAAGGAAGCAGAGATGATAACTTGTTACCATGTTTACATTTACCCACTAGACACCTCCCAACATCTGCATGCCCAAGTAAAGAGTTGCTACTTGCAGCAAAAGCAGACCCTAAGTCCTTGTTACAGCCATTCACAAATACATAAGTGTGTGTAGATAAGGGAGAAGAGTCCTGTAAATTCACTCTGGAGTCCTGGCAAATAACTGCCCACTCTTTTGGCAGTATTGTGAGAAAGAGGGACTTAGACTACAGCAGTGCTGAATACAGAATTTTACATGTAGAGGGTGTGCCTGTGCCTTTCTTAGAAAGGTTTGTCAACGGGGTAGGGGGTGTGCATGGGTAATAAAGATATGAAACTAGATGGAAGATGGTAAGGTCAGCAACGACTTTCATCTGAAAAGGAGACACCAGCACAGTGTGTCTCTGGCCCTGGAGCTGAACTTCTCTTGCTGTGGGGTTTATTTGGTTCATTTGTTTATGCTTTGGTGGCATGGTGGTGGTTATGATGGTGGTGAAAGGGACTTTGGCCACCTTAAGCATGGCAAGCATGGTTCTCGAAGGCCTTGCCCTTCTCCCCCTCTGCATTGCCCCCCCCAAAAAAAATTAGATGTCATCCTAAAGCTTGCCACTAAGGTCTTTTTTTTTTCCTTACTTGGTCATTTCCTCCTCCTGAGGCGACCAAGGTCCAGCTATCAAAGTATTGAAGTTCAGCAGTGAAAACCTGCCTTTGGTTCACCTCATGAACATGCCAAATCAGAACAGATCACCGTACCACTCTATCCTAGCTCATTGTAACACAGACCTCCTCTTTCTCTCTTCTTAAAGGTTATACCTGCAAGTCATTTGCTGCTGTTTTTCGATCTGAGTCTGAAAGCAGCCACTTTTAACTTTTCTTCCCAGCTTAATAAAGGATGGCTCTTTGAAAACAGGTGTTTGGGGGTAGTTTTGACCTAATGTGGGGTCCAGGAGGGAACTCCGCTGAGTAGGAGTCTCCTGGATTGATGCAGTGAGCAGATGGGCCAGTGACCCACCGATCATTTCCACACATTCCAGTCCTTCTGGGGCCCTTCCCTCACCTGACAGCTGCTGATTGATAAGTCCCCCAGCCTGGCTGTCCTATACAGTCCGCAGGTTGTCGGGTGACAGGCTTCAGGTGTCTGGTGTCCCTGTTCTGACCTGTGGGATTAGGGAGACTGCACCCCACCATGACTTTCACTCCCACAAACTGGTTGCTATTTATGCATATTCCATCTAGTCTAGTTTGGTAGGAGGTTCCCCCTTTCACTCTTGGTGGTCTCACTGTTGGAATCCAGAGTCCTTTTCCCCTCTGAAAAAGCCTCAGACCCACTGGGGTCCCTCTCTTTGATATGGAGCCTGGGTGACCACCCACTCCCTCCCAGAGACCTCTTCTTGGTCTCTTGAGAGACACAGGGATGCCTGGTCGCTCCATTTTGTCTCACCTACCACGAAGGGTGATGGGTTCTACCCACTCTATTTTGACTGACTCGCCCTTGGGATGTCACCTTCAAAACCTCAAATGACTAAAACACCAAGACATTCAATTTCCTAAGCTCATTCACTATAGTGCCCAGGTTGGGCCTCTCTATCTGTTAGATCTAGATGACTGCCTAAGGATTTCCAGATTCTAACATTATTCAGGATCTTTATAAGTTTTGTGATCTATAGAGATACTTTATGCCTGTTTTCTCTTCTGTCTGCTCCAAGCCCTCTGTGTAACTTCTGCAATGAACTTTTCCAAACTCTGTTGTAAACCTTTGCATCATTTTGTGTCCTATTTAACCCCCTGCCAGCCACTGCTCTGCCCATACAGGTGTGCCCCACCCCACTCTCCCATTCCCCATCCCAATCCTCCCACCCCTGGCCCTATGGCCCAAGAGCCCGCAGCTTTGCAAGCCATCCCAGCAGGCCCGAGCTGCTACAATTACTGCTACAGTCCCCACTGCCCACAGGTATAGACGTTCCCCACTTGCTTTCAGGTGGTGGTGGTGGTGGTGATGTATTGAGCTTGTGCTGGGCATGGAACACAGACTCTCCATCACCCTAAGCAGTACTTTCCACTGAGTTCTTCCAACCACTGTGTTCACTAGGGTTCCTCTCAGCTTCAATTTGTATTTGGGGGTGGGTGGGAGAGGGGAGGCCTAAAAAAGCTACTCAGTAGGATGAAGGAGGATGATCTGGAGTTCAAGGATAGCTTTAATTACTGAAACACCGTCTCATTTTTTGTTTTTAAAGGAGTATGGAGGGTTTGGGTGCCTAAGCTCCATGGGAGAGTCTTACATTATTTTAAGGGCCTGGGTTCATCTGTCCTAATACAAAGAGAATTAACCACAAGAGAGTTTTCTTCCTAAGACAGCGGCAGAAGTGACAAGATTGAGGCCAAGGGTAGAACAGATTCCCCCCACAAACATACGGAGCACTGGGGAAGGGCCCTCCACCGAAGCTAAGCAAGGTGCCTTTATGGAGATGGAGGGACTTGATGCTGGTGTAAGTTTTCATAGCTTACTAGTAATGCTAGTGTTTTGACTGTATCTCTAAAATAAATAAATAAATAAATAAAAATAAACCTATCTCCATACATAGAGCTATAACAAAAAGTACCAAACCTTGAAATAGGTGTTGTAGGATGGTTTCCTCACAAACTGCAACATTCTATCCTTCAGAGAGGCTCTTTAAGCCGAGAAGAAAACAATTCAAAATAGCTTCAGGAAGTCTCTGAAACTGACCAGACTCTCTAGGCTCCTTCCTCTCAGAATAGTTAATAAAGCTGGGAAGCATCTCTCGGACAAGCAGAGAGTTGTAAAGAAGACTCTTGAGACCAGACCAAGTGCCTGGAAGAAGCAGAAACCAGCTGAACTGCCTGGAATAGGCTTAGACCAACTGAATGTCTTAGGATGTCACTCTCAAACCTATTGAGCTGCCTACAGGCTATGCAGTACACTCAATAGTCCCAGCTTCTGTGAGCTGTCACCCATGCTGGAGTGGGCTTTGGTGGGGCAGCTATCTTTGAGTCATTTCTGCTCCTGTAAGTAACCAACCCCAATAAAACTCATTACTTCAACAAGTTGAATTTCGGTTGTATATTCATACTTTGGCCTGTCATGCTCTACTCCCTAGCTGGGGTAAGTGGAACATGCATGGCATCTCCCCAGGAAAACTTTTGTCACACAGCAGGTGTTTCCAGATTTTTCATTGTTTTATACCCCAGACATATCAAAAATTACATGTTTCTGCTTAGTCTCTAACCCCAAGGTCTTACAATTTGTACAAAAGCAACTGGTTAAAGTAAACATGAAGCCTTCGTTTTCTTGGAAAGAAAAATTTAAGTCCATCTTGATGATGCTCTTGGCTCATAGTTCTTTAAGTGAAGCAACAGCATTTGTATAACTTATTTTTTTCCCTCAAGAAATTAATGATTCACACAATGTGCAGCATGCCTGCTGCTTTCTATCTAATGTCCATTAGTTATTGATTGAGAAAGCACTCATGCACACTTCAGCTATGAACTACGTACCATTCCAGATACTCGATAAATATTAACCCTGTCTCTTACCAACACTCTTACTGTCATATCTTCCTTTTATAGAAGGAAACAAACCGAACCACCAAGAGTCACCTGACAGCTGAGTGGCAGAACCAACCCATATTCTCACTTGGAGTGTAGCTCACACTGCCTGTATGTGCAGCTAAAGAATGCATTTGCTCAGACTTTTGAGTAATGGTGGTCTTATGTCTCTTTCCTGACCATTCTCCTATAAGCAAACCCAATAAATTTACTGTTTAATACGTTGGACTTGATGGAGTCATTTTTTTGGTATGTTGTGGTCCTGTCTAGAGTGAAATAGACATTTTTTTCACATTCACCAGGAAAAGCCAAATAGCAAGGGAGTACTCAGGTTTACTGAAAATCCCTAGTTGGGAGAAAGTAGGGCAATACTTCAAGAGATAAAGTATTCTTTGATCCTCTTTGCCTACAGAGATGTAAACCACAAAAAGAACAGGAGTGAAATACTTGCCCCAGGTCTACACACCCAGCAACTGGGCTACGTCTGCCAGGGAGGACAACTTGACTACGTCTGCTAGGGAGGAGTGACTGTGACAGACTTCTTTGACATGTGGCCTTACTTCTCTTTGAATCTCTTTTCCAGACTTTCCCATGGTTCTATTTCTTTTTGCCTTGTTGATTTTCTTTTCCTCTTTCTTTTTTGTGATAAGAGTCTTGCTATATAGCCCTGGCTATCCTTGAACCATTTTTGTCAGAGATTCTCAACCTGTGGGTCATGACTCATTTGGCAAACCTCTATCTCCAAATACATTTACATTACAATTCATCACAGCAGCAAAATTAGTTATGAGGTAGCAATGAAAATAACTTTATGGTTGGAGGTCGCCACAACATATGGAAGTGTATTTGTATTAAAGGGTCGCAGCATTAGGAAGGTTGAGAACCACTGATCTGTGTAACCCAGACTGGCCTCAAACTCATGATGACCCCCCTGCCTTAGCCTATCAAGTGCTGAGATTACAGACATGTGCTATCAGACTCAGGTATCATTATTATGTTTCTATGACCCAATGCTCATTTTTAGAGAAATTTGACTTTAAAATAACTGGTGTTTCTTATATTTTCACACCGAAGTATTCTGTTACAAACATAGTTTTTTTTATAACTTATAATCTAATTTTTAAAACATGTTTGGCCTCTTTGGTGTTTTGCTTTGTGTTCTGCTTTGCTTTTTGTCTTTGCTGGATTGGTCATTTCTTCGTATTGTGTCCTCTCCCCCTTTGTTCTATGCTTTGTTCACTTTCCCCAGAGTTGCTCCGATGAGCTGAGCTAGTCCAGAAATGAGTTGGCTTTGACCCTGGCAAAAGGAAACAAACCATGAGGACGATGACTCTTAGGGATTTTGTTTCATTTGGGGATTATACCATGTCCATGTGTTTGGTGTTAGTAAACACACCCCTTTTCAAATGATATGATGGATGAAAACAGTAGCTAGTTTTATTTTTTTTTCTTTAGGGGCTGAAGAGATGATTAATCCATTAAGAGTGCTTCCATCTCTTTCAGGGGGCCCAAGTTCTGTTTCCAGTACCCATGTCAGGCAGCTCACACCAACCCATAACCCCAGCTTCCTCAGGAGATCCAAAATCCTCTTCTGACCTCAGCCAGCACCCACACACATATGGCATACACTTAAACACACACACACACACACACACACACACACACACACACACACACACAAACAATAAAATAAATCTTTTCAAAATCTTTAGAAAAATCAGTATTAAAATCAACATTAATATTATATATCATTCCAACCTTATTTGTTCTTTGTTTTACTTCTGATGCAAAAGTATAACCAGAGCTCAGGCTGCCTCTGCCCTGTGATTTGCATCAGAAAGAGCAAGAAATCAGGACAGCTTCTCAGGCTAGGCCAGTGGCCAACAAACTTCTCCCATAAAGACACAGAAGGTCCAACTTTTCTATGAAACTTACTCAACTTGCCACTGAGGCCAGCCTGAAACCAGGCACAGATGATGTGTAAATGAATTAGCATAGTGGCTGTGTTCCAATAAACTTGGGGACACTGAAATTTTAATTCCACACAATTTTTACATGTCATAAAATAGTCTTCTTTTTTTTTAACCATTTTACCATGTAATAACCACTCATAGTTCACAGAGCATACAAAAGCAGGGACAGAGTGGAATTAGTCCACAGCCATCCTTTGTCTATCTCTGCTTTATCCAAACAAACAAAAAAGATGGACCAAGGACATAGCAAGGGGTTGTGAGTGACTGTCCTCTGAACCAATAAATGCCTATCTTGGGAAGTTCAATGGGCTTCCTTTCAAAAGGATTATCTGAGCTGGGATTGTTGATTGGAGGGTGGGAGGGTCTTGAGACCCTCAGGGGAGTATCTAGCTGTTCTCCACCACTTGTTGCGTGCAATGCTCCCTTAACTGCTCTTGGCCTTGGAAGAAGCTAGGGTTGTGGTTTTCAACCTTCCTAAATGCTACAACCCTCTTATACAGTTCCTCATGTTGTGCTGACCCCCAACCATAAAATTATTCATGTTGCTACTTCATAACTGTAATGTTGCTACTGTTATAAATCATAATGTAAATATTTTTGGACACAGAGGCTTGCCACAGGGGTCAAGAGCCATAGGTTGTGACCCACTAGGAGTAGGTAAGCTTGCATGGAGAGGGGCTCTATCCATGCAACTACAGGGAAGGCCTCACCCCTGCTGAGTAAAAGCTTCCTAGATGTGAGCTGGAAAATCAGGTGAGAAAGGAACACCTACACCCATGTAAGGAACCTCTCACCTCCATAAAGAGGCCCAATAAATTCATTTCTTTCCTGAGAATGAACTTTGGCAGAATTGTGCCTGAGTTTGTTGTTGGAACCATAAGAGAAAAGGTAGATGGCGTAGCTTATGTTTTCCCCTGGGAAGGAGTTTTAGCAATACAAGGTCAGGTACAAGGTCAGTCTTTGCATGCCACTGGGGAGAGCCTATTTCAGATGGAACCCTGGCTTGGGTTTCTAGTTATGTTAGAAGAGCAGTTAACATCTAGTCCTTCCAGTTATTTTTTTAACACAATATTTTTATTGAATATTTGGAAATTTCACATAATGTACCCTGGTCACCCTTACTCCCAATCCTCTCAGGTCTGCTCCTCCCCAGACCCTGTCTCCTCCCCTCAAAAAAAAAATTTTTTTTTTAAAAAGTTCAAATTGTGTTGTCCATATAATTGCTGGTGCATGCTCAAACTCCCAATGGCCATCACTTAAAGAAAACGAGTCGTCCTTCCCCACTCTCATCCCTGCCAGTAGCCAACTGTTGTGGAGAACTACACTTCAGCATCCTTATCGCAACTTTTAAGAGTTCTCTTTAATGACTTCTTGTCTAGGTTGTTTCTTTTTTCTGGGTTAGAGGTTCGGGTAGGGGTTGTCACGGAAGCCTTCTATGTCTCTCTCTCCCAACTACGAGTCTGCAGTCATTGATACCACTGTAGAAGCTTCCTTGTCCTTTACAGTCCTCAGGAACATGGTTCATGGACTTCTACATGGTATCTGGTGACAGCACAGGCCGCAGACATCCATCTGGCCTCTGGCATCAGCATGTGCCATGGACTTCAGCTTGGTTTCTTGTAGCAGTACTGGCCATGGATATCAGCATAGCTTCAGGCAGCAGCACGGATAAGGGACGTTCCCATGGATTTTGATGATAACATAGGCCACAGATATGAACTAGATCCCCCAGCTGCAGCAGACCAGAGATCCAGGCATGGCCCCTGGCTGCAGTATGGACCACAGATATCAACTTGGCCTCGATATGCAGCACAGGTTACTCAAATCTGCAGTAGCCTCCAGATTACTAGGTTTCTTGTTATAAAATAGAAGAACGGTTAACATCTAATCCTTCCAGTTATTTTTTAACACAATATTTTTATTGAATGTTTGGCAATTTCACATAATGTATCCTGATTATCCTTACTGCCCACTCCTCCCAGGTCTTCCCTTCCCATCCCCCAGACCTCCAGCTGCAGCAGAACCATTGACCCAAACATGCATAGAACATAGCCCGTGGCAGCAGTACAGACTAGAGGCATCAGCATGGGCCCCAGCAGTAGCACAAACTCCAGATGTGGTTTAGCCTCCCTCCACAGCATACTCACACCGTTCTTCCTCCAGCCTTCCCACCGTTCTATCCCAAATTCATTCATCACAGTGGCATTGGGAACTCAGTATATATATACATATATATATATATATATATATATATTTGATCCACACCGTTCCACATGTAAATACTCATCGCCCCAAGTCGTTGGTCTGGCTCAAGGGCTCTGGTCTCTGAAGCATCGTAAATACAGAACCATTGCTGAGGTATCTCCAATCACAGCCGTGCTTCAGGTTTTCATCTTTCTTGGCAATGACATGCTCCTAAAACTTGTTGTGCAACACCAGCCTCTCCTCATGGTCCAGTAGCTCATCTCAATGGAATAGGTGTTGGGGTTCACCAACTTGAAACTCTAGATCTGAGCTCAATGGCAGCCATGTTGGCCAGGGCAGCCACACCAAGTGAGTGGTAGGCTCTTCCAGCCAGCTACCCCCACAAAATGGCAATGAGAAACTGTTTTACAACCCAAAAGGAATAAATCCTATATATGAATATAAGAAGGGAAAAAATTTTTTTAAAAAAAAAATTGTCTATTGGGGTGCTTATAAAGATCCAACTTCCTATTTCTTTTCAAAAAACAATCACAGATACAGAAAAGTGGGCCCACTGAATATCAAAATATTTGGTATTCACACGTGTGCAAGTGCATAGAGGCCAGAGGACAAGTTCAGATGTCATTCTCATGAGTACTACCCACCTCCCTTGAGACAAACTCTTTCCTTAGCCTGGAGCTAATCAATTAAGAAAGATTGGCTAACCAGTGCCAATGCTGGAATCTCAAGGGTCTGCCACCATGCCCTACACTTTCATGTGAGTTCTGAGGCTCAAACTCAGATCCTTGTGATGGTGAGGCAGGCACTTGCTAACTGAGCTCTCCCCCCAGCCCTATCCCACACCCAAAAGATCATCTTTGAGCTAAGCTCGAAGGCTTACACAACAAGAGACATGGCTCTGAAGAAATGAGCCATGAGCACCCTGTCAATCACAATGATTTTTAAGCAAAGTTGTAGAATGAAGAGTCTTAATGAAAAGCATTTTAGAGCAATTACATTTGAATTCTGCCTTTGATACTCACAGACTTTTATTGAGGGTAAGTTACTAAAGTTTCTGAGTCTCTGTATCTTGATCATCAAGTGTAATAATCAACTGAATAGGTCATACAGTTATAATCAAAAAGAAGTAAAATACTATGCAGAATGCCCTATGGTGTAGATCATAAATGCTAAGATGGTTTGAATAAAAATGTACCCATAGGTTCATAGGGACTGGCCCAATCATGAGGTGAGGCCCTGTTGGAGGAAGTGTGTCACTGAGGGAGGGCTTTGAGGTTTCAGATGTTCAAGTTAGGGTCAGTATCACTCTCTCTTGCTGCTGCCTGTCAATCCAGATGTAGAACTCTCAGCTCCTTCTCCAGCACCATGTCTGCCTGCTTACCACCATGCTTTCTGCCACGATGATAATGAACTGAACAGTAAGCCAGCCCCAATTAAATGTGTTCCTTAAGAGTTGCCATGGTCACAGTGTCCCTTCACAGCAATAGAAACCTTAACTAAGATGGATGAGCAAGAAAAGCTGGGTTTGGTGACACATGTCTGCAATCCTTGCACTCAGAAGGCTGAGGCAGAAGGATGGCCACAAGTTCAAAGCTTGCCTAAACTACAAAGTTAGTTCCTGGACAGCCTGGGCTACAGTGTAAAGTCCTATCTCAAAAGAAAAAAATCTCACCTCTCAAAATGACCAATGAATAATTGCATTATTATTGTGTATGCTGCTAAATCCATTTACCATAGCTTTTAAAAAATCTAGAAATCGCAGTTTTTAAATTGAATTAAATAATGAAACTAAAATGTTTCACTCTTACAAAAACAGTTTTATCATTACTGGCTGAAATAATTTGCTTAAATATCTATTTATAGCATTCTTGGAATATGACACATATTTTTCCCTGTGGATGGAATTTGACACAGTTAAAGCAGATTTGTCATTGAAATGTCCCAAAGATTATTCTTCTACACAGACAGCCTAGAGTCTGTTTCTTTTCTGTAAATAATTTGGTAAGGATGAATAATATAGTCTTTATTCATTTGTATGTATATTGTGGGGGTGTTGGGAGCAGGGGCAGGTTTCATATAATCCAGGCCAATCTTGAGCTCCCTTCGTAGCCAAGACTACCCTGAACTCACCCTTTATAGTTCAAGACTACCCTTAAACTCTGCCTCCAAGTTAGAAGTGATGAGATTAGGAGACACCACCTGACAGAATCTAGTATTTCAGGGTGTAGTTATAATAGCATTATCTTGTCTCTTTTAGAGTGATACTAAAAGCACAATGTTAAGTGTCGAACAGAGTTGGGCTTTAATTAATACTTCATGTCTATGTGACCTAGGGCAATTAATCTCTCTAAGTCCTTTGTTTTTTAAATGGAAACTGGGGACAGTAACCTAGCCTTTCTCAGACAGTCGCAATAATAGATGTTCATAAAGTATTATTTGGATCAGTATTTTCAAGTGTTATGTTTGAAAAAATGTTAGTACAATAAGATGGCACATTATTGAAAGTGGATTTTGATAAGTTTCAGTTCTCTTTTGCTTCCTCAAGTAGAATTAGATACATTTTAAGATAATTGATTTTCAAAATAATATTGTGGATGATAAAGATTGGAGCTCAGATAAAAGTAGAATTGAGTGTAGATGTATTTGATGGTTTTAGTAAGCTATGATCTATAAGAGCATGGAACAGTTTCCACTTCAGATGCTAAAGAGATTTGCTTTTTACATTTACACTTACACTTACATTGGGACATAACTCCTCAGAGATATTCTTCTACCTTCTCAATTGAAAATTATTGGACCTCTTAACCCACTAAAATTGAGGCCCAAGTTCATAAAGGCAAAGCCCAATCTATGTGGATGTACCATCAGCACCTAGAACAGCGCTCTGTCAACTCCAGATAGCTACCCAGTGAATAAAGATGAATGACTTCATGAATAGGCACTTGGCACACATTAAGTGCCTCAAGCCCTGTTTAGAAATGTAGATGGACAATGAACTGGTCTCATAGCTACCTACGAGGGAAAAATAAAGAGTAAACTTCATGCCCTGCAGGACTAGCTGTGAAGTCGTGACCCTCAGGGACTTGGATTTCTGGGGAAAAGAACAAAGGGAACTTGGACAAGCTGAATAATTCCATGCCACTAAGGATAAAGAAGAAAAAAACTGAGACAGTTTCAGACTGGCCTTGAACTTACATGATGAAATGTTTCAATCAAAGAGGAAACTGCTATACAACAAAATCCCCTTTAGCTCCTATAATATATTAGGGGACACCCTTTTCATACTGTGGAAAATACCAAGAGCAAAAGGAACTTTACAACTAACTTGACCTGTGGTTATGACATAGACTCTAAGAGGAAACACAGACTTACAGACTTTCACTGATAATTCCCAGTGTGAATGCTTCTCAAAATCTTCCTATGGTTTCATGTAAGTCTAGGCACCAAAAGTCAGGGATGAACTCACCATTTCCATCCCTACAAGGAGGCTACATGGCATCCCTAACACCTGATCTTTATAGTGCAATCATATATGGGGGGGGGGGAGAAAGAACTAGAAATGGAGTCAACTATGGGGAATCCAAATCACCTTGAAGAATCTACAAGGTTTTCTAGAAGCCTGGTACCTCAGCTGAAGCTTATGTCATATGCAGAATTAGAGGTATAAGATGTGTCATCTGCTACACTGGGTATAGTAAGAGCAAAGCTGTATGCTACATGCAGAAAATCACACACACACACACACACACACACACACACACACATACACACACACACACAAGACAATTCACTTAGAGGTGCTGCTCAAAGGGGACACAGGGCAGGACATAGAAGCCATATTTAGCAGACCAAAGAGAATGGTTGAGGTCAATGGTGATGGAAAGCCAATGAATCTTGGGAACGTGACGCCATATGCACACACTTAGAGGCAAGAAGAATGATATGGAAATTGTAACAAGTAGCCAAAGGTGATGCCACTCTGAAGCAAGAAAAGGAGTGCATCAAAATCAATAAGACTTAAAGTAACGATGGCTAGAAAGAGGAATCAGGGAAACCCTGAAGTCTCTGTCTTAGAAAGTATTTCAAGCATAAGTAAAATAGGATTAGATTTTAGTCATTATCTTAATTATATGTCTCCTTGTTGTAATAATAAAAAGAAACAAACAGGCAAACAAAACATCAACAAAAGCAACTTAAAAGAGAGAGGATATATTTTGGTTCAAAGTTCTAGTGGATAGTACATTATGGGGGTGGGGGAAACATAGTGTTAGGAGCTTGAAGTACTGGCCACAAGACATCCACAGCCAGGAAGCAGAAAACAGGGAGCAGGAGGAGATGAGTGAATGTTCTCAGCTAGCTCCTCCCTTTTGATGTAGTCTGAGACCCAAACCCAAATGACCCTCCTACTTCTATGGTTACAGGTGTGCCTGGAGGCTTGTCTCCTAGGTAACTCTAGATCCTGTCAAATTGATGATATTAACTGTCACAGGTATATTGACTAAGAAACACTAAGGGAAAAACATTCATTTAAATTCACCCATCCATTAAAACTCTGTGAAGTCCCTCTATATGACTTCCCAAGTGTGAATTTGAAGGGCGAATTAGGAGTCACTGAGGATGGCTGGCACTGTCACAGCAAGGAAGCTCTTGGAGGGAACCTGATGGGAGGCATGGGTGACGTCACTGTTTTGGGAACCAAAGGCAAACCTCTGGAGAATACAGAATGGGTAAAGGAGGCAGAACCAGAGCAGCCAGAAAGGCAAAGTCAGAGAAATCCAAGAACATGACTATTACCAAGGCCTTTGGAGTCTTCACCCATTGCGGCTTCTTCATGGATTATTCCTCAACAGAAAGTTAAGAAAGTCATGGGTTCTTCATTGCTATGAGAAAGTACCTGACAATAAGTAACTTAAGGAACAGAGGCTCACACTCCATCATGGTGAGGACGTCTCCATCCTGAAACATGAAACAGCAGTCACAGGGCATCTCCAGTCAGGAAACAGGGAGGGACAGGTACTGATGCTCAGTTCCATTTTCATTCAGCCTCGGACCCCAACCCATGAGAACGGCCCATATCTATTCATGGTGGGTCTCCCCACTTCCGTTACATCTCTCTGAAAACATCCTCTCCTAGGTGATTCTAAATCCCATCAAGTTGGCAATGAAGATCTACCATCACATGGGAGGGGTGCTTTTTCTAGAGCTCTGTTACTGACTGAAGGGGATACATTGCACTCATTGTTACAAAATTTAAATGCAAAGTTTATGTTAGTGTATGCTTTATCATTAAACAATTGTGGTTATCTTTTCCTCATTTATGATTAGGATTTTATCGTTGTTTTGTTTTTATGGTTGTTTTGTTTTGTCTTGTCTTCTTTTTCAAGGCAGGATTTCTTTGTGTAGCCCTGGCTGTTCTGGGGCTCACTCTGTAGATCAGGCTTGCATCAACCTCACAGACACCCACCTGCTTCTGTTTCCCGAGTTCCAGGATGTTTGCCACCACTGGTGTGATTAGTATTCTTTACTCCTGATGTTAACTCCCTACTGCTCACTTAAACCAGATGATGCAATTTGGTCAACATACACAGAACCAAGTAGTCCGATTATAACATTTACTTAGCGTTTCATATTGAATGTAATGATGCCAATGAAAGATTTGGCTTTTAGTCATTTCCATATAATCATGATAATTACTGGTTGAAGTGGGAATTTCTGATTTCATTGGAGATTCAGTTGTGTCATCTGATGTTTCTCTGAAAGCAGTCTTATGAAAGGGTGTTTGGCTGAAGCAGACACATGAGAGGGAGTTTTTGCTGAGCCTGGACATGTGGTGTTTCTCTGGAGGCTGCCTGGTGAAAGGACATGTGATTTCTTGCTGGAGGGGACCCTTGACAGGACATGTGATATTTGGAAAGAATATAAGTATAACCCAACTGAGGGTGGACAATGCTCTGGCCTTGCCTTGCCTTGTTGATGATGCTCTGGCATTGGTTCACCTTGCTTTCTTTGTTGATCTTTGCTTGTTGTGACTTCATAGAACCAAACACACCAAAGAACTTCTGGTAGTGTTCTGGATGCTTCTTGCTGCTTTAGCAGACTCATGCTAATCAACAGAGCCTCGTGGTTTCTTCTGGATCGAGTCAATGCTGCAGGTTTGTGTTTGGTGTTTTACTAGTGGACTCAAATGCTGACAACAAAAATTGGGATTGCCCCAAAAAACTACTTCTAAACAGGTCCACGTCCCCCTTGTTCTATTAGCCATCTTCCTCCCCTCCTTTTGGTCAGTGGGGAGGAAGATGGCTAATAATGGAGGTTGAAGCATTTAAGAACCCTTACTAAAATAGATTTTGAAAAAATATAAGCCAACAACTAGTTGGATAGATCTGGTTTAGGTTGTTTTTTTTTCCTTTGCCTACTTAGAGTCTGTATTCCTGTCTTGTGGTAGCAACATCTACGTTTTTCTTAGAGAAAGTCCTTTTCTCATTCCTCCCTCAAGTGGTTTAGGGGGAGCTGACTTTACTGAGATTCCCAGAAAAACCAAAGGGCCCACAGTTGATCAGGAAGACACTGTAGCTTATGTTTAGCTGAGGAAAGAACGTATGACCCAGTCAGAGGCAATGAGATAAAACCCTTGGGCCTGATGGAGCAACCAGGCAATAGCATGCTTTGCCTAACTGGAAGCTGGATGGATATGCACCTGGAGCCACTGTGGCCCGACACTGTTGAGACTGTTGGAGAAGGAAACTAATGCAGGTAGAAAAAGGAGACCAAGTGCTGTAGATGGTGATTGACACAAGGCCTCTGGACATCCCGAAGCTAGCCGACTGATATACTTATCAGCATGAGTCGATGTGGTCTCTATTTGAACTTAGTCGAATCTTTATGAGTTTTTCATTGCTTGTAACCCCAAAGTACAGGTGAAAAACTTAATTACATCTCGGTATTCCCTGCTCCATCCTCCAGGAGGGAAGCCAACTGTCCAAAGCCACAGTTGTTCCCAGCCGGCCCATCATCCGTGCATTTGCAGGACAGCCTCCCACACTGTTTCCATCTTGTACTCCTTCTAGCTCAGAGATCTCTTCCTTGCCTGAACAGCTCAAATTCCCAGCCTCAGCCGCGGACCTCACTGCTTCTCAGGGACTCTCCCTGTTTGTTCTAATCACCTACAGCAGACTCTTTCCACCCTGCCGGTTTGTTTGTTTGACTAAGAAGAGGCAGGACTGGCTGTGAGCCACTTCTGTCCCCAGACTTGGAAAGCCCAGTGCCAAATTATCAGATCCTGGCCCCCTCCCAGCACTCCCGGTAGGTACACTCTGTTCCAGCTCCAGCCTCCTGGTCCTGAGCATCTAGCCTGCTGCTTTTTCCTTCTTCCCTCCTGACAGCAGGTTCAATCCGGTGTTATTTCCAGTTCCGTCACCTCTGTTGTTGATGTGTCACCTCTGAATTTTGCCATTTCCCTTGCAGTGATCTTGGGAATTTTTTAAAACCATAACTCTAGAGAAATCTGTCATCCTTTCATTACCTCACAGTAGCATTCACCCTCCTTCGTATAAAGCTGTTCCCTCTTCTCCCACTTCCAGTTGAGGTAAGAAAAGCCCTCCATAGCTGCTAGGGGAGGTAAACAGCCACCTTCAGAATCATAAATGGGGAGAGTTTCTCTTCAGCTTTTCCAGAAACATTGGGGAATACCAAAGGGACAAAACCTCCTGAGTACACACAATAACTTGGTCTTCCTTCTCTGTTATTATTATCTTTCTCTTGTCTAATAAATATAAATTGAGTAGTCTTTTATGGGCTCTTCAAGCTCTGGAGAATTGAGCTGTAATCACTATACATTCAACAAATCTTTAATTGTCCATTACACACCAGGCACTGTGCTAAGTAATGGTGAATGAGAAAAGCAAAATCCTCTCTTCATTCAGATCAAGACCCCCATGAGGGTAGAGAAGAAGCCTTCACACATACATAAACAAATGGGTGAGTGAAATGTCAGCCAGGGAGAAGTGCTGAGGGACGATACAAGGGGGCAACGCATCTCAGAGGCTGGGGAACTATTGTGACAGAGTGATCAAGGTAGTACTTGTTCTAAAGCACATGAAGACTTGAGGCAGCGTCTCTCTCAGAAGGCCAGCATGGGCTGTACTGGCTGGTTTTGTGTATCAACTTGACACAAGCTGGAGTTATCACAGAGAAAGGAGCCTCTCTTGAGGAAATGCCTCCATGAGATCCAGCTGTAAGGCATGTTCTCAATGATCAAGGATGGGAGGGTCCACTGTATCCCTGGGCTGGTAGTCTTGGGTTCTATAAGAAAGCAAGGTGAGCAAGCCAGGGGAAGCAAGCCAGTAAGCAGCATCCCTCCATGGCCTCTGTATCAGCTCCTGACTTGCTTGAGTTCCAGTTCTGACTTCCTTTGATGATGAACAGCAATGTAGAAGTGTAAGCTCTGAATAAACTCTTTTCTCCTCAACTTGCTTCTTGGTCATGATGTTTTGTGTAGGAATAAAAACCCTGACTAAGACATAGACAAAGGTCCTGAGCATAAATCAAGTTTGCTGTGTCACAGTGCAGGTTAACAAGCTGCAGCCCAGAGACCAAATCCAATCTCGTTGCCTCCTCCTCCTTTCCTTCTCTTCCTCTTCCTCCTCTTCCTCCTCACCCTTCTGGAGGTGAAGAGTAAAGGGGGTAATAGTGGTGGTATATGTAATATTTATGCATATGTGTGTATGTACTTGTTGGCATAGGTATGTGCACACATGTGTGCAGGAATGCATGCTAGTATGTGCATGTGAGTGTGGCGGCCAGAGGCAAATGTCAGGTGTCTTCCTTTGATCACTATCTACCTTTAACTTTTGAGACAGGGTCTGTCACAGGTGCTGAAGTGCATCAATTTAACTAGGCTGGGTGACCAATGAAATTTATAGATCTGCCTGTCTTTCCCCCACCTTCCCTGCCCCTCACCCCAGAACTAGGATTACAGGCACAGAGTTTCTTACATGGGTTCTTGGGGGGTCCAAACTCAAGTCCACCAAAGTGACAAGCACCTTGCTGACTAAGCTGTCTCCCCCAGCACCCAACCTGTTCTCTTTATTTGGATATGCTACAAGCTAAGCATGGATTTTACATTTTTTAAGTGACTAAACAACAAAACAATAAATGACATTTCGTGATGCATGAAAATTATGCGAAGTTCAAGTTTCAGTAACCATAAATAAGTTTTACTGGACCACAGCCATGTTCACTCATTAATGTATTTTCCACGGCTGGTGATTTTTCAAGCCTTTGGCTAGGCTGAGCAGCTGTAACTGTATGTTCCTGCAGTAGAAAGTTTACAGACTCCCGAGTTGAAGGAACAAGAACACATCTTTCTAGGCTTGGGGAAACACTGAATTTATTTTAATTATGTGCATTCCCTTTGCCTTTAAATAACAGAAACCCTGTGTCTTGCTGACTTAAATAATGTGAGCAGAAAGGAGTCATTGTGAACCATAAAGAGCAGTTCATTAGCCCATGAACACTGGTTAGTGACCCCAGTCTATGCTACATGTAACAGAAGAATCATGGAGCTAAGCTGTTTGGCTTCCTGGCTCACAGAATTGTGAAACACAGTACAGAAAACGTTGTTTTAAGTTATGAAATTTTGTAACAGCTGTTTTACTAAGTTATTCAACCAGGACAAACAATGCCCCTCCCCCAAAATGCTTTTTATGGTTAATTGACTAAAAGGACTCTCTCAAAAATGACTATATGAATTCCAAAAACACATTCAAATCTGACATTGTAGATAAAAACATAAGCTACATGGAATCATCTGCCTCCCTTGAGTCAGTGAAGAAGGGAAAGTTTGCTGATCATAACTGAGAATTGTCTTAGGTTTCTGTTGCTGGAGTAAAACCCCATAACCAAAAGCAACTTGGGGAGGAAAGGGTTTATTTCATCTTGCAACTCTCTGGTCATCCTCCATCTCTGAGGGAAGTCAGGTGAAGAAACTGGAGGCAGGAACTAGAGCAGAGACCACAGAGGAGTGCTGCTTACCTGCTTGCTCTTTCTGACTTGCTCAGCCTGTTTTCTCAGCTCTTCCTTCCTAACACCCTAAACTACAAAGACCCCCTTTGCTATGATGTTTCCTGAGCATTATGTTGTATTATAAAAATATCAACTTGGACTGGTTACTCCTTAATCAATTGTTCTCTGCATCTTTACCAGTCGTAATTGTCTTTAATGGTCTCAATCTGTTGCAAAGAGAAGCTTCTTCGTATGAGGGGTGAGACCCATACTCATCTGTAAGTATAAGAATTAAATATTTAGAATGCAGTTATGAGTTATGTAGGTTTAGTAAAGTAGCAGTTGTAGTTTCTCTTTCAGTAACCATGATCTCACTACCACTGAGTAGTTGGCTAAGTTTTCAGTACCATGCATAATCTCCCCTCTGCTTTGAGCAGTCCTTAAGTCCAATTATAGAGCTATTGGTTACCATCAGGATATGTGTGCCACTATTGCACCCTTAGGGCTATCACGCCATGCTGATTATTGTTGTAGTTCACAGATGCCATAGCTAGGTAGGACTATTGATTGCTTCCCTTCTTTGGCAGCTTGTATAGTACCTGCAGGAAATATGAAAGCTATTCCTCAAGAAGGAAGCTTTTAGATCACATATAGCTTGGTCTCTCTTGAGTGCTGTGTCTGAAGTGCATGCCATTTTTAACAATAGGGACTTAGCTTCAACTTCTGGGAAGCAAACAAAGACAAGAGACATAGCTTATATTGTTTGGGGGGGGGGGTCTCTTGAACCTCTATGACCAACCACTGGAAATAGGATTTTGCATGCCTGGCACTGGGACTTTTTGTTAGATATTCCATGACTCTTGGGGAGTAGCACCCTTATTTTAACAACTGTCACAGATAATCCTAATCCATTGCTTGGGCAAGTTGGAAATAAAATAATTTTTAAGCCTCTGATGGTCGAGTGTTTGCCTAACATACACAACCCTGGATCCAATTTGCAACAAGGAAAGTCATGCAGAAGAGACAAAGAGATTGCATTTCTGTCACTAACTGGCTCCTGGGCCAAACCACTTTTATTCGACCTCAGTGGCCCCTGCATTAGCTCTCGGACCCAGAAGCTCTCTGTAGATCTTCCCCTCTTTCATCCTACTGGCAGGCACACCTCAGGTGCCTTTGTAAACTATCAGAAAGAGGAACACTCCTCCACTGCTGGTGGAATTGCAAGCTGGTACAACCACTCTGGAAAGCAGTCTGGCGGTTCCTCAGAAAACTGGGCATGACACTCCCGGAGGATCTGGCTATACCACTCCTGGGCATATACCCAGAGGCTTTACCTGCATGCAATAAGGACACATGCTCCACTATGTTCATAGCAGCCTTATTTATAATAGCCAGAAGCTGGAAAGAACCCAGATGTCCCTCAACAGAGGAATGGGTTCAGAAGATGTGGTATATCTACACAATGGAATACTATTCTGCAATTAAAAACAACGAATTCACGAAATTCCTAGGCAAATGGTCAGATCTTGAAAATATCATCCTTAGTGAGATAACCCAATCACAAAAGAACACACATGGTATGCAGTCACTGATAAGGGGATATTGACCCAGAATCTCGGAATACCCTAGACACAATCCGCATATCAATAGATTTCTAAGAAGATGGAAGGAGAGACCCCTGATCCTGGAAAGACTGGATGTAGGGGAATACCAGGACAGAGTAACGAGAGGGGGTTGAATGGAGAAAAGAGGGAGGGAAGGGGGCTTATGGGACTTTCGGGGAGGGAGGAAACGGGAAAGGGGAAATGATTTAAAAAAAATAAAATAAAATAAATAATTAAAAATAAAAAAAACAATGAATTCATGAAATTGTTAGGCAAATGAGTGGAACTGGAAAATATCATCTTAAGTGAGGTAACCCAATCACAAAAGAACACACATGGTATGCACTCACTGATAAAAAAAATAAAAAAAAAAAGTAAACTATCAGAAGGTCGGTAGGACTGTCAATCAAAGGCCTCTGCTGCCTCCAATTTAGCAAATCAGATTCTCTTACTCACAGGAAATTAGAGAATCTCGTCATTTCTGCTCTCCAATCTATCCTGTGCCTTCTGAAACCTGTGTTTATTGTTTTGTTTTGTTTCTCTCTTTCTCCCCCCAACTTTCCCTAGGGATCCATAAGCAACCCACACCCTTGTAGTGAATCTTTTGTGTTGCTGAAGTGAGCCAGTCTGTTCAACTTTACAGCAAACCCAGAGTCTCTGCGAATCAAGATCTTTGATAGAACGTTCTATATGATAATGATGCCATAGTTTCCATTCTTCTAAAGCCACTGAGAATGATCCTTTTGTGACGATAGAGACCATGCCATGGGAGATCAAGAGCATATTTGAATAATGACATCTTTGTTCCAGTAATTCTAGGAAGCAAAAAAAAAAAAAAAACTTCAGTAGGATAAATGGTTATTCACTGTCTCGCTGAAATATCTCAAATTGAAATAGAATTTCAATTTTGGCTAAATCTTTTTCTAAACAAGGATTATTATTCTGGACATTGAGAAAAGAAAGGATGAGGGGGAAAGATGAGTTCGGGGCTCAGTTTAAAATACTTCCCCCCTACCTTCACTTACCCTATACACATGAATTCAAGGAAAGTTCAAGTCTTGAAGTATTTTGAAGAGGGCTGGAAATTGCATTCAGGATATACAAAAGAAATAGCTTTAATAGCTGATGTCTTCTCTCAGCAGCCACTGTTCTATCCCTCCCTCATCTCTTGGTGGCAGTTAGCACTGTCTGTTGTCACTGCTGACACCATCCTGATTCTATCAGGCAGTGACTGAGCAGCTCAAGTGAACCAGGCACCATGCATGACCTCATTTAACCCCTAGTATGCCCTTTAATGCCAATGTCAATACCCCCATTTTACAGAAAGGAAAGGAGAAGTTCAGTGAAGTTAAACAAAAGGGCTGATAAGCCAGGAAATCACTTAATCTGTGTCCTCATTGTTAGGTCACAGTCACAGGACAAAAGGCTAACTGAGGTGTCTATTTAACCTATCAAAGTGGACCTGGTGGCCAGCTTCTCTCAACATCTCAGTCCCTACCTGTTAGAGGGTATGACTGGCATAGTCTGCCCCCATCTTAAACTTCCCCAGTCCAGGAGCTGAGTTGCCTTTCCCTATAAAATCTGGCCATTTCTGGTTCCCTGGCCCATTACTCTCCTGGCTCTCCCCTCTCCCATCTCTCTTCCCAAGGCTCGGCTCAGGGTCACGTTCACTCTGGATTCTCCCAGATGTCTTGGCCTCTGAATATGTTCCTCCTTTTATCTACAGTAAACTGTCTCCTCCACCATCCTAGGAGCAGTCATGTCCTTCCTTTTTCATTCTTATTTTTTCATTCACTCATCTTTCCTAGCTCTTTCTTATACAATGCTCCTTTGCCTTAGACTGGAAGCATTGCCCAGTCCGAGGCAACACTGTAGAGTGTTACATGAGACATTCCATCTCAAAGAAAACAGGAACTCATCTTACTGCCCCATATCTTGCTTTGTATCCCTGACCAGACTATAATAAGTTTTTCCATAGGATTGCCAGGATATACCCAGCACAAGGGAGGTACTCAAAACATACTGATGGAATCAGTGAATATCCTGTAGGCTCCTCAGACTGACTAGTCAGCACAGAGTGAAGAGAATGCGTAAGAAATCCCTTTCTGGGGCTGGGGAATAGCTGGAGATAGTGTGTGCCTAGCATGCATGAGTCTAGACTCCAACACCAAAGAGGAGAAGGAAAGGAAAGGAAAGGAAAGGAAAGGAAAGGAAAGGAAAGGAAAGGAAAGGAAAGGAAAGGAAAGGAAAGGAAAAAGGAAAGGAAAGGAAAGGAAAGGAAAGGAAAGGAAAGGAAAGGAAAGGAAAGGAAAGGAAAGAAAGGAAAGGAAAGAGTAGGGGAGAGGAGAGAACGGGAGGGGAGGGAAAGGAGGGGAGGATAGGGAAGGAAAATCAAGAGAAGGGAAATCTCTTCTTTGGGAATAACCCCCCCACCCCTTGCTAACCTATTAAATCCAGCCAACTTTGAAGTGTGGTTAAGTCATCAAACAGCACTGGGTGATTCCAAACCAAGAAGCCCAGAAGCTCTGCTCTATCTTCTGGACACAGCCATGCTTTGGCCTGAATTAATGAAGAGCAGAAGCTTTCAACATTCTCCTGTGATCAGTATAAAGAAGCAGTCTGGGGTAGTAGCTATGCCTTTCCCAGGGCAGGTTGACTTTCAAAGAGCTCAACTCCAGACAGCATGCTCTCCACCAGGAGAGGTAGCATCATGTTGCTCTGTCACTTTCAGAACTGGAACTAAGCCTTGGCTGATTGTAGAGCTACTTTGTTCAACTCCTCACATGGAAAGATGCAAACAGGCACTTACCCACCGGCTGAACTTCCCTACCAGCTCCAGAGGGCTCCCTTGGTAGTCAGTCTCCTTGACTCACTACCATTTAGCTATGAGTTTGACCTTGAAGTTTCAGGCTAGGCTTTGGCTGTGCTGTGGACCAGTCTGGGAGCTTAGGTAGAACACGGTGGTTCTTAAAGCCAAAGGGGTCTTGTTGGGATATGATCATGTATATGACATGCCTAGAGCCATGCCAGGCATGTGACTAGGAGGCAGGAAATGATGACTTCATGGTAGTGTGTGAACAGTATTGCTGGCTTTGTTCACACAGTTTATGCTTAACAGTGAGAAGTCCAATATCTTCTTGTTCTATCTGGCAGGTGTGAGCTGAAGGCATCCTTCAATTAACTTTTCAACTTAGAAACTGGAATGAATTATACATGAGTGAAATTCTGCTCTGATCACCCTTGGGGAAAGATTCATATAGTCTAAATCTGTGATCATTTATTACATGTGCATTTGGTATGTGTGAATATAAATATACATGTTAGAATGTGCACAGGTGCATGTGTTTACTGATGTATGTGTACAAGTATGCAAGTATATGTAGGTATGTGAATACAAGTATTTGTGTTCATGTGTGCGCGAGCGCGCATGTGTGTGTGTGTGTGTCTGTCTGTGTGTGTGTGTGTGTGTGTGTGTGTACAAGAATCTGTATGGAAACAAATGCTGGTATAGGGATGTGATCTAGTTTCATTTCTATTGCCATGATAACTCCCTGACTAAAAGCAACACAGGGGAGGTTCATGTGGACTAGATTACAGTCCACTGTGGAAGAAAGCCAATGCAGGAACTTGGAGCTGATCACATTACATCCACCGTCAAGAGCAGAGAGACCAAGTTATTAAGGCCAACAATTGACATGTGGGACTTCATAAACTATAAATCTTCTTTAAACAAAACACAAAGAGGAGAGAGATTACCCATGTTGCCCGATTACTTTCATATGGCTTTCTCCTTCTTGTCTATGGAATGGTGCCACCCACAGGGGGCTAGGACTTCCTACAACAATTAACAATCAAGACATGCCAACAGACATGCCCAGAGCCAACTTGATCTAGGAAATCCCCTCAATGGATTCTCTCCTCTCAGGTGATTCTAACCATCATAGGTGTCTTCCTCCATTTCTTATTTTTAACCAAGGCAGGTTCTCTCACTGAACCTAGGGCTTGCATCGTCTAACGAGCTAGATTACACCAGAAATTCCATTTCTGCCTCTGTGCTGGTATTATAGGCCAAGCTACCCCCACTCACCTGGATCTTTAAAATATCAGTGCTAAGAGTCCAAATTACAGTTCTCACACTTGTATAGCAAGCATTTTGTCCCCTGAGCTAGCTCTCTCCCCACCTCCCTGAATCGTCTATTCAAAGACTACTCTGATCATTTATCAAAAACCAGCGTTGACTGTGTGACTGCCCAAACTTTCTGCATCTATTTTAAGATTCAATAGAAGGCATGAGACCAGTTTGATGTTGAACAAAGTGAGAAGATGAAACACTACACTGTCCTTTTTCTGGGCTGGAGGTCAAACCCTGTGTGGAACACACACTAGGCAAGTGCTACACCGCAGAGATCCATCCCCAGCCCTCGTCTCCTGAAAACTACTCTCAGTAAACTTTCCTGATGTCCTTTCTGTCTCTTTTTCACCAGATCACTAGTCACTGGTTGGTATGCTCAATGAGATAATTTCAAAGACTCAAGGTACACTGATTATAGGCAGGCCACTTTGAATTAGAGAAAGGAGAAAAAAAACTTCTTTTTTCTTTTTTTAGGCAAGGCCTTGCAATGTTACCCAAGCTAGCCTCAAACTCAGGTTCCTGCCCCTCTACCTCTAGAGTAGTTATGGTCACAGAAACCTACCATCTTAGCTGAGCTGGACTGGAAAATTTTAACACTAATACATGTTAGTCAGCTTTGTATCACAATAGCAAAAAGCCTGGGATACTAACTTATTAAAGAAAAGGTTTATTCTGGCTCTTTTGGTTTGGGGTGTTCTGGTACATGAGTGACTGGATTTGTTGCTTTTTAGGTCTCTCTGGTGTGGCTACCAGATAGCGCTATGGGGAGCCATGGCAGAGGAAATAGTTTACCTTATGGCCAAGAAGCAAAACAAAACAAAAAATGAGGACTTATGTCCTTTGTTGGCATATACCCATGACCCGAGTATCTCCTACAAGGTCCCACCTCCTAATACCATCGCCTTAGTGGCCAATTCTTAACACAGTCCTTGAGGGGAGGACTCACATACCAGAGTTTTAGTTTCTTTGCTTGCTTCTATGACCAAATGCCTGATATGAAATGACTTAAAAGAGGAAGGATTCATCATAGTTTGGGGCACTGACTATCATGGTGGGGAAGGCATGGTGGTATCAACACTCAAGGATGTGACAATAGGGACATAAGGCTGCTTGCTCATTTCTCAGTAGACCAGGAAGCAAAGATCAATGCTACTATTCCCACGGCTTTCTCCTTTAATTGAGTCTGGGTCTCCAGCCTATTGGATAGTGCCACCCACTTCAGGGTGGGTTTTTGCTTAGTCCTTTCTAGAAACATCCTCATAGACATACCCAGCGGTGTATTTTCCAAAGACTTAGACAATTTTTAATTCAATCAAGTTGACAATTAAAATTTACTATCGCCCCAGTTATAGAAAGTGACAAGAGAATTTTTCTAAGGCTGGTTGGCTTCAGGACCTCTTTGAGCTATTAGAATGCAGGCAGTGCTTTTGTATGAATTAGAATAAACTTGTGCTTGTCACCCTTCTCTCTACCCGTGACAGGTGACATTGATCTGAGCATGCAGTGTGCTAAAAATAACTTTTTGCTGTGTGAGGCCAATGATATTTTAAGGTTACTCATTTCTGCAGGCCATCTACCCTGTCCTAAACCATACAGCAGGAATTTAAGTGCAGTTTGCAGATTTGCAGTCCTACTGTGCTGTGCCTAAGACCTCTTACCTGAGCTGCTCTCCATAAGGTAGCGGTTTAGTGGGAGAGTGAACAAAGTTCTGAATTACAGTGAATGGCAAAATAGCTCTAATTGACCAGCAGAGAAATTCAAAGAGGTGTCTTCTCTGTGTAGTGACAGAGAGAAGCAAGCCTCCTAACTCTGTATCCTCAGTGGGTTTTCTTCATCTGTCAACAGCCTACTCCAGTGACAGCTGAAGAGACTCCACAATAGTCCCTCAACCCTAGGCACTTCCCAGGTAAGATGGAAAGTGGGAACCACTCTCAAACTGAGTACACTTGGAAATTATCATTTATCCAAAGTGGCTTCCCTCACAGGATTATAGTATCTATTTCTCAAGAATCCACAGAGAAAGGGTTCAAAGTCAGTGCCAACAATTATCCATGTATCCATGCCAAGGAATAAGTGGTCTCCTAAGCATTTCTTCATAGCTAAAATGGAAACTATTATGTATTATTTTAATTAAAGTTCACATTGGAAATAGAAATAAAGATCATTTGTCAAGAACCTACTCTTTGGCATTATGAGCCAGAAGCTTACATATGTCATTTTAATTAATACTCAGCATAAATGAATGTCATAATGTATTGGGGCTCTCGTTGGAAACGGAACCAGTAGGATGGATGGGTAGATACATACATGCACAGGAAGAGATGCTGGGAAATGGCACATGTGCTTAGGAAGATGGCAAATCCTGTAGTATGCAGTCTGTAAGTCTGCAATGCCAGTGACATAATGCAGTCTGAGTTCAGAGGTTTGGAGAATAGCATGGCTGATGGTGTGTCTCCCAGCCCAAGGTCTAAAGGCAGGAGAGAATGGAGGCCCTAGATCTGGCGGAGAGCCAATACATCCTCCTCCTTTGTATTCTATTTGTAATCTCAACTGTGCCCACTGTGGTGATTAACATTGTCAGCATGACAGGGTTTCCAACCACATTTGTGAGATGCACCTCTGGGCACACCTGAGAGAGATGCGCTGAGCCTCTGAGCATGCGTGTCAGGCATTTTCATGATTGTGTCCATTGAACTGAGAAGTGGGTGGCATCTTCTAGATGGGCTCCAGATATAAGGAGGTCCAAGGGGAAAGCTTTAGTTTCTTTGGCCTTCTAACAGGAACTGAAGGCCAGGAGCGCTCCAGAAATGCCCCAGGTCTTCAGTGCTGAGGGGTCCAGCCTCTTGGACTAAGGAGCCACTAGCTGCTCAGCCTGTCTTGTATGCAGACAGTAGGTGTTGAACTGCTGCGAGGCTATCTCATGCAAGGCCCCTTTCAATATGTTTGCTATATTAGTCCTGTTCCTCTCGAGAGCCCCAACTAACACCCCTACCTGTACAAGAGCTTCCTTAACTTTATACCCATTTACAGCTAAATTCTTCTGGAAATATTCTTCTATGCACACCAAAATATCCTTCTGTGCATTTTACCATCAATGTGGGTATCTCTTATCCTATTTGAATCAACACATAAGTTAACCATCACAGGAATAACTATTATTATCCTTTTACAGACTTTTTTTTTAAAAGTAGCTGAATAGGGTCAAATAAATAGCCAAAGTTTAGTCAGTCGAGAAGCAGAAGCTGGAAGAATTATTTAAACCCAGAACATTTCCCCTTACTCCCCCTTCTGGCCACAGAACCCAAGACTCTTTATGAGTTCCCTTTTCTTCATTTTACTGCCAGCGATCTGATGACATCATTTCTGGTCTGACACCAATTCTACTCCAGTATGTTCCCCAGGAGAGGCAGGCCCCCAACACCTGCTATTTCTTCCTGTCTCTGCAGAGAAGATCCTGGGAAACAAACCTAAGAAAAACAGCAAAAGAAAAGTGATCCAAGAAGAAAACTGCCCTTGGGAGAGAGGAGACATTTTTGTCTTAGATAATCGTGAGTGATTAATTAGCATCTGTGGGAGAGAAAAGCTGACGTAGGCCTGTGGTGGAAATCAACACTGTGAGACCAAGGAAGGACACTATCAAAGGCTACAGCCAGGAAACAAAGAACGGGAAGCAGCAGTTCTTTTTTTTTTTTCAATGTCCAGAACAAAGCGGACGAGAAGCTTGGCAGGATAACGGATTACCATTTCATATTTCCAGTGGAAAAAGCACTTCGTGCTCAGAGCTGAAGATATGTGGGAAGCAGTGAGTCATAAGGAAGGTACTACATAATAGTCTTTTTCTGAGAATTATTATGTGACTCTAGTCCTCCTGTGCTACTCGATAGAAAGTCAGGAAGGGGTGAATAGTCCAATACTGCTTACTATGGGATGCTGAGGCACTATACTTTCACCAATCTCTCCCTCCTTTACATATTGCGTTCTTTCTTACTAAATTCCTCTTCCAGTCTTCTTGGGTTTTGTTGTTTTGTTTTTCTTTGGGGAACAGGGTCTTACAATGTATCCTATACTGGCCCCAAACTCTCTATGGAGCCCAGTCTGGCTTTGAACTCATAATCTCCCTCCCTTAGCTTCCCAAGCACAGGAATTACAGATGTGACCACCACACCCATATTTTTAAATGTTTATTTATTTTTCTCTTTCAACTTCTCCTGGCATAGGTTATCCTCTATGCTTAGATTCAAAATCACTTCCTCAAAGGTACTTTCCTCAGCTCCATCCTGTGGCAGACTTATCTATCCAGTATTTATCCTCTTTTCTTTATTACTAACACTATTCTGATTAAAATGGAACTGGGGGAAATTCCAGAACATGGAGGAATTTCCTGGCCTCTCTCACAGTGGTAGGTAGTCACAAAATATACTTCTGATGTGGACAGAAGTTGTTAGATTATATTTCTGGAAATTTTCCCTAAGTGAGATACTAATGTAACATGCAAGCCAGTTCTGTCCACATTTGGCACTTTTTTTCTTGGCCATAGGTGGATAGATGGCACTCTAGAAAACTGGTAACCAAGGTCATATTCTAACTATGGCAGATTAGAAGTGAGAAGTAACATGTGGCCCTGATGGGATTATGAGCTTTGCTGCCCCATGTAGAAAAAAACAAACTCCAAATTTCAGCAAAATCTGATAATCCTGATCCGGGTTAATAGGCGTGCCTCCTTGATTTCTCTCTTGAAAACACAATATTCTCCTCCATGTACATTACTTTACAATGATTTAATAAATGGCTTAACCCCCTTACTTGTGTCTGAGCTCTCTGTTCTCTGGGACTTGACCTCCTAGGCTCACTGCACCCAGAAAGCTAAGCAGAGTAGACTCTGTGACAACCAATGGATTCCACTGATAATGCCCCTGGATAGCTGGGGGGACCCTTGGAAGGAGACAGTCATCCTGAAATAGCCCAAGAGACAAAGTAGAGAGAACATGATATGCCTGCCCTTTCAACTCATCTCATTTCTGCTGTCTACTGGGCTGAGGTTTTATTCAGTTTGCTTTCATTCCAATTATTTATAGTATTGAGGTTAGAACTTCACTATGTCATTCTGGCTGGCCTGGAACTCACTGTGCAGATCGGCTGGTCTTGAATTCATAGAGATCCTCCTGCCTCTGCTTCCCCTGTGCTGAAAGTAAAGGCATACGCCACCACGCACAGACCTAGTATGAGTTTTTGCAGGAGACCTCTGTACCCTGTGATAAGTTATTTCTCTGCCACCAGTGAAATGAGCCAATTTAAACCAGATTAGATTGTATTAAAGGCAGGTTTATTGGGAAGCTGCACTTTGGTGAGTTCACTGGCCCCAAGGACCAAGGCCAGGAAGTTGCCATGAGGAAGGGGAGGGGTAGGGAAGGAAGAGAGAAAGCGAAAGGGACATACAGAGAAAAAAGGAGGAGGAAGAGGAGGAAGAAGAAAAGGAAGAGGAAAAAAAGAGAGAGACCAAAATGTCTGGATTATATAGGGAGAAACCTTTTGGGGGTGCAGGGGAGAGTAGCTCAGGTCCTGGGCTAGAAAGTTCAGGGTTGGGGACAAGGTATATCAGGTAGGGACTGAGGGATTCTGGGAGAACTTAGAAGTCAGATCTGCTTTGTTATGTAAAATATGTACCCTAGTCCCTTGACCCAGGTCTGAAATCAAACAGTGTAGACTCCCCCAGAAGCAGGTCTGGTAACAAACATTTGAGGACACTAAGAAAAGACTGGGACAGCAAGAGAAGATAAGAAGGCGGCTGGTTATAAATGTGCTATCAAGCAGTGACTATAGCAAGTGCCAGGAGCCTAACTCCTCACAGAGCAACTCCAGGAAGCAGAGAGCCCTTTCCTGTACAGGGAGAGGGTACTGGGGCTCACATGCCAGCATCCATTACTGACTGGCTGAGGCCATCCACTCTTGTTGAGGCTTGGTCTATTGCTGGGCATTGCAATGCTGAATTCTGTACCCAAAGGTCTAGACCTACAAGTGAATTCTCATGTTTACCAGCCTTTGTTGGGCAAACCTTAATTTAAAACTGTTGAGATTTGGTCTGTTGCTATGTAGTGTAACGCTAAATACTGACCCTGGTTGCCTCGGGGATGCGGAGATCCTCACAGACACCGAGTGCAGCTATGTGACCTTGTCCCCCAAGTTATCCCTGATTGGTGAATAAAGATGCTGACAGTCTATAGCTGGGCAGAAGAGAGATAGATGAGGTTTTGGTTCTTTGGTTTAGGGGCTGAGGCAGGAGACCATGGAGGGAGAGAGGAGAAAGTGGAGAGAGGAGAAGACACCATGGAGTAAATAAATCCTGAAAACCTGGCTGTGAGGGCTGGCCAATTGGAGTGAGCGTGGCCCAGGTGAAACACGGTAAATTATAACTCTGGGTTATTGACGGTGAAGTAGATATTAATAGCTTAGAGGATAGATATCTACCCAGTTCTAGTGCTTTAAGGGCTTATCATAAACATAAAGGGTTTATGTCTTTCATCTGGGAACTAAATTATCTATGGTAGGGTAAAAACCGCTGGTTAAACATTTTCAACAACACTCTCTGGCTTGCTAATAGCTTGATAGCCTTCAGGGCAGGAAGAAGGGAACTGTCATTTCTGGAAAGCCCTTCAAGCACAGAGGGGTAGGTGCTGACCATCAGAGCTGTTCAGAGCTCCCCAAATAGGATTGTAGGAAGGGCACTGACAGGCAACCCTTTGAGTCAAAGTCTGTCATCAGTGTCACAGTCCATAGGTATCAGGGGACCTAAATGGCTTATGGACATTTATCTTTTATTTAAATTTTTTTGAAACATAAATGTATGTGCACGCATGCCATGGTGTGCATATGGAGGTCCAGGGATAGCCTTGGATGTGAGATCTCCTCTTCCACCTTGGTTGAGACACACTCTACTGTTGTTTGCTGCTGGGTATGCACAAGATCCTGTCTCTGTCTTCTCCAACTCTTACAGAGGAATTACACTGTAATGACAGATATATGCTACTGTGCCCAAGTTGACCTGGAGATCAAACCCGAGTTCTCATGCTTGTGTGACAGGGACTTCTAGCCTGTTTGTTTTGTTTTGAAATCTAAACTAGTAATTTGTTACATTTTCAATTTCCTTTCTATTTAATGTTTAAATCATTACCATTTTGTGGTAATAATATAATTTATAGAATGTCAAAGAAATTAATTTTATAAAATGATCAACAAAGTATACTGAAAACTGTAAGAGTACCCCAGAATTAAAAACCAATGAGAAATCGCTAAAACTTAGGAAAGTATGGTAGATATTTAGTTATTTGCAATTTTTGGGACTGAACTCAAAGCCTTGTACCTGCTAGGCAAATGCTCAACTACTGAACTACACCGCTCACCGTGGTATTTAATATCTACTAATACCCAACACTCTATCTTTGCACAAGAGAACAAATAGTAAGAGTCAGAGGAGTCAGAAGTCCCACATGTGGAAATCTTACCAACAGCAGGGTAGTAGTGGCTACAGGTTTTGAGCACTTGAGCTTAGCACAGCCTTGCCAGCCTTCCTTGAAAAGCTCCACCACCCTTCAGAAATGCATGTGTAACAGCAGACAACTGTGGGTGAGGGGGAAGGCCAAGATGTCAAGACATCTTTCAGGAAGTTTTAAAAGAAAGGAAAGCATTCCTTGAGTTTTAGGGAAGACAGGAAAGAGACATGAGAAGGATCTGGGCCTGTCAGCAGTCACCTTGGGTGACCGCTCCCTTACTCCTGTCCTATCCCACGTGGGCTACAGAGCTGGACTGGCTATCTGGAAGCAGGAAGGATGGAGAGGAAGTGAGCTGCTCCTGAATGCTGCCAAGCTGTCCCCAAAATATGCCGTCTTGAGTGGCTGCCTTATTGTGTAAGAAGACATAAAATCCAGATGGTGAGTTTCTGGATTTTAAGTTCCTATAGAGAAGCTACATTTTTCAGCACATCCTAACTCCATTTGGGGTGTGTGTGTGTGTGTGTGTGTGTGTGTGTGATGGCCAAATGTCATTAACAAAGGCCAGGGATGAAAATAAAGACCCAAGACATCACCATTGATTGGCTCAACTCTATGTTCTTAGATTGTAGCCATCACTGGACTGCATCCGGTGCTGTGAATCCCTAAAGCAGAATTCACATATGTCAGCACAAGTCTGGACTGAAAGAAACATCAAAGTTAATCAAGGGACAGTCTTATCCAAGGAGCCACAGACTAAGGACAGAAAATTAACCCCAATGATTGACTCAGAAAACAAATAGATCCTTAGTTGCATGTGACTTTAAGTTTGAATGTTAATTACTTTTCTAGGGGTAAGGAATGCAACTGTAGTCTGTGTTCACATAACACCCCATCCTTCTGCTTTCAAACTGTGTCCACCAAACCTGTAAACACTGAGCCACCATGTCCTGGGTCCTGGACATGCATGCACATGCATGGGTCCTGGAATCCTGGCCAAGGGCATTGAAGGAAGGACAAAATGGCAGACACATATACAGAGAAACATAAAAGCTGGGGTGGGTAGCCTGGGCTCTCAGACAGAGAAGTCACAGCACCCTCAGAAACCCAGCATGTTATTATATAGAGTTGAATGGGGAGGTGGGGTTTTTGCGTATGGCTGAACAAGGAGGTGGGGTTATTAAATACGGGCAAACAAGGATGCAGGGTTATTACACAAGGTTACAGGTTTAGCTAATCTCAGTAAGAGCAGTCTTCTCTGTAGAAGATCCATCTTTGGGTCATAAATAAAAGATTGGGGAGATAGTTACTGTGGGCATTTTCTGCACACACTCAACATTCACTCTAAGACTGGAATGAGGCAAGGCTTTGCCACACCTCTGAGTTGGGGAAAGGCTTTGGCAACTGTCCATAGGTACTTTAGGAAGAGATCTTTGTGACTCTGAAGGAGGAAAACAACCTTCATATCAGGCAATCAGGAATTGAGAAAGGAATAAAAGTAGGCAGTCTCTGTGAGAGCCTCTAACACACTGGCTCTCAACCTTTCCAATGCTGCAACCCTTCACTGAGGTTCCTCGTGTTATGGTGACCTCCCCCCAACTATAAAATTATTTTGTTGCTACTCTATAACTTTAATTTTGCTGCAGTTATGAATTGTAATGTAAATACCTCATAGTCGACCCCCCCCTCCCCGAAGTCAATCCACAGGGTGAGAAGCCCTGCAATCTGACAGATGCTGGGGAGAGCAGAGGACATGATGTGACCTTGTAGGGATAAAAACTATCCCAGAACCAAACTAGAGAAGAGAAACCCTTCCTCATTAGGTTTCAAACAGGGACAAACAGCTGAGGTGCCTACCTACCATACCAAAGCAGACCTGACCACTGGGTTCTCCCTACATTCCTCAGTCCCTACCTGTCCCAGGGTCCTCCAGGCTAGCATACCCGACCCTCTACCCTGAACCTGTCCAGCCCAGGGACTGGGTTTCTCTCCCACAGCTGCCCTTCCCTATATAATCCAACCATTTTTGGTTACCTGGTCCTTTTTCTCTACTCTCTTTGGGCCTCTTGGCTACTGCACCTGGTTCCCCTCTCTCCTGTTTCCCTTCTCCTGCAATCCCATCCTCACATAGCCCTGGTCAGGGTCATGTCCACTCTGGATTCTCCCATCTCTCCCTGCCTCTGGCTATGCTCTCCCACCCGTCTATAGTAAACTTCTGCCATACCCAGGAGCAACCATGTCCTTTCTTTTTTATTTCCTTTTTTATTCAGTTCTCTCAGCTGAAGTGTTACAGAACTACACGCCTTCCTCCCAGATGCAGGCTGCTATGTTTGCTTTTTTCCACCAAGAGGCAAGCAGTCCTGTCAAGCTTCAGAACAAGCTAATGCTGAGAGCCTTAGTCTGAGGATTGGCCTTTGACTGTGGGTTCCTCACCAACCTCACAAGAAGGACGTGTAAGGGCAGAGATGCCGGTCTCAAGAGGACCAGTCTTCAAAGTGGCGTCTCCTCTTCAGGGTGCAGACCATATGACCCCGACACTGCCACTCAGCCTGCAGGTGTGGAGCTAGTTGCCAAGCCTTTGGGGACATTGCCTTCTAAATCAGACAGACAAGTAAGCAGACAGAACATCTCACGTGGTATTGTTCTGAGACTCCAGGGGAGAAATACATGGAGAGTGTGCACTGGACAGGGGGCTTATGCCGCCAGATGTTGGGACAGCAGGTGTATTGGAGTGGCAAACACAGCTCTCTGTGAACTGAACCATCCATCACTTCATTATCCTAAAGGAAATCAAACAAAATCCAACTGTAAGCCCCATTCAATCAGGCTCCCAGGAGACTTAGCCTCAGTTACTATTGCAGCTCCCTTATTCACCAGGATTCTCAGAGCGCCCACGCACTGAGGAGACCCTACAACTGACTGAAGGGCTCAGGAGCCTCCTCCCGGTGCACATGTGAGTACCAGACACCGAACTCTGCACTTGGGCAGTTCCAAGGTACAGGAGTCTCACACTTGGGACCTGTCTTCCACAATCCCCCGTGAAGCTCTTTTCTTTGTTCATCTTATGGCACCTGAAGTCCCACAGGCACACAGGATGCCTGAGGACCTGCCACTCAACATTCAGTTACCGCGTGGAAGAAGACCTGTGACATCATCTGTTCCTTCCTGGGGGTGGGGGGGTGGGGGGGACAGCAATCATTTCAGCCAATCACTTTCGTCAAGGGTCACCTCCTCGACCAGACTTCTTCACCCTCACCTCTCCTGCATCCCTGTGCCCCGGGTTTACTCCTGAGCTTGAAGAAATGACTCAGAAAATGAATTCACCTGGAAGTATTTCTAATTTAATCAGCTCACCCTTGGCAAGTGGAGGAAAGCTGGAGAAGAAAGGGAGAGATTAGGGTTGGAAAGGATCCAGAAGGTCTGGGAAGATGGCTCTGTCAGTAAAATCACGTGCTTCATAAGCGTGAGAACCCAGGATTGATTTCCTGGAACTTACATAAGAAAGCCTGGCCTGGTGGCTCACCTGTAAGCCCAGCCCCGCAGAGGGGGAGACTGGAGGACCCCTGGGGTTTGTTAGCTGGCCAGTCTAGCTGAAACAGTGAGTTCCAAGTTCACTATGAGACTCTGACTCAGTTAATAAGGTAGAAAATGATTGAAGAAGATGCTGACGATGCGAAGTGGAGGAAGCCTCTGGTCTCCGCATATATACATGTGTAACATAAAGGTATACATACCCATTGACACAGAAAGAGCAAATAAAAACAATCTGCAAAAGACTGGGCTCTAGGCATAGTGATGGTTCCGATGGTGGAGATTAAAGTCATAAATGCCGAATGAGATCAGAGCTTCAATCCTCTCAGTACAGTGTCCTCTCTGTGCATGCAGGAGAAAGCTGCGTGGTTGTTGACATCTTCAGGGTTCCAGGATTTCTGCACTGGACCAGGAAATCCTACTGGGACCCTTAGAAGATGCTGCCTATGCCCATCCTCCACTTCATCCTTCAAAGATTCCCTGGGCCACACCCCTGGTTTCCATTTCAGAGACCATCAAGACTGCACCAGGGACGGTGCATGCAGGGGAAGGTGGCCTCACAGCGGTACTTGGCTGGGCTTTTAGGGCAGAGGGGTCGTCAAACTCAGTCACATGGTGGCTTAGGTTCCTTGTTCTCAGTGCTCAGATCCCCTCCACTGAGAAGCTGGGAAGGGTATGCGTGAGGAGACAACGGGACTTGCTCTGGTGTCTGTGCCCAGGCCTGGCTTTTCTAGAGATGCCACAGCCAATAGCTGAGCCTGCAAGGCCCTAGGGCAGGAAGCTCCTATGTATGCTTCAGAGCTCTCCTGGTGGCCTGGCTGGACCTTCTTAGAACTATTCTGGCACTCTTCCCAAGCAATCCCTCTCCATCCTCTTAAACAGGCATCAGACCTGCACAACTGGGAGCCTCTCACTCCTGCTCCTGCTTCCTCCACTTTCTGTAGACTTCTTCTCAGAGAGCACACACCAGCTAGGGAATTCTCAAAGAAAATAGGCCGAGAGGTGGGGCCAAGGAACTGCCTCACTCAGCATCAGGACTTCAGAGAGGATCCCTCCATAGATTGTGGAGTCCAGAAAAGTTCTTGCAGAAGGAAGCAACTAACTGCCGAAGTTCCACAGTGATGTGAACACCTAGGGGAGGATCTAGCAAAAGAGAACAGCCTTGCTGATGCAATGAACCAGGCATCTGAAAGATACTGAGGTGGAGTAGCTCCCACTAAATTGTATGTGTGTGTGTGTGTGTATACATGTGTGTATGCACACTGTGTGCATATGCCTGTGTGTACATACATGCATGTGCATGCATGTGTGTGTATGTATGTGTGTGCATATGCCTGTGAATGCATACATGCATGTGAATGTGTGTGTGTGTGTGTGTGTGTGTGTGTGTGTGTAGACACAGCACACCTATGAAAGAAGAAAACCTCAAGTTTTGGTCCTCGGGCACTTTCCATCTTTTGGTTGGCAGGGCCTCTCACTGGTTTGGAACTTCACCAGGTAGGTTAGGCTAGGTGGACAGCAAGCTTCCAGAGGATCCACTTGACTCTGTCTCCTCTCATGCCATCATTTGGACTGCAAACACATACCACTGCACCCAGCTTTTTACATGGGTTTTATCCATATTCAACTCCTTTGCTGTCTGAGGCACACCCTCAGCTTTCTAAACTGTTTTGAAGCCCTACAGAGGGAGGAGAAACTTAGCCTTCAACTGGAAGGCTAGTGGCCTACACAGGGACCTTCCTTCATTAGAGGAAGACCTAGTATGGCTGAGGAACCTGGTAGACTGGTTAGCCTTGCAGTTAGTTACACGCACTCTCAAATGCTCAGTCTGGATCCTGACTGGAAAACCTGGGCTCTGAAGTATGGATACACACATCTGTGTGGATATGTTGAGCTTTTCCTGAGGAAATGACTCTGCATTCCCCACAGGTGTTTCTGTACCTCAGAGAAGAAAGACTCACCCCTTCTTCCTAGGAACAGTTAACATTTCCCCATGCTGGGTGATGCTGCAGAGATTTCACCTCCACAAGGAACAGGTACCCTGGCCTCTTTGGCTGTCTTCATCTCCTAGAGCCTTGAATGTGCCAGATCTGCTACTGTACAGCAAGGTTTATAAGAATTAGCTGGCTGGTATGAACGGAACCAAGGTCGGCCCTCAGCAATTAGTCAGGATAAGTCAGTCAGCACAGTACTGAACAAAGAAGCCATGGCTTTGGAGAATATTCTTGGAACATTCTGTGAATGTGGGTACAGATTGGAAACTAGGAAAGGAATGAGAGGGGAGGAGCGAGGTGTTGAGGAAGGACGACTTGAAAACAAAGACAAGAGGTTGGAGGCTGGAAAAGGAGGCAAGTGTCTGATGGAGAAGAGGAGAGAAGGCTCGACAACCCCAAAACAGATCATATTTGAAAATGCTACAGTGAGACCTACTACTTTGCATATTAATTAAAAATTAAGACCAGGTGTGGTGGCACATGCCTTTAATCCCAGCACTCTGGAGGCAGAGAAAGGTAGAACTTTGTGAGTTCAAGGCCAGCCTGGTCTATGAAGTGAGTTCCAGGACAGCTAGGACTGTTCAACAGAGAAACTCTGTCTCAAAAAAAACAAACAAAAATACTTAAAAATAAATAAAATTTAAAAATTTATTAAAATGAAAGCAAAACCAACAGAAAACTATTCTGTCAAGAGCTCCTAAAGTTGGAGTAAACTTGTTCTTATAGCAGTTGTAATGGATAGCCTCCAAGATGGCTGCCGGTGACCCCCTTGTGAAGTCTCTTTCCACTGAGCGTGGGCTAGGCTTCTAGTAACTATGATACTGCAGAGATGAGAAAATGCTACTTCCATGACTACACTGATTTAATCTTGGTCTATCTGACTCATTCAATCTTGGTCCAGGAAATCCAGAGAAACTCACTAGAAACACTGTGTGAAAAAAATGTACTTGGGAGACCTTCCAGAGGCCTGAGACAAGCTGGGTGACCCCGGGTGACAGCCAGCATAACTGGCAGCTATAAAATGAGCCTTCTGACAATCTCACCCCACAGAGAGTCTGAACAGAATTATCTAGCTAAAGAGCTCCTAGCTTGATCCAAGGAAACTGTGAGACAGGGCTAGTCTCTTAGGCCACTAGGCTATAGGGAATTTGTTCCCCTGCAATCAACAGAAAACCCAACAGTTCTTGGAAACCTGAAGAGATTGACAAATTCATGCTGAACAAAGTAAAAAAAAAAAAATGACAAGGTTGAAAATCAGTTTTCTTCAGTGAAGAAGCACTGGGCAAACCAACTGTATACCAGATGTCTTAGTTATTTTTCTACTGCTATGATAAGACACCATGACCATGGCAACATTACTTATATAAGAAAATGTTACTGGGGCTCACAGTACCAGAGGGTTAGAGTCAGTGATCATCATGGCAGGGAGCAGTTCAGCTCAAAGACTGGCTTGGCACTGGTGCAGCAGCTGAGATCTTGCATACTCATCCACAGGCAAGAGTCAGGGGTAAGGCGGAAAGAGAGAGCTGTAACTGGGAATGGCGTGAGCCTTTGAAACCTCACAGCCCATCCTCAGTGACACATCTCCTCCAATGAAGCCATACCGTCTAATCCTTCACACCAGGGCAGGTCACATATTCAGGTATAATTAATCAATACAAAACAGAGTCCATTTTGTTGTGACTGTTGTTGTTTGGCAGCAGTGGTGGTGGTAGTGTGTGTGTGTGTGTGTGTGTGTGTGTGTGTGTGTGTGTGTTTCTTTTGGTTTTGTTTTGTATTGGCTTTGGTTTTTTTTTTTTAAGACAGAAACATTATGAATAGGGTGGGTAGGAATGGGAAAGATCTGTTTAGGAGGAGTTGAGGGTGAAGAAATATGAGCAAATACATTGTATGAAAAAATGCAAATGCCTAATATCTTGAAATATGGTAGAGAAAGGGGAAGCAAAACCAAAGGAAATGAACCCAGAGGATTGTGTTCCAGGAGAAGGTCCAGATACATCATTAATCACAGTGACCAGGGGGTTCCAGCATCACTGAAGACCTCAGCAGGGGTTCTCTTCTGCAGGCTAGAGGTAGTCGGAGTGCTGGACTAGTCAATATCCTTGGAAACGGTCCTCCATCCTTAGGTCACAGTGTCCAGGTATGTTAACCATCAGGAGTCAGTTCTGGCAGCATTTACCATAATGACTGACAAATTTAGAGGAACAGTAAAGAGAAGTTCACCTTCATGGAATTGTGAGGATGGTTGTTTCCAGGTGCCACACAGAAGAGCATCCTTTATGGTGGAGCTTAATGTTAATACCGGCCCCACCTCCACACGCATATACCTGAAGCAAGAGAGGAAAACCAGGAGTCTGAGGTCAGTTACCCAAGTAAGAAGTCACCGTCCCTCACTCAGATCTGGACCAGAGTCAATGTTCAGATTCAGAACCTGTTAACTGAAGAGGTAGATGGGTCTTGAGAAGAAGGTCCCAGCAGCAGGATAACAAGTATATCAGAGAACATAGGTCATCATACACTAAGGAGATGGGGTACCCCAATGTTCAAAATACTTCTGGATAGATCTGAGGTGATGCAGATGCTTAGACACACAGGGTATTATGCTGGTTCTCTACTAAAGAGGAGGCTGTCAAAGGTCAGGTTATGGAGTGGAATCATGGTTAATATCTCTGTGAAACTATACAAGAAGCGTTTCCCTCGTCTTTGAGTGTAAGATTTGAGTTGATCAAATAGCAGTCGGGATAGTACCTACATTGAATCCTTGGCCTAAAGGATAGGAGATCATTAAAGCTATCAGCTCCTCTTGATGTGGGATGGAGACAGTAGCACAATTAAAAATCTAAGAGAAGGCCAGGGATGTAGCTCAGTAGAGTGCCTTCCTGGCCTGCAGGAAGACTTGGGTTTGATCCCCAGCACCATCTAGGTATGGGGGTGCATGCCTGTCATTACTGGTGGAAGCTGGCAGATCAGAACGTCAATGAATTCTTCAGCTACATAGAATTTGACCCTAGGCTGGGCTATGTGAGACCCTTATCTAAAACAGCAACAAAACAAAACTCAACACAACAGCAAACTCTAAACCACCTGAGCATGGTGTCTTGTTTGCAATTCCAAGTGAGTTAGGAGGAATATCTCAAGTCCAAGGCCATTGGCTTCACTGTGAGTTCCAGGCCAGGCTAGGCTACTACCCTATGTCCTGCCCCAGAACACCCTAAGGGATACAAGGCTGACACTTTCATTGAGTCTGTTAAGGACCACTCTTGGAGAATAACTGCAATTATAAGCTCCTTTGAAGGGTGGCCTTGAGCTCAGTGCCAGTGCTGAATGTGGTACTTCAGCCAGAGCAGGTCAACTACATACAGGAAGTGTATGGACATTGGCTTGATTCATATGTTCTTTCCTATTCTAGTTAGAAAAGAGGATCTGTGCCATCTTACTTTATCATAAAACTGATAACACTGACTTGTTTTTGACACTAGGCTATTTTAAGTCCCCTGTTCTCATGGTAAGACAGCCTGAAGAGCACTGTGCTCTCCACAGAACAATCACAGGGATTCATCTTGTTGATGGCATCATGCTGTTCTGACAGAATGCACCAGGAGTGACTAAGCCTGGGAAAGCTTGGTGAGACAAGGGTACCTCACAGACAGAAATGAGACTGCTATAAAGATTCAGGAGCCACCACTTTCCATGAACATGGCAGAATTGTCCCCTCTAAGGTAAAAGAGATTGCTGCAGGTCCCAGTGGAAGAATCACTGTGCAGCCCTGGGATTTCGGAACAGGATCATGCTTTCCATGTCAGACAAGCACACACTGTAAGAAAAGCCAATCCCAAATGGGCACAGGACCATGGTGGACAGAGTTCGCCAAATTGACCATAAGTCTGAAACTAACTACTCTGAGCTGGGACCTGTGAATCTACCAACTCAGTAATCTAGACAAGCTTTGAATGCTATACTGTATGTTGGGGAGGGGGGGCTGTGTATGTAGCCTTGGCTGTCCTGTATACCAGGCTAGCCTCAAACTCAGAGATCCACCTGCTTCTGCCTCCTTGAATGCTAGGACTAAAGGCATGCACCACCAACACCCAGCTATGGAGTCAATTTTCATCAACAGACAGTCAAGACCCTCAGGCATATCTGGCATACCTTCCCCAACAGGGGCCTATATTATGCTGGGGTTATGTCAGGTTGAAGAAGGAAGAGGCCCTAATGTGGATCCTGATGGACTGGTTTGGTGGCTGCATGCACAGTAGTCATAGTGCGTAGTGTCATATTACCATTGTTGCTACACTCAGGAGTGGTCTTGAAACTGTGGATGGAGACAGAAATCCACCCAGCGGATGAAACTGGCTGTGATTCGTGCACACCTCTATCTCGTGTTCAGAGGTAAGAACACAGACACGCATGGGTAGAGGAACACACGTGGCTTACCAGAATAGGAATATGGATTGTCAGAGACAAGATCTGGGGCCCAGACATGTGGACGGACAGATGAGAATAGGCAAAAAATGAAAATTTTGCATCACATTTTGATGCCCGCCAGAAAGCACCTTCCATGGAAGAGGCACAGAACAAAACCAAACAGACAAAAATACCTTGGCCAGATGAGCTAAATGCATGATGGGTAACAGAGAAGGGGATCCATTGAAGATGCCAACAACATGGTCCCCACTTGCCATCATACTCTGGCTGATCCCTCAACATGCATGACTGGGTGGTAACAACAGCCATCCCCAAGCTCGTGTTATGATCCTAACTGTGTCCTCCCACTTACCTGCCAATGTTTAACTGAAGCCATTAAGAAAGACTCTAATCCAGTGTGACTAGCATCCTTGCCAGAAGAGATCTGGGAACAGACATGATCAGAGAGAAGACAATGCAACAAGGCAGGAAAAAGATGTCATTTCCAAGCCCATGAAAGAAGCCTGCACGAGCTCTTCCTTCAAGGCCCTCCACAGTAACCAGCACTGCTGACACCTTTGCTCTTGGGCTTCTGACCTGAAGAAACAGGAGCTAGCTACCTTCTGTTAAGTAAGTCTAGTAATTCATTACCATAGCCCCAGGAAGCTCACAGAGCCTCTGACATAGTATTACTCCTCAAGGCTACTAGGTGACACTTTCTGTCTTGATAGGCTATGCTGACTAGTTTTATGTCAACTTGACACTAGCTAGAGTCATCATAGAAGAGGGTGCCAAAATTGAGAAAATGCCTCCATAAGATCCAGTGGTAAGGATCTTCCTTACACTAATTAGTGATCAGCATGGGAGGGCCCAGCCAACATTGGGTGGTAGATTCCCTGGTTTGGTGATCCTGGGTTCTATTAAAAAAAAAAAGCAGGCTGAGCAAACCATGGGGAGCAAACTAGTAAGTAGCACTCCTCCACCTCCCAAATGCTGACTACCACGGGAATTTTACTTAATTAATGTATTAATTTAGCAGTGTTAAGGATCAACCCTAGGCCTCACATATGGTAGACAAGCAAGCCCTTTCCCACTAAGTCACACCCCAACCCTCACAAACTTTCTTGATAGTACTCATGGGATAGACCAAGTTCTTAGGTGCAGTCCACAGGTTTTTCATTGTGTCTATTAAGAATGCTGTAAGATGGGTGTGAACATCTCCAACCACCTATAATCCCAGCACTCCAGAGGTAGAGGCCTGAGTCAGTATCATCCTTGACTGCTTAGTAAGTTCAAGGCTAATTTGGGCTGCATGAGGTTCATCTCAAAAATCAAGATGACTCAGCAGGTAAAGGCACTTGCCACCAAGCCTGATGACTTGAGTTTAACCTAGGAGAGAACCAGCTCTCAGGTCGTCTTTTAACCCACACCCCACACAAATACATACACAGGCAAATTTCTGTTCGTCCTCTCCCTCTCCTTCTCCCTCTCCCTCTTCCCTTCTCCTTCTCCCCCTTTCCCTCTCCTTCTCCCTCTCCTTCTCCCTCTCCCCCTTCCTCTCCCTCTCCCTATCATCAGATCCTGTCTCCATGTTCCTGCCATGTTTGAATTCCTGTCCTGACTTCCTCCCATGGGGAATTGTTATATGGAGCTGGGAGTGAAATAACTGGTTTCTCCCCAGGAAGCTTTTGGCAGTGGTGTTCCACCACAGGCATACCACAAAGATTTGCAGAAGTAATAACTAAAGGTGAAAGGCATTGTAAGTTGATAGAGAAGAGGGAGATAAGAACTGATTGATGTCTATTGTTGCCCTAATGGATGTAATTGGTCTCCGATCTCAGTGTGTGTGTGTGTGTGTGTGTGTGTGTGTGTGTGTGTGTGTGTGTGTGTGTAAGCATGTGAACACCAGAGATGTACCTTGGGTACTGTCTCTCAGACAGGGTCTCTTCCTGAATTTTCTATGAGGGCCCTAGGGATCAAACTGGGGTTCTCTGTTAGCATGCCAGGCACTTCACTAGCTAAGCTATCTCCCTAGCTTGCAATTGGTTCTGACTTCCTTCTAATGTTCACCCCAGCAACAGAAGCCAATGAGGCTGTAGAGGAGTTGAGTGTATATGAAGGAGTCCAGTTTTCAGCATGAAGTTGGGCTGTCGAAGGCATGGGGATCCACCACTCAGTGTCCCACTACGAAACAACTTGCTGAGAGAACTGCAATTTGCCAACAGTGTCTGACTACAATATCTTCATACTCTAGCTCAGCGTTCATGCTAAGACCACTCACTCCCCAAACATCTCCCAGTCAAAGACTGATAATGCCAGAAATTATAAAGCTAGGTTATTTTCTAGCCAGTATGGACTGCTTCTGGGACAAGCCCCTGAAGAAGGTGTTGGTAGGTTCTCAGATCTGCACTGCAGTCTAAAACTTTTCCTGCAACCCTCTTTTCTTCTCTTTCTCTCTTCCATGAAGTCTGAAGCCTCTCCTTAACTAGCTCCTGCCTCTTGACCTCTTCATCTTTCCCAGAAATCACAGCCAATAAATCTCTGGGTCTGACTCAACAGGTCAGCAGTCCACACCAGAATGAACAAGGACCCTAGAGTTTGCATGGCCTAGAAGGAGAGAGAATTAAAACAGAGGGTCATTCCAGACACATAGGCAGCAGAGGATGATCTTGTTAGACATCAAAGGGAGGAGAGGCCCTTGGTCCTGGAAAGACTTGATGCTGTAGTGTAGAGGAATACCAGGACAGGGAAGCGGGGGAGGGTTGATTGGGGAAGGGGAGATGGCTTATGGGATTTTTGGGGGAGGGGGAAACCAGGAAAGGGGACAGCATTTGAAATGTAAATAAAGAATATATCTAATAAAAGAGAAACAAAAAACAGAGGGTCAGAAGTATATTCCCCCCCCCAAAAAAAGGGACTGTGAGTTTTCTGTAGGTATGATGGAAAGAGATGAGCACCCCAAAACAGAACAGAGGAAGAAATCGAAGGCCCCTCTCAGGCTCCTTGGTTGCCCTCTCCCCATGTCTAACCCCTGAATAATGAGCAACCTTAGGCTCAGCACCTAGATAATTCAATTCCTTCTTTAAAGCCACCCTGGGTTAAAGAGTTGTAGATTCTTGTGACTTAAAATAATGTGGAGATGCTTAAGACTCTCAAATTTATATGGCCAGTCATCGAAACTAAAAGTTCTATGCTACACAAGATACAATTGAGAAAGAAAAGACAACCAATGGAACAGGAAGAAATGTTTGGGACTCTGGTATCAGCTAAGGACTTCTATCAAGAGTACATGAGAAACCTTTGCTACTCAATCCTAAACAGACACACAACCCAAGGGAGAAAAATAGGCAAGTGATTTAAATAGCTATTTCCTCCAAAGTAGATATACACATGACCATCAAGAAATAATGAGAAATGTTCAAAATTCTTACTCACTAGGGGAAAGGAACCAAAACCACATTAAGACTTCCACTTCCCATTCAGTAGCTAGAATGTATAGTAAAACCTGTTGATTCCCAGAAGAAACCAGAACACTCATGTGTTGATGAGACTGTGAAATGATACAACTGTTAAGTGGTAGTTAGGCTCTTCCTGAAAGTGTCAAAGTACCTATGACCTAACATCCCTCTCCTAAGAGAACAAAACACACACACACACACACACACACACACACACACACACACACACACAGTAACTTGTTTTTAAGCATTTATAGCAGCTTTAACTGGAAACACCTTGAAGGACCATTGAGTAGTAGATGGAAGAACCAGATGCAATGGAATACTATTGGGACACAGGAAGGGATGGATTATTGATGTTCATCAGTGGGCTTCAAGAACATTGTGCAGTAGGGTGACAGGCTGACCAACAAACCTGTCTGGCATTTATGTGGGTACTGGGGATCCGAACACCAGTCTTCACACTCCTTATCCACTGAGCCAGCTCCCTGGCCCCTACCATTGCCTTCTTAGGGGTCAAACTTTATTCCCCAAAACGTAATGCATTTAACTTCTAATCTAACGTGCCTCTGATTATGACTGAGTGTGACTTCAGAGGCCATCAGGGTGACCTCTAAAGCTATCTGAATGGTGCCTTTAAGAGATACCAAGGAGGGCTGGAGAAATGGCTCAGTCATTAAAGACTAGGCTCACAACCAAAAATATAAGAGATACCAAGGAATACAAAGAAGACATACGGTGTGCACATGGGAGGGGAAAAAACATAAGGACATGCAAGAAGGCTGTCGTTAAAAATAAAGGACAGGGCTGGGAATTAGCTCAGGAGGTAAAAGCACTTGATGCCAAACTAGATGACCTGAGTTGGATTCCTGGTCCCCATATGGTAGAAGGAGAGAACCAAGTTGTTCTCTGACCCTCATAAGCACACATGCATGTGTGTGCACGTGCACAGACACATCAATAGATGTAAAAGAAAAACAAGAAGGAGTTGGGGTATGCCTCAGTGACTGAGTGCTTATCTAGCATGCCCACAGCCCGGGTTCTTCCCCCTGTACTACCAGACAAACAACAAACTTGAGAGGGGGAAAAGCCAAAGGCAAGAAGACCTGCAACTGGCCACTCCGTGCCACTGCTGTGCCAGCCACCCAGTTTGTGCTACAGCAGCCTGAACAAACTAGTGCTCCTACCCACACCCTATTCCCCCGAGCCTTTCTTCTAATTCCCTATGTATCCAAAGTTGACCTTGAACTCCTCATCCTCCTGCCTCAGCTTCCCAAGCATTGGGACTCCACAGGCCTCAGCAATGCTATTGCTCTCTGCAGGCCATCGATCGGCCTGCTCTCTGACCTCACCCCGTCCTGTGCTAGATGCTATCCAAGCTTCTTTACCCCTTCCTTCCAGTCCAGGTCCCTCTGCTGGGGCCTCTCTGGCCCCATGGAGGTCTCTAGCATGCTGTATGGCTTTGTACCCCACACTGAAACACTTCTCTCCCACACACCCGGTGGCTCACTTCCTCACCCTGCGGCTTCGTGTTCAAAAGTTGTCCCTCCCTGAGGGGACATGCCCCAGTGGCTCTATTTCAAAGGATCGGGGCCATTCTCTGTGCCAGGGGATGCGTTTCATCTTGCTTTTTAGCACTTCTCACCTCCCACATAGAGTTGTTAAGGATCTCACTGCTTATATATTGTTTCCGTCCCAGTCCTCTCTCACCCCCCATACCCTATACCCTCGCCCTTACCCTCACCCCCACACCCTTACCTGCCTTCCCCACACCTCTCCCCACCCCCTGCTAGAGAGTCAGCTCCATGCAGACAGATACTTGACATCCTCTTGGCTATCCATCTCCTTGTGCCTAGGGCGGTGCCCGGCCTTTGGCCAAAGCTTCATAAGCTGACGTTTCATTAACTCAGGAAAGGGTAAAGGGCTGAGTTTCATCCAGGTTGTCTTTAACGCTGAATGCCTCTTTTTCTTGGAAAAAAAAATCTCAGAACCAAATCTGTGTGCTGCCTTGGAAGGCATACCAGGGAATTTATGCACAAACATTCTGCTTATTCTGTTAGTTTCGCTTCCTTTGTTTCTATTCCTTTTCCTGGGATGGTCTACATTTCTGTTAGTTATCTTAGCTTTCTTAAATGTTATTGAACAAGGTGAAAAGTGTGTGTGTGTGTGTGTGTGTGTGTGTGTGTGTGTGTGTGTGTGTGTGTGTGTAGGGGGATTTCTGGTCTTCTGTGGTGGTTTGCTCTCTGATTGCCACAGCGGGGGTAAGAGAAAGACACTACAAATCCACAGCCCGTCTTGTTAAGTGAACACAGATTTCTCTTGTGTCAGGGAGTCCTTAGGGGAATTCTGAAGCTCTACAAATTGTCCCAGGGATCATGAGCTGCAGAGGAGGACCGCACGGTCACAGGGCATGGAAAAGCAGTGGGGGGAAGCAGCTGCGGTCTCTTAGCCTGTAATATGTTGGGCCAAAGTTGAAGGGAGTGCTTTAAAATTTGCCTGCCCTGAAGGGCACAGGGAAGGTTTCTGGGTTAACTGCCTGGGTGCCAAGAAACCAGAGGAACAGAGCAGGCATTGTCCCGCAGGCTGGGTCCCTAGAGAACAGCACTCTTCTTTCCTACACACGGAAGATTCCATAGGGCTAAAAGCAAAGCCACACCGAGCTACCTCACAGACGCAAGGACTGTACCGTCTGCTCCCTCAGGGCTTGGAACATGTGGGTTGAAGCTTGGGGGGTGTGGGGGGTCAGGCCGGGCGTCCTTAGGGACTGAAGCTTCCTACACTCATAGGCACAGGTCCAGACTGCCAAGGGCAATGTGGGAAGCCAAGCCTGCGGAGGAATAAAGGCTTAGCTGCTTTGCTGCTAGGAAGAGGTCACTAACTCCAACCAGCCTCTCCACGAAGAACTTTGTTAGTCTTCTCACACTCTCAGTTCAGCCTCAAGGCTGGGTGAGCATCCAGGTGAGGAACCCTGTGTTTTTCCAGCACAATTTCTTGGCCTCGGACTCAAGATAGTCTCAAATAACATCACGTTCCTACTTTCTTTGCTTCTTTGTCTTCGCGTTGGCTGGTACTTAGCTTGGCTCCTGAAGAGCCGTTGAGTCCGGGGGGAAAAAAAAGATCTACGAGGGTCTACGAGGGAGAAATCTGAGCTTCGAGCCACAGCTTTCCACAAGTCACAGTGCGTCAGGATCAGATGTGGAGTGATTCCCAAATTGTACCTCTGCTGAAGGTCGCCTGTTTAAAATGGGGCTGCCGGGGGCCACAGGGCGGAGCTCTGCTGTAGAACACTTCTTGATTTCGAATCCATCATCCCTCCCCTCTGTTTCTATTCCTTTTCTCCAGAATGTCCACATCTCTGTTGACTGTTGCAAAGTTTGCACTGTTATGAAGCAATGTTAAAAGCATGTTTGGCGTTCTGCCTGTACGTAGCTGTTTGCTCTCTGGCTGCCCTGAGGGTAAGAGAAGCGTGCAGAAAGCTCTGAGCACGACACCCATACCTATAATCCTATCACCTGGGAGGTTAGATCAGAGAAAGGACAGGAGCCACCCTGGGATAGAGACCATTGTCTCAAAAATAAAAATTAAAAAAAAAGTAATTAGGTAATGCTGCCTACTCTCTTTGTTTAGTAGGCCTGGGGTGGGGTCAAAGACCCTGCATCTTTAACAGCTCCTATGGGCGCCTCGATACAGGCAAGCTAAGACCACACTATGTGAAATTAGTCTTTAGGCCTGGCTAACAATATGGATGGGTAATAAAACACAGTGTGCTTCTTTTGTGATGTTGGGCAGCAGAAATGAACCATGATTCTCAGGCGGCCACTTGAGGCAGGGCTGTTCAGTAGCTTAGGTGCAAATACGGTTTTGATTAATAATCTTCAACTTACAATAAGACTATGAGGTTATGCCCTATTGTAAATTGAGGTGCCCTGGCGCCAAGAGTTTGGGTAGCACCAAATGCTTGCCGATCCAGAATGCATTGCCCCGAATGTGCTGTGTTCCCCGGGGAAGTGTGAGACGCAGATAACTGGGCTCTACTGCTGCAGAATGTATTTCATTGAGAAAAAGCATTGAGCTTTTGCTTTTGATTGTGTCCTTCTCGGATTCTTATCATCACCGCCTGGACATCCACACACATACCGAGCACAGAAACCCCGGGGGACCCGTCCTTGTATACGACTGAGGCAAAGGTTCAGGGGACAGAACACTGACTGTACCTTATCTAGCTGAATTGATAAGCTCTAGGACCAGTAAATACAGTGGAGAGTGATTAAGGAAAACACTGAACATCAGTCTCCAGCCTGGCATCTATACACACATGTGCTCACTCACATGTGAACATATACATGTATACCCAACATACACAAACACACTCACAAAACAAAACACCTCATGGTGGTCCAGCAACTAAGAAAGGCCCACAGCCATGGAGTATACCCTCTTTATCACTTTATAGAACTCTCTCCTGCTCCCTACCCCTACACACACACACACACACACACACACACACACACACACACACAGGGAGGAATCCCAAGTGAAAGTAGCCAGCCTCCTCCTGCACCTTGCCCTGCCCCCAGGTGGGGCTTGGTTTGCTCTTAGTTAATCATGAAGAAGTAAGGCTTTGGCATTTGGCAGCAGCTGTGTCTCTGAGCCACCCAGTAGCCACTGTGGTGGCCATGCTTCCTGTGCAGTAACATCCTGCCAACCGGATGGGCTCCTCCTTGCCAGGTACCACACTGCTGCAGCTGCCCGGGGAAGAGCCAGAGGAGCCGTCTACACCGTGGTATAAGCCCAGGAACAAGCACAAGATTAGAAAGCATGCAGACAAGCCCGCAGGCAAATTACGGCCCATCCAAGTGCAGGATCTGTGGTCGCACTCGCCCGCGGCTCATCCCACAACTAATGAGAGTCAGAAGGCCTGCCAGACAGCCTCGCCTTTGAGTGCCTGGCGCTTCTGAACCGCGCCTTCTCCTCCGGGGCATCCATTCATCACACAGACAGCAAACACTCCCATTACAGGGCTTTCCCTATAGCCTGTCTAGATGCTCAAGAGATTTGTCCCTTACTTCCAGGCACCCTTAGCACCATCCCCACTTCCCCCTCTCCACTGGCAGTCTCAAGCAAGTTCTACCCTTCCTATCCCCTGGCTCCTGGAGACACCTGCTCACGGCCCTGCTCCCATCTGGTCTTTCAGATGGCTGCTTCCACAGTGCCTTGGAGCCCATGTAAAGGACAGCTGAGTGCTTTCTGTTTTGCCTCAGGTCCTGGTCCAGCAGAGAGCCCTGAGGATCACAGGTGCAGAATGACTGACTTTAGCACCCTTGGGTGCCCTCAGGTAAATGACTCTAAGATGTTAGCATAGAGGATGAGGGCTCACTCTCCTATTTCACCTCCTGGCAGAAGTGTGAACAGATCAAATACCAACATGGTTTTATCGCCAGTAAACATGCAGCAAGGTGTCCTTGACTAGAGAGCAGAGGTTCTAGACCTTGAGCCTACTTTAACCGTCATGAGGGATGGCAAACAGCCGTGGGAACAGACCGCAGGCGTGGGGCTCACTCCTGTAATGCTAACACTTCCAGAGCCTGAGGTAGGAGGACTGTTGTGAGTTCAAAGCCATCCTGGATTATGTAGCAAAATCTTATTTTTTAAAATAAAAATAAATAAACTATTTTAGCTGAAAATTGGTGACCCAAGCTTATGATCCCAACACTTGGGAGGCAGAGGCAGGGGCATCATTGCCAGTTCCAGGTGAGCCTGAGCTACAGAACAACACCCTGTCTCATATATAAAAATGGTATGTGTCCAAGGTGGGGTCAGGGTGGAACACACCTATAAATTCAACTGTTAGAACGCTGAGTTCAGGGACAGTTTGAGCTATGTCTGGAGACCCTGGCTCCTAAACAGTAACACAACCCAAGCAATAGACAACAGAACCAAAGATCACTGAACCCAGAGCAACAGATCCCAGAATGCTAAGGGGCCTGAGAATTGGATTCTTTGAGCTGGATGCTAATACTGCTGGTCTTGGAACCACACTTCGAGCAACTTGACTCTATACTGCAAGGGTGAGGTCTACTTAAACCCTCAAAGTCTATCACTTGGGGATCTACAGAAGATTCCTCAGCTTTCCCTTTCAGAGCCCTAGTGTGGTGTGTGGCGCACAGATACTCATGGCTGAGTTGAGGCTGCCCCCTTGTGGTCACCATGAAAACAACCTGCTCTTTAATGTGCTCGCTTTTTCTCTTAACAAGGTAAGCCAACCCTGAAACTGTATCTGCCTGACAAAAGAACCAGAAAACTGGAGATGCTCACCACGGGCAAGGATCTGGTCCCTGTGCAGAAGAGGGGCTAGGTGCCCATTTGATGTGCTTTAGGTAAAATAAATGGTCTATCAATGGTCTATGGGCTTTGGAATTCTTGCCCAATGAGAAGTCTTTAAGACTTACTATGTTTCATCAAATTTTATAGGAATTAAAATCAAGATGGGCCACCAGGTAAAGGCACTTGCCACCAAGCTTGGCAACCTGAGTTTAATCTCTGGGGCCCACAACCTTGGAAGGAGAGAACTGACTCCCACCAGCTGTTCCCTGACCTCCACACATGGGCTACGGCATATAGATGCTGCCCCCCCCCCTCAAAAAATAAATAAATGTAATTTTAAACATCAAGATGGATTCTATGGTCAACTTAAGAAAAAGCAGTGATGAGAGTCAATCTTTACATGATGCTCCCGGCGAGCTATGCACTGTGCTCAGCATTGGACATGAATTACCTCTTTTCCCAGGCCCGTCAGGGAGGCATGCAGCAATTGCCGTGCTAGAGTCCAGGTTAAAGAGACCCCAAGTTTAAAGATCTACCAGATAACACGTGGTAGAGATGTGAGGGGTAGGGAAGGAGAGGAAATGGAGGGAAGGAAAGGGGGGTGGGAATGTGCATTTGCTGCAATTTATCATTCATTATTATTTATTACTAATTATTATTTGTTCATAATTATTCATTACAGTCAACAGTTAGATGGACTCTACTCATCCTTTAAAAGGAAGGAAATTCTGCCACATGTTGCCTCAAGGACAATGAACTCTGAGGACATCACGTTAAGAGAAATAAGCCAGACATACAAGGATAAATACTGCCCCATTCCACTCTCCTGACTACTCAGAGGGATCAAAGGGGACCGTGGCTGCCTGGAGCTAACAGGCTAGGAGGACTGGGCGGTGACTGTCTACAGAGAGGGAGCTTCAGTGCACCATGGTGAAAGATTTGTGGAGATGGACGTTGGCGATGGTTGCACAATCGTGCGAACATATGCTTAAAAATAGTTAAACTATAAACTTTGTCATGTATATTTCACCATAACTAAACTCGCCCATCGACCAATGGACTCCAAACTCCAAACATACGGGGTCATTCAGCTTCATTCTAGTGTGCAAACTGAAGACCCCTCACTGAGAATAGGCCTTCAATGCAGTGGTTCGAAACCTTCCTAATGCTGCAACCCTTTAATACAGTTTCTCATGTTCTGGTGATTCCACCCCCCTCCCAAACCATAAGATTATTTTGTTGCTACTTCATAACTGTAATTTTGCTACTGTTATGAATTATAATGCAGATATCTGACATGCAAATCCCAAAGGGGTCACAACCCACAGACTGAGTTGAAAACTGATGCTTTAAGGAACCAGGACCCCCCTGAAGGATTACAGGCTGTACAACCTGACTTTCTAATCTCAAGGACTCTGGGACATACAGGTAGACCCAGCGGGGAAAAGGGAACACCCTGTCATTGGCTAACTGCCCCCACCCCATGAGACAGTACCACATCCTGTTTCTGTTGAAAATACTATCTACTAGATCCTCACTGGTTCATTGGCTGGCATGGGAGGCCCTGGCATTGCACCCTGGGGAGGAGGAGGAGGGCAGAGGGAGTAAAGAACTAGCCTCTGTCTATGCCTCTCTTGCCTGGAAGCTTCCTCCATCAGTCCTTGGGAGAAGAAGCCATTGTGACCACAGAAGACAACATTCAAACTCTCTATAATTAAGGAGAGAGACAGGATGAGTCTTCTAGGATGAGAACACGCAAGGAAGAAATAAATTACATTGTCATGCTCCTCCAGCTTGACTCCCAAGCCGAACAGACGTTATTTTTATCAAATACTTTGTATGCTGTGATGCGCTTTGCCAAGTTTCTATTATTAGATATGTCAGGGAAAAACTGAATTTGGTTTTTTTTTTGGAGTCACCCTTCCCTCCCCGTTTTGCCTGGCTGGGGGAGGGTGTGATGATTTGGGAGGGGACCTTGACTTACCAATAAAAAGATCAGGAAAATGACAGCCACTGGTGCCAAAACTTCCTAGAAATGGATTCTCCCTCCTATGAAATTTTGTCAATCATGGTACCTGCCCAGATGCCATAGCTGTGAGACAGGAAAAAGCAGGCATTCTAGAGTATTTACAACAGTGTCCCCAACCCCATTTCCTGCGAGGGAGGGCTTAGTCTCCTCCAGCGAAATTCTGGTACATTTCTCCTACAGAATACAGAAACTTGGGAAGGGATCTTTGAAAGACGCCATTCTGTGGGTGGGATGGCTTGAGGGTGGACCACCTAAAAAGAGGATCTCTTCTGAAGAAAGAAGTCGAGGTCAGAAGGCCAGGGGGAGGATAAGGGAGATGGAGCCAGGGGGTGCTGAATTAATGGGTGGGAATTTCACAGACAGATTCAGGAGGCGGAATAGATGCTAGGCTATCATTAGGAGGGTTTGGGAGAGAGACAAGAGAAGAGGATTTTTCAGAAATGCTGCTGGTGTTATGAATGGAATCCACCCCCTGGCCCTTTGGCATTTTAAAGAGATTTCAGTAAAGACATAAATTAACTTTAAAACTATGCTTTGCATGGGGTGGGGGATGGCTGGCATTTACTCAAAGCATCCCCAACTATGGGGAGGCTAGAATTTAATAGGAAGATATCTCACTTGTCCACATATCTTCCTGCAAAAGTAGTTTATAGCTCACATATTTATTTAATTTATTTGATTGCTGTTTTTGAGACAGGGTTTTAGTTGTTGTTTTGGTTTGGTTTTTTGTTTTGTTTTGGGTTGTTTGGTTTTTTTTGTTTTGTTTTTTGTTTTTTGGTTTTTGGTTCTTTTTTTTTGGTATAGCTCCAGCTATCTTAGAACTTGCTTTGTAGACCAGACTGGTCTCAAACTCATGTAGATCCGCCTGCCTCTGCCTCTGCCTCTGCCTCCTGAGTACTGGGAATAAAGGCGTGCGCCACCATGCCCAGCTGGTTCTCATATTTTAAGCTGGTATCTTGGGGTAGGAATGGATCCAATTGTCTTTCTAGTTTCTTTTGGCTGGGTGATATTTTGTTGTTGTTTAATCGTTGATTCAAGAGAGAGTTTCACTGTGTAACCCAGGTTGGCCTTGAACGCAGTATCCTCTTCCTTCTGTCTCCTAAGTGCTAGCTCGATAGGTGTGGACCTGACCTGAGAGGGGCTTTTTTTTTGTTTTTTGTTTTTGTTTTCACCGGCATTGATTTGGGGATGTTGCTTTTAAAAGCCCGTGTGTCCTTTTCTGTTTCTTGTACTTCCAAGCTGGCAATACAAGACCCTCACACCCACCAGCTCCACACCTAACCCCGGCAGCCACAACTGTCACAGGTACAGCCGCAGGGGCATATGGCTGCATCTCGATGTCTATCACCTATGATCCGGTTATGGAAGACTAAAGACTTTAGACCTGTGTTCCTGCTCACTCGCAGCAACGAGAGAAGTAGGAAAACTGAAAATGAGAGGTGACACCCATCAGACCAGACCTGGCATCCAGGGAGGCAAGTTCAGCCGGTGGGACATCCACTGCCCTTCTGGGAAAAACAAATAGGAAGTGAGAAGTCAGGCAGCCGCTCAGCGCTCAGCACGCCTCCATGGAGAAAAGCAGGAGTACAGTGTCCACCAAACCAGGAGTGCCTGTAACCCCCAGTCTTGGGCCAGGACCGTACCTTAGGGCTAGATGGATTGGAAGCAGATGGGCTTTACAGAGCCTCAGCCAACATCCAATTAACTTAATTCGTCAAATTAGAATGAGGTGATCCCAGACTGCTAGGGTTCCCAGGTGCCTTGCAGAAGCAACGTAAATACTCCCTGAGGAATATAATCACATCCTATAACATCCTCTCATTACTTCTACTAACAATTTTCACATACAATTTCAGTATACATAAAAATAAACAAGGACACATGGAAATAAAACAGCACGGTTCAGCAGAAACAACTGTAATAGAAAAAGTCCCAGGGAGCTACGGTATTTTGGAGTTAGTAGAAAAGACTTTAAAAATAACTATGAATGGGTGAGTGAGATGGTTCAGTGAGTAAGGATGCTTACCTACCGCCATGCCCTGATGACTTGAGTTCGATTCCTGGAACCCACATGGTGGAAGGACATAACTGACTTCCTCAAGCTATCTTCTGACTCCTTCCATACAGGCTTAGTGGCACGCATGTGCCCACACAGATACATTGACATAAACACTCACAAAATAAAGAAATGTCAAGAACTTCATTCTATGTTTACTAAATGGGATAAAATACAAGATGAGAAATATGGAACTGAAAACTTATAAAAAAGACAATTTGATAGACTAACCAAATGGAAATTTAGAACTGAAAAATATACCTGCAAAACTTTGGGTATGATGGCAAAGGAAGAAGGGGTCTCTGTGATTTTGAGGTCAGCATGTTCCATGCCAGCCAGAGCTATGTAAAGAGACCCTGTCTCAAAAACCAACAACAACGAAACGAGAGACATTGAATGCAGATGATTAGGAGATGAGATCCAGCTGAAGAGAGCCTTGGTAAACTAGGAAGGAGGTGTAGGTCAAGAAAACATGGACTAATAACATGATGTAAAACTGCTATAGGGAAGAGAAGATGTGTCAAAGATGAAAACTGAGATTTTTAAAGGAAGAACAAGGAGGTAGCAACAGGTGGAGAGAAAATGGCCGAAATGCTGCTGACAGTGACCAAAGGCATCACATGACACATTCTGGAAGCCCAGGGCGCCAGGCGCAGGACACATTTTGGGGGGGGCGGGGGGGAGGAGCATCGGAACTTTATTGATGATATTCAAGAGAGTATGGAGGGCTCCTTAGGCCCCTCCTGTTATTATGGGGGTCTGGGATGGAAACTGTGAGAGAGATACTCAGTGTTGGGGGCCGAGTTGAGACAGGGACTCCTTAGCAACTAAGGGCCTCTCTCTTGCTCTCAGTGTCCTTGCTGGGGTGGGTGGTCCAGGGTTTCTTACTCCTTGGAGGCCATGTAGGCCATGAGGTCCACCACCCTGTTGCTGTAGCAACCAGGAAATTTACGTTACCAGGAAATGAGCTTTACAAAGTTGTCATTGAAAGCCATTCCAGCCCCATCATCAAAGGTGGAGGAGTGGGAGTTGCTGTAGAAGTCACAGGAGACAACCCGGTCCTCAGTGTAGCCCAGGATGCCCTTCAGTGGACCCTCGGATGCCTGCTTCACCACCTTCTTGATGTTATCATACTTGGCGGGCTTCTCCAGGCAGCAGGTCAGATCCACAGTGGATACACTGGGGCTAGGAACACGGAAGGCCATGCCAGTAAGCTTCCCGTTCAGCTCTGGGATGACCTTGCCCACAGCCTTGGCAGCACCAGTGGATGCAGGGATGATGTTCTGGGCAGCCCCACGGCCATCACGCCACAGCTTCCCAGAGGGTCCATCCACAGTCTTCTGAGTGGCAGTGATGGCATGGACAGTGGTCATGAGCCCTTCCACGACGCCAAAGTTGTCATGGATGACCTTGGCCAGGGGGGCTAGCAGTTGGTGGTGCAGGATGCATTGCTGACAATCTTGAGTGAGTTGTCATATATCTCGTGGTTCACACCCATCACAAACATGGGGGCATCGGCAGAAGGGGCACAGATGATGACTCTTTTGGCCCCACCCTTCAAGTGGGCCCCAGCCTTCTCCATGGTGGTGAAGATGCAAGTAGACTCCATGACATACTCAGCACCGGCATCGCCCCATTTGATGTTAGCGGGATCTCACTTCTGGAAGATGGTGATGGGCTTCCCCTTCATGACAAGTCCATTCTCAGCCTTGACTGTGCCGTTGAACTTGCCATGGGTGGAGTCATACTGGAACATGTAGACCATGTAGCTGAGGTCAATGAAGGGGTCATTATTGGCAACAATATCCACCTTGCCATTCAGAGAGCAGAAGGCGGCCCTGGTAATCAGGTGCCCAATGAGGCCAAATCCGTTCATACCGACCTTCACCATTTTGTCTACAGGACAAGGCTAGCACTGTAAGAAGATGCGACTGTCTTTGAAACAGGGAGGAGCAGAGAGCCCAGGACACATATTTTTAAAAGCCGTATTCAAGTACACTACAGTCAAGTAGATAAAACACAAATAGAAAAAATGATTTACAGATAGCTACCCTGGCCTTAACAGACAGAAACCAGGAAAGTAGAAATTAGTGAGATTTAAACAACTCAGGTGATGAAAGAAACTAGCTATCACCTAGAATTCTAACCCCAGTGAGAATATGTTCTAATAATTTAAAATAAGTTAATACAGTTTCAGGAACTTTTACTAGCACAAAACCTAACGGGTGCTCTATGTGGAAAAGCAAAATGATTGAAGATGACAGATTAAAGACATGAAATTCAGAGACACAGCATAACAATGTCTGCTGGGGTCTAAGAAACATGAAAATAGCATTTAAAACTAGAAGAGCAGAGGCAGGGGGATTGCCTTATATATCAAAACCGTGTCAAAAACAAAGAAAATAAATATAATACATAAATAAATAAATGAAATATTAATAAGATGGGGATTTAAAGACAGGAGTCTTATGCTTGTAATCTAGGGTATGCTACTCCAGAGACTGAGGCAGGAGGATTGTAAGTTTGACTCCAGCTTGAACACTTTAGAAAGACTTTGTCTCAAAGTAAATTAAATCAGCTAAGGGTGTAGCTCAGTGGTAGAGCATGTGCATAGCATGTGTGAATCTCTGGGTATAATTCCTAGTTCCAAGGGATGAGAACATTAGGTTTAAGTCTAGGAAGGTTGGCTATTACATTAAATATAAATGAATGAATTGCTTTAATTAAAAGTCAATTATAGATCTGGCTAAAACTCTATGCACTGTTCATAAAAAAAAACCCTCAAACTTTGCATTAAAATGAAATTATAGAGTGGTAATATAAATGCTAATAAAAATTATAATAAAGTTAATAGGACTTACAGTACTGTTGGAGAAAGCAGACTTTTAGGGTAAAAGCAATATGTTGATAATGGGGAATGCACAATGATAAAAGATTTTAATTCCCACTGGTTATAAAATTTGCACGCACCATATAATACAGCTTCAAATATATAAAGATGACAGTGTCAAAGACCACATGAAGTGAGCAGATAAACGAGGGGGGAGATATGTATTATTTGAACATGCTTTATTCTGTGGACTCAACAATTACAGAACTCAGGTTCCTCAGATGTATGTGGCATTGCCTTCTTGCAAAAAAAAAAAAAAAAAAAAAAAACAGTAGCCCTGAACTCTCTTACCTCGTTTTCTGTACAGTATAGCCGTGGATGTGAGTCTCTTTGTCCACAGAAACGTGAGAAGTAACTTCCAGTGTATTGGCAAACATCTCTCCCCTCTTCCCAATAGCACAGCTTCGGTCCAGGTACCTGAGTGAGGATGGTGTGGAGGTGATCTTCCCAGACAACTGCAAATGGATGTGTTGATACTGGTGAATGCATCAGGCAGAGGCAGGTATCTAGAGGAACACAGTCATTAGAATGGATGCATATGTGTCCATGTGTGCATGTGTGCGTGCATGTGTGTGTATGTGAGAGAGAGAAAGAGAGAGAGAGAGAGGGAGAGAGAGTAGGGGGAGAGAGAGAGAGAGAGAGAGAGAGAGAGAGAGAGAGAGAGAGAGAGAGAGAGAAATAAAATGAGGGTTTACTAGATTTGGTTTATGCAATAGGCCTAGGTAGTCCAGCGATGGCCGTCCGCATCCTGGAGTGCTGGAGAGGCAGGGACCTCATAGCTGCACTCATGAA